>OY288267.1:31178656-32378656 GCA_958450335.1 Hibiscus tridactylites | reverse complement strand
CTTCATGTTTCCTCTCAAATCTTCCATCTACAATATTCATTCTGTTAAGATATATATTTTGATCTAATAATTGAAAATTTGATTTGTATTAAATTGAAAAAGATTTTAAACTGTTTTGTAAGTTCAAACAACTTGAAATGTATTTGAGGGTTTTTACAAAGCTTTGGAATAACATAAAATGTTTTTAAAGTAGCTAAACCTGTGATTTTAATGTAACCGTACCGATACAATATAAACAATATCGATACATTTTAGGGTTTCAGCTACGAGGAAATTTCAGTAGCCAAAACCTGTAGCAATACGCCTTTCCCATATCGATACGGATAGCTTTAAAACCCCCCAACGGCTAGTCGCGTACCGATACAATTGTATAGCGTATCGATACGCCTTAACCTGTAACCCCCTCGTCCCGGTCCGGACGCTTGACCGGTCCGAGTGGGCCACACGGGGAAAACCGAAACGAAACCTGTTAAGGCTCCTCCTCGGTTAATGACCCAGAAAATTTCTTTTTAATTTAATCTTTTCTAAAGGCTCATTCGAATCCTATGTGATCATAATAGCGGAAAGACAAACATTCATAAAACAATAACTCGAACAACCTATGCAAAACAGTCCATTTTTAATTTATTAAGCAGGCCGTTTCGAAACACCCTCAATGTGTATCGAAACGCCTTGACCTGGTCAACGATTCTAAGCCTACACGAAGAGGCCGTATCGGAACGGAGGTCAACCGTTCCGAAACACCCTCGACGGTCAACTTCTCGTGGTCAACGAGATTTTGACAGTTTCGAAACCCTTAGACCCGTTTCGGAACACTTTCACCTCGCCAATTTCTCAGAATTCCAGTAGCGAAAATGTATCAAAACGGCCCCTACGCATTTCGAAACTCCCGGCCAAAAACAAAGAGACCGTATCGAAACAAGGTAGACCGTTTCGAAATGTCCTCTATCTGCAGACTGATTTTAGCTGGTTTATGGCACAAGGATGCCCCTAAACCCCTCTAAAACTTCAAACATCACACTAACATCAAATCTAAAGTGAACCAACATAACAAGCATGCTTAAGACATCAATACAACAAAGCTAAGCACTAAAGGAAACAACATCACAAAAGCCACACATCCATACATAGTATTAAAGGTATTAAGCTTCAACATGGCTAACACTTAGGCAAAACAAGATAGGTAAAGGCCAATATGGTTTACAAGCAACATGGCATTTAAATCCCAACCAACAAAGCATATAAAAGGAGTCTAGCATGCTCCTAGCAACAACATCAACAACATAATCCAAAAAGCATCATAACACGGTTACATGTCCCATTGCTTGACCATTACATCATAATTAAAATGTTCATACTTGGTAACTAAACAAGCACCACGAAGCACACTTGGAGGCCCCCTTCTTGCACTCAGCAACCCACGAACTAAGGATCTGCATTGTCAAACAAAGAGAGAGCGTAAGCAATAAGCTTAGTGAGGGTAAGCTCTTTAAAAACAAACCTCGACAATGCATGGTCCAAGCACAATCTCAACCAAGGTAAATGCGTGATTTACCAAAGATCCTCAAGAGCCAAAAGTTAAGGATGCATGAACAAATCCAATTATATGTCATGCTCAACAAGCTCTAATTCACAACATATGTAATCATATATAAACATCCAAGTAGAGATCACATTCCACAACACATTGATACACATATCAATCAATATTGGCACCTAGCTATGACCCGAATACGCGGATAAACACGTTGGAACTCACATCCAACAACCACTTTACCTCACGGTGGGATTACACTCATCACCGATCTCGCGGAGGGGATTCCACTCATCCTCACGCCCCGTCGATGGGATTCCACTCATCATCGACATATATATATAACAATTTTCGGGCGAACCCGTACTCCTCCTTGGTGACTCAACGCCACCAAGGCCACACGCGAATTTGACTCATGTGTGCACACTAACATCCTAATGATCGATCATTTGTACTCAAGCATACTAGTGCCAACATTTAACTCAATCCACATTATTCATTTCAACCAATTCCGTGCTTAGCACGTACTCACCATGACCACAATCATGAACCATTCACATGCATGCCATAAGCATCACAAATCATGCCTCATCTCACATGTATATCACATTATACATAAATCACCACATCATAAATATTACGAGGCATATACATCAAATACAAGTTCAACCAACGACTCTAGTTTAAGTTTAGGATTAGGCTACCACCCTAATCCTAACTCTAGGTGGGTCTACCAAGCCCGACCTAGTCCACATGCTCGAACCAAACATTTAAACCACTTTAAAACATTAACCACTCACCTAAGCTTCCAAGCTCAAAGCCAAGCAAGCAACCACCCTCAAGCTTCTGGATTTCCTCCCGATGCTTCACCGGCACAAGTTCTCGCTTCTAAACAACTTCAATACAATTCAAACAACCTCAAATCAGCCCAAGCATCAAAGTACTAACCCGGAATACAATTCAAACACAATTCACCATATTTCAAGCCATGAACAACCCCACATTTAACCAAACTCGGGCAGCCCAATAACCTCATCCAAAACTCATGTTTCCAACACCTTTTATACCCACAAATGATCCCAAATCAACCCCTAACCATAGCACTATCAATAGCCCATCAATTCCAACCTAAAACAACCCCCAAAACTCACCCAAAACCCTTCAAAAACCCCCCCTTTTAACCCAATTTCAGGAATTTGTTCAAAACCAAGAAAAATTCATACATGTGTACCATTTAACTCCTAGACTTCATAACTAACAAAATTGAATCAAAATATTAAGTTTAACAACATAAAGGCATCATTTTTAATCAAAACTTTTGAAAACTCTATTTCCAAAACTTTAACAAAAACAAAAACTAATTGTACTTTTGAAGAGAGGGAGTTGAGGAGAAGTCAAAAATGGTATTACCTTTCAAAAACGGGTTGAAATGAAGGAGCTTTGTGATGGAATAGTGAAGGGGATGAGAGCTCTCTCTTTTCACGTTGAAGAAGAGAGTGAATAGTGAAAGATGGTGAGAAATGGGTGTTTTAATTGTTTTGTTTCAATTTAAAAGCTAAAGACTACTTTGCCCTTAATGAGATGAACCATTTACAAAGAAGGAGATCCATGGCTATTTGGGTTCAAATTAAGATATGTTCAATACCATTTATTTTGAAAATAAAACCCGAACACCATTTTAATCATAAAACCGAACCCGGAATAATATTAAAATATTATTTTCACCCGACCCCTAAACCCGGTGTTACAACTCTCCCCCACTTAAGGAATTTCGTCCCTGAAATTACCTGACAGAAACAAATACGGGAACTGCTCAACCATATCCGCTTTCCTCTCCCACGTGGCCTCTTCCACACCTCTATGTCTCCACAACACCTTGACCAACTCTATGGTCTTACCACGCAACACCTTGCTATCAAAAGCAAGTATCTCAACAGGTTCTTCATTGTAAGACAAATCCGGATTCAACTCTATTTCCTCAACGGGCATAACATGAGAAGGATCTGACCTATATCTCCTAAGCATCGACACATGAAAGACATCATGGATCTTCTCTAACTCAGAAGGTAACCTCAAACGGTAAGCTACAGGCCCAATCCGCTCAACTATCTCATACGGACCAATGAACCTCGGACTCAACTTGCCCTTCCGGCCAAATCTCATTACCTTATTCCACGGAGATACTTTCAGAAACACTTTCTCACCCACGGAGAACTCAATCTCTTTCCTCTTCAAATCCGCATAAGACTTCTGACGATCGGAAGCTGCTTTCAAACAGTCACAAATCAACTTCACCTTGTTGGTAGTCCCCTTAAGCAAATCCGGCATAGGTAACAATCTCTGACCTGTTTCAGCCCAACAGATCGGAGTCCTACATCGTCTACCATACAAGGCCTCATAGGGAGCCATCTGAATACTAGACTGATAACTGTTGTTATAAGCAAACTCAACTAAAGGTAAGTGCTTCTCCCACGAACCCTAAAAGTCAATCACACAACAACGAAGCATATCCTCTAGAATCTGTATCACTCGCTCTAACTGCCCATCGGACTGCGGATGATAAGACGTACTGAAATGAAAACGGATACCTAGAGCACTATGCAAGCAACCCTATAATCTCGAAGTAAATCTAGGATCTCTATCTGAAACAATAGACTTCGGAACTCCATGAAGTCTCACAATCTCACGGATGTACAAGTTTGCCAACTTGTCTAAGGAATCTGTAGTGTTCACTGCTAAGAAGTGAGCACCCTTAGTGAACCTATCAACAATCACCCACACGGAATTCTTCTTCAAAGGAGACAATGGTAACCCCGACACAAAATCCATGGTGATCCTCTCCCATTTCCATTCCGGAATCTTCAAAGGCTGTAACAAACCTAAAGGAACCTGATGTTCTGCCTTCACTCTCTGACAAACCATACAACGGCTCACATACTCGGCTACATCTTTCTTCAAACCAACCTAGAAGTAATCATTCTTCAAATCATGGTACATCTTGGTACTACCCGGATGCATAGAAAAAGTACTCGAATGTGCTTCACTCAGAATCTGACGTCTCAACTCAACATCTTCTGGTACAACAATTCTATCTCTAAAGCACAACAAGCTCTCACCACTGAAACTATACTCGGTCGGTCTTCCTTCGGCTATGTCCTGAACATGAGGAACTAGAGTCACATCTTGCAACTGCTTCTCTCTAATCAACTGAATCAAAGAAGGCTTCACTTGCAATTCGGTGATCAAACCACCATCATCGGATACACTTAATCTAGCAAACATAGCTCTCAACTCAACGACCACTTTTCTGCTCAAAGCATCGGCTACCACATTTGCCTTACCCGGATGGTACTCAATGGTCAAATCATAATCTTTTAGTAACTCTAGCCATCTTCTCTGTCTCAAGTTCAACTCTTTCTGTATCATCAAATACTTCAAGCTCTTATGATCGGTGTAAACTATACACTTCTCACCATACAAGTAATGACGCCAAATCTTCAATGCAAACACAACCGCGACCAACTCTATATCATGAGTAGGATAGTTCTTCTCATGAACCTTCAACTGCCTAGAAGCATAAGCAACAACCCTCCTTTCTTGCATCAAAACAAATCCTAAACCTATGTAGGAAGCATCACTGTAGATCATAAATTCTTTACCTGAAACAGGTTGCACTAACACTAGAGCATTTGTCAAAGCTTCTTTCAATTTCTCAAAGGCTTTCTGTCTTGCATCTGACCACTCGAACTTAACTCCTTTTTGCAACAATTTAGTCAAAGGAGCAGCTACTCTAGAGAAACCATCGACAAATCTCCTATAGTAACCTGCTAATCCTAGGAAACTCCTAATCTCGGTCACAGACTTAGGTTGTTTCCACTCAACAATAGCCTCAATCTTCGATGGATCAACACGAATACCTTCGGCCGAAACAACATGGCCAAGAAATACAACCTCTCGAATCCAGAACTCACATTTACTAAGCTTCGCATACAACTGATTGCTCAACAATATCTGCAAAACAAATCTCAAGTGCTCATCATGTTCTTCTTCCGTCTTCGAGTACAAAAGTATATCATCAATGAAAACAACTACAAAACGGTCTAGATAGTCTCTAAAAATTCTGTTCATCATATCCATGAATGCTGCAGGTGCATTCGTGAGCCCAAACGGCATCACAAGGAACTCATAGTGGCCATACCTAGTTCTAAAAGCTGTTTTCGGAACATCACACTCTTTCACTTTCAACTGGTAGTACCCGGATCTCAAATCTATCTTCGAGAACACTGAAGCACCTCTCAACTGATCAAACAAATCATCTATGCAAGGCAACGGATACTTGTTCTTCACAGTTAACTGATTCAACTGCCTGTAATCAATACACATGCGCATACTACCATCTTTCTTTTTCACAAACAACATGGGAGCACCCCAAGGAGAACTACTAGGCCTAATGAAACCACGGTCTAATAATTCTTGCAACTAACTCTTCAATTCTTTCAACTCTTTAGGAGCCATACGATACGGACCTATCGAAACTGGATTAGACCCTGAAACAATCTCAATCACAAACTCAACATCTTTGTCAGGAGGTAAACCCGGCAACTCTTCAGGAAACATATCCGGAAAGTCACACACTGTTCTAATATCTTTCGGTCTAGCTTCACTCATATTCGGATTCATAACATAAGCTAAGTAAGCCCCACATCCGGAATCCATCAACCTATGAGCCTCTAAAGCTGACACAACATTAGACAAGAACTTAATGTTCTCGCCTACTACTACTACCTCGTAGTCATCAGAAAGCTTCAAGGAAATCCTCTTCGTCTCAAAATCCACACTAGCTCGGTGCTCAACCAACCAGTCCATACCCAGAATAATATCAAAACCATAAAAAGGAAGTTCCATCATATCAACAGGGAATACATGACCCTGAATCTTCAGTGGACATCTCATATACATACGTCTAACCACAACTGTCTCACCGAAAGAACTAGTCACATGCATACCTACATCTAAAATCTCAACAGGTATATCTAACTTCCGTGCATGCTCACTCAAAATGTAGGAATGTGTAGAACCCGAATCAACCAAATAAAGCAAAGACATAGACTGTAACTCAAAATTATCTGCTATCACATCAGTGTCGTTCTCGGCCTCTCTCTGAGCATAGACTCTCGCTGGTCCTCCTGCCTCTGGCTGCACTGCCACAACATGAGCAAGGTTCCTCTGAGCATCTACCCTAGGTGCATCAGCCCTAGGCTGGAAGTAGCAACGACCGTGCCCATGGCCTCTCTGAAAATCATTCGCTCTCGCAGGAGCCTGAGCAATGTTCGGTGCCTGTGCCGCCTGATGCGGACAATCTCTCCTAAAGTGGTCCCTCGAACCACAGTTCCAACAAGCATGGAAGTTACCCCAACACTCACCAGTGTGTTGTCTCCCACAACGGGTGCACTCAGGCAAACGCCCTCCTCCTCTATGGCCCTGATGGCCCCTACCATGATGGCCACCGCCACGTCTATGGTCAAACTGATGTCCGCCACCTCTTGGCATCTCTACCATCAAAGTTGTTATGCCTCTTACCAGAACTAGATCCTCCAGAACGCTTGGTCAGCCCCAAGCTATGCTCAATGTCCTTGGCTCTAGAAACCAAGACATCAAAGTCAGAATAATCAGAAGCTAAGGTATACCTCTTAACTTCCTCATGAAGCCCATATCTGAAATGATCACATCGGGCCCTCTCAGTAGGCACCAACATTAAAGCATACTCACTCAGACGAACAAAGCGGATCTCGTAGTCAGTCACGATAGCATCTCCCTGAACAAGAGCCATAAACTCTCGCTTCTTCTCATCTAAATACCTCAGTCCCAAGTACCTCTTCCTGAAAGCAGACTAAAAGAAATCCCAATCAATCTCTGCCTCTGGAACTCCAGTAGTAATGGTGACCCAACAGGTGTAGGCATCACCCTGAAGTAAGGAGATCACACAGCCCAATCTACGTGCACCCACACAACCCATCTGAGCTAAGATACAAATTGTCTTCTCCAACCATAACTCAGACCTCTCTGGAGTAGACCCTCTGAACTCTTCGGCCCCCAAGCTACGAAGCCTCTCCAAAGGTAGACTAGCATCGTCACACCTAGGCTGAGCTACAGCCTGAGCTCCCGCAACTGCGGCCTGAAATGCTCCCGCTATAGCTTGCACTAGCGGAGTCATATCAATTCCGGCCGGACCTTGGCCACCCTGGCCACCTTGAGGTCCCTCTCTTTCCGCTCCATCCTCGCCCCTAACTCCAAGTGGTGGTGGTGGAGGTGGTGGGGGAGCTCCAACTCCCGCAGCAGGCTCCAACACTTGAGCCTCAACTCCAACCACCGGCTCATTAACAGGAGCCGCAACCCGTGGTTCCTGACGAACCACCCTCGGCCTAGACATCGCTCACAAAAAATAACTACAACCACAACAAATTTCAGTAGCCAAAACCTGTAGCAATACGCCTTTCCCATATCGATACGGATAGCTTTAAAACCCCCAAACGGCTAGTCGCGTACCGATACAATTGTATAGCGTATCGATACGCCTTAACCTGTAACCCCCTCGTCCCGGTCCGGACGCTTGACCGGTCCGAGTGGGCCACACGGGGAAAACCGAAGCGAAACCCGTTAAGGCTCCTCCTCGGTTAACGACCCAGAAAATTTCTTTTTAATTTAATCTTTTCTAAAGGCTCATTCGAATCCTATGTGATCATAACAGCGGAAAGACAAGCATTCATAAAACAATAACTCGAACAACCTATGCAAAACAGTCCATTTTTAATTTATTAAGCATGCCGTTTCGAAACACCCTCAAGGTGTATCGAAACGCCTTGACCTGGTCAACGGTTCTAAGCCTACACGAAGAGGCCGTATCGGAACGGAGGTCAACCGTTCCGAAACACCCTCGACGGTCAACTTCTCGTGGTCAACGAGATTTTGACCGTTTCGAAACCCTTAGACCCGTTTCGGAACACTTTCATCTCGCCAATTTCTCAGAATTCTAGTAGCGAAAATGTATCGAAACGGCCCCTACGCGTTTCGAAACGCCCGGCCAAAAACAAAGGGACCGTATCGAAACAGGGTAGACCGTTTCGAAACGTCCTCTGTCTGCAGACTGGTTTTAGCTGGTTTATGGTACAAGGATGCCCCTAAACCCCTCTAAAACTTCAAACATCACACTAACATCAAACCTAAAAGCGAACCAACATAACAAGCATGCTTAAGACATCAATACAACAAAGCTAAGCACTAAAGGCAACAACATCACAAAAGCCACACATCTATACATAGTATTAAAGGTATTAAGCTTCAACATGGCCAACACTTAGGCAAAACAAGATAGATAAAGGCCAATATGGTTTACAAGTAACATGGCATTTAAATCCCAACCAACAAAGCATATAAAAGGAGTCTAGCATGCTCCTAGCAACAACATCAACAACATAATCCAAAAAGCATCATAACACGGTTACATGTCCCATTTCTTGACCATTACATCATAATTAAAATGTTCATACTTGGTAACTAAACAAGCACCACGAAGCACACTTGGAGGCCCCCTTCTTGCAGTTAGCAACCCACGAACTAAGGATCTGCATTTTCGAACAAAGAGAGAGCGTAAGTAATAAGCTTAGTGAGGGTAAGCTCTTTAAAAACAAACATCGACAATGCAGGGTCCAAGCACAATCTCAACCAAGGTAAATGCGTGATTTACCAAAGATCCTCAAGAGC
Source organism: Hibiscus tridactylites (assembly GCA_958450335.1). Taxonomy (NCBI): domain Eukaryota; kingdom Viridiplantae; phylum Streptophyta; class Magnoliopsida; order Malvales; family Malvaceae; genus Hibiscus; species Hibiscus tridactylites. Next base: position 32,369,361 of record OY288267.1, on the reverse strand, counting down.
CAAAAGTTAAGGATGCATGAACAAATCCAATTATATGCCATGCTCAACAAGCTCTAATTCACAACATATGTAATCACATATAAACATCCAAGTAGAGATCACATTCCACAACACATTGATACACATATCAATCAATATTGGCACCTAGCTATGACCCGAATACGCAGATAAACGCGTTGGAACTCACATCCAACAACCACTTTACCTCACGGTGGGATTACACTCATCACCGGTCTCGCGGAAGGGATTCCACTCATCCTCACGCCCCGTCGATGGGATTCCACTCATCATCGACATATATATATAACAATTTTCGGGCGAACCCGTACTCCTCCTTGGTGACTCAACGCCACCAAGGCCACGCGCGAATTTGACTCATGTGTGCACACTAACATCCTAATGATCGATCATTTGTACTCAAGCATACTAGTGCCAACATTTAACTCAATCCATATTATTCATTTCAACCAATTCCGTGCTTAGCACGTACTCACCATGACCACAATCATGAACCATTCACATGCATGCCATAAGCATCACAAATCATGCCTCATCTCACATGTATATCACATTATACATAAATCACCACATCACAAATATTACGAGGCATATACATCAAATACAAGTTCAACCAACGGCTCTAGTTTAAGTTTAGGATTAGGCTACCACCCTAATCCTAACTCTAGGTGGGTTTACCAAGCCCGACCTAGTCCACATGCTCGAACCAAACATTTAAACCACTTTAAAACATTAACCACTCACCTAAGCTTCCAAGCTTAAAGCCAAGCAAGCAACCACCCTCAAGCTTCCGGATTTCCTCCCGATGCTTCACCGGCACAAGTTCTCGCTTCTAAACAACCTCAATACAATTCAAACAACCTCAAATCAGCCCAAGCATCAAATTACTAACCCGGAATACAATTCAAACACAATTCACCATATTTCAACCATGAACAACCCCACATTTAACCAAACTCGGGCAGCCCAATAACCTCATCCAAAACTCATGTTTCCAACACCTTTTATACCCACAAATGATCCCAAATCAACCCCTAACCATAGCACTATCAATAGACCATCAATTCCAACCTAAAACAACCCCCAAAACTCACCCAAAACCCTTCAAAAAACCCCTTTTAACCCAATTTCGGGAATTTGTTCAAAACCAAGAAAAATTCATATATGTGTACCATTTAACTCCTAGACTTCATAACTAACAACATTGAATCAAAATATTAAGTTTAACAACATAAAGGCATCATTTTTAATCAAAACTTTTGAAAACTCTATTTCCAAAACTTTAACAAAAACAAAAACTAATTGTACTTTTGAAGAGAGGGAGTTGAGGAGAAGTCAAAAATGGTATTACCTTTCAAAAACGGGTTGAAATGAAGGAGCTTTGTGATGGAATAGTGAAGGGGATGAGAGCTCTCTCTTTTCACGTTGAAGAAGAGAGTGAATAGTGAAAGATGGTGAGAAATGGGTGTTTTAATTGTTTTGTTTCAATTTAAAAGCTAAAGACTACTTTGCCCTTAATGAAATGAACCATTTACAATGAAGGAGATCCATGGCTATTTGGGTTCAAATTAAGATATGTACAATACCATTTATTTTGAAAATAAAACCTGAACACTATTTTAATCATAAAACTGAACCCGAAATAATATTAAAATATTATTTTCACCTGACCACTAAACCCAGGTGTTACATAACCTCTCCAACCGGTCATTTTCCCAACGGCTATTTAAAATGCACGTCGTACCGATACGCTTGTAAGCATATCGATACGCATAAGCTAATGGAGGCTCACTGGCTACTTTCCAAGAAGGTCGTATCGATACAATGACATGAGTATCGATACCATATTGCCCAAAACTGCATTTATAGAGGGAAATAAAAACCTCAACGGCTCCAATTCAATCCCAACGGTCTACAACGACTAGAAGCTCAATTGGGAGTATAAAAAGGACCTTCAAGCATCCATGGAAGACTAATGCTTCAATTGTCAACAACAATATGATGTCAAATTTGTCTTAGTGCTTTATTGTACATTATTTGTATAGACAACACTTGTGAGCCAAGATTGTCATATTTGCTCAAGTGTTTAAGTTTGGGTGAGTGAGCTAAATAGTGCAAACTATCCACCTTGTGTAACGCCTCGGGTTTAGGGCCCGAGAGATAATCGGGTTTGGTTAAACAGGTTTGAGTTAAATTAGTTGGGAGAAAACATTTTTAATGAGCTCTAAAAGATTTTAATGAATAAGGGTAAAAAGGGGATTTTGGAATTTAAAAATTAAGGAAAAATGGATTTTCAAAATGTACTCATCTTCTTCTTCCTCTTTTCACGTTATTTTCTCAAATACCCTATTTTCTACTATTCCATTGGAGCAAGCTCATCACCCACACAAGTTTTCAAGATAATCTCTCCTTTGTTTTGATTTTTCTTTTCTTAAATTTGTTGTTGGTTAAATTTTCCTTAAAATCCATTGTTTGAAGTTATTCCAAAAATGCTTTGAGTTTGAAAAGAGGAAAAATGAAGGGGTTTTCGTTTGGGTAGTTTGATGCCATGTTTAAAGTTGTTTTTAATCTTGTTTTGGTGTTCTAAAAATGTTGAGATAGTGGCTAAATGTAGGGAAACCCGAAACTAGTAAAAATGAGGGGGTTTTGGAGTTAAAAGTTTGGGTTTTTGGGTTGTTCTTGTGAGGAATCTTGGGCTGATGGTTGCTAGACCTTGAGTAAGTGTTTTGGATGTTGAAAGATTTAGTTTTGATGGTAAATTTGTTGGGTTTTGGCTGCTAGTTGGTTTGGATAGTTTTAATGGTGTTTCCAAGTGTTTCCGGGTGTGAATCGATTTGGTTTTGATGATGAATGATAAGTTTTTGTGTTGCGGCAAGTTTGGAGGCTTGATTTGAGTCTAATGCATCGTTTTTGAATTGTCTAGAAATAGGGGAAACAATTTTGGGTTCTTTGGACGCGAGACCGGGTAGTTCGGAGGCTTGAATCGGTGTTTTTGGCTATCGTTTGGGTTCTACCGGTGAGTGGAAATGTTTTTGAGAGTTTAGGTTGAGCTTGAAAGGCCAACCTAAGCTCGAGAGTAAGTGTTAAATGTTTACGTTTTACTTTTCTGGAATTCTATTTTTAAATCTTTTTAAGCATTGTTGATATGAGATGAGATGAATGTGTGTATTTTGAATGACGAGTGTGATATTGTTATGATGGCTTTTAGGATGTTGAGTATTGGCAAATATGAGGGTCTTAGCAGGTATAATTGGTTGACCATAGGATTAGAGTGCACTTGTAAAATTCGCGTGTGACCCTAGTGATGTAAGATGCCATTAAGGAGGAGTACGGTGATGTAAGATGCCACCGAAAGCTTTATTGTTAGACCTCGATGATGTAAGATGCCATCGTGAGTCTTGTTGTTCTTATAGATTTAGTGATGTAAGATGCCATCGAGTCCAATCCGCGTATCCGAGTAATGTAATCATAGTTGCCAATGTACTCCTTGTGTTGAATGACTAATGTTATCATGTTTGAATGTTGAGGGTTATGCCTTGTCGTTATGGATTGTTGCTTGATGTAAGATGCCAAGCATATGTACGGTTGATGTTAGTCCTATTGATGGAAATCATGCTTGTGGTTTTGTTTTCAAATCTTAAATGGTTTTTACTAAAACTGCATTGTTGTTGTTGTGGTTTTGAGCACCACTCACTAAGCTTTTATGCTTACGCGCTCCTTTCCAACAATGCAGATTGTTAGCGATCTGGAAAGCAAAGAAAGGTGAGGGAAAGACTCTGGTGATCGTAGCTTAAGCTCAAGTATGGATTTTAAGTTGTAATGATGATTTAGCAATGGGAATACTTGCTTTTTTGGTTAGGGAGGTGGTTGTAAACTCCCATGTGTTTGACCATGTTGCTATATGTTTTAAATGTTGAAACCATGCTATGTTGAGACTTGTTTTGGCTTTTGGTTAAATGCCTTGTGTTTTGGCTTGTTGGTGTTTTGAGTTAAAGTGTCTTTTTTGAGTTTTCATGTTTGAGATCCATGTTTGAGTGTGTTCTTGTTTGAAACATGCTTTTACGGTGTTTTGCCTGTAGAATGTATACTTAATATGTTGCCATGTGGTTTGTGATCTTTCGGGGTAAGTTTGAGAATGTTTGGAGATGCCAAAATGCATTTTCGGGCCAATTTGTGCCCAGACGTTTCGGAACATGTAGTATGGTTTCGGAATGGCCAGGTTTTTAGGGCACCCGTATCGGAACAGGAGTGGTGTCGTTTCAGTACGTTTTGCCTCTGGAGACTCCCGTTTCGAAACCAAGAGGAGCCATTTCGAAACAGCCTAATTTTGGTTTTTGAAGAGAGCCCGCGTTTCGAAACGGGCAACTCCTGTTTCGAAACACATGTAGTTAAAGTGGTTAAAAGACATCTTTAAAGGTTTCCAAATGCTACGTTTTTGTCCCCAATGCTTGTATGCTTCCTAAGTGAGTTTATATGTCTCGTTGGTGTTGGTTTTTCCTCGTGTTCTTGAAACTTGACTAATAAACAATTTGGTAAGGTTTAAATTACCTTATTGCCCATGTTTGGTGTGGTTTTGCAAAATGGTCCTTCATGACTGTTTGTCTCCAATTGGACATCTGATTGATGTCCGATTGAGACGTTGTTCTTCCGCTGTAACCATTAACACTATAGGACCGTTAAATTGCATTTAAACAAGGTAAAATTTTAATCTAGGGTTGTTAATCGGAGGGAAATTCTTGGATTTTTCTCTAGTTATCCTCATGTGACTCTCCCGATTTGGTCTTGCGGCTAGGTCGGGTCGAGGGGGTTACATTTGATGCTATCAGAGCCTCTGTTACGAGGTTTCCTTGAGCAGGTAAGTTGATTTTGTGTATGTTTGACTGAATTGCACGGTGTTTGTGAGCATGACTTTGTGTTTTGCTGATGTTTGAAGGCTGGTTAAGCATTCTCATTGCTAGGTGTTATTATGGAAAAGTGGTTTTGAATTTAAAGAGCTTAACACACGGATCCTTGTCTTTGCTGACCCAATGTTTATCTCGTGATTTATGTTTGTTATTTTAGATTGTTTTATTGTTATGGTGAGACTGAGAGGACGGCCTAGAGTGGGTGACCAGGCACCCAAGAATGCGTCTCTTCCTTCTCATGCTCCCGATGGTAATGGGGTGAATGTCGGAGGTAATGCACCTCAGGCGGGTGCCAATATTCGAGGTGATGGTAATGGGCCTCAAGTTGGCTAGGGTCAAGCTAGTGTGGATATGGCCCAGTTACTCCAGACTATAGCCGGAGCTTTTCAGACGGTTATTGATGGTCTTCATGCTGCAGCACCACCTCAGGGTGCGAGGACATGTTTGCCCCTTGAGCAACTTCTTAGCTTAGACGGAGTCGAGTTTCGTGGTATGTCTCTTGAGGGTTCAGAGGCATGTCTTGAGAGCACTACTCGCATCTTGGGTCAGATGGAGTGCTCGGATACTCGTAAGTTGGGTTGTATTGTCTCGCTGCTTCAGAGGGATGCGTATTCTTGGTGGACCACAGTTATCTCATGTATGCCCGAGGCTGAGGTTACTTGGGAGTTCTTCTGTAGTGCGTTTCACAAGAAGTACCTTGGTGTTCGTTATCGGGATGAGAAAAATAGGGTGTTTATAGCTTTGGTGCAAGGCAGTATATCCGTATCCGAGTATGAGGTACAGTTTGTGCGCTTGAGTCAGTATGCTTCAGAGTTAGTTCCCACTGAAAGGGAAAGGTGTGAGCGGTTCTGTTACGGGTTGATTATGGAGGTGAAGACCTACATGCTTGCTTCTGATTACACCGAGTTCGATATCTTGGTCTCTAAGGCCAAGGACATTGAGCAAAGTCTAGGTTTGGCTACTTGATCAAGTGGCTCCAGTTCAGGGAAAAGGTCCTCCGAGTGGGAGGGAGACCGTAACAAGAGGCACAAAGATAGAAGGCACCAACCGGATTTAAGCGTGGAGGTGGTAACATGGGACGAGGCCATCATGGTCGAGGTTTTGTTGCTCACACACTCGAGTGTGCTAGATGTGGGAGGAACCATTTTGGAGAGTGTTGGGGTACTTTTCATGCTTGTTGGAACTGTGGATCTCAGGCACATTTGAGGCGTGAGTGTCCTCACTCGGCTAGGGATAGTCAGGCACCTACTTGAGCCGTTGAGTATCAGAGAGGTCGTGGGCGCGGCCGAGGTAACTTCCAGCCGAGGAATGATGGTCAGAGGAATGTGGCTCATGTTGTCGCGGTATAACCCGAGGGAGGTGGATCGGCTTAGAGTTTATGCACAGCGTGAGGCTGGGAATGAGACAGATGTGATCGCATGTAATTTTGTGTTACAACCCTTATCTTTACTTTCGTTGATTGATTATGGCTCGACACATTCGTATATTTTGGGTGAGAATGCAAGATCTTTAGGTCTTCTTTTTGAGTTGTTAGATATAAGTATGAATGTTACGAGTTCTTTTGGTGAGACAGTTGTAGTTAGGAAAGTGTTCCGGAGATGTCCTTTGACGGTTCAGGGTCATGTGTTTCCCGTTGACATGATAGAGTTGCCCTTCTATGGTTTTGATGTGATTTTGGGTATGGATTGGCTTGTGGAGCATAGAGCTAGGATAGATTTTGAGACTAAAAGAGTTTCTTTGAGGCTTTCGGATGACTACAGGGTAGTGGTAGTTGACGAGAATGTTAGGTTCTTATCTAATGTTGTTTTCGCTTTAGAAGCTCAGGGGACGATGGATTTGGGTTGTCAAGCTTACTTGGCCTACGTGATGAATCCAAATATGAGTGAAGTTAGACCGCAATATATCAGGACAGTTTGCAACTTCCCGAGTGTTTTCCCAGAGAAGTTTACTGGTTTGCCTCCAGATAGAGATGTTGAGTTTGCTATTGAGACGTATTCAGATTCTACTCCCGTATCGATTGCTCTGTATAGAATGGCACCTAAAGAGTTGAAAGACTTGAAGATACAGCTTCAGGAACTGTCAGATAGAGGTTTTATTAGGCCTGATATTTCACCTTGGGATGCTTCAGTTTTGTTTGTAAAGAAGAAGGATGGCAGTATGAGGATGTGCATATACTATAGGCAGTTGAACAATGTAACAGTGAAGAACAAATATCCCTTCCCGCGGATTGATGATTTGCTTGATCAGTTGAGAGGTACTTCAGTGTTTTCGAAGATTGATTTGAGATCAGGCTACTATCAGTTGAAGGTAAAGGATGTGGACATACCGAAGATAGCTTTTCGTACAAAATATGGACACTATGAGCTTCTTGGTGATACCCTTTAGTTTGACTAATGCCCCAGCTGCATTTATGGACATGATGAACAGAGTGTTTCACGAGTTTTTAGATAGGTGTGTAGTAGTGTTCATAGATAACATTTTAGTGTACTCCGGGACCGAGGAAGAACATGATGAGCATTTGTGATTAGTGCTACAGACTTTGCTTGAAAATTAGTTGTATGCCAAGTTGAGTAAATGTAAGTTTTGGATTAGGAAAGTAGTCTTCCTAGGTCATGTGATCTCAGCCGATGGGATTAGTGTGAATCGCAAGAAGATAGAAGCAATAGTGAGTTGGAAACAACCGAAGTCAGTGACCGAAATCTGTATTTTTTAGGGTTAGCCGGATACTATCGAAGGTTTGTTGAGGGGTTCTCAAAGATTGCTGCACCTTTGACCAAATTGTTGCAGAAAAATGTTTCGTATGAGTGGACAGATGCAAGGCAACAAGCGTTTGAGAAGTTGAAGAAAACATTGACAGAAGCTCATATTTTGATTCAGCTTGAACCAGGGAAGGAGTTCGTAATCTATAGTGATGTGTCATATGTAGGTTTAGGTTGTGTGCTTATGCAAGAAGGAAGAGTTGTAGTTTATGCTTCGAGACAGTTGAAGGTTCACGAGAAGAATTACCCTACCCACGACATAGAGTTAGCGGTCGTGGTCTTTGCTTTGAAGATTTGGAGACACCACCTTTATGGTGAGAAATGCACAGCCTACACCTACCACAAGAGTTTGAAATATTTGATGACTCAGAGTGAGTTGAATCTTAGACAGTGTTGGTGGTTAGAGCTTCTTAAAGACTATGACCTCACAATAGAGTACCATACGGGTAAAGTGAATGTAGTGGCCGATGCTTTGAGTATGAAGGTGGCAATTGAGTTGCGAGCTATGTTTGCGAGATCGGGTGTGTCACGGGATGGCGGTTTGATAGCCGAGCTACAGGTTAAACCTTCGTTAGCTTAGTTGATCTGAGATAAATAGTTGCAAGACAAACCCTTAGCACCTCGCATGCAAGATATAGCCGAGGGTAAACCCACAGATTGTTGATTTGGTGAGAATGGGATATTATGTTTTAAGAATAGAGTAGTTGTTCCAGAAGATGTCGAATTGAGACGTACTATTTTGAATGAAGCTCATAACAGTCCTTTTGTTATGCATCCGGGTAGTACGAAGATGTACCGTGGGTTGAAAGATGAGTACTTCTAGATTGGGTTAAAGAAAGATGTGGCCGAGTATGTGAGTAGATGTATGGCTTTCCAGTGAGTTAAGGTCGAGCACCAGTTTCCTTCAGGTTTGTTACAACCGTTGAAGATTCCGGAATGGAAGTGGGAACAGATTATTATGGATTTTGTGTCAGGTTTACCGTTGACTCCTTCGAAGAAGAATTCAGTATGAGTAATAGTTGACAAATTCACTAAGTGTGCCCATTTCATACATGTTCATACTACTTACACCTTGGACAGGTTGGCCGAGTTGTATATCAGTGAGATTGTGAGGATGCATGGTGTACCGAAGTCTATTGTGTCTGATAGAGATCTGAGGTTTATAACTAGATTTTGGGAGTGTTTGCACCGTGCCTTGGGAACTTGGTTGAACTTCAGTACTTCGTATCACCCACAGTCAGATGGTCAGTCGGAGAGAGTTATTCGGGTGTTAGAGGATATATTGATGTGTTGGATCATCGACTTTCAGGGTTCAGAGGAGAAACATCTACCGCTAATAGAGTTTGCATACAATAACAGTTATCATGCAAGTATTCAAATTGCACCGTATGAAGCTCTGTATGGTAGGAAATGTAGAACACATATTTGTTGGGCCGAAGCCGGATATAAGCTTGTACCTATGCCAGACTTGCGTAAGGGCACTACCGAGAAGGTAAAATTGATTTATGATCACTTGAAGGCAGCTTCAGACAGACAGACAGAAACCGTATGTAGATTTGAAGTGAAAAGAGATTGAGTATGCTATTGGCGACAAAGTGTTCTTGAAGGTGTCCCTATGGAAAAGGTAATGAGGTTTGGTAGGAAGGGAAAGTTAAGTTTGAGTTTCATTGGTCCTTATGAGGTAGTTGAAAGGATTGATCTTGTTGCATACAGGTTGAGATTGCCATCCGAGCTTGAGAAGATTCATGATGTGTTTCATGTTTCGATGCTCCGAAAAAATAGATTAGATCCGTCTCATGTTATGCCAATGGAAGAGATTGAATTGAATCTGAATTTATCGTATAATGAAGAACCAGTCGAGATTCTTGCTACGGATAGTAAGGTTTTGCGTGGGAGAACCAGTGAGTTAGTCAAGGTTTTGTGGAGACATCGAGGTGTGGAAGAAGCCACTTGGGAGAGAAAACGGACATAGAAGAGCAGTTTCCGTTCCTCTTTCCATCAGGTAAATTTCGATGACGAAAATCTTTAAGTGGGGGAGAGTTGTAACGCCCTGGTTTAGGGCTCGAGAGATGACCGATTTTGTTAAACCGGTTCGGGTTAAATTAGTTGGAAGAAAACATTTTTAATGAGCTCTAAAATATTTTAATGAATAAAGATAAAAAGGCGATTTGGAATTTAAAAATTAAGGGAAAAGGGGTTTTCAAAATGTACTCATCTTCTTCTTCCTCTTTTCACATTATTTTCTCAAACACCTATTTTCTACTATTCCATTGGAGTAAACTCATCACCCACACAAGTTTTCAAGGTAATCTCTCCTTTGTTTTGATTTTTCTTTCCTTAAATTTGTTGTTGGTTAAACTTTCCTTAAAACCCATTGTTTGAAGTTATTCCAAAAATGCTTTGAGTTTGAAATGAGGAAAATGAAGGGGTTTTCATTTGGGTAGTTTGATGCCATGTTTAAAGATGTTTTTAATCTTGTTTTGGTGTTCTAAAAATGTTGAGATAGTGGCTAAATGTAGGGAAACCCAAAACTAGTAAAAATGAGAGGTTTTTGGAGTTGAAAGTTTAGGTTTTTGGGTTGTTCTAGTGAGGAATCTTGGGCTGATGGTTGCTAGACCTTGGGTAAGTGTTTTGGATGTTGAAAGATGTAGTTTTGATGGTAAATTTGTTGCGTTTTGGCTTCTAGTTGGTTTGGTTCGTTTTGATGGTGTTTCCAAGTGTTTTCGGGTGTGAATCGATTTGGTTTTGATGATGAATGATGAGTTTCTGTGTTGCTGCAAGTTTGGGGGCTTGATTTGGGTCTAATTCATCGTTTTTGAATTGGCTAGAAACAGGGGAAACAAGTTTGGGTTCTTTGGACACGAGACTGAGTAGTTCGGAGGCTTGAATCGGTGTTCTCAGCTATCGTTTGGGTTCTACCATTGAGTGGAAATGTTTTTGAGAGTTTAAGTTGAGCTTGAAAGACCAACCTAAGCTCGAGAGTAAGAGTTAGATGTTTACGTTTTACTTTTCTGGAATTCTATTTTTAAATCTTGTTAAGCATTGTTGATATGAGATGAGATGAATGTGTGTATTTTGACTGATGAGTGTGATATTGTTATGATGGCTTTTATGATGTTGAGTTTTGGAAAATATAAGGGTCTTATCGTGTATAATTGGTCGACCATAGAATTAGAGTGCACTTGTAAAATTCGCGCGTGGTCCTAGTGATGTAAGATGCCATTAGGGAGGAGTACGGTGATGTAAGATGCCATCGGAAGCTTTATTGTTAGATCTCGGTGATGTAAGATGTAATCTTGAGTATTGTTGTTCTTATAGATTCGGTGATGTAAGATGCCATTGAGTCCAATCCGCATATCCGAGTAATGTAACCATAGTTGCCAATATACTCCTTGTGTTGAATGACTAATGTTATCGTGTTTGAATGTTGAGGGTTATGCCTTGTCGTTATGGATTGTACCTTGATGTAAGATGCCAAGCATATGCATGGTTGATGTTAGTCCTATTGTTGGAAATCATGCTAGTGGTTTTGTTTTCAAATCTTAAATGGTTTTTACTAAAACCGCATTGTCGTTGTTGTGGTTTTGAGCACCACTCTCTAAGCTTTTATGTTTACATGCTCTTTTCCAACAATGCAGATCGTTAGCGATCCGAGGAGCAAAGAAAGGCGAGGGAAAGGCTCCGGTGATTGTATCTTAAGCTCAAGTATGGATATTAAGTTGTAATAATGATTTAGCAATGGGAATACTTGCTTTTGTGGTTAGGGATGTGGTTGTAAACTCTAATGTGTTTGACCATGTTGCTACATGTTTTTAATGTTGAAACCATGCTATGTCTAGACTTGTTTTGTCTTTTGGTTAAATGCCTTGTGTTTTGGCTTGTTGGTGTTTTTTAGTTAAAGTGTCCTTTTTGAGCTTTCATGTTTGAGATCCATGTTTGAGTGTGTGCTTGTTTGAAACCTTCTTTTTGGGTGTTTTGCCTCTAGAATGTTTGCTTAATATGTTGCAATGTGGTTTGTGATCTTTCGGGGTAAGTTTGGGAATGTTTGAGGATGCCAAAATGCATTTTCGGGCCAATATGTGCCCAGGTGTTTTGGAACATCTGGTATGGTTTCAGAACGGCCAAGTTTTTGAAACACCCGTATCGTAACGGGAGTTGTGTCGTTTCGATACGTTTTGCCTCTAGAGACTCCCTTTTTGAAACCAAGAGGAGTCGTTTCGAAACAGTCTAATTTTGCTTTTTGAAGAGAGCCCGTATTTCGAAACGGAAAACCCTTGTTTCGAAACACAAGTAGTTAAAGCGGTTAAAAGGCATCTTTGAAGGTTTCCAAATGTTACGTTTTTGGTCTCTAATGCTTGTATGCTTCCTAAGTGAGTTTATATGTCTCGTTGGTGTTGGTTTTGCCTCGTGTGCTTGAAACTTGAGTAATAAACTATTTGGTAAGGTTTAAATTACCTTATTGCCCTTGTTTGGTGTGGTTTTGTGTAGAGCGTTTTAGGTGTACTCTATTTATGAGCGCAAGTGCACACTCTTGTCAAGTTATAGTATATATGATATCGTCTCCCACAGGGATTGGACAGCTTGGTTCGAATTGTCGTTCATGCACAAGTAAAGTAAATGCACAAGTAAGATGGTTGTTTGAGAAGAAAAGTAAAATAAAACACAAGTAAAATAGGAAGTAATCAAATTGATAGAGAGGGCAGGGTTATGCTGCTGCTTAGTGTGAAACTACGTTGAATAGGCCAAGTTGTTTTGCGCTGCCACGATCTGCTGCCTTGGTGGGTAATGGCAAATTGAGGCTGCGGCAACTTTCGCTGCCTCAACGGAACTATTATCTTGCAACTTTCACTGTCTCGGCAGGTGAGATGGAGAGAAGTCCTAGCGACAAGTCTGGCAGATACTCCAAGTTCGGCGAAGCAATTTTGAAGTGATCCTTCTATGTCTAGGCAAGGATTCTGTCACTATGTGATGTAGGCAATACCTAGCAATCTCATCGTAAACCTAACACAAGCAGTCGACGTTTGGTTGCTCCTTTTAGCTACTGAAACTCTAACGTATGTCTAAGTTGAATTAGTCAACACCTCGTCATGATGAGACCGTGCTTAATTCTTTCGTGAGTTTGACACTCTCGTGCCCGACAAATGGATTTCTTCAACTGGACTTTTGGAACTAATTGAAGAAGTGAAGTACATAAATTAAGCAAACTTTTGAGTATTTTATTGCAAAAACAAACTTAAACACCTAAACAATCGTTCTCACAACTAATTACAACATAACCACAAACCCAAGAGAGAATTAGAATATGTCGGCGACAAGAAATCCTAAGCTATGCCTAAAGAAAACCTAAGATTGTCGTATATTGAAATATAAAAATATGTGAAGTATATATAGGTCATAGTCTAGGTTAAGTCCTTTTTGGAGTAGAAGCCTTCAAAGAGCTTTTGCATTAAATGCAACTTTAAATTCTGACTTCTTTGAGTTAAATTTGGACTTCTTTTCCTGTTGCCTTGCTCCGCAAGTAAGCTCATTCTTCTCCTTTGGCGGCTCTGTCTACTGCTCTAAGCGTCAGAAAATTGAGTGGACGGCATCGTTAGAATCAGTATTTTCTGCTCTGTCGATCGCACTCCAATTTACCAACTCCTCACTTTGCTATCCTGGGCGGTAGGCTCACTCTGCTGCCCTAGGCGGCAGGTATGGCGGTGAGAGCTACTCGGCAGCTGATGTCTCTGTCTGGAACTACATCAATACAGCTCCCTGATCTGATGTCTCAGAATCATGTCCTCAGCTCCTCTATCCTTCTACCAGCCTCTAGTGCCTGAAACTAAAACTAAACTAAAACAGTACCTTTTTCTTACCAAATAAGAGATAATCAACAAAAAGCATGACAAAGTAAATAATACTGTAAATTGCAATGCATGATCCTAATTATGCCTAAAATGTACTTAAAATAGCAATAATATGAGATGTAATGTGCATAAAATATAGAACTAATGGACACTTTACACACCCCCAAACTCGAACTATTGCTTGTCCTCAAGCAATGCAACCTAACATACTTGCCCTTATAATAACCAGAAAGAAAAACCTGTTTTCAACTTGATTTCATACCTCAAGGCCGTGGCACCTATATTAAATTAGTGAAGGGAATTTAGCACGAAAATAACTCAGAATTAATTTCTAATGCCAGTGCAGTGTGTGTAGGACTGTGTACAGGCTGAATATGCAGAATAGCTAAATAAACAAATATGATGTAAGGATATTATATATAAGGTTGTTGCCGAGGCAGCACAGTTGAGCACAATATTTTAATCATGGTAATAAGGGCTTCAGCTTATCACAACTACTCTTTTAGGTCTGAAATTAAGATAGGAGCAAACTACAAAACCCTGAACCCTTAGAGTAGAGTCATCACGTGAAGACTTTCATTCACTCATGTTAATTTGTTCGTCACTTCAAAACTTTTAGATTCATGGACTTTCATAGCAGCGTAGTGTCCTCGCACATGATTCTTCCTAGAGCCTGTTGTGGGCACCTCTAGGGTAAAACATCAATGTTTTTTTTACTTCTGTTGTCATGGCAGTGCTGTATTTTTCTGTTTCTCTTGCCAGCCTCAGCGGCTACCTGCAACCATTGTTAGAACTTTGCAAAGAATTCTAAAAATAAGCAGGCAGTGTTCATTACATATTCTAACAAATCTAGCAAGTAACAGTAGTGTTTGATAGTTTTGGCCATTAAAGAAAAATTCTGTCATTTTTCATGCTTTTCCCATATTAAGTTCAATTTATTATTGGTGCGAAAATAGGTAATCGGCTAACTATCATAGGCACAAGCTATATAACAAATTTTCCTTCTCCGATTATTACTAAGGCAAGTACAATGCAACCTATATGCTACTAAGTATGCCTAGACAAAAGATGCGAGAGCTATCTCCCCCCCCCCCCAAAATCGAGATGGGCATTGCCCTCAATGCACAAAATAAAGACAAAAAAATAAAAAAAATAGAATAATTGAAAAAAATATATACGAGAAGAGAAGGAGACTTAGGCTTAGTTGTTGTCAGATTGTGTAGAGGATTTGGAGCAGTTATCTACTATGTCGTCCATTGCGGGTTGTGGCAGCAGGCTTAGTAATGCTGCCCTCTATTATGCGCAGCGGTTCGATTCTTAAGGGTCTGAATCTGTATAAACAGTTGTGAGACGAGAATAATGCAACTGAAAATAAAATCTAGGCCTTAGTAATTAAAATCTACTCCTAAATAAAGCAATAAATATGTGGAAAACTAAAAACTTAAAAATTTTGTTACTCTAGGAGTGCATTGGTATGCATCTCCTAAAGTAACTACTCCCTTATTGGTTGGAGCTTAAGAGGGTCGTTTCTGATACTTCTTATGGTCTACCTGCACCCTCCATCGAGTGACTATTCTCATAGTGGATGAGTCCTTCTTCCTCGTTCCATTGTAGTCCATGTGAATCTTCCTTCTTGTTCATATTCCTAAAGGCATGAACATGTGATTAGGAAAAATTATATTACTCCCTAACAATGTACTTACCTCCTCTTTGTCGAAGTTCGTCATATGGGAAAGTTTCTTTTGCTGCCGAGGCAGCTGCTGCGGCAACCAACTATTGTGGTAGTCTTCTGTCATAGTGTTGTGCCGGTCAAGGGAAAACTCTTTAGGCTCCTTGAAAATCTCCATTAGTAGAGATTTTGACGGTTGTAAATCTGCATGTATCAGCTCCTCTAGATATATATAATCTTTAGCTGCCGATGTGTCTGTCAAGGTGGGCGTCAATATGAAGGCTTCTATCGTGGCGGGCCTCTCTATTGAGGCATAGCTTTGCTTAGGTGTTGTCAGTTCGTCCTTAGGGTAGGGTTCTAAGTAGCTGCCGGAACAGTTGTCAATCTTGCTGCCCAGGCAGTGTTCTGCATCCTCTTGGCTTGAAGTTTCTAATTGCTCCTCACACATCGGAGATCTTTCCTTGCATTGCTCTTCGCCCTCTTGTCCTGGGACATCAGTATCCCTCAGACTTAATTGTTCTGGTTCATCTATGGCATTGATGAGGATTGAATTATTCAGTCGTGCATCCATCTTAGCGATGATGACGTCCATAGCAGCTGTCACTTTATCCGTGAGCGCAAGGAAGGTTCGAAGTGTGTCCTCCAAAGATTTTAGTTGTTCTTGCGGATAGCTATATTCCTAGGGCATGTCGCTTTTTGCAGCAAAATTGTTATGGTAAATTTTTTTTGAGATTTTTAATCATACCATGAAAAATCTTGCTGCTGCGGCGACATCTGCTGTTCATATTCAGACATCCACTCCCAAGTGGCTTTTCTCAACATGTCTGCTGCAAAAAGATGGGGCAACTTTCGAACGCATGATTGCCTTCACAAAATTCGCAAGAACTTTCCCAAATATTGATGCTCTTAATTCGTGGGGCACCTGAATAAGCACTTTCCCACATAGTTTTTTTCGACTGAAATTAAATGCAAATAGAATTAAGAGTGCAGAAAAATTAAAACAAATTTTGTTGTTACCAATCCCCGGCAACTGCGCCAAAAACTTGTAGAGAGTTTTAGGTGTACTCTATTTATGAGCGCAAGTGCAAACTCTTGTCAAGTTATAGTATATAAGATATTGTCTCCCACAGGGATTGGACAGCTTGGTTCGAATTGTCGTTCATGCACAAGTAAGATGGTTGTTTGAGAAGAAAAGTAAAATAAAACACAAGTAAAATAAGAAGTAGTCATATTGATAGAGAGGGTAGGGTTATGCTGCTGCTTAGTGTGAAACTGCGCTGAATAGGCCAAGTTGTTTTGCGATGTCACGATCTACTGCCTTGGCAAGGAATGGCGGATTGAGGCTGCAGCAACTTTCGTTGTCACAGCGGAACTCTGGTCTTGCAACTTTCGCTGCCTCGGCAGGTGAGATGGAGAGAAGTCCTAGCGGCAAGTATGGCAGATACTCCAAGTTCGGCGAAGCAATTCTAAAGTGATCATTCCTATGTCTAGGCAAGGATTCTATCACTACGTGATGTAGGCAATACCTAGCAATCTCAGCGTAAACCTAACACAGACAGTCGACGTTTGGTTTCTCCTTTTAGCCGCTGAAATGCTAACTTATGTCTAAGTCAAATTAGTCAACACCTCATCGTGATGAGACCGTGCTTATTCTTTCGTGAGTTTGACACTCTCGTGCCCGACAAATGGATTTCTCCAACTGGACTTTTGGAACTAATTGAAGAAATGAAGTACATGAATTAAGCAAACTTGAGAGTATTTTATTGCAAAAACAAACTTAAACACTTAAACAACCGTTCTCACAACTAATTACAACATAACCCCAAACCCAAGAGAGAATTAGAACATGTCGGCGACAAGAAAACCTAAGCTATGCCTAAAAAACCTAAGATTGCCGTATATTGAAATACACAAATATGTGAAGTATATATAGGCCATAGTCTAGGTTAAGTTCTCCTTGGAGTAGAAGCCTTCAAAGAGCTTTTGCATTAAATGCAACTTTAAATTCTGACTTCTTTGAGTTGAATTTGGACTTCTTTTCCTGTTGCCTTGCTCTACAAGTAAGCTCATTCTTCTCCTTTGGCAGCTCTGTTTGCTGCTCCGGGCATCAGAAAATTGAGTGAACGACATCGTTAGAATTAGGATTTTCTGCTCTGTCGATCGCACTCCAATTTACCAACTCCTCACTTTGCTGCCCTGGGCGGCAGGCTCACTCTGCTGCCCTAGGCGGCAGGTATGGCGGCGGGAGCTACTCGGCAGCTATTGTCTTTGTCTAGAACTGCATCAGTACAGCTCTCTGATCTGCTACCTCAGCATCATGTCCTCAGCTCATCTCTCCTTCTACCAGCCTCTAGTGCCTGAAACTAAAACTAAACTAAAACTAAACTAAAATAATACCTTTTTCTTACCAAATAAGAGATAATCAACAAAAAAACATGGCAAAGTAAAGAATATTGTAAAATGCAATGCATGAGCCTAATTATGCCTAAAATGTACTTAAAACAACAATAATGTGAGATGGAATGTGCATGAAATATAAAACTAATGGACACTTTACATTTTGCAAAATGGTCCTTCATGACTATTTGTCTCCAATTGGACATCCGATTGAGATGTTGTTCTTCCGTTGTAACCCTTAACACCATAGGATAGTTAAATTGCATTTATACAAGGTAAAATTTTAATCTAGGGTTGTTAATCGGGGGAAATTCTCGGATTTTTCTCCGGTTATCCACGTGTGACTCTCCTGATTCGGTCTTGCGACTAGGTCGGGTCGAGGGGGTTACACCTTGTGAGGGTTTTCAAGTTTGCTAGATTTTTTCTTGCTTGAGAGTGTTCCCAAAGTTCGGGTTGTGAGCTTTGGTTGCTAGACTTAGTTTAAGTCTAGGATTGTAACAGCTGCCTCTTAAACCGGTAAAAGGTGACGAATATCTAGTGGATATTGGTTGAAAATCCTTAGTGGGAGCTAAGGTAGTGGATGTAGGTGCTTGTTAGAAGGCCGAACTGCTATAAATCCTTGTGTCTTTTGTCTAATATTTTGCTTCCACCAAAAACACCCAAAACGCAATCTTCTCCACACTTGGCAAGCTAAATCGATTGAAGGAAATAGAGTCTATCAAGCCTAACAATTGATATCAGAGCGAGGCTCAATAGAGAAGGTTTAACCACCTATTAAGGCGATTCGGGAAGCTCGATACATCAATTCTATCAACTGGTCAAATGGCACAATCCATCGACAAGCCACTTTTCTTTGACGGGATCAACTATGCCTATTGGAAGACTGGAATGATGTTCTTCATCAATTCATCAAGGCCAAAGATTACAAGCTTTGGGACATAGTTGAAGATGATACGTTCGTGCCACAACGAAGCAAGGCGGAATGGAGTGCGGTTGATCGCAAGAAGATGTAGCTAAATTGCAAGGGTTTGCACATTCTCTTTTGTGCATTTAGCCCCAACATCTATGAGAATATGTCTTCTTGTAAAGATGCCAGTGAGGTATGGGACAAGCTTGAAGTCACATACGAAAGAAACAACAAAGTAAAGGAGACTAAGATCGATCTTCTCAACCTCAAGTATGAGAACTTCAAGATAAAACATGATGAAGACATCACGAAGATGTTTGATAGATTCTCCACCATCACAAATGAACTCAAAGGCTATGGAGAAATCATTCCGGAAGACAAGCTTGTCCGAAAGCTTCTCTATTCTCTTCCCGAGTCATTGGACTCAAAGAAGACTGCCATCATCGAAGCCAAAAATTTCAAGACTTTAAAGGTAGATGAACTCTTAGGGTCTCTTCTCATTCATGAAATCATGAAGAATGGAAAAGAAGAAAAGAAGAAGAATGGAAAATTGAACTTGATGCAAAACTCAATAAGTTTGAGCAAAAATGTGTTGATTTACAAAATTTACTTCATAAAGTTCAACAAGAAAAAGATTTGATTTCCAAAGAGCTTGAAAAGAAAACAAATTTTGGAAAATCAAACTTTTTTCAAAGACAATCTAGTGCCCCTAGATTTTTTAATAGAAAATGCTTTAGAAGTGTTTGGGTTCCAAAAGAACTAATCACTTCAAACAAAAAGGATGAAATTGTAAAATGGATTCCTAAGGGGACTAAATTTTGTGTTACTAACGTTTATGGATCCAAAGCAATTTGGATACAAAAAATTACTTGATTGTCTTGTAATAGGTGTGATGGAGAATGATCAACATGTCAAATATTGAGGGGGAGCTCCATACACACAAGGAAATACACTTGAAGAATGAAGGCTTCGCATCCTTCCTTGGGTTCAAGTGGTAAAATTTAGTTGCATTTATTTATTTTTCATTTGATTTATTTATTTTAATTCAACTAGATTATCATAATTGTTGGACTAACCATTTGATGATGCTTTAAGTACGGGGGATCCATTTAAAAAAAACAAAATTCTTATGTGTCAAATTTTTTAAACCTCCTATGTTATTTTGAACTTAAAGTATTTTGAGTTCTTTTTTATATAACAAAAAAGGGAGAAATGGTTTGAAAATTTAATTTTTCAAGTAAGAATAAGGGGGAGCTTCAAATTTTAAAAATTATGTCTCTTATTCAAAAATTATTTTACAAAGGGGGAGAATCACAAACAATTTTTCAAGTTATTTTATTATATCAAAAAGGCGGAGATTGTTAAGATATATATTTTGATATAATAATTAAAAAATTGATTTGGACTAAATTGAAAAAGATTTCAAAATATTTTGTAAGTCCAAACAACTTGAAAATATGTTTTAAGGGTTTTTACAAGGCTTTAGAATAACTTAAAATGTTTTTAAAGTAGTCAAACCTATGATTTTAATGTAATCGTACCGATACGATATAAATCGTATCGATACACTTTAGGGTTTCAGCTATAGGGAAATTCCATTAGCCAAAATTCGTATCGATACGCCTTTGTCGTATCAATACGGAGAGCTTTAAAACCCCCCAACGGCTAGTCGCGTACCGATACAGTTGTATCGCGTACCGATACGCCTTAACCGCTCCCAACGGTCATTTTCCCAACAGCTATTTGAAATGCAAGTCATACTGATACGCTTGTAAGTGTATCGATATGCATAAGCTGATGCATGCTCAACGGCTAGTTTCCAAGAAGGCCGTATTGATACAGTGACACGAGTATCGATACCCTACTTCCCATAACTGCATTTATGGAGTGAAATAAAGACCCCAACGTCTCCAATTCAATCCCAATGGTCTACAACGGCTAGAAGCTCAATTGAGCGTATAAAAGAGACCTTCAAGCATCCATGGAAGACTAATGCTTCAATTGTCAGCAACAATATGATGTCAAATTTGTCTTAGTGTTTATTGTACATTATTTGTATAGACAACACTTGTGAGCCAAAATTGTCATATTTGCTCAAATGTTTAGATTTGGATGAGTGAGCTAAATAGTGCAAACTATCCACCTTGTGATGGTTTTCAAGTTTGCTAGATTTTCTCTTGCTTGAGAGTGTTCCCAAAGCTCGGGTTGTGAGCTTTGGTTGCTCGACTTAGGTTGAGTTTAGGATTGTAACGGTTGCCTCCTAAATGGGTAAAAGGGGACGAATATCTAGTGGATATTTGTTGACAATCCTTAGTGAGAGCTAAGGTAGTGGATGTAGGTGTTTGTTAGAAGGCTGAACCACTATAAATCTTTGTCTTTTGTCTAACATTTCGCTTCCATCAAAAACACCCAAAACACAATCTTCTCCACATTTGGCAAGCTAAATCGGTTGAAGGAAATCGAGTCTATTATGCCTAACACTTTCTTTCGTGAAAAAATTGACTTTTTTATTCAAAATAACTCAGTGGCGGAACTTGACATTCCATATTGAATGGGTCAATTAGAGATTTTTCTTAATAAATCTTATATATATAATACAAAACTTTGACGACAAGTTTTTTATTGTGTTTCTTTAATATTTAAATACATATTAATGAATTTCAAAAAAAAAACTACAAATATTCAAATATTTGAAGTGCCTGATAAGATTTTTAAAATATTTAAAGGGTTAAATAATGAACTTTCAAATTTTTGAGGGGGTCATTAAAATATTTGGTGGGAGTTAATTATATTTTTTAGAAAATTTAAAGGGTCAATTGACGAAATTTAGAAATGTGGTGGCTACTGGTCCCCACCAAGTTTCTCCCCTGATATGACTTAAATTGTAATTTCAAAATGAGACTCGAATAACTTAATTTTTAGTAGTTAGTGGATCAATTTTTAAGTTTAAGTCAATCTCTCAATTACGTCTTATATTTAGATATTCGTCCCCTTTTACCCATTTAGTTGAGTTGACGTCTTATATATATATATGTGTGTGTGTTTTTATAGATATTCATTTAAATTAGAACCAATTAAGTATCATAAGATTAAAAATATTTACAATAAAATTCAAGTAGAAACTCAAATAATTAGACTCGAATTTCATAAACCCAACTCGAAAAAAAATTAAATAAAAATTAAGTTATAAAAATAAAACTGTCAACTCAACTAAGCCTAAATTTTTTTAACTCGACTTGATCCGACCGGATACCCAACCATAGCCAAGGATCTTATTTTGGGTGCTAAACTCCAGTAAAATCTTGGACCTTAATAGAAGCTCGATACCTTTTATGACACATCGGTCTACTCGTTGTGGCTGCTTAACGACCCAAACCCAACTTTCTATAGGGTTGATTGGCCCGAAATAATATGATTTTTCTACATTTACAGTCCATTTTCCTAATAGATACTTAGATATTGAGTACAAATATTTCTGTGTGAAATCAGCTTTTTCCTTGTAAATGTAAATAATTCTCAGAAAGAAGCCTTGCCTTTTTTCTTTCCTATATATCACTGATAATACATACTATTACGAAGTTAAACCAGAAATTTTTTTTATTCTTGACCGAAAGAAACTAATTTAAGCACTATGCGGTCAATGCAATGGTGTTAAGTTCAGATTCTGACCTTAAAAGAGTATCTTACATGTATCAGAGTATGCTACATCTTCGAAACCCGAGAGCTGAAAAGAGTCTTCCACCGGTTGGCCACAACTTGTAAAACCAACCTACCGGAGGTGCCGCATCTGCATGAAGATCCGGAGGCTCATCCCTTTCTGATGAAGAACCCTCGCTATTCTTCCGGTTTTCAGCGCTGATCTCATCTCCGACGGCTCTCTCTTCGACTTGAACTTCTGAAATTTCTCCAGGCTTCTTGTCAAATAGTCCTTTAAATTGTTTCCGAGCCTTCCTCTCAACTTCCTGCTCATAAGTTGGTAGTGATACGTAATGAATTCCCATATTTTCACTTATGTGTTGAATGACATGAAAAAAAAAGAACTATGGCTGATTAACATACCTGTTCTTGCTTCTTCAGTTTTGCTAGAGCAGCTGCTGCATCCGGTTCTGAGGACTTATCGATTTTTATCATCTAATAGCATCCAGAAATAGAATTAGAGATTGCTACAAAATCCAGTTTTAGACAACTAAATTAAATACATTATAACTACCGTTTGGAAATCACTTCTTGCTTCCTCAAAATCTCCAGCTGCCATATAAGCCATTCCACGACGGTATAGAGCCTTCACATGTACAGGGGTTGCATCTAATACCTACATGGTTCCACCAAAACATATCAAGATCCAGAATTTGATGGATTTCATCGGACGGTTAAATAATTAGATAAGTAAACAAGTACAACATAAGGCAGCTTAGGGTGAAGCAAATTCAGATGTGCTTTTTTTTTGTATTTTATTTCTACCTTGGTTCGAACTTAAACCTCTAGGCTCGATATACTCAAAGCATTAATGCTTCGTTTGGGAACTTGGATTGGAGAATCTGAATTTGGATTTCATTTGCTATGTAAATGATAAGAATGAAATGTATACATTAGAGATAAATAGTTTAGATTCAACACAATATATAGTTGAAAAGCATAAAAAACATGGATTTATTTATATTAGGGATTTCAAAATCACTACTACATAAGCATAGACCGAATCCATGGATTTGAGATATTATGATGAATTTTACATTTTAAGCATTTTATTACTCAATTTACACTACTTCTGAAATTCAAATCCAAATTATGAAATCCAAGTTCCCAAATGCTACCTTAACTCTTGTAGTGAAATTATTTATCTTTTCCCAGGACACCAATAAAATCACAAAACCACCTTCTTCATGATTAAGGTAGATAAAGATAGAGGTTCAATTTGAAGTCAGAACAAACCTTATTACAAGCCTCAATGGACTTTTTGCATTCACCCATTTTCAGGAAGCAAGCGGCCACATTCAGATGTAGCAAATTCTTCAAGTAGTAAAAATGGAAAAAAGATTAGCAAACTCCGGAAACATGCTGATCTAACGTCGTGTAATAACTGATAAATCACAGAAAATAATACTCTTCCGGTTAGCATGAGGCAGGATGACACTTACTCTTGTGTCTAAAAACACTTTTCCTTCTTCATCAGTTTGTGGATTAACATGATTGAATTCCCGAAGCACCTACATATAAAGCAACACAAGGAATTGAATTACAGATTCACTTAAATGCACCATAATAGGAAAATTGCAACTGGTTTGACATGAACATCTGTTCATTATGCTTATTCAAGTTCACATTACCATGATATCCAGACTCAGGTTTTTAATTACTTCATATATAAAATTTTGTTATTACCATTTATTATCATTTTTGTTTACCTCATTAGGCAAATTTGTTTGATTGTTAGTATTGGGCTCTGGGTCATCAGTTCAATTTATACATCAACCTAAAGAACGAATAGTTTAAGTTCATAAAAGAAATATATGATCTAGGAAATACAGTTACTACACTACCTTCTCATACTTTGCCTTGGCAAGTTCAAATTTTCCTTCTTTGAAGAGTCTATTACCCTGCAGACAAATGATAGTGTAATAGTTAAATATAATTATATGAATATCTTACATACAGCACAAAAAAAACAAGGGTAAATAATTAATCTGCATTACTGCAATAGACTGCAAGAATACATAGAGAAATGGGGATGCAAAGTCCTGGACATCCAAAAATGGATAAATGGCTCATTGAAGAAGATACAACATATAATATGCCACATACCGTAACTCTAATTTTTTCTGCTTCATCCATAATGCTCTGAAAGTTCAAACCAGTCCAATCCTGTAATAAAGGTTTAACTTAGGCGCTAATGCAGGTTACAGGAACAATGCAGCATTTTCCAATAATAACTTGGTTACTGATAATTTAATGACCATATCATAGAAAAGTTCCTACAAGATGACTTTGTTACCTTCGGCATCTCAAAACCAAGGAGCTCAATTTCCCATGCAACATGAGCACCTTCAGGAACATTAGGTGGTCTAATCAAATAGGAAGAGGACTCAAGACATGCACAAAATAAAAACATAAAATAAGATATATTTAAAGGGAAAATTTGACCTTGAAAACTTGTCATATGCATAGTCAGGAGGGCAAGTGACAAGAGCAATCTCTCCGGGAAGCATCAAGCGAACACACATTTCAAATCCCTCAGGCACCTGTACAGCAAAATAAAAGCTTACTGATTAAAGCATAAACAGTCTTAGAATGATGAAATAGACACAAACAAACACATACATCCTTCAAGAAGCCTTTTCACCTTTACTACGGTGAACTTACCAGTCCTTCCCCGGAACTGAACTCCAAAGGTTCTCCCTTGTTATCAACTCTTGTATCATAGAAGACCGTCTTTTCCTCATTAAGAAGCATGCCCTTGTAATGGACTCGTAAAAGACTGTCATGAAGCGGGCAATCCATAGGGAACTCCCCTGGTTATTCAAAACAGAAAAGATAATCATGATTCGTGCAGTCACACAACCAGGATCTTTGACAGACGCAATTGAAGGAAGATAAAAGGAAGCAGTAACCAGTGCATAATTGGAACTTATGGAAATCAAAATTTTGAAGCAACATCCTAGGAATCTTCCCATCAAATAAGAATAGAGTGCAAAAACTGTTAAATACATATCCCAAAGTAAGACTTTAACATGAATGCATAGGTGAAAATGTGACATAGAACATGAACTAATAATAAGTTGATTCTCAATGACAATGTTTAATAAGTACCAAAGAGCACCTTTTCCATCCTGTAGTCGTCGTTTAATTAGGCGCCCATCTCCCAGCATGTCCCTTACCTATTAGCCCAACACTTGAAAGTTCACTTACAAGTTACATCTGCCAATTCGTTTACCCAATGAAAAAACATTTATGAGAGGTATCAATACAAGAGAAATGACTTACCTGGATGAAATGGACAAGCTCCACTTCAAAATGAATTTCTTCATAACCTTCAATCTCAGGCAAGAGGGGAGAGGGGGCTAAGTACTGCTTTGTAACATAAATTACCGCTTTCTCCTTCCGAGTCATTGTTCCTATTCCCATCTCAAGACCTTTAGGTACCTAAATTTTATGAAATCAATGCAATATCTATATCAAAAGTTGCTTAAGCATAACTATATGAAGCAGGGTAGATCAGGCACTAGGGGTGTTCATGGTAGGTTAACCGTATCGTTTAGCTTAAAAGGTTGGTTAACCGTTATAGCGGTTATTATTCGTAACTTAACCGTTGCTAACCGTTAAGAAACGGTTAATCGTTAATTTTTTAAATGGTTAACCATTATAGTGGGTAACCGTTAGGGAACGGATCGGTTACAGGTTAACCTGTAACCTATTACGATTTTCTTTTCAAATGTTCATTATTTCTTTTTTAGAATAATAAATATATCTCTCCGATAAATATTGTATTAAATTTTTTATAAAAAATTAACTTAAATAGAGAAATTTTAAACACAAACTTTATACTTGGCTAAATTAAAGTACCTATAGGTTAACCATTAACGTCTTTTTTAGCGGTTCGGTTAACCGAAACCGTTTAACCTTAACGGTTAGGTTAATTAACCTATAAAATGAACGGTTATACCGGTTAACGGTTACGGTTTATTTTGCACACCCCTATCAGGCACATATCAGATAAAGAAAACCAGGATGGGTAAATAAAAACAAAACCCTAAGAAAATATAAATTACCTACCTCACTTTTCCCGAAAGTAAAGAAATATGGTTCTCCTTTTGTTTGTGACAAAATTAACTTCCCATCACCCGTCTTTGCAGAAATCCTGAATGATTTACATATTATACATCTTACAAATTATCAAAAACCTCCTGGAAATTTAGTGCAATGTAAAAGAATATGTAAAAAGGCTTGAGAACATTTACCAAGCTCTTACTTCATATGGTTCCCTTGGTGATTCCCAACCCTGACCTTCATGTACTACCTATAAATATTATATAGGTTTTAGTTACATGATATATTTCAGAATAAAACAAATTCGGTGCAAATATGAAAGAAAGAATGAAGTCCTTGAGCAAGAGAGTGCAGCAAACCAAAAATAATGATGACATTAGAAGTAAAAATGGAGGGACAATACCTTCTTCAAAACTCCAAAATCATCACAAACAACCTGAAAATAGGCAAAATAATAATAATAACATTAGAACTAAAAGAGGCTACATGCAAATTTATCAATGAGAGCTAAGTACCATATCATGAGCACCACCATATGAATACTATTGACACTACTAAGAAAGCTTGTATGAGAACTAAATACACATTGTTTAAAGGAATCAAAATTTCTTTATGCCAAATGTTATAACGAAAGGACAATCATCAAAATCTGCAGCAATCCTGTAGTTTTACCTTGGCTTTGGAGAAATCTATCAACTCAATCTCGAAATGGAGTTCATCTTCTTTAGGGAAACTACTTGGAACTGGAACAGGGCAGTCCTCCTCCCCATAGTGCATTTGAGGTTTCATTTTGAACTGAAAAGAGAAATTCACCGTATATGTTAAGAAATAAAAAGAAATTCCACATCAATAGTTCCTTTATCTTCACATCCGTTTAAATATTTTGACCAACAAATATTTTGGAAAACTACAAAGCCAATACCATTGCCACTTCACCCTTCAACATCGTTGGAATACCTTCCAACAACCCCAATATCATTTTGCTCTTGCCCAATACATTTCTTATCGGAATGCCTTTCCCTGTAACAGGAATGAATGTCAGTTCACTACAAAAAAAAAGCATATACCTTTAGACAATTCAACCATGTACATTGTTTAACTTCAAGCCCGCACATGTCGAACTTCAACATTCCAACATTCACTAGAAGGCCGCCCATATATAATAGCAGTCAAAACTCGAAAGTTTAAATCTACTCAAATGCTTTATTCACCTCCATGTTCTGATCTTGTAGAGTCAACGACAACTCCATCCAATGTCCTAACAGTGCAATGATATATAACCTACAAAGCATCCAAATTAATGCTACCGGTTCACAATTCAACCCTTTGCAATTGCGATTCAAATTTTTCAAAGACAATCAATCCGGCATTCTGCTATCCAATTTAAGAAACGAACAATAACCTGATCACCATCGGACGGATTTGATTCACCTCCTCCAGGTCTCATCAAAGCTTTCATTAAGCTACCAGGAACAATTTTCTTTCTCCTATTAATTCCAAAATCATAATCCTAATTATTTTCTCAAAATTTTAAAATTCAAGAAAAAGAAAAACAACACAAAAAAGAGGTTACCTCTTATCATCCTCAGATTCTGTTTTCTTCTTCGGCGGTAAATAGCTCTGCGCAGCCTCTTCCTCTGCCGCCATTGTTAACTGAAGAATTGACAAAGTTTAGACTATAACCGCGGTTTGTTTAACTTTACAGCAACAAGCTTAATTCTAACTAAATAATCATGATTAACAACTTTCAAAAAGCTCTCCTCTTCACAGAGAAACGAAAACCAGCTATTTGTATCTGAAATTCGAACATTTTCTTTAATATACCTGAAATTCTGAGGGTTGAAGAGCAATTGACTTCGATGATGCT
The DNA here is from genome assembly GCA_958450335.1 of Hibiscus tridactylites. Lineage (NCBI taxonomy): Eukaryota > Viridiplantae > Streptophyta > Magnoliopsida > Malvales > Malvaceae > Hibiscus > Hibiscus tridactylites. The sequence goes on along the minus strand of OY288267.1, from coordinate 32,341,230 downwards.
TACAAGCGTCCGGGCGAACGGCACGACAAAATCCGGCTGCTAATACTTTTGATATCTGACATATCTACAAGGAAGAAGATCATAGCGAATCGTATCCGTTGATTTTGTTGAAAATTGAAAGCGTTGTGATTGTGATGCGCTGGTGATTGATGTACCTGATCTGGGCCTTATTATTGGTGGGTACGCCAGTGGGGCAGTTGGCAGCATGTAGGGTAGGGCGGCTATTTTGATTTTTCAGCTAACCTAATTCGGTCCTACAAAGTGAAAACCGGTTTGTCCAATTGTTGGTTTTATTTTGAGCGGTTTGTTGGGTTAATTTTCGGGCCAATATTGGGTTAAAATGGACTTCGTTTTTCAAAATAAGCATAGGCCACATGCTTTTAATGGGCCTATAAAAGGTAAATATGGGTGTAAATAAATCGAGCTTAAAGAAACAAGACTATGTTTATGTTTGTTTGTTTATTTTTAAAGGTATTCATGTTTGGTTTATGTTCGTTTAAATTTTTAATATTGTGTTCGTGTTCGTTTATTTATTTTTGAAGGTGTTCGTGTTCGTTCGTTTGAGTGTTCACGAACATGTTCGTTTAAGTGTTCGCAAACGTGTTCATTTAAGTGTTCACGAAGGTGTTCGTTTATTCATCCGCGAACATTTTCGTTTATATGTTCAGAAATGTTAATTAAATTAACAATAAATAAATAAATAAAACAAAAACAACAAAATAAAACTTACATTTCAACATGAATTTATATATAACATCCTTAGCAACAACAAAAGGTAGCATTTAAATACATCCACAAGCATTTTTATCATATAAACGAACCTACAAACGAGCTTGTTCGTGAACATAAACGAACCGAACACACCTCTGTTCGTGTTTGTTCGTTTAATAAACGAACATTAATATTTTATTCATACTCGTTTATTTAGCTTAATAAACGAACATTATACGAACGGTTCACGAACAGGGCGTTGAACGCTATATTCGTTTACACCTCTAAAAGTAGAGATGGCAAAATCACCCGAACTTGACCCGATCCGATGTCTCCGGTCTTGTTATTATCCCGTTTGAGTATTTTTTTTTCCTTGAATTTTAAGTTTTGTGTGGGGCGAGACGGGTTTTGGAAATAATTGAGTTGGGACGGGGTAGGTTCGAGTTTATGATAAAAAGTTTCCACCTCAACCACATATATGTATAATATTTTTATAGATTTTTCTAAGACAAGTCAAGTTTAGTCGGATATCTTGTAAAGATTTCATAGTCATATTAGGTCAAAATTATATTTTTATTATGTCGGATCGAATATAAAATATATTAAGTTTGGTTGGATTGAATTTAAATTAGAAATTTTAAATTTTAAGTCGGGATTAGAACGGCTAAAAACCTGCCGGTCTCGTTGCCATCCTTCCATCCTTTAAAGAATGACCAGGGCGACTAGGGTTTTACAAAAAAGAAAATAGTAAAAACATAAAGTTCTAAAGTCAACCCAATTGTATAAAATATAAATGAATAATATTAAAACTTTATGACCTACATGAAAATATAAAAGAAAATAACTTGGTTTAACTTTGTTGTTGGACCTACCCCTGAACATGAATTTTTTTTTTTCATTTCGATCAGCAGTAGGGGCCAGGGGGTAAGGCTTAGATTAATGGTATTTTGAAATACAAAATGGAATGGAATATATATGAAATAGCTTCAGTCCAAAGCAAACGATGTTGTGTGCTAGGAAACAAAGCCGTATGCTAACTATAAAGCTTATCGTTGGCATTGAAAGGTTCAACCAACCTTATCTGTCAACAATTATGTATATGTTCAGCCAACACCCTTGTTGTTCACAATTTAATTTCATGCTTCAATTTTTGGTAACATCCTCTTCTCTTATTATATATTGTTGGTGGACAAAATGGGATAATAATAGTTATTTTAGACGATTTATCTTTTTTAATTTAGACAGAGAGTCGTGTTTAATATGGTTATAAAAAAATGAGAAAAAATGAATTTGAAGAGGATAATCTATCGTAGATATACGAAAAAGACAGCTTGTGGAAGAGTGAAACCCTTTCGAAAACACATGATTTGTCGGGGTAAAAATTTTGAAATGTTTTCAAGATATACGAAATTCTTTAACCATTTGTAATCCCATGGGAAGAAAACTGGTTTTAGCATGCTGCCGAGAAGAAGAAACGATGTTTGTTTCTTCAATCTCCATTTGTCTAATGCAAGTGGTTTCATAATCGTTGGAATTATATGCAAGTCAAATATATATATTTCAAAAACAAGACAGAGAGTGGAAACAAAAAACTGTGCCCCAGATTTGTTGTGCAAAAATTCTCCCTTTTTTTTCTTTTCTTCTTATACTCCAACATTAAAATATTAAACCATACACTATAATTTCAATCTAAAATTTTAAACTTTAAACCTAAAAGTTAAATTTTATGTTTTAAATTCTTACTCATAATCTTAAACCCCAAACTATAGCCATAAATTTATTTTTTTAATGATGAGTATGCATAGTAACACCAAAAAAGGCAGCTGGTTTTTAATCCGATTGAACAAAAATCATCTACCCCTTCTATACTCTAACACTAAAAAATTAAACCATAAACTCTAACCTTACATTATAAATTTTAAACCCAAAATCATACCCTTTAAACCCTATATCTATTGTTTTAGTATTAAGACATACATAAGACCACAAAAGAGGTCGATGATTTTTGTTCGTTCTGGACAGAAATCCTAAACTCTACACTCTAATCATAAAATTTAAACTCCAACCTATAAATTAAATCTTACACTCTAACCATAAATCATAAATCCTAAATCTAAATCATACACCCTATATTAAAAAATTAATGTTAGGGTACTAGGGTCACCAAAAAATAGAAAATTTCCATTTATATTCAACAAAAATGATATTCCATATTTTTATCTCTTTTTATGTCAATATTAAAAAGATAAACCCTAATCTTTAATCTCAAATATTAAATCTTGTTTAGGGTGAATATTTGTATACCTTTTTATTTGCTTGTAAACTTGTTGATAAGAGCAAAGAAGAATAAAGGGGTGGTATTGCTTTTGGGTGGGAAGAAAAGATTTTGTTGGGATTTTGCAAGCGAAATACGGTATGCGTGATCGATTGAGCAATAGGCGGTGCTTGGCCATTGTTGGCGGTGCAACTGCTGGAGCCACTGCGTTTTTACTGTGTTTAGACAATGCGATGCCAGGCTCTGACCGAGTAAAGAGTAAAAAAAGATAAAAGCAAAACCTGTCATGTCTGGAATGGATACGGAAAGATGAGAAAAAAGATACAAGGTCGCAGCCTTAGCGTTTGAAGCCATACGCATTGGTACTCATCAACGCTGCCAAATTCATGTATCTATTGTTTCCCGCTTCTCTTTCTTTTGTTTTTTTATACTACCACCCCATTTCACAACTCTAATACTCATCAAATGAAATTTTATTATTAAACTACACATTGAGCCTTATAAAAATATTAATAATTCTTTTATAGTGAAAAAAAGGGGAGAAAAGCCTAGCTTTGCAGGCTTTATTAAAAGTTATTTTAATTATTTAATAAAACAACACTCCAATAACATCTATTTAGATTTTAGATCATGCAGGACAAAACTCGCCCAGTTAGCGGTGCGTTGTGGAAGGCACGAAATTGAGACTTTTATTATGATGAAGTATCAAATATTGCAATATGTTTGCGGCTTAACTCTCTATAGAATCATCGGTATTGTTGCGTCTAAAATATTAATCCTTAGTATCTATTTATAGGGATAAATTGTTTATTTACAAAGAAAATTTGCATAAAAAGTAATTCTATTCAACATATGGGGCAATATGAGTAACGACAAAAACGTTAGAGGACAAAAGTAGTCAAAATGAACTTTAGGGAGCAAGTTAGAAAAATAAGTATAGTTTAAGGGGGGAAAGTGTATTAAGCCTTTAATTAATGTAAAATAAATAAGATCTATTAAAAGTAAGATTCTTACTTTAAACCAAATTTTGAAAGAATTTGTATCACAACTCTAATATATAGATATATGATCAAACTTTGTCAAACACATTATTTTTACTATTTTGTTAAAAAAATTTAAATACAAGCACGAACCAACTTGGCTCAACGGTTAAATGAATGGTTGTTGTTACTAGAGATCACGGATTTGAGCACCAACAGATGCAGCAGGGTGATAGAGCATGTATTGTTAAATGGTTGAGATATTCAGAACAGATACTACTTGTAATCACATTAGCTTTAAAAAAATCTTAAATACAATTAGATAGAATCACTAACTTACAAGATTGTTACTTAAAAATTACTAAAACTATAATATAGAAAACAGGGCCATGAACATGTGCTCCTCTTGTTGTTCCCTTTCCGAGACGTTATTGGCGGTTAGTAAATAGAGCCTTTCTCCGACGTGACCAAAACTGAACGACCAATTTCTTAAATAATTTGACTAGGACTATTCTTTTATTAAAATGACTTCCCCGAACTTAACCTTTCACATAAAGAAAATCAAGGCGCGGTTAAGATTAAGCATGCCTTTACCTGCTGGTCAACAAAAAGATACCATTTTAAGTGTCGATTAAAGGCAAGGGTGGATTTTGGGTTGCAATATTGCATAGAAGAAGCAAAATTCCATCTTCCAGAGACATTATTAACCAATTCATTAAATATAAAGACCACCTTGAACCATAATAGTTAATACATGACAAATCTGTCCTCTCTTTTATTATCATTTTTATTATTATTATATAACTGTTTCGGTTGCAAATAAAAGCCTGCAAACACTCAGAGAAAGTGGATAACAAACACATCACCCATGTGGAGCAGAAGATTAGACAAAACACTGTTTCCCATTCATTTCATTAAAACATTCATTTTGTCAACAAAATCCTTACTTATTGACCCAAATCCCAGATTTACCCATCTGTATGTTAATGTTCCCACCATGGCTGATGGCCCCAACCCCAAACAAAAGCTGCTTCATAGATTAGCCACACCTTCTTGGTTTATTTTTCACCTAATCCTAACCCAAATAACCATTCCATCTTAATAACCATACCCCACAGATTTTCTTTCTTAAAAACCTATACTTTCTGTACTACTATTTCCCTATAACCAAACCCTAACATCTTCCCCCTTCTTCCTAAAACTGAGTCAATAAGTCCATTCCTGAGGTAACCCCACTTCATGAGTTATTCCTTGATTTTGCCTGAAATTGCGTTGCTTTTGGTTGCCGAATGCATTCCCACCACTTGGAATTTTCAAAGAAGCATCTGCAAGTATAGATCAATTTCAAAAAATGTTCTTCAAAAAGTCGAAACTCTAATTAGATTGGAATGGTTTTGTACCGGTTTCAGCAGTGAACTTTGGGCTATACCGGGGGTGAACTTGGGGTTGAGCGCCAATATCATCAAGGTTCAAGTTCAAGGCCTGAACCACTCTAGCCGGAAGCAGAGCAGTAGGACAAGAAGCTGCTAAAAAATTCAGAACAAAATCAGATAGTGAAAAAAACACAGAAATTATTGCATTTTGTATGCAAAAAGGAATGTAGTTGGTAAGGACCTGGCTTCTTGCGGGGTTCAGGAGGTGCACCAATACGGCGAGGGAGGAAAACGCCGGTTCCGGCACATTCCCTTTTCACAGTTGGATTGCCCAAGAAAACAGCCCGCATACCCGACCCGTTTGGCATCTGGTTTTGCTGCTGCAGAGGGGGCCATGCAGAATGGGACAAACCCATAGGCCTATTAGTACCATTGTTACTCCTCACTCTGCTTTGGACCACTTGGTGATGGTGGAACGGTTGCGGTTGCTGTTGCTTTTGTCCTCCCCAAATTGATGCATTTTGTTGTTTCATTAGCTGCTGCTGCTGCTGCTGCTTCAGAATCTGAAACTGTGAACAAAAAACGACCAGATTTACATACTGCAGAGGGGAAAAAATAAACTGAACCAAGCATTTTTTACTCTGTTTAGTGGTTTATACTTGAGCGGCCTGCAGCTTCAGGTGAGAAAGCGACTGAGGAGGCGGACGAAAGCCAGAAACGTCCACGTTTTGAGTGAACTTTGCCGCCGGTGAACGTAAAAGGGCTCTGTTGTTGAATCCACCGTAAAGTTCTTCACTCATTCGCATCCTAGCAACTTCCCCTGCCGCCGCGTACAGCAGATCCGATGTTCCGGGCGGCGAAGAAACACGTGACGGAAAAGTAGGGATTCCACGGCTAGTCCCATGCATGCAACCGCATCCATTCCTCAACGGGCACAAGGTAGACTGCGGCGAACTTGACAAAACCCAGCCCTGAAAAAAAAAACCCCAAAAAACTAAAATGAGAAAAAAAAACCTTAAATCAAATAACTTATCGAATAAGTATAGTGTTTTCGTGAACAAACCTTGGGGTTTTCAGAAGCAAAAGCACGGTTGTTGCGGCGAACACCGTCGTCGAGAGTAGAGTGAGCCATTTGACGAGTTAACTCAGCGAGATAATCCTCTTCATCACTCTCGGTCTCAGTAGAACCCACCACTGACTCAACCGGAGAACTTGGACCCGAAGAGAAACCCAAAGACCCGAACCCGCTAGGGAACTCACAGGAAAACAAAGACCTGGTGGAACCATCAAGGTCCAACCCAAACCCGTCCTCCAGTTTCTTAGAGTTGTTGCTCTCAGCTTTACTCTTGCCCGCGAACAAGTCGTCGTCGGTTAAAAAGTGAGAAGGAAGCCGGAACTCACAGTCGTCTAAAACCTCCGCCATGAGAAACAAAGATGGGAAAAACAAGGAAGAAAATACTGAAAAAGGAGAGAATTTGAAGAGTAGAGAGTAATGGGCGATTGCTGCTGGGTTAAGATTTAATAATAAGCAGTTGCATCTCTGGACATGGCAGAGTTTGGGACCCAGCAAAAAAACTAACAAAGCGAATAACATATATAAGGAGAGGGGAGGTGGGGAAATGGAGATTTTTTTAGTGGGAAAAGCAAAGAAAGAGAGGATAGCAGAAAAAGCGGGGATGAGTTTCCCACTCGCTTACAAAGGAACGTTGTCAACACGCTCCTGCTATTTTGTGGGGTCCATGGTTGGTAAGTGGGGTCAATTCAAAATATATAGAGAGGCACTTGAGGCAACATGTGACAGGGCCACCATTTTCTCTTTTCAAAGTTCTTAGATTTAAGGCTAATTAATTATTACTTAATTAGAATTCAAAGAGTCGCCGTGGTAAAGGGTGGTGTGTTTTACGTGATTTTATTAGAATCGTTTAATTTGTAGATGTATCTAAATTTGTTTAGATTTAAAATTAAATGTATATTGTTTTATATTTGAATATAATAATGAAAATAAAAAACATTACTTAATCAGGAGCAAAAGAAAATCCAAATTTGTAGATGTATCTAAATTTATTTAGATTTAAAATTCATTATTTTTAATGAAATGTCAATTCTTGGAGGGCTGCTGGGCTGGGCTTTCCACTTGGCAGTCTAGGGATACAATCCTTTTTGTTTACTCTGATGATTTTTTTAATAATTTTAAAGTAATTACAATAAAGTATTTGTTCATGCATATATCAAATTAGCATATAACTTATAAAAGTAAAAAAACATATTAAATACCAATGCATTATTTAAATATACAGAACACTCTTTAAACTTTAAAATAATATAAAATAAAAATATTTAATAAATTTATATCTCAAATAATTAGATATCTGATTGAAAAAAATAAAAATAAAAATCATATGAACAAAACCCCATGTTTTAGTGGCAAAGGGTTGGAATTGTACAATAACTAAGAAATTGTTAAGAGTAATCTTTGTGGGTCGTGAATGGATAACTCTTAGTCTGACAAGCTTAGTTGTTCATTTACTGTGTCGAGGTTTTAACAACCAATTTTGTTATGATTGACAGATAATTAATTTGTTGTTATTTTGGCATAAGATAACGGTAACAAACGTATTCGTTAATTTAAAAAAGTTTAGGTGGGTCAAGTTCCATTCATAGTTTTCCATCCAATGAAATTTATTCATCGTTCATAAATATAATTTATAAGCGAGCCTTACATATATGTAAAAAAAATAATAAATATATTAAAAATAATGGACATACGTAGTAAATGAATATATCTCAAACCTCTTTTTAATGGAAAGGAAAAGTGCCCAGTCAATGTGTAGGCTTACAATAAGGTGGACTAAAAACATCACGATGCAACAAAGAGTTTAGAACAAACGGGGATGATTAAGAATAGTGGTACTAGTGTGTAGAGGATGAGCAAATTTAGCAAGCATATCATCAACTTTGTTTGCTTCGCGCGTTATCCAGTGGAAGTGAATAGACCAGTTCTTTCGGACCATTGAGGCAATGGCTCGAACAAGAGATATAGAGCTCTGTGATGATGTTGGCTCCTGGATAAGTTTCAAAGCCTCCATACTGATGAGTTCTCAAATATGACATATTTCATTTGTTATTTTTCTAGCTATTGAGACTTCTTGCTGCTTAATACATGCTGTTTTTGTTATATTTTGTGCAGGAACCCAATTCTGGAAATAGCAGTGAAAATGGGGCATTTTTGCAGTTTTTATTCTGTCATGACTGGCATCATGGGCACGACACCGGGCACGACGCGTCTGACGTGGCAGTGACGTGGAAATGACGTGGTGACTTCTAGAAGCTTCTGGAACGTTCTGGAAGATGTTGTCAGCTTATCCGATTAGATTCCTGCATTTAAATTTTAAAATATTTGAATTGTTTTATCTTTTGTTTATTATTTTAAATTATTTCATCACTTTATCTTTGTAAATTTAAGCCTATAAATACCACCCTTGGTAAAGGCTTAGATCATCCATCAATCATTTTTAGTTTTTATCTTTGTAAACATTTCTAGTTTTAATCCAAGTTCATTTTCATTTATTTCTTGTTTCATTTATTTTATGTTTTTCAATTGTTTTTCTAAAACCAAGTTAAGTATGATAATCAATATCATGCTTAGCTAAATCCTTTAAGCCAAGAACCAGCCAAGTCAATTCGATTCGTGAGAATTGAACTTGCTTAAATTCTTTTGGGGAAATCATTTTTATCTTTCTGCTTAGATAGTTTGGCAATCGGCCTTACTAAAAGTTTTTAATTGTTTTTCATATCAAAAAGGGCCCTTTGGTTTGAATTCGCTTAAAAACATAGTTGGGAGGAAGGATCGGCCTGTGGCAAATTTCGACTTCCTGTGAACACTCTTAGCGGCGGTCCGCTAAGGAAAGATAAAATCAGAAGCGATTCTATTTTTAGACAATTTCTGAGTCGGGTTTTTCCTGCTTTATTCTAAATACTTTAACGGCGATAGTCGTGGTTGATTTATTTAAGAACTGTCTTTCGAAGATAGACTTGGGAGGATTGGTTACTCGAGAGAAGAACAAGTTACGACGGGTTGGGCCTCGTAGACTGTAACCGACATGATCCCTGAAATAAAAATCTATTTCAATGATCGAAAGAATTGAAGGAGCTGGTTCGAGGTTGATTTACACGCTTGGTTTTTCTTACTACTTTTAATTCTTTTTCTCTATTTTATTACTTCACCAAAAATCATATCACCCCCGTTCTTTTATTTCTTTACTTTGACAAATATTCCTGGGATTTCGGATTCAACAAATTCAAGTCAACAATTCCAGCTAATCTCCCTGTGGATCGACCCTCTTTCCCTATACTTATTCAATTTCTTTATTTATTTATTGTTGAAAGAGGATTAATATATATTTATTTTGACCGGTAAACGACGACTTGTCAAAATTGGCGCCGTTGCCGGGGAGATTTATTTTCGGCAATTTTTGACTGATTTTTGTTTTATTTTATGACCAGGAAGAATCCGGGTACTTTAGCTCCATATAACCCGGAAATTGAAGCTAGCGCTCGTAGAACTCACGGCGAAACACTTCGATGAAAGAAACAACAAAGCACACGACGACCCGAACAAGAATCTACTTCCGAAACCACACCAGTCGAAGAGCCTACACAGGAACCAGAACCAATGGTGGAACAAACAATTCGAGAGCTGAACGCAGCCCCTACTGTGCAACAACCCCTTTGTATCGCCTTTCCTCACGGTGATACCCCATTCCAACTCAAAACGAGCCTAATTCACCTATTACCCACCTTTAATGGCCTCCATACTGAAAGCCCACATAAACACCTTGCCGAATTTCACATGGTGTGCAGCAGCATGAAACCGCAAGGAGTTTCAGAGGATCAGATAAAACTAAGGGCTTTTCCTTTTTCCTTAGCCGGAACAGCTAAAGAGTGGTTATTTTATTTACCTCCGAATTATATTAATACATGGGCTGATCTTTCTCGTGTTTTCCTTGACAGGTATTTCCCTGCAGCAAAAGCGACTGAACTTAGGCGAAGCATTTTGAGTATCCAACAAATGCACGACGAATCCCTATATGATTATTGGGAAAGGTTCAAGAAGCTGTGCGCAAGCTGTCCGCAACATGGCCTATCCGAGCAAACACTCATTCAATACCTATATGAAGGAATGTTACCAATGGACAAAAAGATGGTAGATGCAGCAAGTGGTGGCGCGCTCGTTAACATGACTCCTACTGCGGCGAGAACATTAATCTCCACAATGGCTGCAAACTCGCAGCAATTTGGTTCTACAAGTGAACCCAGCCGACGGGTTCACACAGTAAGCACAATTTCATTAGAGAATAAAATTGATAATTTGACTAATATTGTGTATTCTCTTGTTTCAGGGGAGATAAAAGCTGCTAAGGTATGCGGAATATGCACTATGCCAGATCACGCAACCGACTTATGCCCATTGTTGCGAGATACGTCTGGTGCCCAAGTTAACGCCATTCACAACTTTCCCGGACCTCCCCAAAGACCCTATAACCCACATAGCAATACATTCAATCCCGGTTGGAGAGATCACCCAAACTTGAGCTACGGTAATCAGAACCCGAATTACCAACCTAGGCAACAACCTCCCTACCAAAACCAAGCACCCCAAAAATCTTCGCTTGAGTCTATTGTTGAGAGATTGGCGGTTTCGCAGGAAAAATTCCAAACCCAAACACAATCCCATCTCCAACAAATCGACAAACAAATAAGCCAACTAGCTCAAGCCGTTAGCCGTATAGAATCACAGGGAAAGTTACCATCCCAAACCGAAACCAACCCAAGGGAAAACGTTAGTGCGATAACTTTGCGTAGTGGAACGGTGATAACGCCTAAACCGCCCAAGCAAGATGAGCAAAAATCCGACGAGCAAGGCAGCTCTCCAAAGGACCAGAACGAAAAGTCTCCACCCATTGCAGGTAACTCTAAATCCAATATTTCTGTTTCTACTTACGAACCTGTTCCTCCTTTTCCAAGTAGATTGGCGAAACGAGATAAAAAGGAGGAAGAGAAGGAAATTTTGGATATATTCAAAAAAGTGGAAATCAACATTCCACTTTTGGATGTTATTCGGAAGGTCCCTAAGTACGCAAAATTTTTGAAAGATCTATACACAAACCGAAGGCGATTGTCTGGGAATGAAAAAGTTAACCTTGGTGAGAACGTTTCGTCTATTCTTCAAAGACCATTGCCGCCAAAGTACAAGGATCAAGGTATGTTTGCGATTCCTTGTAAAATTGGGAATGTTGGGATAAAAAGAGCGATGTCCGATTTAGGCGCGTCTATCAACGTCATGCCGTTAAGCGTCTACAACAAAATGTCGACTGAACCTTTGAAGGAAACGCGAGTGACGGTTCAACTAGCTGATCGTTCAGTTATCTACCCCGAGGGAGTACTAGAAAACGTGTTGGTACAGGTAAAAAATCTTATTTTCCCTGCTGATTTTTATATAATTGACATGGAAAATGATCGCAGCAACAACGGATCCGAAATCTTGCTTGGCCGACCTTTCCTATCAACCGCACATACAAAGATCGATGTCCGCGACGGCATCTTAACTATGGAATTTGATGGGGAAGTAGTTAAATTTGATATGTATAAAGCTATGAAGTATCCTGATTCGGTCGCAAGTTTAAATTTCATTGATATTATAGATCCGTTAGCTGATGATTTGATCGAAACTAATTTGTGTTATGAATTTTGTAGGGAATTCGCAGATCTCGACGATAAAAACAAAGGCGAAAATCATTTCAAATCTTTCTTCCCTTTCTGATTTTCGATTAATTCCAATTCGAACTAAACATTTTCCATCAATTTTGCAGGAACCAAAGCCAAGGTTGGAATGGTTTGATTATATATTTTTAGGCGACAACCAAACTTTGCCAAACATCATCTTGAGTAAGTTGTCGTCTTGGGAAGGAGGTAGAAGCTTAGTTGTTGTTTTGCGCACAAAAAGAAAGATGAAGGAAGACGTTAAAACGACGAGCGATGGACATTATAGATTATTTGAAGACCTTTATTTTGAAGAGCCGAAAATTTAGCAAAGGTCGTCGAGCTAAACGACGTTAAACAAAGCTCTAAATGGGAGGCAACCCATTGATTTATTTTTCGTCGATTTTTACTTCTTTTTTTTATTTAATTTATGCTTCTTTATTTTTCATTTTCTTTCGTTGCCTTAATAAATTTTCCTTTCCTCTGCAGGATTCTTTTCGCACACAGCAAGCCAAGCCACGCTTCTAACCCTTCACAGTAGCACATTTCGACCATAAGCATTGGAGTGCACTGTTTCATTAAACGGTGCACATTAGCATAACCCAAAGAAGCCGGCGCATCTTAGCCTATTCTCTTAAAAAAACATTTCCCCTTTTTCCCTTTCCTGTCTTTCTTTCCCGTAAGCTACCTAAACCCTAAAAAAAATACACAACCAAACACCTTTGTTTTTTTTTTACTCAGCCACGCCGACTTCACCATTCCCCACACCTCCTCCTCGTCGTGGTAGTCGACAACGCCAAGCCCCCAGCCCTCGATCGAAAACCCCACGCCTATGGCTTCCACCGCACCTCCGCCTTCTCCCCCAGCCATTAGCCGCCATTCGCAGCTCTCCAACAGCACCGCTGGACCAAGCTCCACCCGCCGGCCGCCTTCTCGACGGTCACCATCACCATCGTCGCAATCATCGTTGATCACGGGGAGTTCTCTTTACCCCTCTTTGCCTTACTTTTTTAAATTCTTTTCTCTGAATTGGGGCAATTCACTTAAGTGAGGGGGAGGGTAGTAAATTACCACTTGTCCTATTCTTGTTTGATAATATGTTTGATTTTGATTAAACTTGAGTTATACTTTTCTTGCCATTACATGTTATCTAGCATATTGTACTCGCTCTAGTACTTAGGAGTGATTGAATTGGAGCATTTTTGATAATCAAATGATATGGATATTCTGCAGCTTGACATTTTAATTACTCTTGATTGTGTTGATTAGATTTCTCGCCTAGCTTAATCAAATTTAGCCCAATTTTGTGAGACTTTGAGCCTTGAGCATGCATTCTTCATATTATGCTTGTTTCCTTGCTTGAGAGTGTCATCTTGAATTTTAGGAATCTAGAACTTGTGGCTTGCTTACAATTCGAGACTACACTAAGAACGAGGTACTTTAAAATGATTTAGGCATTAGGCTTTAACCTTTTCCATCCCTTTCACTCTATTTTACCCTTCATCATCGCCTAGTGAGCCTTTTGTTAGCCTTACACCCCATTTTTTTTGGTTTAACCCTCAACCAAACTTTTTGATTGAGCAAATGCTAGAACTGTATTGCTAGACAAAAAGGGGTTGTATTCGAATAAGGGCAGAATTTTTCAGAAAAAAAATTGAAAAAGAAAAGAAGAGAAAAAACAGAATAAAAAGAAGCAATTGCTTCGAAAGAAAAAAAAGGAAAAGAAAAAAAACAGTTTCGAAAAAAGAAAAAAAAAGAAAAAAAAATATGTTTGCTTTCCCATTTTTTTTAGCTCCTTTTTAATGTCTTCACTGCTGAATGCTTGAAATATCTTGCATTGATCATCTTCTTTTGCCTTTTCTTTCCATCCTTCTATCCTTTTTTTCTAAACCCACATTACACCTTGAACAAAGACCTAATGATTTTTGCACCTCGATTCTATTAAAGTAGTGGAGAATTGAACTTGTTACAGGCATATGGAAACCTTTATTCATGATTGACTTTGAGTGTTTCTGCTTCACTTTTACCTATAAACACTTTGAGTGCTCTTGAGTGTACCTTGGTGAGGATTAAGACTAGGTTAGAATTTGATTAATGCTTGATAGGTAATTGAAAGGGACAAGGGCTGCTCTTTGCTTGTATCTATTTGGTTTTAATTATGTTTCTTTCATGAACCTCCTTTCGTGCTAGAACTCTTATGATTATGTTTGATGCTTGTAATGGTTGAGAAATGCATTCTTGGGTTTATGATTTTTTCGGACATACTTGAGGACAAGTATGAGACAAGTGAGGGGGAATTTGATGAGTTCTCAAATATGACATATTTCATTTGTTATTTTTCTAGCTATTGGGACTTCTTGCTGCTTAATACATGTTGTTTTTGTTATATTTTGTGCAGGAACCCAATTCTGGAAATAGCAGTGAAAATGGGGCATTTTTGTAGTTTTTATTATAATTCTGTCATGACTGCATCATGGGCACGACACCGGGCACGACGCGTCTGACGTGGCAGTGACGTGGAAATGACGTGGCGACTTCTAGAAGCTTCTGGAACGTTCTGGAAGATGTTATCAGCTTATCCGATTAGATTCCTGCATTTAAATTTTAAAACATTTGAATTGTTTTATCTTTTGTTTATTATTTTAAATTATTTCATCACTTTATCTTTGTAAATTTAAGCCTATAAATACCACCCTTGGTAAAGGCTTAGATCATCCATCAATCATTTTTAGTTTTTATCTTTGTAAACATTTCTAGTTTTAATCCAAGTTCATTTTCATTTATTTCTTGTTTCATTTATTTTATGTTTTTCAATTGTTTTTCTAAAACCAAGTTAAGTATGATAATCAATATCATGCTTAGCTAAATCCTTTAAGCCAAGAACCAGCAAAGTCAATTCGATTCGTGAGAATTGAACTTGCTTAAATTCTTTTGGGGAAATCATTTTTATCTTTCTGCTTAGATAGTTTGGCAATCGGCCTTACTAAAAGTTTTTAATTGTTTTTCATATCAAAAAGGGCCCTTTGGTTTGAATTCGCTTAAAAACATAGTTGGGAGGAAGGATCGGCCTGTGGCAAATTTCGACTTCCTGTGAACACTCTTAGCGGCGGTCCGCTAAGGAAAGATAAAATCAGAAGCGATTCTATTTTTAGACAATTTCTGAGTCGGATTTTTCCTGCTTTATTCTAAATACTTTAACGGCGATAGTCGTGGTTGATTTATTTAAGAACCGTCTTTCGAAGATAGACTTGGGAGGATTGGTTACTCGAGAGAAGAACAAGTTACGACGGGTTGGGCCTCGTAGACTGTAACCGACATGATCCCCGAAATAAAAATCTATTTCAATGATCGAAAGAATTGAAGGAGCTGGTTCGATGCTGATTTACACGCTTGGTTTTTCTTACTACTTTTAATTCCTTTTCTCTATTTTATTACTTCACCAAAAATCATATCACCCCCCTTCTTTTATTTCTTTGCTTTGACAGATATTCCTGGGATTTCGGATTCAACAAATTCAAGTCAACAATTCCAGCTAATCTCCTTGCGGATCGACCCTCTTTCCCTATACTTATTCAATTTCTTTATTTATTTATTGTTGAAAGAGGATTAATATATATTTATTTTGACCGGTAAATGACGACTTGTCAAGCTAGCGATATCCTTTTCCCAAGCAAGTTGTAACCCTGTGAGAATCTCCCATAATTCGGCATGTAGAGGTGAGACAATATTTACAGATTTGTAGAATCCAAAATGCCACCCTCTTCCCTGATCGCGTACAAGACCTTCGATATAACCAATCTCGGTGGAAAGTGAGACTCCTCTATCAACATTCAAACAAGGACCGTCCAAAGATATGATTGGCCATTGTATATCAGTGATACTTAAGCTTGTAAGGGCTGCTCTAATCATGCGAGCATCAGCATAATGGCGTGCCCAAATAAAGATGTGGCTTAAGACAAAATCAATTGGGTCATAGTGTCTATTAAATACCAGGATTTTCCTGTTCTTACATACATGCCACAAGGTAGAGATGAATAAGGTGTGCCATGGGATATTATAGATGGTGCAAGGAGCCTTACAAAGCATATTATCTCGTAGCTAGTCATGAAGAGGTTGCATGTAGAACGTCGGGGATATATCATGAGGAATTAGCTTCAACCAAATAGGTTTAACAAACCTGCAGTCTCGAAGGGTGTGGAGGATGGATTCATCCGATTCTTGGCAGCATGGACAAGTTGGGTCAGTACCAATGTAGCGTCTGCATCAATCAAGATTAGTCATTAGGTGTTGTTTGTAAGCCAACCAAGTGAAAAGCCGAAGGTGTTACAACACAGGAGGTATCATATGTGTTTCCAAATAGATTGGTGTGCATCTCAGGTTGGTTCTGACAGTTGAGCATAAGCATATTTTATCGGGGGAAAAAGTGTGCTTGTTGTCATGTTTCCAAAAGCAGGTATCAGATACATCTTGAAAATCGAGATACTTGATGTCAGCAATATGCAGAATTGCAGTCTCAGTGAAAAACATCAAAAGCTTCTCTAGATCCCAATTGTCATCATTGGTAATGAAATTAGCAAAGGAAGGGTTAAAGTCAGGCGAAACATGATAGAGGAGATGGTTTCACAATGGCCCTAACAAATGGAGCCAAACATCTTGAAGAAAATTCACGGACTCACCATTACTAAGGGACCAAGCAAGATTGTCGCGCAACAAATCCCAAGAGTTCGCTATCGCACGCCATAATGAAGTGCATGAGCCTTTTCGCAACGATAGAGGGAGAAGCTCATTCAAACCATATTTTTCACGTAGAAGAGTGACCCATAAGGAGCTTGTGTGAGTGACAAGAAAATAGTCGAGCTTCAAGATGAAGACAATATTAAAATTATGCATGTGACATAAGCTAAGGCCTCCCGATTTCATAGGTTGACAAACAACCTCCTAAGTAATCAAGGAAAGCTTAGGAGTAGGGGAAGTCGAGCCCCATATAAAATGCCTAATTAGGCCTTCAATATCATTGCACACCTTTTTAGGGAGGATCACGGTTTGCATAAAATAGATTGGGATTGCCGAGAGAACGGAATTGGCTAAAGTTATCTGGCCAGCCATAAATAATGTACGAGCCGCCCATCCATTAGGGCGTGCTTTGATTTTGTCGAGGATGAAATCAAAATTAGAGCAACGAAGTTGTTGGTGAAGGACCAGAACACCTAGATATTTGCCTAGAGAATCCACGGCTTGAAAGCCAAGAGCAGCACTAATCTCTTCTTTCATAGAGTCAGATATAGTCACAAAAATGTAAATATGTGTTTTATTCTTGCTAACCTTATGACCTGAGTAATTGCCAAAAGCAGGGAGAATGACATTGATATTCAAAGTTCATGGCATGTCAACCCGTGCATATAAGATTATGTCGTCGACAAAGAATAAATGTGACAAACTTGTGTCGTTGCGTCGAAAAAAGAAGGGTTCTCAAGTACCTTGCATGACAGAATGATTGACCAGGTGTCCCAAATGTTCCATTGACAGAACTAAGAGATATGGTGATAAGGGATCGCATTGGGAATTTAAGAAGCCAAGAGAAGAGATAACAGAATCAATTGTACCACCACTGGTACGTGGTTCAACAAAAGCAATTAAATTCGGCCTATTATCACGCAAAAATTGCTCACCGCCGGAAAGAAACAAGAGTGGCCGCATCCATGTACATTCCAACTAAATATTTTAATATCCATAAAAAAGATAAAGGAAAGGTACCAACAATCATTCAAGCATTGCAACACCCTTTTCCCTACCCTTATCAACACCGACTACAAGCGCAGTCATATTCGGTTTAGCATTTTCGCTACTAAAATAGTCAGTGGAAGATAAAGCACTCTTTGAAGAAAAGACAAAAGAACGTTCTGAAGGTTGAATTGTGTTGTTATCCATCTTTAGAAGGTTCCCGTCTTTGTGAGGAGGCATCTTGATAGGGGAAGGTAAGATGCATGGTGGAACATGGTTTGGATCGGAGTTTTCTAATATTACAACAGTAGAGTGTCGAGCCTTGTCAAGGGGAACATGAGACTTTGACAAGGCACTCTTCCGAGAGGAATTAAGGGGTGGATGAGGGATAGGGCTTCGAGGCAGCATTCACCTTTGATACTTGCAAGTTCTTGCGAATAACTAAGGAGCCTTATTTAGAACTCAGTTTGGTAACTTGTGAAGATTGTTTCTTTGTGACAACCAAGAGCTTGGGTGATACTTTGGGGGTTGGAGAAGTCATAGCAGTTGAAACAGTTACAACAGAGGGCATGGCATTTGGCCCAGGCGCGGGTGTTTCCGGAAAGGTAACAATAGGTACAGGAGCATAGAACGTAAATATTAAGGTTTCAACAGAAGCAATTTTAGAAGAGGATCCCACGGTGGTAGTCGTAGGGGTTTAGCAATAGATGACCGGCGTGAATGAGTCTTGGGGCGATTAGTATTAAACGAGGAAGGCTTATCAGTCTCAAAGATAGGGTTAAAGTGGGATGCATTGATGTTGAGGCCCAATCCTTGGTGATTCTGCTCAGAAGGTTTTGTGGTATTTTTCTTGAAACGTCTTTCAACAAACATCCATGGTCCGAAAAGGTCGGGCTTATCATGCGAGATTGGTATATCATTAGGATTCGGTGGAGGATTATCAGAGGAATCAATAGTAGCACTAGGATGTTGGGTTTTAACCTCCTGGCAATAATCACTAGAGTGTTCATAACGACCACAAGAGAAGCCGACAAGAGGTAACGATTCATATTCAACCAGTTGTGTTTGTTCGTTTATAAGAATTTTGGAGATCAAAGGTTTCTCTAAATCAATTTCAACTGCCATACGCGTAAAACGTCCACGATAACCATTTTCTGTTTGGTAGTCAATCCGATAAACCTTGCCAATGGATTCACCAATTGCGGTTATTAAACTGCGCTTGTAGAATGTAACTGGCAAGTTCGGTAGTATAATCCATTCCACGACTTTACTAGGGAAAAGTTTGGAAGTCATGAAATTTGGTGTCCAAGGTTCCATAGTGAGATAGTGGCCAAAAGTTGTCCATGACCCCCCGACAATAGCTTTTAAGAAATCTGATCGAGCACGAAAAGACACCAAGAAATAATCATTTTCGATATCCATAAGTTTCATGGCTTGAGAAAGTTTTCATAAATATGATTTTTCAGAGTAGTATATCCAATACGACGTCCAAGTAATTTGATAGCCATAGTTAGATCAAGAATCTTCTCTACTAACGCCTGAATTCGATAAGAGAAATCAATAAAAATAAGACCGACAATTATGCTTCTCGTCACATCCCCTTCGAGGATCTCAATTTCCTTATCAACAAAGATTTCCCCTTCGGAAGGAGATAATTAAGCAGCCTAATTTAGAAGGATATCATGAAAGGACGGGACGTGAAGGCCTTAAATTTATGTTGGATCCACATCCATGGATATGTTTGAAGTATATGTAGTAGAGTCGCCTTCATCCGGTGGTTTGTCGATAAAAATACGGGGTTTGTTATTTGATCGATCGTCCGTGGCGCCGTTGGAAACCCTAGAGAGAATGTTGTTTTCTAGAATAATTTTTTAAAGTACATTATATCTCAATCCTTTAATTTTTACTCGGATGTTAAAATTTGGCTTAAAGGTTCCAAATACCTTAAACTTTTGGATGTGGATCCTATAACCCATGATTTTTTTTTCATTCATTAAATTATTGAACTTAAATTTTAAATCAATTACCTCTTTGAATGACGAAATTTATTCTTAATTATTACGGTGTTGATGTGACAATCCACATGTGAATAGTAATGTGACAAATGAGGTTAATTAATATTTTAGAAAGTCTAGTGGCTTATTTAAATTTCAAACAAAAATTTTAGATTAAGAAATTATAAAAAATTTAAAATATGAAAAAATATGTAAAATGCAAAAAATTAAAACATTCAATAAAATAAATATTGAAAATTGTTAGAAATGTAAAACACTATTAAAATTTTGAAACAAAATAAATTAAATTCAAACACTTTAGAGTGGATGTACTTATGTACCCTTTGTGATATTACGATGTGCATTTGTAACATTGCGACGATGTACGAAGAAAGTGAAAGTTGTAATTACAATAGTTATATTTTTTTAATATAAAAAGAATTTTCCTTTAATTAAGAAAATGATCCCAATATCAAAAGAAATTCTATTCATAGATTTTTTTATGATGCTATTGTTGAGATGTATTGAGTAAGATGAAATTTATTGTTTGATTGGATAAAAAAACTCTTCTTGAAAAAGTGAAACAACTAGTAAGATGTAAATAAATTTGTCATGTTTATTGTCTCTAGTGTTAGTTTGGCAGTCAAGGGACTTAGACAATTTAACTTAAATCTCGCCTGTCATTGGTCAAAGAAACGAAATTTTTGGAACAACAAAATAGTATATATATACTAATTTTGGATTTTTTAGGGGAATTATGTTGGAAAAAATATTAAGGATGTAATATATGTCTGAGTTTATTTAATAAATACAAATTTATTATATTGAAAGGATTTGTTGTGTGTTCTTGATGAGTTCTTTTAAATATTATTTTTGATGGAACAAGAGATTTTTCGTGTGGTCCTAACAAATTCTTTCAAATATTTTTTCTCATCTCATTAAAAACATAGAGAACTAACCAATAAGTGTTGGGTGTATTGGTAAGGCACATTGCACTCCCAAGGAGAGGACGCGAGTTCAAACTTTAGATATAACATTGTTGGGAGGAGCAACCTCGCACCCTGAACATGGACCTTAAAATGGACATGCATATTACCAAGGAAAGGACGCGAGTTCAGACTTTAGAGATAACATTGTTAAGATAAGCAACCTTGCACCCTGAACATAGCCCTTAAAACGGACATGCATATTACCCAAAAAATAGAGAACTCGTTAAAAACACACGACAATATCCAAATACTGTAACAAATAACTTAGCTTGCTAAATAAACTCTCTTGATAGTTTTCTCCACCCAATATTCCCCAAAGAATAAAAATTCTCTACCCCTTTTCGAGGCATATTTGGGTGAAAAACTCTTTTTTAATAATTATATATAATTTTAGCTCCCTCCCAGGATTATTTGGAATAATGACCCAAAACTTGCCATGTAGTTAAACATCGCGTTCTCTAGGAAGCGAGATGCGAACTCGCGTTCCGTCTACGTGGCATCGTTGTTTGAAATAACAGTTTTTTAGGAGCTCGCGTTCCGCAAAACGCGAGGTCCCCGAGAATTTGAAAAGGCGGCTGAATATATCGCACAGACCTCCCGTTCTGTAGAACGCGAGGTCTGTGCGATTTTGGGTTGAAAAACAAGGGTGGGTAGGCATGTTCGAGCCCAATTTCGGGTTTATAAATCGTATATTTTTAGCGAACATCGAGTTTGGTTCGTAGTACTGAAATTCTCTATCGTATGACATCAACACGGTCAATTTCCGTCAATTCTAAACTTGCTTAAAATGGCTTCCAAAACCCTATGCTATCATCCTTTTTTGAATGAAATTGACTTTGAAGAACAATTGATAATTTTGGTTTAGTAACCGCATAAAAGTAATAAAAAACTAAAATTAAATAAACATTTAAAAGTTTAATTATAATAGATAAAAAAATTAAAATACGGTATTTAAAAAAACCAAATGTCTGGAATAAATATATTAGAAACATAAGTACATATACATTAGAAAAAAAGGCTAATGATGTCTATGTCCACCTGTTCCGCAGTCGGGTGGACGACGATCCCGATCTGCATTCCTCCGAACAAGCTGTGCCGCATCCTTCTGGTCCTCATCATCATCATCTGCGATACGCGGACCTGTGCTAGGCCCGGGCGGGGAGTAAAACAAGCTACCCAGTGGCGTTTGCAGGACAATGCTATAGTCAAACTAAGATGCCAACGGTGGAATATCGATCAGCGAAGGACCACTCATCAGCATATAGGGATGGTAGACATCGGAGAAGCTGAAGTCGAGTGGAAGCCTCATCTGCTGGAAAGTCGAAGGACAACTAAAATTCTGAAATGTTATGGCAAAAGATGAGGCCCCTGTAGTATCAGTTTGCAATCTCGGACCGCGCTGCCTCGACTGGCTCTGGCTCTAGCTCGTTTGACATGTGGGGCGTGGGCGGTTTCGGGGAGCCTAGGGAAGTTGTCACTCACGCTCCTCGGAAGTAAGGATATGGTGTTTCCCATAGAGCCCATACCACTAAAAGTAATCGAAATTGACCGAAACGAACCAATCCAGAATGGGTCGGAGGATGCATGGGCGACTGGCAAATCGGTCATCCCAACGCTAAATCCAGTCAGCGTGGTAATGGGCCCAGTCAATCTCCGTCTTCCCCTGGCGTGTCAGAAGGTGGAATTCGTCCAAATTTGGTGGTTCCTCTGGCGGAACCCCTTGGACGTACCTGAACTGTCGGAGAACTCGATCCGTAGGATGCCACACGATAATTTCATAGTTAATCAGCGGCACTCGTTCAAGCTAGACATGCTGGTCAGACAGAATCTCGGGTGGAATAATCTGCTGAATCACCTCGGAAGCGTAAGGCATCCATACGAACTAAAAAAATTATAACGTTTCTAACGGTTATATGAAATATTATTGGAAAAAAAGTATGAAAAAATTCAAATGAATTTTCGGATTACCTGATCGTGCCTCATGTTATCCATAACAAGCCTGTAGTTTTCTTGGTTTTTCGGCAAACCCTGGTGGTTCAGTGTTTCGCTCTACCTATCATTAATGAGAAATAAAAAAATTCGTTAAATATAATAATTTAAAAATAAAATAAATATAATAAATTGAATAATACCTCCGAAGAAGCGGAAATAAGTAGGGGGCTGGCTGTCTAGGCTGCGGGCTTAAAAAATGCATCCAAAACCAAGCCCAAGACTTAAGGAGTAAACAACATCCTCCAATTGCTGCTTTATCTTGGTCTACGTTTCTACAGAGCTCTCTAAAAAGAAAGGCCAAGACAGCTACTCTCCAACATTTTTTGCTAGCTTCATCGAAATTGATCAGATGATAAAGCCACATCACGTGCACCTTGGTGCGGGATTTGTCTGGCATTAATATATCGTCGATAATATGCAAGATGTGGGCATGCGCAAATTGCTGTGATAATAATAAATAAAACAAAATTTACTACTAAAGAAAAAGCAAGAAATATGTATATTAAAATATTAAATATTTAAAAACGAAATATACAAAAAATATATAAATTAGTGAAAAAATAAAAAATACCTTGAGTGTTTCGTCATCCGCATGGGGGGAGAATTTTCAAATTTAGTCTCCAAAAAAGATAGGGCTATTTTCCCACCGTCCCACGCATCCGCTGGGGGCTCCACTCCCACTAATTGAGCAAATAGCTCATGCCAATTACCCAACGCTATACCCGTAATAAGGTTGTCGTCCGTAGGCAACCCAGATGATAGGCAACATCCTCCAGCGTTATTGCTGCCTCGCCACACGAGAAATGAAAAGTGTGCGTCTCTGGTCTCCATCGTTCTATTAGCGCGCTAATCAACAATGGGTTACACTTCACACCCGCTAAGATCATCGCTACGTGGCCAAAACCAGCTCGATCAACCTACGGCATAATGGCGGGATCAGGTGTGTTGTTGATACGGTGAAGGTAACAAGTTAACCAACGTTCGTATCCCTTTAATAATAAAATAACAAAAATTAAAATAGTTAGTAATGCGTGTAAAATAAAAAAAAATAAAAAAAATAATACCTCTGGTGTTGTCCTGAAATAGTTAGAGCAGTGTTTTGCGTTGTTTCGTAAAAAACAGAGAAGAAATCGCGTTCTGTGCGTGATTGATACGGGTAGGCCACTAATTAATAGAGGTGCTTGCGTTCTCTGGGAAGCGAGGTTAATGAACCTCGCGTTCTGGAAAACGCGATATTCTTAAGACCTCGCGTTCCACAAGACGCGAGGTCCATTGAAAAGACGTGTCACGCAACATATGCGTGAACTAAACAGGCAGAAGAGACCTCGCGTTCTGCATAACGCGAGTTTCTAAAGAACTCGCTTTCTACAAGACGCGAGGTCGTGGGATTTTTAAAAGATGGCTTCCCGCGTGGGAAAGTCATTTAATATTCTAATTATTATATTTATTATTATTATTAAATAAATGTAATAATAGTTATTAATAATAATAATAATATTCTAATAAATATAAATTTATTATTAGTAGTAGTAGTAATAGTAAATAGATTATTATTAGTAATAATTGTTTATATTAGTATTAAAATAAAATGTTGTTATTATTATTATTCATTAAAAATAATAACATTTTTTACAATTGAACGAATTTGAGTATTTCATAACAATTAATGTATAAAATCGTAGTTACACTAAACCCAACATTTATTAAAAGATCCTCAAGTTGTTCTGACGGTGATGATCATCGTAGTGACCGGTATTTAACTTTTAGTAAAACTCGTGCTTGTCTTCCAGATTCTCGGATTCTTGGATATTGTGATTTGTTGATGTCGATCAAGAGCGATGAAAAAATTACGCATAGTTAACCCAAGAGAACATATATATGCAACTACAAATAACAACATATCGTAATATATGAGAAATTAGTTTGAAAATAAACTTCCCAGATACGTGATATGTTGCCAATAGTAGCTGCAATCGAAAATTACTGACGTGAATATGCTGACGTATATATGCAACTACAAATAACAACATATCGCAATATTCGGGAAATTAGTTTGAAAATAAACTTCCCAGATACGGGATATATTGCCATTAGTAGTTGCAATAAAAAATTACTAACGTGAGTATGCTGACGTATATATGCAACTACAAATAATAACATACCGCAATATCCGGGAAATTAGTTTAAAAATAAACTTCCCAGATACGCGATATATTGCTAATAGTAGCTGCAATCGAAAATTTTGTCAATTGATGGGTGGGTGGTCCTTCCCTCCCCAAGAGTTGGTTATTTATAGATGGAGGTGGATATGCTGACGTGGCAACCTCGCGTTTTGTAGAACGCGAGGTCTTTTGAAACTCGCGGTATACAGAACGCGAGTTCACTGTGAAGTCAAATTTCTGTCAAATTCATTTTATACAGAAAGCGGGGTTGGTCTATATATTTGCACGCCGATGGATTTTCGTATCCAGTGAAGTTATTTCAAATGAATTCGTGTTTTGTTGGGTTTTTGAAGTTGGAGTTGTTTATATATTTTTTGTTCTGCTGGGTTCATGATAGTTGGAGTTGTGTCATGATTTTGTGTTCTGCTGGGTTCAGACCCCCGCATGATACGTTGATTGAAGAATACTTACCAACATATCGTAATATCCGGGAGCGTGTGGTCGTCTGCCATTTACCGCTAAGAAGTGCCTAGAAAGTTTTCATTTAAACTTTCTAGGCACTTCTTGGCGACTCTTTTCTGAAGTTCGCCGTTTGGCCTCACCTTCTGCAAAAAGTCCAGACTGAAAGAAGCGAGAGCGGATTCAGATCGACCATATTGTAGAAGCAACCCTATTTTGCTAATGCTGCCGGTGCCGATTACATTTGATAATGTGGGTCAAAGCTGCTACCATTTTAGAAGATGACGATTATCGCGCGCGCTTCTTTCATTCTGGACTTTTTGCATATATTGTATCGACCGATTGACATGCAGATGTGGGTCAAAGCTTCTACCATTTGAGAAGATGGTGATTATCGCGCTCGCTTTTTTCACTTTGAACTTTTTGCAGATATTGTATGGACCGATTGACATATCTATAGGAAGACTTGTTGAAAGTTTTGTTAAATGAAATGTGAATTAGAATTTTTCATTCGAATTAAATTTATTTATGTGGTGTTTTTCCTTTACTATAAATCCTCATCAATTCTACCATCATTTACTCATTCTTGTTTCTCCCAAAACACCCAACGCTAATCTTTGCTCCTCTTATGGCAAAATTTCATGCAACATTTTATTTTCTCGGTACTTATTTCGTATCAACAATCACCAGCAAAATGTCACTCAAAGATTTATTAGAGTTGACATCAAGCGAGGTTAGTAAACGCACCGACAAACAAATTTCTTCCTTGGAATGTCGAATCCCAACACCGCCAGCAAACGAAACGCACTACGTTCTGAAGCTTATGAACGAAACAAACGTTCGTAACATGTATGACCAGCTAAATTCCGTTGGAGCTAAATACGTCGATTTAAATGTTAAGTTTGATGAGGTCAACGCCGACGAAAGTAGTACGTCTGCACCCGTACAACCTGCTCTGACAAATAAACAAGCTCCGTCTTCACCGGATGTTGATGCAGCTGCCGATGCGCTGCATCTTTTTATGTACATGTGTAGACAAAGAAAACAACAGCTGATAGAATAACTAAACTTAAGTTCAGACGTTTCAACTGACTACGATGATTCGAATTAACCATAAACTTCTTAAATCATCGTCGAATTATGTTATATGACGTCTTTTTTCATCCTTTATGAATGTTCAAGGGACCTCGCGCTATGTAGAATTTGTATTTAATTATATTTTCTCAACACGTTCCATTTATCGTTAAATGACTCGAACAAATTACATTACTAGTCTCCAATTGCCTCAAATATTCAAACATGTACTCAATTATTCAAACATAACACGAGTACACAGTACGAGTATTATTAACTCTGATGGAATCTTTGCCTTCTCAAAGTGAAAGGGACCTCGCGTTCTGTACAACGCGTGTTTTCAAGGAACTCGCGTTATACATAACGCAAGGTCATAGAATCTCCAGGATCTCGTGTTCTGTAAAATGCGAGTTTCAAAAAGCTACCTCCCAATACAATAATTTTCCTTACACACCTGGATTCTCCGTGATTTTCGGTACCAATAATAAGCCATAAGTGTTCCCTTATATGAAGCAGAACCATAAACCCTAAATATATGTTTGAATAGCCAAAACAAATCGTCAATTTTTTTTCAAGTTTTAAAATTTCACAAGTCTTTGAACAAATATTCAAATGGTGAGACGAGGAGGAGTTACTACTCTAGTATACTACGATGGGCAGATAAACGTCGATCCCGAACTCGGCGTCATTTTTCAGTGCGAAGATCCAGCAACGATAAAGATTCCGGGGAGATTATCGTACAAGAAGTTGGTTAAGGAACTGGAGAGCAAGGTCTCGCATTTCCAAAACCACCATTTGTCCGACGTGAAGTATCGGGTGCCAATATCTATAGATCCGTTAATGTACTCTGTATGCAGCATTGCGGACAGTGATAATGTGGAGTTGATGCTGGCTACCCACTTCGAGTATTCATTGGGCGGGCCCCTAGAGTTGTATGCATCGTTTTTGGATTCTAATCCTACTATCGAAATACCAAGCTGGGGTCGAGTGAATTTCGACTTCAATCCAAATGCCAACGTTGATAGCCCTACCGCAAGTCTAAGAAATGATTTTAACCTACTGTGCCAAGACAACGAGTTCGGTGCATCGTCATCTGCTCTACCAAGACATTCGTGCGTAGCTAGTATCGGGTTCGACCTGAACCAACCCCCAAACGATTAATTCGATACGCCAAGAAATGCAACGTACACTCCATACAATTCGTATAGTTTTTTAGGGGAGGGAGTGTCGTCTTCTTATATTATGCACGACCATGAAGCATTCAACTCCTTCAATGATTCCTCATATGGACGACACTCAACATATGTCTCTAGCGCGAAGTACGTTCAACCATTTATGTAGAGACATTCTTCTTTTGGTGCTCTTGATTTTGGTCTTGGAAATGCGGTTTCTGAGCGATCTCGTGATAGGTCTCGTGATCGTCGACCACCATGCTCGCCTCCAAGGGTAGCAATCGACCAAGCTGTACTATACCAGCTCCCGGAGGATACTTCTGACGAAGAACCGATTAGAGAACACGGGCCCGACGACGATGAGTTGGAGTCATTCTATAAAGAACCAGAAGACTTGACCGTTCCACCAGAAGACTTGACCGTTCCACCAGCATATTTCAAAGAACAGCTGGCAGCAACCAACTTTCCTGTATCAGCGACACATATTTCTATGTACCATCCACCATCCCACTTCACAACAGTTGATATGGATGCCATGGACGTTCCAGAATTTTCACATGGCCAAACAATTGACGGCAGACTCAACCGTTCTGATGGTGAACTGGCCATTGGTATGACGTTCTTGACAAAAGAACTGGAGGTGGCCACAATTATGCAGTATACCATTCGCCAGGCTGTTGAGACGATAGTGAAGAAAACCTAACCGAAATACTACAAGGCGCACTGCACCCAAAAGGATCACGGCTGTAAATGGAAAATCCGTGTATCCCAATTGAAGAATGCAGGCGACTGTTGGAGAATAACCAAACTTGTAGGGCCCCATACATGCACCGTTGGTAGCCTAAGCCAGGATCACAAGAACTTCGATGCAAAGTTCATCGCCGACATCTTTATGCCACTGGTCAAAGCAAATCCCAAGGTATCGGTCCCCACATGTCAGGTTGCAGTTGAAGGTGTCACCGACTACCGTCCTGAATATTGGAAAGCATGGTATACAAAGAAACGGGTCGTAGAACAACTATTTGGCCGATGGGATGATTCTTACAAAGAGTTGCGCCCGTGGCTAAATATGCTACAGAAACACATCCCCGGAATAGTTGTTAAACTTGATACGGTTCTGGCATACGCTAATGATCGTATTGTTCGAGGTGTTTCTCAATTCCACCGGATATTTTGGACTTTCCCGCAGTGCATCAATGCATTCAAGCACTACAAACCGATGGTTCAAATTGATGGCACATGGTTGTACAGAAAGTATACACAGACCCTACTTCTAGCTATTGCACAGAACGACAATCAAAATTTAGTTCCTGTTGCATTCGCAATCGTCCTGAAGGAGGATCTGGAGTCTTGGATGTTCTTCCTTCGGAACATACGAAGATATGTCCTTGATCCTGTAATACGGGCAAGGGACGATGGGGTATGTGTTATTTCTGACAGAGCACAACGCTCTTGTGGGTGCTAGAACGTTTGGGTGAGTATTGGCAACCTTCATACATTTACCACAGTTTCTGCTTGCGCCATATAGCCGCAAACTACCTGCAACAGTTCAAAGACCATGATGAACGTAAACTGGTGCTCAGAATGGGTACGTCATTTATGTCATTTTTTATTTACTATATTATTTGTTGCTCGCTTTCATTTACGACCTCTTTGCATGTGTTGTTCGCCCATAACTATTCAACTGTCATCCTTTAGGCAACTCGCACTACGTACAAGAGGTAGAGGAGGTGTTCGAGGAACTGAGAGCGAGAAACAAATTTGGCGCAGACTACCTTGAAAAAATCTCGAGGGAAAATGGCTTTGATCATATAACGGTGGTAAATGATGTGGTCACATGACAACCAACTTGGCTGAGGCAGTGAACTCATCACTGAAGGGATGCGGCAGTTGCTTATCACTTCCATTGTCAAAGCGACCTACTATCATTTGGCTACCCTATTTGCAACCTTGGGAAGGCAAGCAACTGAGTACATGGTAGGTGGACACATAGTCCATTCGGATTTCCGCAAAAAATTGCATACTCAATTGCACCAATCAAGACATATGAGTGCAACTCTCTTCTCGTGAGAATGACACAAGTTTCGTGTTTCAGAATATTCCAGGCGGTTGGAAAGCATTCAACACAACGTGTACATGGTAGATCTTAGGGCAAGAACCTGCGAGTGTGGAATATTCCAAACATTCAAATACCCGTGCGCACACGCCATTGCTGCTTGCGCAAACCAACTGATAGACTACATGCAACTGGTTGATCTGGTATACTTACTCTAAATGATGTTTAAGGTTTACGAAAAAGAGTTTCTTCTAATCGAAAATGAGGTTGATCCGAATGCCGTTAACACTGAACTGACCATACGCCCAGATCCAGCACTACTGAGAGACAAAGGACGTCCACGATCTACACGAATATACTGTGCCGAGGATATGGTCGAACATCGAGAAAAAACCGGACAAAATAAGCATTGTAGTATATGTAAAAATCCTTGACACTCAAAGACCAAGTGTCCTAATCATTCGGCCCCTCGTCTTAATTAATTCATTATAATTTGTTTACGCGAGTTCGCCCATAACTATCGATCAATAAAATCAACCTAATTCATTTTATAAAATAGGTCATCTTATACTTTCAATCATTTAAAAAAATATGGTAGGATAGCGTTTTCGAAGCGAATGTAAGTCAGTGTAGAATGGACGAAAAATGATCGTGTTGGTGCCATATAATAGAGAATTTCCAGTACTACAAACCCACACTCGATGTTTGCTAAAAATATACGATTTATACGTTTGAAATTCTGCTCGAACATGCCTATCGACCTTTGTTCAAAGGCAATTTCATTCTAAAAATGATGATAGCATAGGGTTTTGGAAGCCATTTTAAGCCAGTTTAGAATGGACGGAAATTGACCGTGTTGGTGTTATACGATAGAGAATTTCCAGTACTACGAACCCAAATTCGATGTTCGCTAAAAATATATGGTTTATAAGCCCGAAATTGCGCTCGGACAGGCCTACCCACCCTTGTTTTTCAACCCAGATTTGCACAGAACTCGCGTTCTGTGCGATATATTCAGTCGCCTTTTCAAATTCTCGGAGACCTCGCGTTCTGCAGAACGCGAGTTCCTAAAAAACTGTTATTACAAACACCGATGCCACGTAGACGGAACGCGCGCTATGCAGAACGCAAGATCGGGCCTCGCTTCCTAGAGAACGCGAGGTTCAACTATGTGGTAAGTTTGGGGGTCATTTTTCCAAATAATCTTGGGAGGGAGCCAAAAGTATATATAATTAT
Source organism: Hibiscus tridactylites (assembly GCA_958450335.1). Taxonomy (NCBI): domain Eukaryota; kingdom Viridiplantae; phylum Streptophyta; class Magnoliopsida; order Malvales; family Malvaceae; genus Hibiscus; species Hibiscus tridactylites. Next base: position 32,310,277 of record OY288267.1, on the reverse strand, counting down.
TAAAAATGGGGTTTTCACCCCAAATATGCCCCTTTTCGATGTCCCTTTCTATGCCACAACACTAAAAAATATTAAAAAATTAAATTCTAAGCTCTAACCCTAAATTTTAAATCCTAAACTCTATATCTTAAAAAAATACACTCTACCTTAAATTCCCTAAACCTTAACCACAACCTCTAACTTTAAACACTAAAACCTAAACCCAACTTTTAGTGTGAGGGCATAAATAAGAACACCAAAAAGAGATAAGAAGTTTCTATTCTTCCCCTAAAAACCCTATCTTTGACATAAAATTTTAAATATTTATATGAACATCGGGATATAATTTATAGATGACATTTGTACATAAACTTTTAAAAACTCGGTCCACGACTTTTATTTAAAATGAAAAAGTAACTCTTTTTTTCATTCCCTACAAATTATTAAATCTTTTTTAGTTTAGTTTTGTGTTCGGCACTTCCGCCAAATAAAGATTTAAAATCACATGCCAAGAAAATTGAGGAAAATACAACCAATTGGTATGCCATTACATTTACAAGTAGAGATAGTGTCATGATTTGAGGGTGGAGAGATAAAATATAAATTTTAAAATGTAAGGATAAATTTATAATTATTTTATTTTTTAAAATAAATTAAAGAAATAAAAGTAACAAATATATTTTTTCCTACTTGGAACAAGATCCCCTCCCATTGTGAATGCAGCTTCGTCCATGATTACAATAGAGTATTTTACTTGTATTCAAAATTCATTTATTCCTTAAACTGAAACTTTTGATATTTTGATAATTTAACTAGAAATTATATCATGAGCACTTCCCACTACTTCATCCGTGAGACCAACCAATAAAATTCATTCATTTCATTATTTTTATGTCATATTTTTACCAAGTGAATATTCACTTGGTGAAATCTGTTTTTAAATTTAATTTACAGTAAATGTCAAAATATAAGGGAATATCTACTTGGTAAAAAGATGACATGAAAAAATAATAATGAAATTGATAAATTTTATTGGTTAGTCTCACAAATGACGTGGTGAAAACGGCCCGTGATATAACTTCTCAAATTTAACACTATGAGATTATGGTATGTGTCATAATATAATTATTATATCAGCAAAAGAACAAAAAAATGTATAAAAAAACTGTCAAGCTCATGTATTAATGTGAACAAAAAAGGTTTTAAAGATCAAATTGTAAAAATTTCAAGTTGATAGTAGAAAACAGAAAATAAGAAAAGATAATTGTTTGTCAACTGTTACACAATCCTATTAGGTTCAAAATCATTTATTATGGAGTTGGAAGGACATGCACTAAATAAATATTCTTAGGCAGCAGAATTTACAAGTCCAACTCTTTTTTTTTAATGAGAGGATTCATGAAAGGGAAATGAATTTTCATAAATGGTGACACACTTATGGCATGTTTTGTGGGGTTTGGTGCACCCTGCACTTATGCCACTTCAGCTCTGCCCTTAATATGGTAGACCAAAGTACATGCTTTACAAATCAATGCCCTACTCTTGCTCCATTTATTTATTTATTTTCTTTCATAACCTTAATCCCCATTTTTAATTAATTCATATTAATAAAGTCTAAGTTTAGTTAGGTCAAATCTTATAGAAGTTCTTGTACTATGATATTTTCTATTAATTTCACCGAATAATTTGTTGAACTTTATTTAAAAAACGATAAGAGAATGTATACCTTCAGTTATTTTTAGGTGCTTAAACTATTTATTTCTTTTAAAAATAAGTGTCTAATGCACATTTCGTTAATTTTAAGTGTCCAATAATTAACTGCGGTTAAAAATTTATTAAGCAATTTAAAATTCGACATGACATGTTTTAATTTATAATTTATTTTAATCAATATTTTGCTTTAATAATTTAAGTTTTTAAAAAAAACTCCTAAAATTTTTAAAAAATTCTAAAATAGTCCCTAATTTCTTACCGCACCACCACCGATTGTCGTCGCCTACCCCACCCCTTCGGTCGTCGAACCAAGTCGACTATTCTGCCAATGTCCCATCGTCTGAAATTGACGAACGACGTGGCATACGAACATTAAATGATGAATGTGAAATAGTCGTTCAATTGGAGCATTGTTCTTAGGTTTCCGACGGCGAAACGTTGAGGGAAATGGTTGGCTAGGTCTGGCGGCCGAATGGGTGTGATAGGCGACGACGATCGGCTGCAACATTAGTGAGGATTTGGGAATTTAAGATATAGGAAATTGGGGGTTGATTTGAAGATTTTTGGACTTAAAGAAATTTAAAATTATTGTCACGTGTCAAACACAGATTGAATAACTTATTTTTAACTGTTATTAACAACCATGCACTTAAAAGTTAAAATTGTAATAGAAAAAATATTAGACACCTATTTTCCCAAAAAATACTTTAAACACATGTACTTAAGAAAATGTATAGTTTGAGCATTTTATTTTTAAATAAACCAAAAGTAAATGAATGTGACACATCACTACATATCAAAAAAATATAAGTCAAAGTTAATCATCGGATAAAATTAGAGGCCAAATTCATCCAAATGTATATATTACATGGACTAAAATGTCAATTTTCGTTAGACAGGTTCATTCATTTTTCACCATTGACTTCAATTTTCCGTCCAAATTAGAAAGGATGAATCGTCCGAACACCAAGGATCACTTCCATCCCATTTCATCATCAACAATTTTATACATAGTAGTAGCAATAGTATGGTACGTATTTGTTAAAAAAAATAGTATGGTATGTAATTGGAGGCGTGAGTGGCGGTGAGTGATTGGAGTCCAGGCAGCTTGGGGAGGTGGGGGCTTTGGCTTGGGGGCCAGCCTCCTCAGATTCAGATATGCCTCCTGCGCCAGTGTGTTCTCGTCAGCTAGATTTTGGCTTCGCAACATCGACTACACAATGTGCATATTGTCAGCCTAGCCACAACTATATGTTATGTCAATTCACACCCCACTTCTTTCAACCTTTATGACTTTCAATTTTCTTCAACTTTGCTGACTTGTATTGGTATGATATACTCAATCAAGAAAAAAATGAAATATTTAATTATATAAGGTTTTTTTAATCCGGATAATGATATAAAACTTTTTATTTTTTGATATGAAGTGAATTTATTTTTATTTCGTTAGGTAGAGATGTTAGAATAATGCAGAGGAGCTCGCTGGGAAGTGTAGACGACTTTAAAAAAGACATCATAAAATATTAACGAATTTTAGACAAAATTATTTCAACAGTAAAGTGCAGACAGTGAAAGAACGAACTAATAATACACTAAAATCATCAAAATTTACTGGCGACTTTCGGAAAACGTTAACACTTTTCAACGAATTTTAAAATTAATGTAACATCATTATTTCAAAAAAAAATTCCTCCGATCATGAAATAAAACACTCCAATCATTATTTGGGTAAGAAATCATTATATCATGATATAAGAATTTAAATTCGAGCATATTTTTTTAATGAAATAATTTTACTATTCTCACTTCTTAATATATTTATTATTATCTTTACAGTGTGGTAACTTAATTGAAGTTTAATAGTTGATATTGTATTCTTAAAGTGTTTGTAATCGATTTCAGTCTCAAAATTTTAATTTTTTATTGTATATTTTTTATTAAATAAAATAATATTATATTTTTTAAATTTAAATTTATACAAAATAAGATAATATAAATATCTTTAATCACTCGATTAATATGAATTTCTCTATCACTTATATTTTATTGAAGAACCATATGCGTGAAATGTTATTATTCAGTATTTACACATGAAAATACTTAGGATTTTATTTTATTTTAGGATTGGGATATTTTTTAAATAAAAAAGTGGATTAGTCGAGATCATTGACATAAAGGAAATATGTAATGGTAGGTCCCCAAAATTGGAGGGAATTAATGCAATTTGAGCAAAATAATGAGCCGCAGCTCAATCCTTGCATGACTATGGACCCCAATACACTGTAAAGTCAAATTACATCAACACCTTTTAATTTGATTACACTGCTAAATCATGAAAATGGTCTCCTAATCATTGTGCGGTCAATCTCAGCAAACACAATTTATCATAACAAAATAACTATAAAAACGAGATTATAAGTAGGGATGGACATAACTCGACTCTAAAAAATTAAAGTATTCGATTTGATACGAAAAAATTAACTCGTTTTAAAAGAAAAAACATATACCTCTTTCGAAATAAAATTTAGATCGCGATTCTAAGATTTGCACATGGGGATCTTCCACATTATCATTTTGTATGGGAATTCGCTTGATCTCTTCACTGGTTTTCTTTTCGGTAGCCCTCACATGCGTGTGTAGGAAGGGAAAAAGAGAAGAGAACATGGCAAGCAGCAGTTTCACCGGCCGAGTGACCTACAAACTTTATTTAAATGGATAAAATAGTGCATGTACATGATGGGAGCCACTGTTCATACAAGCTTTAAACTAAATATTATCTGACTAATTCGGATCAGGTTTTGCAGAGATTTAATATGGGTATGATCATATCAATTCAGTTTTCTCCATTTACAACGTCAAAATTCGAACTCACGCTCTTGCTTAAGGGACCTTATGTCTCATCCCGCTATACCAACTAATCGTTGGTATATGCAAAGTGTTACTGATAAATAAATTTTGAGCATAGACTGAAGCCCAATGATTGTTTATAACTTGTATTAATGCATGTAATGTTTTTTTAAAGCTAAAGTGATTACAAGTAGTATTTGTTCTGAATATACTATAAGAACAATAATTGTTCCCTTAACACTGAGACAAGTTAGTTCGTGCAACACAGATAATGTTTTAAATTTTATTTATAGAAATTTCATGCTTGTTTATTGAACATGTCTTTTTCAAATCTTTTAGGTCTATTTTACATTATATGTTTGGAATTTTATGTGCTTAGTTCTTTATACAAGAGTGTAATTTGTCTTACCAATGCACTGAACACTTGTTCATACAAATACATATCTTAGCTATAAAGATGAATGAATATTTAGATGTGACTGAATGTTCAAATATGTGTGTAACATTTTTTAATTTACTTAAATGATGGTCTAATCTTTCAAAACGATGAAATAATCGTCTACTATTTTAAAATTTGTTCAAATCAAGGCAAAAAAAAAATTGGAACAAATTTTCCCTTTAATATTTAAGCATATTAAAAAAGCGCTAAATTGTTATCGAGCATATTCAAATGTTTTAAAACATTAAACACTTATTTTTTGAATAACGTATTAAAAATGTCAAACCATTAGTTAACATTTTTTTTTTCTGGGGAGCGACTATTAAAATGTTCAGTCCTTATTCAAATTAGTTGCACATATTGCAATTGATGACACATAAATTAGTTTGTCCAAGTTCTAGTAAAAGGCATGTCACGGGATGCCAATTGGACCCTTTCTTTCCCACTGTCCAATATTCAATAGATTTTGAATTGTAATCGAAACAGTGAAGTCCAAGTTATTGCACTTTCTAAATTTTAAAGACATCCAACAAAATAATACACACATAATCCAACCCACTAAATCTAGAAATCAGTATTTATTTATAAATGGTTTAAATATGTCTAAGGTCTCTGTACTATTCAAAAATTTAAAGTTTAGTCTCTATACTATTTTCATTTGAAATATTGATCATTTCCTAATTTCTGTTTAATTTTACTGTTAGCTATAAAAAGGGTAAAATAACATTTTAGTCTCCCATATTTACATGTTTTATAAATTTAACCCCTAGTCTTTAAAATAAATAAAATCATCACTAACTGAATAATACACGAACCTTTAATATACTTTAAACACAAATAGTACACAGGCTTGATTTTTTTAAATAAAGATTAAATTTTAAAATAATACACGAACCTTCAATATATTTTAAACTAAAAAAAATCTATGTTGCTGAGCACTTGGGAGTTGGGATTTGACCGATTTTGAGGAGAAAACGTTAAGCTTGACAACACAATTTATATTTTATAGGGTGTTATTTAAAACTTTCAAAATATTTAAATTAATTTAAAAAAACTTTGGAGTTTTTAATTTAATTTTTTAATAAGATTCAAGGATTTAAGTATTTTTTAAAAAAAATCTAAAATTAAATGAGAAATTTTGAAATCTTTAGGGAAAAGTAATTAAATATATTTTAAAATTTTAAAATATAGTAGAAGTTTTAAAAATTTATGAAGGGATTAAATTACATTTTTAAAGGATTAATTGTTAATTTGTCAAAATTTAGGTGGCCAAGTCCCACATTGACTCCAATGACGGTCCGCAACTGGTTAAACAACAAGCCAACAAAGCACCCATCAAATAGAAACAAAAGGGTAGTTAAACAGGCAGGGAAAAAAGGGGCGGGTTAAGTGCAATGGCAGGCGCGGGAAAGTCTTAAAAACAACTCACATAAAATGCGGCTAAAATAGAGTCAACATAAATTCTTACAAAAAAAAATAATAAGAATTTAAGTAAAATTAAATTAGAATTTATATAACTATACTTAAATTTTTATCAACTGAATAAAAATTTATGTAGTATCACTTTATTTTAACCGCAGCGTACGTATACCTCACTAGAGAAGTAGCTGGTAGGCGCGTGCATGTAAAGAGGAGACCATTAAGCTTTTCAACATGTCTGGTTGGTACTGATAATCAATCATTAAATCACCAAATAATTAATTAATTTACAGCTAAACACAAAACAGGGGATAGAAAGAGGGGAATATCGAGAAACATGTCACCTTGATTAGCGGGGAACAATGGGGTTTTGTGTTCTAAGCGTTGTCGTTTTTGCCTTTCTTTTTTGCTATGGTGGGAAGTGTCGCACTGTCCACGAGAAGGACCCCAAAACTTTGACCCTTTGTCTCCTCCCTTCCATCTAATCTACCGCTTTCAGCAAAACCATAAACCACACAAATCTCTACTTATTATGTGAGAATTTGATGATTTATTCCCACTTTAATATTAAGGGTAAAGTGGATAAATAGTCACTAAATTATCTAAAATAATAATAATAAAATATCAGCAAACTTTTAAAAGTTACATAATATGCATTAAACTTTAGTTTTTGTTACAAAATATTTATTGAGCCGTTAACTGCCGTTAAATGAGTAACATTACACTTATAAAAATTTGTATAATAGCACATTTACCATTTTTAACCTGAACTCTCATTATTTAGAAATTATTACCATTTGATATTCTTTTTAATTATAAATAATTTAACAATTTATTCTCTAAATAAATGATGACACACATGTTAAACTGCATCTACATTAAATTCTAGTTAGTTGTATGATATTAAGTATATTTTAAAATATTAATAAATGTATTTTAAATACATTAATATATTGAATAATGTTATTTATAATATATTTTTATTTATTAATATGTTAATATTTTTTCTAATTAAAAATATGATCAATTTTTTAAAGGAAAAATATGATCAAATTGAAATAATATCTAAATAATGAGGGTAAAAATTAGTGATTTTTTTTCTAAATTATAACTAAATTGATTGAATGTATAAATATGAAGGGTTAAATGTGTTATTATATAATTTTTGTAACTGTCACATTATTCATTTAACGACAATTAACGGCTCAATGACTATTTTGTAATAAAAATTAAAATATAATGTCAATTATGTAACTTTTGACAATTTGATAACCATTTTATATATTTTTGGGATACTTGAGTGACCATTTGGTGTACTTTTACTCTAATATTAAATACGGGAGCATAAAAATCAAATGGGGCCTGAAGGCATGGGATCAAAGGTTGTTACTAAACCTGAGCACAATGATTAGAAATCGTAATTAATATCAGCAAAAGGACTCTCTCATCTATCGTTCAACAACTTGTTACTTTAGATTCATATTTAAAATTATAGTTTATTGATTACCGAAAAAAAAAACCTTGACTTCAGACAGATAATGCTTTTTTATTTATTTATTTAGTTGAGACATAACATTAGTAAGAGCAAGAGGATTTATGTGTTCATACCGTTAGTTCGATTAATAATTGAATCAAATTATTTTAAATCGAATTAATTAAACTCTTAAAAAATTTAATCATCACTTAAATTGATTTTAAAAAAAAAATCATTAACTGTACCGATTTAAAATTTGTTAATTCGGTTGGTTTTTAACTTGACCAAAAAATTTGAAGTTTTTTTTTTGTTTCGATTCAAAATATCAATTTAAGTTGCAATAAATTGAAAATATGTTCTTATATATATATATTATACTTTATTTTTGATGTATAGAATTCTCACAATCTACACAAATTTTTATAATTTGGGTAAGAATTTATTTTATAATATAAATAATTATGTAACTACACAAATTTTTACCCGAATTTGTATAGTTATACAAATTCTTACCAACTAAATTAAAATTTATGTAAGATCGATTTATTTTAATCGCGCCGTAAGAGTGCATCACCTTAGAACTATCCGTCAGGTGCGTACAAGGAGGAGACCATTAAGCTTTTAAACGTGTCTGGTTGGTACTGATAATCAATCATTAAATCACCAAATAATTAATTATTTTACAGCTAAACACAAAACTTTGACCCTTTGTCTCCCTTCCAAGTTCTATTCTATCTAATCTACCACTTTGTGTAAACAAAAAAGCACACAAATCTCTGCTTATTAAGGGAAAAACTGATGATTTATTCCCTCTTCAATATTAAGGGTAAAATGTATAAATTGTCACTAAATTATCTAAAAAATAGTAAAATATTATCGACCTTTCAAAAGTTACATAATGTGGATTAAGCTTTAATTTTTGTTACAAAATATTTATTGAGTTATTAACTGTCATTAAATAAATGACGTGTCAGTTATGAAAATTTGTATAATAACACATTTAACCCTTCAAAAAAATCATTAACTTGAACTCTCATTATCTAAATATTCTTACCATTTGATATTCTTTTTAATTATAAATAATTTAACATTTTTTTCTCCAAATAAATGATGACAGATATGTTAAACTGCACCTACGTTAAACTCTAGTTACTTGTATGATATTAAATATATTTTAAAATCTATTTTAATTATTAATAAATGTATTCTAAATGCATTAATATATTAAATAATATTATTAATACTATATTACTTATTAATATTATTTATAATTAAAAATAAGATCAAGTTGAAATAATATCTAAATAATTAGGGTTAAAATTAGTGATTTTTTTTCGAATTATAATTAAATTGATTGAATGTGTATATATAAAGGGTTAAATGTGTTATTATATAAATTTTTGTAATTGTCACATCATCCATTTAACGATAGTTAATGGTTCAATTACTATTTTGTAACAAGAATTAAATTTTAATATCAATTATGCAACGTTTGATAGTTCGATAATATTTTATATATTTTTAGGATACTTTATTGAACATTTATGTACTTTTACTATAATATTAAATATGGGAGCATAAAAATCAAATGGGCCTGAAGGAATGGGATGAAAGGTTGTTACTAAACCTGAGCACAATGATTAGAAATAGTAATTAATATCAGCAAAAAGAGTCTCTCATCTATTCGTTTAACAACTTGTTACTTTAGTTTCATATTTAAAATTATAGTTTATTGATTACCGAAAAAAACTCGACTTCTGACAAATAATGGTATTTTTAATTGTTTTAGTTGAGACATAACATTAGTGAGAGTAAGAGGATTTAATTATGTCTGTAAGTGTGTTCAAACAGTTAGTTCGATTAATAAATGAATCAAATTATTTTAAATCGAAATAATTGAACTCTAAACATTTTTAATCGTCATTCGAATTGATTTTTTTAAATCATAAATCATATCGAACTAAAATTGGTTAATTTGGTTGGTTTTTAAACCAAAATTTTTTGGGTGCGTTTAGTTTTAGAGAATGAAGTTTGTTTTCATTTTAATTTTTTTAGAAAATAGAAAACGTTGAAGAAAACATGTTTGGTTGAGAAAATAGAAAATAATTTTTAGAAAATAAAATAAGTGAAAAATTGAAAACATAAAAAGATGTTTTCATTGTTTTTATTGAAAATGTTTTAGAAAAATGGAAAATATGAAAACAAGAGTTTTTTTTTAATTTTAACCTGAGTTCGAATACTTCTAATGACATTTTTTAAAACTTTTGTTTATTTACTCATATTTTAATAATAATTATAATAATAATAATAATAATAATAATATTTTCTAACTATATTTTATTTTAATTATTTAATAATTATTTTTTATTTTTATTTTGAAAAGCTATAAACCAAACACATTTTTACTATTTTTATTTTTGAAAATAATTTTTCATATCTATTAATCAAACATGTTTTCTAATTTTTAAAAAACTGAAAATGAAAATTATTTTTTTAAAAAATAAAAAAACAAACACAAAAACATTTTTTAAAACCAAACAGACCCTTAAAGTTTTCTTTTGTTTGGACTCAAAATATAAATTGCATAATTAATGTTATATAGAAAAATCAATCAACCACATTCAATCAATAAAAATTTACATGTTAGTCTAATGTTTAAAGCTATATTTAAAAGAGTAATTATTTCTTGCATAAGCGCTTGTGGTTTCCACAAGTACCTTAGTTTTAGACTTTATAAATTTTGTTTAGGGTTTAGTATTTAGGGGTTGTAGTAGACAAGTTTTGAATTTAGTGGTTATGATTAGAATGTAGGGTTTAGGGTTTATAGGTTAAAACCTAAATCCCTAATCATGTTACCCTAAAAATTAAACCATAACTTCAAACCATAAATCAAGTTCCTAAACCCTAAAAATAAAGTGCTTATGAAAACTTTTTTTTATCGCCACTGCATGAGATATTTTCCCTATGTAAAAAGGGTGCACATAATCACATTAATGACAAAAGTTAATAGTGTTATCAATTTGTATCTACTGCTAACATTCATGGGCGATTCAAAGATTTTAGAGGCCCTGTGCAATTTATCAAAATGGGGCCCTTAATTTATAATCGATAAGAGATATAAGAGTTTTTTTTAAAAATATTATATTACAAAATATATTATTAGATTATCCTCTTGAGCAACAAAAAATTGACTTACAAACATCTAAAAATCAATCACTTTCACTTAAAAAGTGTAATTCATTTTGCATGTTTTGAAGCAAAATCATCTACAACACTTTCAATATCAATTTCTTCCAAAAGATCACTTTCGATTGCCATCAAAGCAAGTCCATTTAATCTTTCCTGCGACATAGTTGTTCGTAAGTATGACTTCAACAACTTCAATTTTGAAAAGCCCTGTTCTGCAAAAGCAACAATAATAGGAATAGTCAACAGGATTTTATAAGCAATTGTCACATTTGGGAAACGATTATAACGTTTTAAAAATCTTAATAAATCCAATGCTCCCAATTTTCTTTAGGTAAAAGCTCTCTCAGTAATTTCAGCTCAATAAATAACTCATTTCCATCAACATCAAATAACTCATCTTTCTTCAGAGCATTTTTAAATTTTTACAATGAGTTTCGAGATTAACATCATCCAATGAATGTAGTTTATCATAATGAAATAAGAAGCCAAAAACATTATCATACAATTGATATTGTTCAAATCTCTTATCCAAAGAAATAATAGCTTGATCGACAATATACAAGAAGTATTCAATTCTAAATGACTCCTCGGTAGATATTAATGTTTCATCGCTATCAACTTCATCGAAGTGTCTTTTCCTATGTATTATACGCTTTTGAGGAAATGTATGATCAATTCCAATTTCATTAGCTATTTTTCTTGTTGTATCCATTGCACTTGAAAATTTATTATCTCTATAACTTTTGAAAAATGAAATAAGCCCTTTTATCTCAGAAATAGTAACATCAATCAACATGTCTTTTGACTGTAAATCTTTGCTAACTAAGTTCACAGTAAGCAAAATTTTATATTAAATAATTGTAGATAGTAAAAATTTGAAACTACTAAGCTCATTTGTTGCCAAGGATTTAGCCTCACTTTGTATCTTAAAATCATTATCTGTATGAGCTACTTGGAGTAAGGCCTTTTTTATTTCAACAATTTAAAATCTTATTGCCTTAATACTTTCAACAGGACATTCCCATCGTGTGACCGACAATGATTTAAGAGTCAACCCTTCACATTTTCTCTTAATATATGCCATCTCTTTGAAAAATTAACAAATAAAGTATAAATGCGTTGGACTATTCCAAAAAATCTCTCACTTTCATCGAAGTGTTTGCAATGTCACACAAAACCAAGTTAAGACTATGACAACCACATGGAGTATAAAAAGCTCTAGGATTTAAGTCTAAAAGTCTTTTTTCGTACATCTTGATTTTTTTCCTTTCATGTTAGATCCATTATCATATCATTGATCTCTTACATTATCTATATCTAAATCATGAGATTTCAACACATTTTCTAACACTTGAAAAAGTCCTTCTCCAGTTGTATCATCAACTTGTAAGAATTTAATAAAAAACTCTTCAATTTTAAAAGAATTTGAAGTCCCATCAACACACCTTAAAATTAATGACACTTGTTCTTGGTGACTACCATTAAGAGTACAATCCAACATCACAGAAAAATATTTTTTTTTTATTTTTTAATAATGTTTGATCTAATTTTAGAAGAAAGTAAAAGTATTAACTCATTTTGAATATCTTTACTCAAATAACGATGATGAATTTTGCCATTATTAATACGTTAAACATGCTCTTTCATCACACGATCAAACTCTACCAGCATCTCTATTAACTCCAAAAAAATTTCATTACTACTTTGATGTAATTTTTTATTTTTTCACGAATGTCAAGTTTTGTTTAGCAAGATACTTCACAATGGCAATAATTCTAATAATCACATTTTCCAATATTCTTTTTCTTTTTAAAATTGTTCTTTAGCAACTTTGTCAATGGTTTCATTTTGTTGCAATCTATATCGAAGTTCACACCAAATCGCCATATTTAACAAATGATGATTACTTGTTTTATGATCTCTAAGTCTAACACTAAGATGCGACCAATCATTAAAGCCTTCATTAGACAAAGAACCTCTTTTAGGCCCTTTTTTGAAAATCTTATAACAAAAACAAAATACTTTGTCTAGCTCCTTTGAATAAACAAGCCAATCTCTATCACAAGTTTCGTTATTCGACAAATGTCTTATATAGAAATCTGAATAGAATCTACGAAAGTATTTATCTTTAGGGCTTTTTACTATGGTCATATATCGTTTAGGGCCATTTACTACTAAAATATCAATTAATTTCGAATCAAGAGCATCTCAATTTCTTGGATCATAAATATTAAATAAATTAGACTCATTTTCCTCAACATGTTGAGATTTTTATCAGAATTTTGTTCTTCATTTTGTTCATAGTCTTGTGAACTCCTAGTGTCTTCTATATCAACATCATTATTTACATCATGTTCTGCTTGTTCAATATCTCTATCATCAAAATTTTTTTACACCATCTTCTACATTAGTAAACTTTTCACCTACTTGGGACTCTTTAAAAAAATATTTATTTAGAGCACCTTTTTGAGATTGATGCTGAGTGGATCGAATGATCGAAATGAACCAAGAGGGGGTGAATTGGATTTTTAAAGGTTTAGGTGGTGGAAATTGCAAATTAAAAAGATAGACAAGGAATTTTAGAGTGGTTCAAGTTCCAAATGAACTCTACATCCACTACCTTAGCTTCACTATAGATTTGTAACAATTCCACTAATTGCTCTTCTCTTTTTCTAGGCTAAGGAGGTAACTCTTACAATTTTCGGTTAAATTTTCTATCCAAAATTTAACCCAATCCTCTCACAAATAGAACAAAGATTTTGTTGGCTAAGAAAGTATCTCTCAATACAAATTGTAGCCCAATTACAAGCACTCAACCCAATTGAAATGATAAGAATGAAAAATACAATTGGGGTTTCTAGACAATATTGGGATTTAGGCACAAATGCTTGGATTTGATGTTTGGATGTTTTCTTTTGGATCAATAGTTGTTGCTGGAGCTTTTAGAGGTCCCCTTTATACATTCTCATTGATTTCTAGCTGTTGTGGTTGTTGCATTCATCAATAGAGCCGTTGGGGGGTGTTATCGCACCTCCATAAATGCAGTCTGTAACCAACCGTTTTGAAACTCCCAACCCTATTTCGAAACAGACCAAAATAGAAAGAGCCGTTGGGGTGTATTAAAGAGCCCGTATCGAAACGGTCTGACCTGTTTCGATACGCTAAGAGCCGTTTCGAAACTTGTTTCGAAACACTTTTGCCACTGTCAAGGGTCGTATCGAAACATCTTGAATTCGTTTGATACGCCTTAACGGTTTCTTAAAAATCAGTTAAAAACTTGCAACGATCATATTTTTCAAATCAAATGAAGAACCGTTTCGAAACACTATATGTCGTTTCGATACTGTTTCTCTATGTTCTAAAGCCGTTTCGAAACTTGTTTCGAAACAAAGGTTGGCAGTGTTGAAAACATTTCGATACCCGTTTCAAAACATGGGTTGACAATTTCAAAACTGTTTCGAAATAAGGACTCGAAAATCACTGTTTTGGCTTTAAGAACACTTAGAAAATATTTGGAAAACTTAGTTTTTAACTTAGGCATATTCTTTAAATCATAAAGGGATGTTTGAGGACTTAAAAAATTCGTTTTCACATTTTCAATTTAGTCCTTAGGTTCTTTAGTTATATCAAAATTAAAATATCGGTTTCACAATCTCCCCCTTTTTGATATAACAAAACCAAAGTTAGAATTTTTAAGAGTTTTGAAAATTTTGATTACATATAACTCCCCCTCAATTTAAGATTGGTTTTTAAAGTTTTAAAAGGATTTAACTTTGAAATTCAAGGTTTAAAACTTAAAAACTCTTTAAACATTTAAAACGAATTTTTGGCTCTTAGATTTCTTCTCCCCCTTTTGTTAGATCAAAAATAATAAACAAGGCTCATAGAGAAGAGATAGGGTTAGTAGCAATAAGCATTAATCAATAAGCAACAATAATATTAATTCATAAAATTAAAATATCCAAAACATAAATCTTCAACAATAAGTTCAAAGCATAATCCCAAATAAAACTAAAAGCATAAGTTCATAAAACATAATGAAAATAAAGATGCAAACTTAATCCTAAAATGCATAGATAATATGATATGTCATGAATATCCTAGGCTTCGTCGTCACCATCATCATCCGAAGTCTCATCATCGCTCTTGACTTGAGAATGGCGAAACTTCATCCATTGGCCATAGAAGGTGGAGAAGGACATATCCATGTTCGAGTGTTGAATCTCAAGGGATTGGAGTCGATCCTCTACATTTTGCAAACGTGTATTGATAGCACCAAAGCCCGAAGCCATGTTAGTGTCCATGATGTTGAACTGCTCGGTAATCAAAGCCGTGAGAACTTCATTGTTCGCAACTTGAGCTTGTGGTTGAGGTTCAACGGGAGGAGGAGGAGGAGGTGCTTCCCTATCAACACGTGCCCAAATTCCATCGTTTACATAGCGAAAATCGGACTCACGGAGAGAGGACTCACCAATTTTTGACTTGCGAGGTTCCGGAGAGTCGTAGGTGCAATCAAGATTAAGCTGGCTAAAGATGTGACTTAAAACCGTTCCATAAGTGAAGGATTTCAGTGCATCGGTGTCACGAAGCTTAACATTGTTAACTATTTCGGAAAACATGATCTTAACTAGATTAGGGCGCTCACCATGACGGAAACACTCAAGCCAAAAATAGTCAACTTGACGGATGTGAGAATATTTACCTCCGGAGGGGCGAAGGAACCATGAGACCATCAAATGGAGGAAACGATCGTGCGCATCCAAAGTAAGCACTTGACCGGTGTGAGAACCAAAATGACTCTCATTCTCAATTCCTACATCCTTAAGAGAAAATGTAGACTCTAAGAGGGGGACATTAACAACAGTCTTTTTCCCCAAAATAAAAGACTCAATCCCAACAACTTCGGAATTTTCTTCATCATTGATAAGTTGAGCATTGGAGTAAAAGAGAAGTACCATGTGTTTGTAGCAAATGTCCGGGATGCTCAATAAGATAAGAAAATCCCATTCTCTCAAACGCTCGAGGTAACGAAAAAGAAATCGCTCGGAGTCAAGGAAGTTGAGATCAATAACACACTCACGACGAACTTCATACTCCTTGACATACTTGAAGCGATCCCTCATCTCTGTAGTTCGAAGAGATTTTTGAAAGAGCAGGGTGAGATTTGGATGAATACTTGAGTCACTAACTTGACTGGTCTTACGCTTTTTGCTAATATTGTTCGTCATCCTAAAAATATAAGCAAGCAAGTTTTAAAAAGAATTAAGTGTATACATAGATTTCTTAATTCAATCTAATGGTAAATCCCACTTAGGTTTAAAAACAAGTTTTTAAAACAAATATACAAAATAAAATAAAATCTTAAGAGAAAAACAATAAAAAAAATACGAGTGAAATTTTTTATATTCGAATCAGAAAATTGAAGATTTTGAAACAATTTTACAAGATATGAAAAACCTAAGCATAAAAACATATAAACTATACAAAAATAAAATTTTCTAACCTAAGATTCGAATGACAAATTGAAGGAAAAGGAAAAAGAGGAAAACTACCTTAATTTGGGATTTTGGATGAATGGAGGAAAATCCTTGCACAATATTGTTGAAGCTTGCTTAGACTTGTGTTTAAGAGAAAACCCCCTCAAGATTTGGTGAAAAACAAAGAGGTTTAAAGGGTTTTTATAGAAAAAATTCGAGTATAGGGTTTGTGAGTGTTTTAATTTGTGTTGAACTTTATCATTAAAAGCCCCTTTAAAGCAGTCTGCGAATCCGTTTCGAAACGGTCTTGACCGTTTCGAAACGCGGGCATGAAGGTTTGATCGTCTTTTCGACTTCAGCTGACCGTTTCGATATGGGTTTGACCGTATCAAAACCCCGTTGACTCGTATCGAAACTTGTTTCGATACACCCCTTGGCAGTAGCCAAAACGTTTTGAAACCCTGTTAAGGCGTTTCAAAACGCCCTTCTCTCAGATAGGAATTTAAAGCATCTGTATCGAAACAGGTTGACCCGTTTCGATACACCTGGGCCTGGAAGTGCAGATGAGGCTCTAAAAGTGCAGAAAAATGAATTTTTCTAAGGCCTAACTTGCATGAATGACATGAATGAGCAGAAAAACATATGCAAACATAAACATACTCCCCCTAGCTATAGGCATGGATGAAAGTAGGAGTAAAAACACATAAACATGGCATTTCACAAGATCAAGCAATTTTAAGCACAAAAGGGGTCCTAAAAGGTCAAGATAAGCTAGCTAGACCTAACTCTCTCCTAAGGGACCAAAAACGCTCTTTGTCTAAAGGTTTTGTAAATATGTCCGCTAATTGATTTAAGGTGTCTACATACTCTATAACCACATCTTCTTTAAGGACATGATCTCTAATGAAATGATGCCTTATTTCTATGTGTTTGGTTCTAAAGTGTTGGATGAGATTTTTTGTTAAACATATAGCACTAGTGTTGTCACATTTTAGGGGTATGGTTTCAACTTTAATACCATAATCTAAGAGTTGTTGCTTCATGCAAAGGACTTGAGCACAACAACTCCATAAGGATATGTACTCGGCTTCAGTGGTAGATAAGGCTACACTATTTTGTTTCTTAGAGAACCAAGATATGAGCATACTACCTAGGAATTGACAAGTTCCCGAATTACTCTTCCTATCAATTTTGCATCCCCCATAATCCGCATCCGAATAAGCATGAAGGTTGAAGGTGGAGTCTCTAGGGTACCAAAGACCTAAACAAAGAGTATCTCTAAGGTACCTAAAGATTCTCTTAACGACTATAAGGTGAGACTCTCTAGGACTAGCTTGAAACCTAGTACACAAGCAAACACTAAACAAGATATCTGGTCTACTTGCGGTGAGGTAAAGCAATGATCCAATCATAGAACGGTAAAGCTTAGAGTCTATACACTTACCTCCTTCATCTTTGTCAAGCTTTGTAGATGAGCTCATAGGTGTGGCTTGAGGCTTTGCATTCTCCAAGCCAAACTTCTTGAGCATATCCTTTATGCACTTTGCTTGATTGATGAAGGTGTCATCCTTCTTTTGCTTGATTTGGAGTCCCAAAAAGAATGAGAGCTCCCCCATCATGCTCATCTCGAATTCACCTTGCATTAGCTTAGTAAACTTTTGGCAATGACATTCGTTAGTAGAACAAAAAATAATATCATCAACATAAATTTGAACTACTAAGATGTCATTTTTATACATTTTTATAAAGAGTGTAGTGTCCACCTTACCTTTTTCAAAACCCTTTTCAATTAAAAAGTTTGAAAGTCTTTCATACCAAGCTCTAGGAGCTTGTTTTAAACCATAAAGAGCTTTAGTGAGTTTGAAAACATGATTTGGAAATTTTGAGTCTTCAAAACCCGGTGGTTGTTCCACATACACTTCCTCATTTATAAAACCATTTAAAAACGCGCTTTTAACGTCCATTTGAAAAAACTTGAAATCATGATAACATGCATATGCAAGCAACATCCTAATGGCTTCCATTCTAGCTACGGGTGCATAGGTTTCATCAAAATCTATTCCCTCTTCTTGAGTTTAACCTAGACTAGCTTTATTTCTCACAATGTTACCACTCTCATCTAGCTTGTTCCTAAAGACCCATTTAGTTCCTATGGTAGATTGATTACTAGGCCTATCAACTAATGTCCAAACGTTACTTCTCTCAAATTGATTTAACTCTTCTTGCATAGCCATAATCCAAAAATCATCTTTCAATGCTTCTTTTATATTCTTAGGCTCTATGCATGAGATAAATGCAATATGATTCATTAATCTAAGAGAAGATCAAGTGGTTACCCCCTTGGATGGATCACCCAAGATTTCACCATATTTGACATAGTTGAACTCCCTTGGGTAGCCCACTTCCTTTTCCTCAAGAGCCAAGTCCTTCAAGGCTTCAAGAGGTGGATGTTGTGTGTCCTCTTCTTTTGTTGGAATCTCATCCTCCTTTGAAGTTTGTCCCCCATCAAAGGCATTTATGATTCCTACATCATCATCACCACAAGAATCCTTCATTGGAAGGAGTTTATCATCGAATACAACATGTATAGATTCTTCTACTACTAAATTTCTTTTGTTAAATACTCGATAGGCTTTAGAGGTTAAAGAATATCTTATGAAAATAGCTTCATCACTTTTTGCATCAAATTTACCTAAGTTGTCTTTTCCATTATTTAAAACAAAACACTTGCAACCAAAATGATGAAAATAGCTAATGTTAGGCTTTTTAGATTTTAAAATCCCATAAGATGTTTTTTTTAAAATTGGCCTAATCATTACTCGGTTTACAATGTAGCAAGCGGTGTTTGTGGCTTCCGCCCGAAAATATTTAGGTAAATTATTTTCACAAAGCATGATTCTAGTCATTTCTTGTAAATTTCTATTTTTCCTCTCAACTACCCCATTTTGTTGAGGAGTTCGAGGAGCCGAAAAATTGTGGCTAATACCATTTTTATTTAAAAAATCTTCAAACCCTAAATTTTGAAACTCGGTTCCATGATCACTTCTAATATGTGAAATTCTAAGTTCAAGATCATTTTGGGTTAGTTTTGAAAATGTGATGAATTTTTCTAAAGCCTCATCTTTAGTACTTAAAAATAAAACCCAAGTAAATCTAGAAAAATCATCAACAAGTACAAATGCATAGGATTTACCACCCAAGCTCATAGTCCTAATTGGCCCAAATAAATCCATATGGATAAGTTGTAAACATCTACTTGTAGAAACATCATTAATAAATTTAAAGGATGATTTATGTTGTTTACCCTTAGAGCATGCATCACAAATTTTATCGTTTGAGAATTTAATCTTGGGTAAACCTCTAACTAGATCAAGGGAAACTAGTTTTTCTAAAACACTAATGCTAGCATGTCCTAGTTTTCTATGCCACAACCATGCATCATTTTCATTTTGTGCTACTAAGCATGCATGAGATGTATGTATGTCATCTAGATGCACCATGTATATGTTCCTTATGCGATGACCTATGAGCATAATATTATTAGATTTAATGTCAACAATTTTGCATCAATTTTTATCAAATAAAACATTAAATCATTTATCACACAATTGACTTATGCTCAATAAATTATGTTTAAGACCATCGACATACAAGACATTTTCAATGAGAATAGTAGAGTGATTACCTATGGAGCCAATACCTTTAATGCGGCCTTTGGAGTTGTCACCAAATGTCACCACTCCTCCACTTTTTGGCTTTAGATCCATGAATCTACTCTTGTCTCCGGTCATATGCCTTGAGCATCCACTATCAAGGTACCATGAGTTTTGACTTTGTGCTTTGGCCTTGTAGCAACGCTCCCCCTACAAAAAAGATATTAAGCTTTTGTTTTTGGTACCCAAATCATTTTGGGTCGATGAGCGTTAGCTCCCAAAACCTTGGTTCCCTTAGAAATCCAAGATGACATAACAATAATGTTATTAGATTTTACAAGTTCCTTATGAACCCATACACTTCTAATTCTTTTAGTTCTACTATGTCTAGGAAAGCTACCTTGTTTGTAGTAGTTAGTCTTTTTCTTAGGTTGATTTGATTTTGAAGATTCACCTATTTCATGCTTGACACTACCAACATTTTTAAAAGACTCTTTGAGCTTATTTAGCTCATCTAACACCTTTTGGTGTTCACTATTACATTGAGATAAAAGATTATTAAGGTCAACATTTTCATCTTGAAAAAATTTTAGTTCATCTTTCAACCCTAATCTTTTTCTCAAATTTTAAATTAGCTTGAGAGAGTGAGTCATTTTTATCATTTAGTTCCAAAATGATTTTCTTATTCCTAATGACCGACTCTTTATATTTCTCAACTAATTCATCATAGACCTCTTGTAGCTCATCATATGCATCATTTAATTCATCATATGTAAAATCTAAAGATGATGAGTTAGAGGTTACCATGGAGGAATCTTTCTCAAGTGCCATGAGGCAAAGGTTGGCCACTTCTTGTTCGTCATCCTCGGATGACTCCTCATCACTCCAAGTAGCAAGCTTGGCTTTGAGCTTCTTCTTCTTCTCAAAGCTCTTCTTCTTGAGTTGAGGGCACTCCGAACGTATGTGGCCGAGTTTATTGCACTCGAAGCAAATGATTTGATCCTTTGCTTCTTCTTTGTTCTTACCTTTGAAGTCCATCTTCCTTTGAATTTTTCTTCCCCGGTTGGACCTCATAAAATGTGCGAATCGTTTGGCTATCATAGCCAATTCTTCTAGCTCATCCTCCTCACTAGAAGAGCTCTCCTCAAGTAATGAAGCTTTGAGAGCTATTCTCATCTTCTTCTTCTTTTCTACCTCTAACTTTTCTACTCTCTTCTCCTATTTCTTCTTCTCTTCTTCCCTTCCTTGCTTCATAATCTCATGAGTAAGGAGAGAACCCACTAGCTCATCAAGCTTTAAAGTCTTCAAATTTTTAGCTTCTATGATGGCGGTTCTCTTCCCATCCCAAGATTCGGGAAGTGAATAGAGTAGCTTCCGGACAAGCTTGTCTTCCGGTATTGTCTCTTCAAATCTTTTGAGCCCATTGACTATGGTGGAGAAACGATCAAACATCTTGGACACCATCTCATCGGGCTCCATCTTGAAATTTTCATAACTAAGATTGAGAATTCCAATCTTAGTTTCTTTGACATCATTGGTTCCCTCATAGGTAGTCTCAAGAGTGTCCCACACTTCTTTGGCACTCTCAATAGATGACACTTTGGAATAGATGTCCGGACCGAATGAATAAAAGAGCATGTGGAGAGCTTTTTCATTTATTTGGATCTTTCTCATTTCTTCTTCACTCATTTCCACCTTCTTCTTCAAAACCATCTTCCCTTCACTATCTTGCTTCAATGGAATGTAAGGGCCATCTTCAATGACATCCCAAACTAAGTTGTCATTGGACTTGATGAAGAGACGCATTCTATTCTTCCAAAATGGATAGTTGTCACCATTGAAGAAGGGATGTTTTGTAGTGGATTGAGACTCATACATGACCGAACCGAAGGTAGAAGCCATCTCTTGATTTTAGGATGATCACACTCTTCCTAGGAACTCCTCTTGTGGTTGTTAATCCTCAAAGAGGTAAGCTCTGATACCAATTGTTGAGTGGATCGAATGATCGAAATGAACCAAGAGGGGGGTGAATTGGATTTTTAAAGGTTTAGGTGGTGGAAATTGCAAATTAAAAAGATAAACAAGGAATTTTAGAGTGGTTCAAGTTCCAAATGAACTCTACATCCACTACCTTAGCTTCACTAAGGATTTGCAACAATTTCACTAATTGCTCTTTCCCTTTTCTAGGCTAAGAAGGTAACCCTTACAATTTTCGGTTAAATTTTCTACTCAAAATTTAACCCAATCCTCACACAAATTGAGCAAAGATTTTGTTGGCTAATAAAGTATCTCTCAATACAAATTGTAGCCCAATTACAAGCACTCAACCCAATTGAAATGATAAGAATGAAAAATACAATTGGGGTTTCTAGACAATATTGGGATTTAGGCACAAATGCTTGGATTTGATGTTTGGATGTTTTCTTTTAGATCAATAGTTGTTGCTGGAGCTTTTAGAGGTCCCTTTTATACCTTCTCATTGTTTTCTAGCCGTTGTGGTTGTTGCATTCATCAATAGAACCGTTGGGGGTGTTATCTCACCTCCACAAATGCAGTCTGCAACCAACCGTTTCGAAACGCCCGACCCTGTTTCGAAACAGACCAAAATAGAATGAGCCGTTGGGTGCATTAAAGAGCCCGTATCGAAACGGTCTGACCTGTTTCGATATGCTAAGAGCCGTTTCGAAACTTGTTTCGGAACACTTTTGCCACTGTCAAAGGTCGTATTGAAACGGCTTGAATTCGTTTCGATACGCCTTAACGGTTTCTTAAAAATCAGTTAAAAACTTGCAACAGTCATATTTTTCAAATCAAATGAAGAACCGTTTCGAAACTCTGTATGTCGTTTCGATACGGTTTCTCTATGTTCTAAAGCCGTTTCGAAACTTGTTTCGAAACACAGGTTGGCAGTGTTGAAAACGTTTCGATACTCGTTTCGAAACATGGGTTGACAGTTTCAAAACTGTTTCGAAACGCCTTAGGCCGTTTCGAAACAGGGACTCGAAAATCACTGTTTTGGCTTTAAGAACACTTAGAAAATATTTGGAAAACTTAGTTTTTAATTTAGGCATATTCTTTAAATCATAAAAGGATGTTTGAGGACTTAAAAATTCGTTTTCACATTTTCAATTTAGTCCTTAGGTTCTTTAGTTATATCAAAATTAAAATATCGGTTTCAAAATTTAATTAGTTGTTCTATTTTTTTATTTTTTATTTTACGTTTTTCACAACCGGATGGATATTTTTGAAGCATATTAACAACAAGTAAACTTTTATTATAACTAAATAAGTAAATAAAGAGAGACAAATATATCAGATTTAGATATCACTCATATTGTTGCAAAAAGGTATTATCGAACAACTTGAGACCACTTGTTTGGCCGGATGAGATCAATAAATCAGCCTATAAAAATTAAATATAAATTAACTAAAATAATTTGAAATTACAAAACATAAATATTAAATAAAATAATGTCAAAATAGAGTGATTTACTGTAGAAAACTCTCTTGATTTCTATATAACAGCTTACATCTTTATATACAGCTTATATCCTTAACTTAGGTATCTATTAAGTTAGGAAAGAGACTATTCTAGGTAAACTAAAATCCCTTAAAGTTAGGGATTGTAATCACTAACAAGGATCTACAGGATCCTGTCTAATTATACAAATAATCTCTAATTTATGTGCATATTTTCTGACACTCCCCCTCAAGCTGGAGAATGGATGTCCTCCATCTTTAGCTTGCTTGTTAGCTTCTGAAAATACTTCCCAGGTAGCCCCTTGGTAAGTATGTCTGCAACTTGATCACCAGTAGATACATAGGGAGTACAAATTAGGCCACTGTCAAGTTTTTCTTTTATGAAGTGTCGATCCACTTTAACATGTTTTGTCCTGTCATGTTGAACTAGATTGTGAGCAATATTAATTGCTGATTTATTGTCACAACATAGTTTCATTGGACCTTCTCACTTGACTTTTAAATCCTCCAAGATAATCTTCAGCCACAATAATTCACAAATCCCAAGTGCCATGGCTCTAAACTCAGCTTCTGCACTAGACCTGGCTACATCATTCTGTTTTTTGCTTCTCCAGGTCACTAAATTTCCTCCCAGAAAAGTACAGTAGCTTGATGTTGATCTTCTATCAACTAAGGACCCTGCATAATTTGCATCAGTATAGGCTTCTAATGTCAGATTTTCTCCCTTTCTAAATAAAACTCCTCTTCCTGGTGTGCCCTTCAAGTACTGTAAAATTTGAGTCACTGCCCTTAGATGTGATTCTTTAGGGTTGTGCATGAATTGGCTCACAACACCAACTGCATAAGCAATGTCTGGTCTGGTGTGTGATAAGTAAATTAGTCTTCCCACAAGTCTCTGATAGGAGCCTCTGTCCACAACTGCATCCTCTATTGTATCTCCAAGTTTGTGATTAACCTCTATTGGTATCTTGGCTGATCTACACCCTAGTTTTCCAGTTTCTGTCAGCAAATCTAGAGTATATTTTTGTTGAGATATAAAGATTCCTTGCTGTGAATATGCAACTTCAATTCCAAGGAAGTATTTCAATCTTCCAAGATCCTTGACTTCAAACTCCTTGATCAAACACTTCTTCAAGTTGTCGATTTCTTTCGAATCATCCCGTGTGACTATGATGTCATCTACATAGACTATTAGGACAACAACTCCCCTTGAAGAATGTTTCACAAACAAAGTATGATCACCCTGACTTTGTTTGTAACCCAGCTTCAACATCACTTTGGTGAATCTTCCAAACTAGGCTCTTGGGGATTGTTTTAGCCCGTACATGGCCTTTTTCAATTTGCAAACTGTTTGTCCACAATTTGGACTAAATCCAGGTGGGATGTCCATGTAAACTTCCTCTTCAAGATCACCATGTAAAAATGCATTCTTGATGTCATACTGTTGTAATCTCCATCCTTGATTGGCAGCCAATGACGACAAGATCCTTACGGTATTCAACTTTGCAACAGGGGCAAAAGTTTCAAGGTAGTCTATCCCATAGGTTTGGGAAATACCCCTTAGCCACCAACCTTGATTTATACCTTTCCAAGGAGCCATCTGACTTGTACTTCACTGTGAATATCCATCTACATCCCACTATTTTCTTTCCTTCTGGTAACTTCACCAAGTCCCACGTTTTGTTCTTTTCCAGTGCTTCCATTTCAACTTTCATAGCATTCTTCCAATTCTCATTTTCTAAAGCCTCGAACACAGTTTTAGGAATGGCAATGAAATTTAGGCTAGTAAGGAAGGCTTTATGGCTGGGAGACAAATTTCTGTAGGAAATGAACAAATAAAGAGGATTTTTTGTGGTACAAGTTCTCTTTCCTTTTCTAATTGCAATAGGAAATTCACAATCCCTATGATCAGAATCAGAATTAGGATTCTCAATATTATTTGAATCAAAGATAGGTTCAGTAATTACCTCAATTTGTGTAGGAGACAAGGGTGATGATTGAGCATGCACTGGTCCCTTTTTTCTTGAGTAGACTTGTAGAGGACGAGCAATATCTTAAATTCGTGCCTTAGGTGTGGTGGGTTCAGATTGTTGCTGTTCAAAAAGGGGCTGAGAATCAGATGCAACAGATTGGGTAAGACCAGGCTGGACAGATTGGATAAGATCAGGCTGATTCTGGACAGGTTGGGCAGATTCATGCTGATTTTGTGGAGGCAAGGTGAGAGGCTGAAGAAGGAAATAATCTTTTTCCTTATCTTCCCTGAACAAAATCTCCCCCTGAAGATAAGGGTGAGTAAAATAGTTTTCATTTTCAACAAAGGTGACATCAACAGAAGTGAAATGTTTTCGTGTAGGTGGATGAGAACACTTATACCCTTTCTGAGTAGATGAGTAACCTACAAAGATACATTTCAATGCCCTTGGATCCAACTTACCCCTATTCTAAGAATAAATATGAACAAAGGCAACACAACCAAATATTTTAGGCTCAAGATGAAGAGAAGGACTAAAGTTAGGGTAGAAACTATTTAGGATTTGAATAGGACTTTGAGATTCAAGAACCTGAGTTGGTAATCTGTTGATAATATAGGTGGCAGTTAACACAGCTTCCCCTCAATAGTGTTTAGGAACATTTTTTTTGAAACAACAAGGCTCTTGTTATTTGAAGAAGATGACCATTCTTTCTTTCGGCTACACCGTTCTGCTGAGGGGTGTTTACATAAGATGATTCATGTATGATGCCTTTTTCTTGGAAATAGGAAGATATGACTTGATTAAAGTAGTCCTTAGCATTGTCTGACCTAACCCTTTTATATCAACCCCAAATTGATTTTTAACCATGGTGTAAAAGGTCTTAAAAGTAGAACTGACATCAGATTTTTGTTTTAGAAGAAATATCCAGGACACATGAGTGCAATCATCTATAAATGAAACGAACCACCTAGCCCCAGTTATATTTGGAACAGTGGATGGTCCCCAAACATCACTGTGAATGAGAGAAAATGGTGTAGATGCCTTTTTATTACTTATGGGAAAAGAAGCACGTTTGTGTTTGGCAAGCTCACATATGTCACAATGAAATTCTTCATTATTTAAGGATTTGAACAAGGAAGGAAACATGAACTTTAAAACTTTAAATGAAGGATGACCAAGACGAAGGTGATGAAGCCATATTTGGTCTTTGGTGGTTTTAGAATCTGACACAAGTGAAAAAGATGAAACACTGACTTGTCCACTGGAATTTTCAAGATAATACAGTCCATTTTCTTCTTTAGCATGCCCAATCATCCTCCTCGTTCCCTGTTCCTGAAAAACACATTGCGTAGGATAAAAGATAACACAACAGTTAGTGTCTTTGATGATTTTTTTTGAATAGACAGGATATTAGTGAACAATTTAGGCACATGAAGAACATTTTTAAGTGTCAGGGTGTTACTTATAACAATATCTCCTTAACCAGCCACGGTTATCCTACTTCCATCTGCAACTGTTATCTTTTTATTACTAAGACAGGGTATATAATTGATAAAATTTAGAGAGGAATTGGTCATATGGTCTGTTGCTCCTGAGTCAATCACCCAGGAGTTTGGGTAGGGAAATTCGAGACTTTAGATGTTTGAGAAGAGGATATACCTGAAAAACGAGACTACAAGTACCTGAAGAGGAAGGTTTTTCCAGGGATCCAAGTAAACATTTCAATTTCTCTATTTCTTCCCTGTTGAACTCAAAGGACTGTTCTTGGGCCTCCTCATTCATCTGCTTGGTGATATATGCCTTTCCCTGTCCTCTTGATGGTCCCTCTCTAAAAAAAAAATTGTTTGTTGTCTGTGGCTTCCCATGAAGCTTCCAACACTTCTCTTTTGTATGGCAAGACTTCTTGCAATAGGTACACCATAAAGAGTCTTTGTGCACCATTTTTTATCCTTCTAACTTCTCTTTAAAAACCTGATGTTCCAGGTTTGATTTTCTTTCTGCTGCACTTCTAGTGGCTAGAGCAGAACCTTCCACTTGATTGCTCTCAATCATAACCCCTCTTCTTTCTTCCTCAGCCCGAATGATTGCAATGGCTTCATTTAGAGAGGGCATATCTTCTTTACCAAGAATCTGGACTCTTACTGCATCAAACTCAATATTTAGTCCATCAAGAAAATCATAAATTCTTTCTTTTTCAACAAACCTTTTTAGGACAGCTGCATCTTCACTACACTTCATTTGAATACATTGGTAGTGATCCATCTCTTGCCATAAATTTTGCATCAAGTTGGAGTATTCTGTGATGGATCTGCCTCCTTGCTTGGTGGATGAGATTTTGGTCTTAATCTCATAAATCTGGGCAGAATCTTTAACCTTTGAATAGGTTTGTTTTACAGCCTCCCATATCTCTTGGGCTGTATTGAAAAACATACAAGTATCACTAATTTCTGGTAGCATGGAATTCCATAGCCAGGACATGACTAGTGAATCTTGTTCATCCCAAGCCTCAAAACGAGGGTCTCCCTCCTTAGGTCCAATTCCAAGGAGGTGACTTAGCTTTCCTCTACCCTTCAAAAAAGTACGAACAAGCTGAGACCATTTAAGATGGTTTTTTCCATTCAATCTATAGGCACCCTGTATACTTTGCAAGTCACCTATTTGATTCGAATGGCTCCTTTCACTCACTGAGATTCCTTGCACGGTCTTGGTACTGCTCTCATCGCCTACCTCAACCATATTTTTCTGCTGGATTTAACAGTGAACCTTCACTGAACACTCAAGGAGGAATTTTAAGGGAAAAGAAGGGTGTTAATCGAGATTGACAGAGCTCAAAAAAAGGAGCTAACAAGGTTCTGATACCATGTCAAAATATAGTGATTTACTGTAGAAAACTCTCTTGATTTCTATATAACAGCTTACATCTTTATATACATCTTATATCCTTAACTTAGGTATCTATTAAGTTAGGAAAGAGACTATTCTAGGTAAACTAAAATCCCTTAAAGTTAGGGATTGTAATCACTAACAAGGATCTACAGGATCCTGTCTAATTATACAAATAATCTCTAATTTATGTGCATATTTTCTGACAAATAAAATTGAAAAAAAACTTACCGTAAAGATATGAAATTTCTTGCAATGAGAAATATTCTACTGTTTCGCTAACAACAGATTATCAAACAATTGGGAAATATGAATTTGTAAAGTCAAAGTAAGCCTTTTCTTGGTTTCGACGCAGTGGAAGCACCAAAAGATTTTAAACAGCGGCAACAGCTCAGACAAAGAGTAAAATAAGTCTTTTCTTAAGTAAAATTAAAGAGTAAAATATTTGGTAAAGTGGCGGTGTATATAAAGAAGAGGAATAGATTTTGAATCTCAATTTTAACCGTTAAAAGTAATTAATTGTTGCACACAGCCACACACATTCCAATGTGGGTTGCCAACTATGATAATTTAAATTAAAAAAATTAGTTTTAGGTAATCGTTATAATTTTTTTCTTTAGTTGTTATATATACACACAAAATTGTATTTATTTTTTAATATTTAATTTAAATTCTATCTATTTTTGGGCCCCTCTTTTTTGGTAGCCCTGTGCGGTCGCTCCTATTGCGCCTGTCTAGAACCTCCACTGCTAACATTGAACAATATAAAAGATTAAATTACACCGAAATCACATAAAAGTATTTAAATGCCAAATTTCAGCATAAATAGAGGGAGTAAAACTAGAAGTAGACCACTACTGTTGCATAGAGACTAGGGTTGTAAACAAATAGAGCGTTTGATAAACTATTCGTAAAACAGTCCTATATCATTCATTTATTAAGTTAAATGAACGAGTATGAACAAACAAAATATTATTTAGTTAGTTATACAGACAATTTTGAACATAAATGTATTCGATTCGTTTATGTTCACGAAAAACTCGTTTATATAATCGTTTATTAGTTGGTTTTTTAAAATTAATATTTTTCCCGATACCTAACATAAGTGTTTATTGTATTTATTTATAATACAATTATCGATACTCTTGTTTGATCTGAAAATAAATATAAAAATTAACTATTTGCGAACTGGTACAATTATATGTTCAAGAATATATTTGTTAACATGTTTGTTTAAATGTCCATGAACAATTTTAAATAAATGAACACATGCACAATTTTGAAAATTTTAAAGAACACGAACATAGTTAAAAACAAACAAACATAAACAATCACTTGCTCGTTTCAATTTAGTTCATTTACAATCCGAATACAAACTAAACAGGGGGGGTGATTGGGTCGAGTCATTTAGGGTCATTTTCCTATATGAATTGCATTCAGTTTAGGTTCAAGTCGGATTTGGTTTAGGTTTAGTTAAGTTTTATGGTATTTCGGGTCGGGTCAAGTATCAAGACGAATCAATACCATATCGTTTGATATTCAGGTCGAGTTAATATTAGTTCGGTTGATTTTCGGGTCTGGTCAATATCAGATTGGTTGATTTTTTTAGGTTAGATCAATAGCAAACCAGTCAATTTTTAGGTTGGGTTAATAATAGATTGAGGGCAGTTCTGCTGTAAGGCGGTTAATATACGGCTAATACACGACGTGACCGATTAAAGATAACAAAATCGGTAAAATTACTTATTTTGTTGATAAGAGTATCAACATATTATGTAGCGCCTATTTTGTTGATACTTTTGAGTAAATTGCTTATTTTGTTGATACTTTCGAAAGTATCTATACTTTTTTAAAAGTATTGATACCTTTTTAAAAGTAATGTAACCGGTTGAAAAAAGTATCGAAAAAATCGATACTTTGTGCACAGTATTTTGTAATTAATTGACATAGCATTTTGGACACAATTTACCGATAATTTTGTAACTAGTTATACAATTTTATTGATACAAAGGGCTTGAAAGTATTGGTTCTGTTTTCACAGTACTTATAAAAAGTATATATCCTTTAGAAGCAAATTTGACATAACCGATATAAAAAAGGCCAAATCGGTTACATTATTAATACATATAATGTAACCGGTAAATCATTACCGGATTGTTTGTTTGGTGTCGATACTTTTATAAGAACATGTACAAAAGAATCGGTACAATAGAAACAAATTTGACATAACCGGTTAAAAAAGGCCAAACCGATTACATTATTAATACATATAATGTAACCGGCAAATCGTTACCAGATTATTTGTTTGATGTCGATACTTTTGTAAGAACATGTACAAAAGAACCGGTACAATAGAAGCAAATTTAACATAACCGGTAAAAAAGGCCAAACCGGTTGCATTATTAATACATATAATGTAACCGGTAAATCGTTACTGGATTGTTTGTTTAGTGTCGATACTTTTGTAAGAACATTTACAAAAGAATCGGTACAATAGAAGCAAATTTGACATAACCGGTAAAAAAAGGATAAACCGGTTACATTATTAATACATATAATGTAATCGGTAAATCGTTATCGGATTGTTTATTTGGTGTTGATACTTTTGTTAGAACATGTATAAAGAATCGATACATTAGTAATTTAAAAGGATTTTGAAACAGAAAAGGGGTTGAAACAATCGACACAATTCAAAAAAGTATCGACACTTGGGGAATAGTATCGATTAAATATAATTGATATAACATGTTAAAAAGTATCTACTCTAATACAATCCTTGTATTGCATTGCATTTACACAAAACGCTCTTAGTATTTGAAATCGAACCGATTTTGGTTGCTGCGAAATAAAAGGGAGGCGTTTTTGAAGTCGTGGTGTATCAGAATCGAAAGGAAATGTATGTTGTCGAAACCCTAGTTTTTTAGTAATGTAGTATTCAGAAATTGGGGTTAAGGTTTTAGGTTTAAGGATTTTGAAGTAAAGAAGGATTTCAGATCGATTATAGATCGAAAATGTAATTATAGGTAGAAAATGAATATCGATACTTTTTTCAGAGAATTCAAGCGATTACTATAAGATGAGTTATTTGACGATTTGTAAATTGGATAAAATGTATATATATATCCACCCATTTGATTTAATTTAATTTTGAATGTTAAAAAGGTTGTCCATGGATCATGGAAATGTTGTTCGTGAAGATGACATTAAAATGGAGCCGGAGAGTATCGAAACTGATGAAAATCAAAAGCAACCAATGGGTCGATATATGTACTTCTGGTAAGTATCAATGTATTTGTGTACTTGTTCTTGAAATGGTAATTGGATTAAAGTATTTAAGAACATTTAAAATTTCCTATCATGACAATATAAATGAAGTGCAAAGGATGGAGAAATGTGGTACTTACAAAAGCGGTTTGGTATGTAAACTGAATTTATAATGAGTATTATGTTGCTTTAATATTTTGATTAAGAAACATTTATGCATAAGTTTCACGTGATAGAAGAGGTGGTGAAAAAATGGCACTCGATGGATGATACTGAGAAGGAACCATTTATGAAGTTGACCAAAAAGGTGAGAGCAAAATATTCGGCTTCGAAGAAAGCACATGAAAACATTAAAAAGAAGGTATTCGTTAAACTTGTAAATACTGTGATAAATGATATATAAAAACTCTAACATTATATGTAATAATTTAGGAAGTCTTGACAAGGTGTAGCACAAAACGAGTTCACCACATAATAGAACACTTGAAAGAGAAGGATAAAGCCAAAGTGTTAGAAGAAATGGGTTTGGATCTCTGATTGGATTGAAGTTGGATTGAAGGACCGACAAATTCAGAGAGAATTGTGTCGATTGTTGATGGGAGAATTTGATTTGGAAAAGTGTGAAGTTCGCTACGGCAAATATTCTTTTCATTTTGGTGTCCGATGTGTTGAAGTCGTATTGAGGCTCGAAAATAAAGGGAAGAGTGTGCAAGAAGTAATTAAGAGGGAGGACTGGAAAAAAGTTGTGAACAAGTATGGCTTAAAGTCCAAGGTGACATATGCTGCACTCGAGGACGATATTAAAAGCGGCAAGTATGATGGGGATCATCTGAAGGCCCGGGTACTATTGTATCTTGTAGGAGTATTTCTTTGTCCAACGAGTGATACATCCCCGAGTAAGAAATATATGAAGTTGATTTGCAACGAAGGGTTGAAAGGTGAATTAAATTGGGCTGAATTTGTCAATGAGAAATTATTTGATGCAATAAAGAGCTTTCAGAAGGCCGAAAACCCCACATACCTCAAAGGGTGCATAGATGTCTTAGAGGTAAATGAGTTGAATGATGTGTTGGTTTAGAAAAGTTTGTAAGTATAGTTATTATAGAAAAAGATAAAGTTTATTAAAAATGCAGGTTACATTGTTTGATTTTTTTTTATGCTTCAAGTGTGCTGATCTTTCAAAGAATCGGAGTGGTACGCATCATTGCATGAGGCAAGGAAGAAGTCGTC
Organism: Hibiscus tridactylites; assembly: GCA_958450335.1. Classification (NCBI taxonomy): domain Eukaryota; kingdom Viridiplantae; phylum Streptophyta; class Magnoliopsida; order Malvales; family Malvaceae; genus Hibiscus; species Hibiscus tridactylites. The sequence goes on along the minus strand of OY288267.1, from coordinate 32,277,257 downwards.
CGAGTGATGGTAAAGTTAAAGTTGGAAAGACCGAAAAAGAAAGTAAGGGTAATAAAAGTATTTATATATTAGTGAAGACTTTAAAAGATGTTCTAATATTGTAATTTATTTTTGAAGGTTATTGGCGAGGAAGAAGAGGAGGAAGGTAGAAGAGAAGGTGAAACAGAAGAAAGAATGAGGAAGTAAATATGACATTTTGATGTCTGAGTTGGCGGAGCTGAAAAAAGCCGTTTCTAATTGTTAGCAAAGAAAATCCAGAATCGAAGAGGCAATTGAGAGCATTAAGGGGGGAAGTATGGGAAAAAGTTGATGGAGTGGTGAAAGAAGTGGTGGAATTGAGGGGTGGGTTGAAGGGGGTGATTGGAGTGGTAGAAAAAAAAATGAATGAGGGGAAAATTTTAAGTTCTGAAATGAAACAAATGAGGAGTTATGTTGAGCAAAAATATGATGAACTTAAAAAATATGATGAAAAAAATTGGAAGAATTGAGTATGAGGAAAGAAAATATTGATCATTTTGATCCATATATGAGGACACCAGATAATGTCATAGATGCAGATCTGAATTCAGAATGTCGTGCACCAAAGAAAAAGTAGAAGGTAAAATGAATAAAAAAACTGACATCCATTTTGATTATCGTGTTGTGGCTAATATCTATAATCAATATCGTAGGTTGAAAAGGTCAAAATACCAAAAGAATTTGGTTCAATGGAGGCTGCAATGTGTGAGTATGTATGAAATAATGGGTTAGAAGATATGTAAGTAATATATATTGCTTTGTGAGTGATATTTAATATTTTTTGTGAAAAAATTAATCCAAAAAATTTCTTATACAAGGATGTTGTTATAGATCTCAGAAACCAACACGCCACAGTAGGCGACGTTGCGACGTTAAAACCTAGTAAATGGGTTATTGGTCAGGTTATTAATTTGGTAGGTTGGTTGTTGGCTGACGATTCGATGAAGAAGAGATCAAGGAACTGGAAGATTTGCTACATTCCATACAACTTTGTGGTAAGTTAAATTTATACATGTTAAAAAGTTGTGTTATGGCTGATCAAATGCGGAGTTGTAAGCTTTTGGAGTAGCATAATGTTAGATTATAATAAAATGAACGATTGTGACACGGTAAGATATTTTTGTGTAAATGTTGTTTTGTATTTAAATAATTACAATAAATGTTCTAATTTCTTGTCTTGGGTGTGACATTTATTGTAGATCTTCTTTGCAATAAACGGTAACAACAGTCATTGGTATCTCTTGGTGTTGGATATGGTTGAGCGTGTAGCAACGGTTCTTGATAGTCTATATTCATCTCACCGGCATAAGACAAGAGTACAAAATTGCATGCAATTGGTATGTGTCGATAAATTTTATAATTTATAATGCATAATTTCTTCGTAATCTAATTTAATAATTTTTTGACGCATATGAGAGGTTTAGATAAATATAATAAGGATGCGGGGTTTGTTGATGCATTTGGGAAGATGAAGGTCCCAATGATGGATTTAAAATTAGTGGACGATGGAAGAGATTGCTGATGGGAGGTCAACGAATGGTTTGGTAAGTGGTCTGAAAAGGACTTTTAAAATAAAATTTGTGTACTCTTACATTGAATGATGTAGTAACAAAATGTTCTAATGTGAATGTATGTTGTTGAGGAATGGGATCGTATGAGAATCTTAAACGATCTCATAAATCACGAAGGTAATAAAAAGGGAGATGAGTTGACAAATGGTTGCCTGAAACATATTAAAAAGTAATTCTTATGAAACTATAAATTTCATAATTGTTATAAAATGATCTCATAATTGTTGAATTAACATAATTTTGTATGTACTTATTTATCACAGTTAGTTTGTTGTATATTATGTTAACATAATTTTGTATGTACTTATTTAGCAAATATTTTGTTAGATGTTATGAAACTATAAATGCCATTTGCATACTGGGAACAAAGTATAAATGTTAGCATCAAATTATACATGTTGAATGTACTTATTTAGCAAATATTTTGTTAGATGTGTGGGATACATACTAAATATTATGAAACTATAAATGCTAGCATCAAATTATCGATACTTTTGAAAAAAATGGATTGCCATAGCTTACTGGAAACAAAGTGTCGATACTTTTGTCCCGCTATAAAAACAAATTATCGATACGTTTTTGAAAATCAATGTTTCCGATTACAATTTGCCTTGAAAATATGGATTCTTTCTTCCCACTATGATAAAAATTATCGATACTTAAAAAAGGATTGCCATAGCTTATTGGAAACAAAGTGTCGATATTTTTTTCCCGTTACGATTAAAATTATCGATACTTTTTAAAAAATTAATGTTTCCGGTTACAATTTTGCTCGAAAATATCGATACTTTCTTCCCTCTATGAACAAAATTATCGATACTTTTAAAATAAAGGATTGCCATAGCTTATTAGAAACAAATTGTCGATACTTTTTTCCCGCTATGATTAAAATTATCGATACTTTTGAAAAAAATCAATGTTTCCAGTTGCAATTTTGCTCGAAAATATCGATACTTTCTTCTATATATGAACAAAATTATCGATACTTTTAAAATAAAGGATTGCCTAGCTTACTGGAAACAAAGTGTCGATACTTTTTTCCTGCTATGATTAAAAATATCGATACTCTTGAAAGAAATCAATGTTTCCAGTTGCAATTTTGCTCAAAAATATCGATACTTTCTTCCCTCTATGAACAAAATTATCGATACTTTTAAAATAAAGGATTGCCATAGCTTACTAGAAACAAAGTGTCGATACTTTTTTCCCGCTATGATTAAAATTATCGATACTTTTGAAAATAACCAATGTTTTCGGTTGCAATGTTACCGTTTTCATTATTGACTACATCAATGTTACCGGTATACTTGTCAAAGTATTAGGTAGCGCTCTGACTTTGAAATTTATACGCGATTTCTCTTTAACTCAGCCCTAAACTTAACTCCTCCTTTTCCTAATTTTATCGATACAATACTAGAGATCTCTTCCACTCCAACGATTACCACCGTTCAGAGAAATTGCACCGTTCAAGCTGCTTATAAAATTCACTCCGACGATTACTACGATCATATTTGCAGGTAATGTAATGGTTTTTTGCGTAATTTAGGGTTAGGGATTTGAACGTTTTGTGAGTAACCGTTCTTCTTTTGCATATAACAGTTCTTCTCAAGCAAAAAAATGGCGCCCAAACATCTGAGAGGTAGTTCTTCTCAGTTAAAGTCTTCTTCTTCTAATTCAAGGTCTGCTGCTCAAGTAAGTTCTTCTCAAGCAAGTAATTCGTTTGATACACAAACCTTTAGAAGCAATGAAAAGAAACTGAAATATGATCGGATTTTCAAAATAAGAAAGATTCGTCCAGAACGTGTTATTGACATGGACTTCTTCTTCGATGAGAAAAACAAATTTGGTTTTAAACATACGTTTACAGATTGGAGATAGCTTGAATTGCTTGGTGTAAAACCAAAATATTACCCCAATCTTGTTAGAGTTTTCTACAGTAATGCTACATTAGACCACCAGCCTAATACGGACGAAATATTAGGAATTAATACTTATGTCACGGGGAAAGAGATATATATAGATCCAAAATATATTGCTGATGGTATAAGTGTTATAAATACAAGAGATTTTGATGAACATGTTTTAGATCCTACCATTCACGTGTGGATCGAAATAGCCTCATTAATCTAGGTGTGGAGGGCAGATTGTTCCACCTTCTTGTGACTTGGTTTCTTCGGCCTTCCGGTGGAAAATTTTCACAAATTCGAGATAGTGATTATTGGTGGTTGTCTAAGTATGCATCAAAAATCGCTCCAAACATTACAAAACTGATTTTTGAGACAATTCTTAATATAGTCAAAAAGGGTGCTTCTATTACAACTTCACTACCATATGGATGTGTAATTATTCATATATTGAGGAAGCAAGGAGTGGAATTCAAGCTTCAATACTCTCTTCGATTATCCCGGAAGATTGACATGTTATCTTTGACTAAAGCGGGATATGAATTTATTGAAAATGTCGGCTGAATAAACAAATCTGGCATTGGAGCGGAACAAGACAATGACCAAATGGACAATGTTAAAGAAGAAGTCCACGAGCCGATGGAAGAAGATGCGATCGAAGGTGTGATTACGATGAAGTCAATGATGGCTTACATGGTTAATTTTCACCAGCATTTTGATTCTCGTGTCGGCGATATTAATGCCTAAATCGGCCAAATGCGAGCAGATATTTCATCACTGCGTGATGACTTCTCCAACTCCCGTAATCAAATCCTTAAAAGAAAAGACAATGCTTTAGGTATGACAATGCTTTAAATTGACTATTGGCATGCTTATAACAAAAGTGGAGAATCCAGTGGTGAATGAAGAGGTTGACAGTTCATATGATGATCATGAAGACCCAGGCATATATATAATTTCTGCAACACCGCCTGCCAAAAAACTTGTCATTTTTCATGTCAATGGAGTCCTTGCCTATTATACAAAACAAACTCTCAGAGGTAATAAAATGGCTTCTATTTTTTTACAGATGTTTTAACCTATAAACATACAATTGTTTTTGAATTTTTGTTCATGTTGTAGATGTTATAATGAGACCAGGTGTATCAGAATTTATCCATTTTTGTTTAGAGAACTTTGTTGTTGCCATTTGGCCATCGAAGTTGAGGTAAGCACCGTTAAGATTTTATTACTCATTGATAATTGGATAATGTCCTATTTGATGTTTCTCGCGGTAATTGTTAACAATTTCAGGCATAACATTGTTCTTGCTCTTAACCAACTACCTTTATCGTATGCCCAATATATATTCATCTGGGTAAGATGCATCTTCTTTGCGTTCGATAATTGTATTTGTTTATGATTCTTACAAATTGATGTTTCACAATTTTCTATAAACAGGATCAAGCAAAGTGCTAACGGAAAGACGAATTCACCTTCTGCAAAGATTTGCATGACGTTTGAAATGAGTTTCCTCAATTCCACTCAGAAAATACACTGTTGGTGGATGATTCTACAGAAAAAATGATTTATAATCCAGTGAGTTATATATATATTTGCCATGCATTTTTTTGTAAAGGTATATGTTCATACATTTGTTAATTGACATTTTATGTTTAGCAATACAATTACATATGTCCGCATCCCTATGACGGTTCGTCTTTGAACGACAATACTTTAGGTATGACAGTTACATATGTGACTTATTTGATTGGTTTATTGATATATTCAACAAGTTGACAGTTTGCTAATTTGACTTATTTATATATCTCCTCAAAAAAGGGCGGAAGCGTCCGAGAATATTTGGAAAGTTGGCGAAGGAGCCTAATGTTCGAGACTTTGTCAAAAATAACCCTTTACAAATTTGAATCTGATTTGATTTATATATTGAACATTCATGATTTATATATTGGTGCATGTTATTACCAATGTTAGCAAACATTTTGTTAGATGTGTCGGATACATTCAAGTCAAACCGATAATATATAGTAATTATATATATTTTGTTACAATGTATGTCGGATACATACTAGATGTTATGATAGTTACAATGTATGTTGATCGGTACTTGCAATATTCCAAATTTCCTCGTTGCCTGAGACGTAATAGAGGGATTGAAATTATAAATAATCATTAACAATTTAAGACATAATTGTAGAATAGACACAGTAACCCACATTATAATCATCATCTGCGAGCCCATACGACCATTTTGTTACGTTATCAAAAAATTCTATTAATGTAGGTTGTGTAAACGATTCAAAACTGAGCTTTAATTTAGGACATGTTACTTTGTTATGTCCCTCACCGTTGCAGAACTCGCGTCGCCAACTTTTCTTCTAGACTTCTTTCTACTTTTCGTGTCTTCCTTTAGGGTCGCGAACGCCATTTACTACATTGCTTTGGTTGCTTGAATCTTTCAAACCGAACGAGTGTTCAAATTCGACAGTTAGCCTTTTCTTCTCATCTCTTGCGGTTATGAAAGATGCATCAGTCTTTGATCTAATGTAGCATAAGCAACTTGACGTTGCACGTAGGGAAGTGAACCGTGCCATTTGCATAACTTCTGGTGGTACATTGAAGTCAAGGAAACTTGGTGCAGAAGCCTTCGCATCCTTAGTCCACCTACTTATAATCAAAGACTTATGAGGAGATGTGTAATCCAAGTGCTTCAAAACATGTAGTTGGTGGCAACATAGAATTCCTACGATCTCAAATTTCCTACACGAGCATGTGACGATTTTTGAAACGACGTCAAAACACATGAGAAATCTCTTGCTCTTTTCTTTGTACTTTGACAAAACAAAATTTTGAGATTCATCTGATAAGGACTGAATTTGTTTCTCAATCCAGTAAAAGGTCTCCCGTTACAGTTCTTCTTGGAAGATCTGAAATGATTCTCGCGTATAAATTTCAGCAGCGTGGCTTTCTAGGTCAATCGGTTTAGTGATCTGGAAGGGCTTTATCTGGGAACTTAAGTAATCCGCTTTCAACTCGTTGATACGCATTTTAATAGTACCTTGTTCAATTGCACGAACAACGTCTACATATGTATTCTTTTTTTTCAGTGCAATTGTGAGTGAAGCATTCAAGGACTCGCACCTTTGTGTGAAGCGAATATTCGCAAAGAAATGACCGGTTAGATATGCTTGAGCCCATAAGTTCCGAGTATTTTCCTTCTCAATCACCATGGATGCTTTCCGACATTGAATTTCGAAATTATTGCAGACCATTGAATATCAAATTCTTCTGTTGTCCACCAGAAACCTATACATCTAGAAAATGTTATACTAAATTTGTTGTCACTAATGTTAGCTTGTGCATTGCGAGAAAGATGCCAAGAACATAATCTGTGCTTAGCAAAAGGGATAACACATTTGATAGCCCTCTGCATTGCCCTATCTTCGTCGGTGACAACTGAAATAGGCGATTTATACATCATGGCTTGTAAAAAATTACGCAACACCCACTCAAATGATTGAGTCGTTTCGTCAGCAATGATTGTAGTAGAAAATACTATTGTGCTTTGGTGATGATTGACATCGACAATAGGCATAATTAGTCGTCCATACAAATTACCTTTGTACGTTGTGTCGAATGCAATTACATCACCGAAGCAAGTGTAATCTGATCTCGATGTTGAATCAGCCCAAATAAGATTATGCAATGCCCCTGATTCATCTGTTGAGTATGTCATAAAAAACCCCCAGATCATCTTCTTTCTTATAATCAAAGTAAGCAATTAGTGCATTCACATCCCCATTGACGGTTTTTTTTGCTTTACCTCTTTCAAGTGCATTGTAGAGGTCTTTACTTGTAAATCCAACATTCTAATAACCTCCTGCCTGATTCATGAAATAATTCATTACTTGTGATGTCCCAACACCAACATCTTTCAATGTTGTTGCCTCATCCACATCAGCCTCACTCACAGCTCTATTTGAACGCATAAATGGTATCATAACAGGTGTGCACAATGCATGATTATGTTCCTAAAAAGACTTACTTAGAACCCACTAATCATTTGTATTTGTTGCAGTGACCACGATTTTCGCCTTGCATCTTGTTCTTGTGACTAGTATATGAGCACGTTGACGATAAATAGTATGTACTTTGGATGACCGAAACCCTTCTTTTGAACAACAAAGTTCTTGTGTCTTCACATTCCCTTCCGTATCCAGCCGTGTTGTTCCTCGACGTGCACTAAAACTATGTTTCCTAGCGTATTCCTTGTAAAAATCCCACTCTTCCTCACGTGAAGAAAAGAGTTGATCGAGCAACCGTTCCAAATCATAAACGATAAATATTTCATGCCCCTCCCCGCTTGAATGAACATCCTTGGATGAAGTATCGTCCATTTGGTAAACACTATCGGTAGAAGTGGTCCAAACAGGAGTTGTGTGTTGCTTTCAATTTCATTAGGTGGTGGTGGTTGATGTCTGGCTACAACATTTATTTCTTAGGACAAAGTTAGTTGTGCAATAAATTATAGTAAAATATCGATACTATTAAAGTAAATACCGATACTTTTAATATAAGTATCCATACTTTTAATTTTAGTATCGAAACTTTTTATGGAAGTACCCATACATTTATAAAAACAATGTAACCGATGTTGCTTTCAATTTCATTAGGTGGTGGTGGTTGATGTTTGGGTACAACATTTATTTCTTAGGATAAAGTTAGTTATGCAATAAATTATAGTAAAATATCGATACTATTAAAGTAAACACCGATACTTTTAATATAAGTATCCATACTTTTAATATAAGTACTCATACTTTTAATTTACGTATCCATACTTTTAATTCAAGTATTGAAACTTTTTATGGAAGTACTCATACTTTTATAAAAACAATGTAACTGATGTTGCTTTCAATTTCTTTAGGTGGTGGTGGTTGATGTCTCGGTACAACATTTATTTCTTAGGACAAAGTTAGTTGTGCAATAAATTATAGTAAATTATCGATACTATTAAAGTAACTACCGATACTTTTAATATAAGTACACATACTTTTAATTTACGTATCCATACTTTTAATTTAAGTATCGAAACTTTTTATGGAACCGTTTGAAACATGGCTAGACAATATCAATACTTTTAATATAAGTATGGATACTTTCGAGCCACATTTCAACCAGTTACAATGTTTTTAATAAATTATCGATACATGTGTAAAAGAGTATCGATACTTATTTGTTACCTATTATGTTACACTAGTAACCGGTTTGTTTAAAGTTATAATATTAATGTAAACGATAAAATTTATACAAATTAGGCGCTACCGAATATGTTGATACTCTTATCAACAATATAAGTAGTTTTACCGATTTTGTTATCGTGGGATTTCCAAGGCCCCATCAGCTAAACTTTAATAACAAATTAGGCGTTACCGAATATGTTGATACTCTTATAAACAAAATAAGTAATTTTACCTATTTTGTTATCGTCGGATTTCCAAGGCCCCATCAGCTAAACTTTAATAACAAATTATGCGCTACCGAATATGTTGATACTCTTATCAACAAAATAAGTAATTTTACCGATTTTGTTATCGTGGAATTTCCAAGGCCCCATCAGCTTAAACTTTAATAACATAATATAGGCTAACTAATATGTTGATACTCTTATCAACAAAATAAGTAATTTTACCTATTTTATTATCTTTGTGTCGATACCTACCGATAACTTAAGTTTGTCGGTTACCATTTTTTTTTAATATTTCTTCATGTTTTATATCGGATACATTATATTATGTCAACATATCCGGTAGCGCTTTACCGAATTTGTTGCTTGTCTTATAATATTTCCGGTAACGTTGTTTCTTAGTCGTATATTAATCCGCATTTCCTTAGAATTTCCCATAGATTGATGGTTTTCAGTTGTGATCTAACCTTGGGATCTTCGAGTCAATTCGAGTTGAATAGGATATGAAGTCCAATATAGCATGTATAGAATTATTAATATATTCTTCTAAAAATGTGTCTTTTTGTTTGTCAATCTTATCATTTAAGCTAAGTTTTAACTCTTAATGGTTTAATGTTTAAAATTCAAGCATCATCTAGGGATGATAAATTGACCCAAACTAACCCTATAAGGCATGTTAGGATTTATAACTTGAATTTCGTATTGATTTCGGCCCATATATTTAAGAAAAATTATTATGTGCTTTTTTAAGTTTACATTTTCCTTGAATTTATTTTAATCTTTACTATTTTTAAAAACTTTTGTAATATACAACTATCCTTTGTCTTTTTTCTGAATTAAAATTTTTAACTATATGTTTTGTAACACCCGAGTTTGGGGGTCGGGTGAATTAAATAATTAAAATAATGTTCCGGGTTTTGTTTTCAAAATAATTAATTGTGTTTCACATATTTTAAATCAAACCCAAATAGCTATGGTTTACATACTATTGTGAAAAACCCATTTCATTAAGGGTAAATGAGTCTTTTGACTTTAAAAATAAAACACAACAAATAAAACACCCATTTTTACTCATCTTCTTCCTCTCTCTCATTCAAAACTCACGACAACATCCCCTCTCCATTGTAGTTCACTATTCCATCACCATTCTCCTTCATCTTTGAAGATTTTTGAAAGGTAACTATGTATTTGACTTGTCCTCACCTTCCTCTTCATGTCTATACCTTTAGTTTTCATTAAAACCCATTGTTTTGAGTTTTGAGTTTTTCAAGTTCTAAGTTAAAAATCCAAACTTTATTGTCCATTGTTAAAGCTTTTGATTTCTTATCATTAGATATGTTATTGGTAGCCCAAATGGTCCAACATATACGAATTTTACTTGGTTTTATTAAGAAATTCGGATATGGGTTTGTTGGGGGTTTTAGAAGGGTTTAAAGATGAGTTTTGGGGCTATTTTGTGTTGGAAATTGAGGGCTGATGTTTGTATGATGTTTAGGGGTTGTTTTGGAAGCTATTGAGTGTGCTAAAAGTGTTGGAAACATTGGTTCTTTTCTGAGTTTGTGGGCTGCTTGGAAATGATGTTTTGAGAGTGTTTTGGGTCGAGTATTAGCTTGAATTGTGTTCCGGGTGTGCTCAGTTGAATTGTGGAATGAAATGTGATTGTTTTGCTTGTGTTGAATTGTTTAGAAACAAGGAACTTTGTTGGTGAAGCCTTGCATTTGAATCCAGAACTGTTGGGAGCTTGATTGGGTGATTGCTTGTGTTTAGAAAGTCCGGTGAGTGGTTCTACGTTTTTAAATTGGTCTTCAAATGTTGGTTCGAGCATGTGGACCTAGGTTAGGCTTGGTAAACTCACCTAGAGTTGGGATTATATTGGTAGTCTAATCTCAAGCTTTAGTTAGAGACCTTTGGTTGAACTTTGAATGTTGTGATATGCCTCTTGTTCCATATTTATTTGTGATTGATGTTGTTATGTATATTGTAATATACATGTGTGTTGAGGCATGGTGATTTGTTTATGCATTGTGATATGCATGTGGTTGATGTAATGTGAGCACATGATTGTAAATCACGGTGGCTACGTGCTAAGCACGGGAAATGGTAAGAAATTTGTGTTATGAAAGATTGTGAAATGAGTTAGTATTGACACTAGTATGCTTGGGTACAAATGATCGATCATTGGGATGTTAGTGTGCACACGAGAGTCGAAATGCGCGCGTGGTCTTGGTGATGGTAGTCATCAAGATAGAGTACGGGTACGCCCGAAAATCTTTTTTTATATGTTAGTCGGTGATGAGTGGAATCCTATCGACGGGGCGTGAGGATGAGTGGAATCCTCTCCGCGTGTAACGGTGATGAGTGTAATCCCATCGTAAGGTAATGGTTGAGTTGTTGGATGTGAGTTCCAACGGTTGTTATCCGCCTATTCGGGTCATAGCTAGATGCCAATTCGTTTGTTTAATGTGTTTCCATATGATTGTGTTTATGGACATGTTGAGCATGGCATAATTTTTGATATTATGTTCATGCATCATATATATATTTGACTCTTGTGGCTTCGAAGGTAAGAAAACATGCATTCTTCCTTGGTTGTGTCGCTCGTGCTTGGACCCTGCATTGTCGAGGTTAGTTTTATGAGCTTACCCTCACTAAGCTTTACGCTTACGCTCTCCTTTGTTTGACAATGCAAATCCTTAGTTCGTGGGTTGCTTGTGCAAGGAGAAGGCCTCCAAGTGTGCTATTTTGTGCTTTTGCTATCATCAAGTATGAACTTTTAAGCTAAGGATGTAATAGTAAAGCAATGGAGATCTGTTTGTTGTTTTGTGTTAGGAGCTTGTCTAGACTCCTTTATTTTGTTGATGGTTCAGTTGTGGTTGCTTATGCTTTGTATGTTGGCCATGTGGCGCTTAGATATATGCTTGTATGACATGTTTAATGGTTGATTCTTGACTTCTTTTATGGTATGCTATGAGAATGTTGTTGTTGCTCCTTGCTCGTTAAATGTCTCGTATATTGATGTTTGATCCCTAAATGTTGTATGTATGTTTGCTTTTGGCTAGGTGAGTCTTAAATTGCATCTAGAGTTGAATCTTAGTGTCTTTGGCTGCAAATTTGAGTGTTATAGTGCAGAGCATATCGGTACGCCCAAGGGCCGCATCGATACGATCCTACACCATGGGACACAAATTTGGCTTAGCGTACCGGTACACGGGGGTGTATCGATACACCAAAACCTCTCTGGAAATCTGAGATATTGACGAAATTTTGGCGTATCGGTACGGGTCTAGGGTGTATCGGTACAGTCTTGTATCGTTGACCGAGAGAAGTTGACTAGTGAGGGTGTATCGGTACGGTCAACCAGTGTACCGATACGGTCTCCCTGGGTTGACCTTGGGCTGTTGATCTAGTCAAGGCGTATCAATACCCTCTTCTAGTGTATCGATACGACCTGTTGTATAATCTAAAATGGGTTGTTTTAAATTGTTTGTTTGATTGTCTCGCCTCGCTTGTTGCTTCCGCTGTCGTTGTTTCACATAGGATGCATCAAAGCCTATAGACAAGATAATAATTAAAAGGAAGTTTTCTAGGGTCGTTAACTGAAGTAGAACCTTAACGGGTTTCGCCTCGATTTTCCCCGTGTAGTCCACTCGGACCGGTCAACCGTCCGGACCGGGACGAGGGGGTTACATGTTTAATGTTTACTTACAATTGTAATATTTTCATTGATTTTACAAAGAAATAATAGAATACTTATATTTGAGGGAAAATTGATTTAAACAATTTTATAAATGGATTTTATAACTAGATAATATTTTAATTTAAAATCATAAATAAAAATATATATATGTGTATATTATAAAAATCTAGTTAAAATTGAGTTGATGTTTAGTTCGGATCAAATTTAGGTAAATTAAATTCGAGTTGGGTTCAATTTAAATTACATTCAATTCATGCTATTTTTAGTTCATATTGCTTTCAGTTCATGTTGATTTTTGGTTATGATTACTTTCAGTTAGAGTCACATTGGGTACGAGTTTATATTGGTCTAATTAACATTCATGCCGGTTTTGGTTCAATTTAATTTATTTTGGGTTTTTAGAATTTAGGGATGTAAAAACAAGTAATCAGATAGGTTTCAGGTCGGGTTCTATCAGGTCGGGTCAAATCAGATACAAGTCATTTCAGGTCGATTTGATGTTTCGACTCGATTCGGGTTGGGTGCAGGTCAGTTCCATGCCGAGTTCATTTTGGGCCGGGTTTATTTCAGGCCGAGTTTATTTTAGGTCGGGTCAAAATGGTTCGGGTCTAAATCAGATAATTGACGGGTTAATTTGGACTTGGATGGGCTTCAGGTCGATTTCATTTCAGGTCGGGTAATTTCAAGTCGGTTTCATTTTAATTCGGGTTTCGAATTCGTATTATTAAGTTTGAGTTTGATACAATTAGACTATTAGTTGATAGACTTTGGTTTGGGTCATTTCGATTTTCGAGTGGATTGTTTAACACCTTTCGAATTCACGAACACGAATCACATTAAAAATAAATATTATGAACTATAATGAATAAAAATATCATCATATTAAAAACGTTGGACTAAATTACAAAAAAATGAATTGGGCCAATTTGGAATAAAAGAAAGTTTTAGGGACTATAACAAACAAAACTATTAAATTGAAATGAAAAACATTGGACTAAATTACAAAAAAAAGAATATGGGTCAAATTAGACTAAAAATAAAGTTTTAGGGACTATAATGAAAAATATCATCTTATTAAAAACATTAGACTAGATTATCAAATTTGAAAATAAATAATGGTGAATTCGAATCCCTAAACCCAAAACCTCAACCAATAAATCTTACAACTTCAACCAACCACTCAACTTAAAGACATTTACCCCTAAACCCCTAACAATTAACTTAACACATTTACCCCTAAACCCCAAACATAAACCCCTAAATCTTACAATCACTAATAATTAAAGTGCAAACTGAATCCTTAAACTAATTTCATAACCCTAACCAACCAGTCAACTTAAACACATTTACCCCTAAACCCCAAACTTGAATACCTAAATCTTACAATCACTCACTAATAATTAAAGACTTAAAGTGCAAACCGGATCCTTAAACTAATAATTAAAGTGCAAGCATAATCTCCTAATCCCTAAACTAACCCCATAACCCAAACACTCAACTTGATAGGATTACCCCTAAAACCCAAACCTCAACCCCTATTTTTTTCGGGCCGAAATAAATTGGGCCTTCAAAAGCCCGTCAAACGTTTGGAGTCGCCATCGTTCGTTTTTTTTTTGGGTTGGTACAACCGAAATAAGTTGGGTGTTTAAAATGTTTAATTATTAAATAATTTTATGTAGGATGATCTAATTAAAAAACCCTAAACCTAAAGGTCTAAGGAAACTAAACTAAAATTGAGACTAAATTGAATCAAAGTAAAATTAAATAATTAAAAAAAGACTTAAGTGTAAAGCGTCTAAACTAGAAATGACCTAAAGTGCAATTAACCCCTAATAAAACGGTGGGCGAGATTTTCCCCTCCATTTGTGTACTCATTGTTTTGAAATTGAAATTGAAATGTATTAGAGATTAGTAGGGATGTAAAAAGCTGACCCGACCTGGAAACCCGACTGAAACCTGCTCGAGTCAGAACTTGATTTGACCCGAAGATTTGATGACCTGAACCCGATCTGTAACCGACTGTTGTTGACCCGAACCCGAATTTGACCTGTTACTGTAGTAACCGAACCCGATCTGCGTCCGACTGAAAACGACCCGAACCCGAATTGGACCTGTTACTGTGGACCTGAAACCCGACCTGCGTCCGACTGAAACGAACCCGAACCCGAAGCCGACCTGGCAGATAACCGAATTTACCCGACTGAATTGACACGATATCCGATTTTACCCGACCTGAAATGAACCCGACCTAAAATGGACCCGACCTGAAATGAACCCGACCTGTTTTAAACCCGACCTGTTAAGTGACCCGACCTGTTGTTGACCTGAACTGATAAAATACAAGTTTGTTTGTAATAATATTAGCTCTCAGATCTTATAGCAAAGACATAGTTTATCTCACATAAAATACTTTATTTCAATACAAAGGAGAAATCAATATTGAACATTTGGTGGAATTAAAATATTGAATTTCAAAATTATAAGGACTTAATAAGTATTCAAACTCAAAATTTAGGGACAATACATAGTTTATCTACTAATTATACTTATATAGACCTAAATTGTTATTAGACAAAAAAATTGAGGACACATGTGAGTTGTGACATGCTCATCATTCTTTTAGTTCAACCATGTTTAATTAAATCTAAAGAAATTATACCAAAAGTTAACACTAAAAAAAACAAACTAAAACTTAAATAATCTAAACCTTAAGCATCTAATTACGGAAGGGCCTAAAGAGTAATTAACCCTTAAATAATAAATTCAATTCAAAACCCTCCGTCAATATTCACTTTTATTTGGCGCCTCCCCTCCCCATCAATTCCCCCTTCCCCCGCCAATTTTTTATCGAAATTCCCCCCCCCCCCCAATTCCCCCTTCCCCCGCCAATTTTTTTTTATCAAAATCCCCCCCTAATTTGGCTACAAACTTTCCCCAAATTAAAAATTAAAGTATTTTTAATTTTTAACTTTCCCCCTAAATTAAAAACTAAATTATTTTTAAATTTTAACTTCTCCCCTGATTAAAATTTTTAATTAAATAAAATTTTAATTTAATGATCATAATTAATAAAATGATTTAAATTTTAAATAATTTATTTTTAATTCATCCATCACAAGTTATTAATTTAATAAAATTTAAGTTATTAATGCCACAAATAATTTATATTAAATGAGTTAGTACTAAGCATATTGAATTATTTAATAAAATTTAAAACTTAGAAGCGTTAAATGAATATTTAAATACAATTTTTTATACATATATATTAAATTGATTATATATGTATATTTAACATAAATATTATTTAACACTTTAAATTGATTTAAAAAATTAATAGTTAATATTTTACATTTATCAACACTTTAAATTCATCAAATCATAAACTCTAAACCCTAAACTCTAAACTATAATGTATATAAGTATGTATATATCTATCAATGTATGAACTCGAAACCCTTGATGAGTTTTACCTTAAACCTTAAACTCTAAACATTAAACCCTAAATCCTAAACTCTAATGTATATAAGTATGTATGTATATACGTATCAATGTCTAACGCCTAAACCCTTAATGAAGTTTTCCATATACCCTAAACCCTTAAATCCACAACTTAAACCCCTAAACCATAAACTCTAAACTCTAAACCCTAATGTATGTAAGTATATTTATATCTATCAATATATAAACCCTAAACCCTTAATGAGTTTTCACTACACCCTAAACTCTAGACAATTAATCGTAAACCATAAACATTAAACCCTAAACCCTAATATATATATAAGTATATATATGTAGATATCAATATATGAGCCCTAAACCCTTAATGAATTTCTCCCTAAACCTTAAATACTAAACACTAAACCTAAACCTTAAACCATAAACACTTAATGAAGTTTTCATAAAACTCTAAACCCTAAACCCTTAAATCCACAACATAAACCCTTAAAACATAAACTCTGAACTTTAAACCCTAATGTATGTAAGTATATTTGTATCTATCAATGTATGAACCATAAACACTTAATGAAGTTTTCATAAAACTCTAAACCCTAAACCCTTAAATCCACAACATAAACCCTTAAAACATAAACTCTGAACTTTAAACCCTAATGTATGTAAGTATGTTTGTATCTATCAATGTATGAACCCTAAACCCTTAATGAGTTTTCGCTACACCCTAAAGTCTAAACCTTTATACCTTAAACCTTAAACCCTAATATATGTAAGTATGTATATATGTAGCTATCAATGTGTGAGTCCTAAACCTTAATGAATTTTACCCTAAACCCTAAACCCTAATGCATGTATGTAAATGTACCTATAAATGTATGAACCCTAAACTCATATTCATTATTTTTTTAATATGTCCAATATTTTATAATTTTAATTTGATATTTTCATCATTCTAGACCTTAAAACTTTATTTTTATTCAAAATTGACCAACATTTTTTTTAATTTGTCTAATGTTTTATTATTTTAATTTAATATTTTTTTATTCTAGTCCTTTAACTTTATTTTAATTCCGTATTGACCATTGTATATATTTTAAGTTATCATGTTTTATAATTTTAATTTGAAATTTTGTTCATTCTAGACCCTAAAACTTTATTTTTATTCTAAATTGACCTCTACTTATTGTTTTTTTAATTACTCTAATTTTTATACTTTTAATTTGATATTTTTGTTCATTATAGTCCCCAAAACTTTATTTTTATTCCAAATTGACCCATTTTCCTTGTTTTCTTTTAAATTTGTCTAATGTTTTATAATTTTAATTTGATATTTTTGTTCATTATAATCTGTGAAAGTTTATTTTTAATCCAAATTGACCCATTTTCAGTCCAAATTGACCTATTTTCTTTATTTTTTTTAATTACTTCAATGTTTTATAATTTTAATTTGATATGGCTTTAAATAATTAACTCAAAATCAATGACGATTGACGGAGGTCAACCTAAAGTCTATCAACTACATATACGGTTGTACCGAACTCAAACTCAATACGAATTCCAATTCCGAAAATACCCTGACCTGAATTACCCGACCTGAAACTACCCGGCCTGAAATTACCTGACCTGAAATGCACCCGACCTGAAATGCAACCGACCTGAAATGAACCCGACCTGAAATGAACCCGACCTGAAATGGACCCGACCTGAAATGGACCCGGCCTGAAACGGACCCGACCTGAAACGGACCCGACCTGAAATGGACCCGACCTGAAATGGACCCGACCTGAAGTGTATCCGAACCCGAATTAACCTGTCAATTACCTGCTTCGGACCCGACCCGTTTTGATCTGACTTGAAATGGACCCGACCTGAAATAGACCCGACCTGAAATGGACCCGACTTGAAATGGACCCGACCTGAAATAGACCCGACCTGAAATGGACCCGCACCCGACCCGAGTCGAGTCAAAATAGAAAAATGACCTGAAATGACCTGTATCCGATTTTACCCGACCTGACAGTACCCGACCTGAAACCCGTCCGATTACCTGTTTTTACATCCCTAGAGAGTAGAGGCCGCTCTTTATCTTGACTTGACACCGTGGAATTTGGGCAGGCGAAATTCCTAAAAAAAGTGTTTATTTTTTTTAATTTTAGAATAAATTAGAATTATAAAAAAAGAATTGGGGTTAATTTGAACTAAAAATTAAATTTTAAAGACTAATATAAATTGTACTAAATTGCTAAAAAATATTATCATATTTAAAATATTAGACTAAATTACAAAAATTTAAAATAAATTAAGGTCAATTCGGTTAAAAATTAGGGACTAATATGAACAAAAATAAACCTCAAATCCCTAAACTAATCCTATAACAAACAACACTCAACTTGATACTTTTAGCCCTAAACCACAAACCTCAACCCCTAAATCTTACGATCACTAATAATTAAAGTACAAACCTAATCCCCAAATCTCTAAACTAATATCATAACCCCAATTTCAAGCACTCAAATTAAAACATATATTGCCTGTACCCCTAAACCCTTAATCTCAATCCATATTCCCTAAATTGATCTCATTACCCCAAACAATCAACTTGACACATTTACCTCTAAACCCCAAACATGAACCCCTAAATCTCACAAGCACTATTCTCTAATAACTAAAGTACAAGCCCAATCCCCTAATCTCAACCACTATTCCCTAAACTAACTATATTACCCCAAAGAATATCAGTTCAGGTCAGCAACAAGTTGAGTTCAAAACATGTCGGATAAAATCAGATCTCGGGTCGATTCAGCTGGGTAATATCAGTTATCTGCCAAGTCAGTCTCGGGTTCGGGTTTGTTTCAGTCGAATACATGTCGAGTTTCGGGTCCACATTAACATGTCCAATTCGGGTTCGAGTCGTTCTCGGTCGGATGCATGTTGGGTTCAGTTACTACAGTAACATGTCAAACTCAGGTTCGGGTCAACAATAGTCGGTTACAGATCGATTTTGGATCATCACATCCTCGGGTCAAACCAAGTTTTGACTCGAACATGTTTCAGTCGAGTTTTCGGGTCGAGTCAACTTTTTACCTCCCTATTTCATATCTAGTTTAAATCATTATATTCAAGTATATATTAAATCTCAAGTCGAATAAATAAGTTTAAATAATCGGGTTCGGATAAATTCGCTAGTCTAAAACTAGAGAGCAATAGTCCAAGATGATCTGTTTAAACCCGAACTGCATTTGGAAAGCTGGTTTCGGATTGTGGGCTCAACCAGCTCTCATACCAATGACAATATCTACTTTGCAGGATATGTGTTAAGCGGATCTCTAAGGCCCAAGATCCAATTACTTGGTTTGGCTATATGGGTCCCTGGACTTTGTACAAATGTAATGACACTGCTGGGCTGTTCAAAATCTTAGGGGGCTTTGGTTCGCGGAAATAGTAATTTTTTTCGAAATGATATTTTTTTTGTTTGTTTGTGAGTATTCCAAATTAATAATTTTTTAAGGATTAATATCCTATATATGGAAACTGAAAGTTTCCACAAGCGCCTTAGTTTTAGGGTATAGAGAGTTAGTTTAGGGTATAAGGTTTAGGGGTTTAGGTGTAGGGGTTTAGAATTTAGGTATAATCATTTCAATTTAAGGTTTAGGGTTATAATTTAGGGTTTATATGTTAGGGTTTATGGTTTAGGGTAATATGGTGAGGATTTAGGTTTTAACCTACAAACCCTAAATTATAACTCTAAACTTTAAATTGAAACAACTATCCCTAGATTCTAACCCCATGCACCTAAACCCCTAAACCCTATACCCTAAACTAACTCCATATACCCTAAAACTAAGGCGCTTGTGAAAACTTTCAGTTTCCACCGCCTGTGTATAGGATATTTATCCATTTTTTAATAGTGTTATTTTTTCATTCTCACCAATTTTTTAAGTTTTTGTCAATTTTCTTCTCTTTAGACTGTATTGCTTATAAGTTAATGAATTTTATTCATATTGATCATTTTATTTCAATTTTTAAATAGATAATTAATTATTTATGGTATAAATTAATTAAATATTTTTGCTCAATATTAATTTAATATTTAAATGGTGTTAGACTTATTTAAATATTTTTTTAGTGTTTAATGTATTTTTATTAATATTATATTTATGATGCTTATATATTATATGTTGGATTGCATATTGCGTGAGAATTAATAAGCTTGTAGTTGATGTTTTTACTTTTATTCTTTGATTTATAAAATGTTTATCGTATTATAAAACATTTTAGTAGGTTAAATTTATGATCTAATTTTTTATTACTATTTACAACTTTTAGATTTATTTTATTATTTATTTTAATTTATTTGACAATTTGTCATAAAAATTAAGAAATTGGAACATATTAAACGTTTACAATTGAAAATTCACAAAATTATTTTAACAGAGAGTAACGAAGATATGCAAATATAAAAATATATAATTTTTTAATATAATAATTATATTAATAATATGATAAATATATAGTTTTTGGGTAATGTTCACGAATAGTCCCTTTCGTTTGGTGTTTGTTCTAGTTTGGTCACCAGATTTTAAAACAGCGTATTGTGGTCCCTTACGTTAATAATGTTTTTTATTTTAGTCACTCTTCCGTCATTCTCCGTTAAAGGAGTAACGGACGGCTGACATGGAATTTTAAAAATTAAAAAATTCCACGTGTATAATACACGTGTATTATATTTATACACATGGACTGCACCGCTCTTCTTCTTCCTGCACCCTTCTTCTCTTACAGGCCCTCCTCCATTTCTCACGAACATGGCATTGAAGCTCTTGAACCTTTCTTTCAATATTGAAGCTCTTGAAAACAGATTGTTTCTGGCGATTTTATTTAGAACCGAATGCAAAGCCTACAGTAAGAGCTACCTGGAGCTATCCACCCTTGGGTTGAATTGCTCGGCAATGGAGCAAGCCAGAGAATATTTATCAAGTTCATCGAATCATCATAAGTCACGTTGGAATCTGGAAAAAGAAATTGTAATTATTTTTGCATAGGGATACAAAACTTAATCAGATGATATTCATATATGAATTTGCACATAGATGATACATCAAAGAGAACGTTGAGCAAATTCAAGATATGAATTCAGCTCCTGCCAATTCAAGATATGAAATATATATATAATAATCTGAACATTGAACAAAAAAATGATTTTTTTTGAAGAGTTCGACTTTAGAAAACCTGACTTATGAAGCGTCTGCCATATGGCGTTCTGGTTAACTCGCATTTATCTTCCTTTGATCCTTCAACATCCGGCACCTGTTCAACAACCGTAATCACAGCCGTTCATCAATTAGAACACTATTAGAGGTGAAAAAAAAGCGGGAAAAAGAGAGAAACTTTTCAACTTACAGGCAAGACGGTTGGATCAAGAGCGCGATGGATTGAATCGGGATCACCGCCGGAGTCAAAAGCGAGCCTGGCCAGCTCAAGAACTGGTTCAGGAGGCCACCAAACGAGATCATTTTCCTTATCTCTTGGGCTTTTCAAAAGGGAACGTCTAGAAGAAGGGAATTTGGTGTCAGGGGAGATTTGGGTATTGACTGGATTGAAGGGGACGAGGAATTTGAAACAGGATTTGAGTTCACCGGCGACCAAAGGGTTAACCGAGGAAGACTGTGATGGTGGGCCCAGGAGAGAGAGCAAATCGGACGGCGTAGCTTTGGGGATTGATGGTGGTGATTGGAGATTGGAGAAGAAGAAGGGGGGAGATGAAGAGGCGGCGAAAGAAAGGGAAAGAAGAATGGAGAAGCGGAGGGAAAGAGAGGGGATGACCATGTGTATAAATATAATACACGTGTATTATACACGTGGAATTTTTTAATTTTCAAAATTCCATGTCAGCCGTCTGTTACTCCTTTAACGGAGAATGACGGAAGAGTGACTAAAATAAAACACATTATTAACGTAAGGGACCACAATACGCTGTTTTGAAATCTGGTGACCAAACTAGAACAAACACCAAACGAAAGGGACTGTTTGTGAACATTACCCATAGTTTTTTTTGCAAGTTTTAGATAATATAACAAAAATAGTTATATAATTTTTTATGTAGATATTTTTAATTTAGTGTTGAAATTTTAACATGTTAAAAGGAAAATATAACACAAAAATAATTTAGTAAATTTTACTTTTAGACAATCTTATATTTCTCAAACAAAACACAATAATCTTACATTCCTGCCAAATAAACCAAACAAGGTAATGTAACATTCTCAATGTAATGTTACATTCCGAGAATTTCATTCCTGAAGGTATCTTACATCCCGTGAACCAAACGCACCCTTAGAGTTTTACTTTGTTATTTATTTTTAATTTTTTTTTGAAAACGGGGAAATATGTTTGGTAAATAAAAATAAAATTTTATTTTTAATAAATAAAAAATTAAAACACATTTGGTTAAGAATTTTTTTAATAATAGAAACAATAAAAATAAAATAAAAAAAGCGTTAATAAATTATACGGATTCAAACCGAGATTAGTGTTTTTGTGTGTGTGGAAAAAGACATTTTCTATTGATAAATAGAAGAAACTAGCACAAAGGCAACTTATAGTCTAAGTTAGACCAACAAATTTGACCCGAGATTTGAGAATCAAATTAATTTATCTGACTCGAAATTAAATATAAACCGAACATTGTAGTATAAATTTGACTTGAACCAAAATCGACTCGAAATTTACTGAACCAAAAATTATTCTAAACTGAAAGTAACAGAAACCGAAAATAATCGTAACCGAAATTAACCCGAACCGAAAGTAATCCAAACAAAAAATCAACCAGAATCGAAAGCAATCCGAACCGAAAGTAATCTGAACTGAAAATAACCCGAATTTAATTTGTCTAAATCTGATCCAAACCAAACATTAACATGATTTTGACCAGATAATTGAGGCGAAATGAACTAATATGTTGTTTTTATTTATTTATTTAGTAGTATGATAAATAGTAAATATGTATATTTTTTTTATCATATTACTGATTATCAACCAACTTTAGTAAAAGTTTAATGGTTTAATATATCTTTTCTCGTTTAAAAGAAAATCTTCATATCTGATTCGATAATTTTTCATTTAAAAAATATTTGATATGCATGATTGTAAAATAAAATTACTTTATTTCACGCCAACTTTGATATATATATATATATATATATATATATTACTTTTAATTGTTTATTTGGTTTAGTATTTTATTGAATATATTATATTAATTAAATATTCAAGTCAAAAATTTAACTATCCAATTAAATCTCAAACAATTAAAACATATCTAAATTGATTTTAATCCATAAATAAATAAATATGATAAAATTATATTTTACTAAATAATTTTCAAATTGTCTAATTCTAATTTCGTAAAACCAAATTTCTCTGTCCTAGAAATTATGTAAAACTTTATTTTAAAAAATAAAAAACAATCATTTGAAACTGGATAACGAACCCAATACGACATTCAAGTTTTAAACTTTAACATGCCTTATAGGTTGAGTTTGTGCTAGATTATCATCTCTTAATGATGATTTAATTCGAAACATTGAACAATCAAGAGTTGAAATTGAGCCTAAATGATAAAATTGACAAAAAAATAGTTTTTTTACGTGAATATATCAATAGAATACATACCAAACTCAACTCGAATTGACGTAAAGAGCCGAAGATTGACTAAAATCGAAAATTGATCAATCTGATATTGACCCGAACTGAAACCGATATGATCCGATAGTGACATGAACCGAAAGTTTAACCGAACCGACATTGTCCCGAATCGAAAATCAACCTATCCAACATTGCCCCGACCCGATACCCAACCTGGCCCGAAATTGCGTAGACCCGGTCTAAATTCGAATCAAACCCGGTTTGACTCTAATCAAACTTAAACTGAATGTGACTCGAATAAAAAATTAAACCGAACCAAACGACCCATTGTCACATCTAATCTAACTTATTCAATCGTCATGCAAAATAAAAATTACTCTTATTTTTTATGCGGAACAAAGAAACCGATGATAAAAGAGTTGTTGTTCCTCACAATCTTCATCATTCCATAGCTAAATCTTATCCTATTTTCTCGGAACCGAACCGAACCACCCATTGTCACCTTAATACCTTCTCGGAAAACATGCTAAATCTTATCCTATTTTCAATCCGAACCACCACCACAAGACGTTGAACTGGTTCATTTCATTAAGATAAAAAAAACTTTGTTTTAATTTTTTAATTTTATAAAAATATTTTTAGTGAAAATAACTCAATATAGTTTTTATTTTTTTTAAATCATTTTCTAAAATCTATTTTCAAAGTATCAACTAAACATGCTTTTTTTTCAAGGGTTATGCTATTGACAGCCCTTAGGGCTGTCAATAAGAACACTATAGATTTTTGTAATTAATGTTTTTTAGTTTTTTAAAGAAATATAGTATAATGTAATTAATTACATTCCTAAAAAGTTGTGTTTTATTAATTTAATTTTTTTTAATTTAATTAAACAATAAAACCCTAAATTCAAACTCCAAACCTCAAACTTAAACCTTAAATCATAAATCTCAAACCCCAAATCCTAAACCCTAAATATCAAACTCTAAAACTTAAACCATAAGCCATAAACCCTAAACTCTAACCCTAAATCCAAACCCTCAAACCCTAAACAATAAACCATTTTAAGTGAGTATTAATTACATTAAACAACCTAAAATTAATTAAACATGATTTTTTAGGAATGTATTTATTTACATTTATTATAAAGCAAAACAAACATTAATTACAAAGCAAAACAAGCATTAATTATAAGAATTTATAGAGTTCTTATTGACAGCCCTAAGGGCTGTCAATAGCAAAATCCTTTTATTTATTATCGTATTTTTGTTTTAGTCAACCTATTGAATTTTTTAGTATAATGATGTTTAGTGTTAGTTTTTTTTAGTACCATGTTGTTAAAAACTAACATACTAATTTTGTCGTCAATTTTTAACGGCGGATATCAAAAATAAAAATAAAGTGTAATATTAGAAATCATTTTGTTAAAAAAAATTAGTTAAGTGTCCAAAACAAAAATACAAGTGTATATAAGATATCAAATAGATAATTTACCCTAAGATCAGCTATCATATATGAATCGTTCGCATTATATTATCAAATCAAGTTTGTGATTCGAATTGATCGGGTCGAATCTTTAGATATGGGTTAAATTAAGGATAAACACAAGGAGTAGGTAACCCCAAAGTAGTAAATTGGTTGTTTGATCCCTCCAAATTCTATTATGAAGTATGGATACTTTAATCTAAAGCCCTAGTACGTACCGGATACAAGAGATATTTGAATACAATTTGGGTACTTGCAAATATTTTTTCTCCCCATTATTTCTTTTATTTTTTTATTTTTTTTCTTTAGACTTTCTCTTGATCTCATGATTCAACTAAGTATATAAATATGTGTGATGTCATTATAATTTTTCATGACTTTTTATTTTATATTTTTTAAAAAATTAAAGTTTATTTTGTATTTATCAATAATCTCTAGAACATATGGTTAAAATTCTCGGTTTACATCCTTAAAAATTGTTAAAAGAAATTGTCATTTCCCATCTCCACATGTATTCATATTGGTGCAAAATTTATAAAGCTGTACATCGATATAATGAAAATTTATATTTTGACCCTCCAAAAATGGTCAAAAATTGTGCATTCACATATCCAAGCTACTTCTTTTGACTTTGATAAGTAGAAGACAACCTTACTTATTTTTGAATATTTCCTGGTGTTTGTCATAGTGCATGCCTCCGGTGTGGAAAGCTCTTTTGGGAAGCGGGTAAGAGCGGGAGAAGGCCATGGAAGAAGTAAGGGAGTGTCTGAAAACACTCGAAAGCGTGCTCAACGGAAACAGATTCTTCGGGGGAGAGACGATTGCTGCAAACTTCATTGCATATTGGGTCAGGGCCATTCAAGAAGTTTCAGGACTAGACTTTGTGAGTGCAGACCGATTCCCCTTGTTGATCAAATGGTGTGAAGAGTTTGTTAAGGAACACCTGCCTCCTACAGATAAACTAATCACCTTTATGAAGAACTGGATGGACAGATTCATGTTGAATTACCTGCATTTATTAACTCATCCCATTTTATTTACTATTCCAGAATTCAACTTTCTTGTATGTTCATTGTTTGTTTATTTTTAAACCATTCTTATTTAGAGGAGAGCAGAGAATGTCAACTACATGTTCACTGTTTTTTAATTTTCAAGTATCGTCAAATAAAATAAGAATGTAACGCGTCGTGTGTATTGTAGTGATTGTTTAGTTTTCATATCCTTTTAAAACAACCCATGTGTAGAGTAGCCGCACAAGATAGTCAAATTCACAGACCTACATTTTGAAAAAGGAAGCTACAAGTGTCCTTTTGATCAAGAAAAAAAGGTACAAGTGTCCTGAACTTTGAATAAAGTAGCTCATCTTCCTTTTATGGAGTCATGTACAAGTTAGGGGTGGGCAAGACCGGGTACCCGGCCAATTTGCCTAGAATTGGTCCCGGTCCCGGTAACTACCGGTTTCTGAAAATTAGAACCAGTCCCGGTCCCGGTTAGACCGGATCTAAGATTTCAGGAACCGGTCCCGGTACCGGTGGGAACCGGTACCAATACCGGGTACCCGGTCAATTAGTCTATTATTAATAAAATTTGAGCAGCAGGGGAAAAAATTCTAACTATCAATAATAATATTAAATAAAAAAGTCAGAATATTGTAGGCTTGAAGGTTGAAGTCTTAAAACGAGTCATACTCATAATATTCATACACAAAGAGAAATAAAGGAGCGCCTTCAGTTGCTTTCAACCTCTTCAACGCCATTAGGTACCAGACCAGTACCGGGTACCCACCGGGTACTGGGTCCAAAAAAGCAGGATCCAGTCCCGGTCCCGGTTGCAATCGGGACCTAAATTTTGGATCCAGTCCCGGTCCCACTGAAACCAATACCGGGTAAAAATCCACCGGGTCCGACCGGAACCGGGACCAGGTAATCGGGTTTTTTGCCCACCCCTAGTATAAGTGTCCTGGATTTTTAATAAAGTAGC
This sequence comes from Hibiscus tridactylites, assembly GCA_958450335.1. Taxonomy (NCBI): domain Eukaryota; kingdom Viridiplantae; phylum Streptophyta; class Magnoliopsida; order Malvales; family Malvaceae; genus Hibiscus; species Hibiscus tridactylites. Next base: position 32,250,041 of record OY288267.1, on the reverse strand, counting down.
TCATCTTCCTTCTATGGAGTCATGATTGAACTCTAAAGGGGCAAATTGATTAGTTTTAAAATAAATAAAGTATTAAAATATAATTAAATCGTAAAAATTAAGAGAGTTAAAGATTTAATTTTACTAATTTTAAAATTAAAAGATCTTAAAAAATTAAATCTGAAAATTAAGATGTCGTAGTTTAATTTCATGAAAATTGACTTACATAGTCCTGAAAATAATAAACATTTTTTTTAAAATACCAAAACTTAATTACAATAATTTCAAAACTATTAAGACTTAAAATACAATTAATACATTGCGTTTTTTTGTATTTAGGGGGAGGGGAAACACGCACCTTATATGTGCATTCGTCCCTGCCATCTCCCGCACCATAAAAGCATGTTAATTTGATTATTGGGTAAGTCTCCGGTTAATTTAGGAGAAATACGCTTTTTATAAAAATAATAATAATAATGATACAATTGAGTTTATTTAGGGAATTAATGTAAAATTTATTGAATTGGTACAAATTTTACGATGCAAGAAAAATCGTCTTCAACTGTTGTCGTCTTTAAAATTTTGTAGCGATTCAAAAAAAATATAAATGATAATGATCAACATTGAAAATGAAGTAACAGAGTGCAAACATATTTAAGATTGTTTTGGTAACACAGCATAGGGTAGTAGGTAAAAACATGATCCAAGCAAGACAAGAACAGGAAATCAAAGTGTAAAAACATTCTCAGTGCTTTGAATGTTCCTTGACTATGGTAACAGGGCAAGGAGCATGATTCATAACATAGCTGCTCACACTCCCCAATATAATCCTGTAATAAAACAATGCAAAAATCAAAATCAAAAACAGATCCACACTTCCAAATTTCAATGACACTCTTTCTACTACCTTTGAACAGTTCCGAGTCCTCTGCTTCCCATCACCATAGAATCAAGCTTCAGATCATTAATCGCATCAACAATTTTCTCTCTGGCATCTCCTCCCCTGTAGAGTTTTGTCACAACACTTATCTGTAAAAACACAACATCAGCTCCAAATAAAACATACCTTAATACGACATATTATTAAATTGCTGCCGGTATCGTAACGATTTTGAAAGTCACTGCAAATCGCAAACCTCAACCTCAATTTAATATTATACTACAGGGATAACGGATAGGGGTTACCTCTTTTTGTCTACAAGCAGTGTCGAGCATGTCAAGAACTTCAATGTCGATTTTAACATCATACTGTTTCATAATCTCTGGTTCCCTGAACTCTGACAGAGGAATAAGTGCTGCAAAAACAACCCAAGATCAGATCCGTTTAGAAATGAAAGAAAAATCAAATCTTTTTTAGTTTGGTTTGGAGAAACCGAAACAAACTTACGAGAACCGGATTTGGCCCAGACAGCATTGCGGGACTTGTCGACAGAGTTGGGGTTGATATGGATTATGTAAAAGGTGTCTCCTTTGTCAGCTAAATTGTCTACAGCCCAACTCAGAGCTTTCTTGCTGCTGGCTGAGAAATCCATGGCCACTCCGATCTTCCTATCTCCGGCCATATTGCAAACAAGAATCACAGGTTTCGTGTCTGAAAGATGAAGCTGAAGGGCGGTTTAAGGAATGAACAAACATTGATCAAAGCGCATGGGTTTATATTGTGCCATGCTTGTCTACAAAAGTTGTCGGCTTCAAGGGAAAGCTTGATCAATCTGGGTCGTACACGTGTTCAAGAAGGCTTTGCGATGGTCGGTTCGATGAGGGTGGCGTGAAGATGTTATTATTCCTTTCCTTCGCTTATGTATTTAACGTGGCTAAGTGGGTCATCATCAAATGATTTCCTGTTGGGTTTTCCATGTGATTAAGATAAATGAATGCAAAATTCCGTTTCATCCGTCTCTTCTCTTGTTTTTCTATTCGCTTAATTACATAATAAGTGCTCAAATTATATTTTTTTTATAATATATATTTAAAATATTTTTTAATTGAAATATGTGCTTAAAGTCTTATTTTTTTTTATTAAAATAGGTGTTTAAAATTTTATTTTTGCTGAAATAGGTGCCTAAAATATATTTTAGCTGAAATAGGTGCTTAAAATTTTGTTTTTTTTGTTGAAATAGGTGTCAAAGTAGTTGACTTTAAAACAAGCCAAAAAAGATTTTAGGCATCTATTTCAGCCAAAAAAAAAATACTTTAAGTACCTATTGTAAAAAAAGATATAGTTTGAGCATTCGGTTTGTAGTTAAGCCTTTTCTATTCATTCTTTAACAAACCTTGAGAATTTGGAAGAAAAAAAAAAACCCATAGAGTAAAATGTCATTTCTGATTGCCTATTCTTTTGAAACTCAACTTTTATGATTGCAAATGTTGATTTTGAGTTGTGAGACATAGGATTTTTTTTCAATCGGCGAATAACTGATAGTTGATAGTTAATTTGATTAAATAATTGTATAAAAATATTAGAAAAAATTAATTGACAATTTATAGTTTGTTTATTTGAACAAATAAAATAACATATAAGAACGTGATTATATTTAATATTTGTTTAAACGAGTAAGATGAACATACATATTAATCTCATTCATTTGAAGAGAAAATAATTATTTAAATAGTATATGAGAATACATTTTTATTAGAATTTAAGTTATTTGTCAATAATAAAAGTAGTTAAATCATCTAATTTTACTTTAAAACTCTGTTCACCAAATATATTATCGAAGGTTTTATAATTTGATTTGTTTGCTTTTAAATGGATAAGATTTGATTAAAGTTTGTACAATGCATCTAAATAATTATATGATTTTGGAATGATACGAAGCTTCTTCGAAACTTCCCATGTCAAACCATCTCTTATTAGCCCTACCTTAGAATAATTATTCAACTTCTATTTTAAAAGATATTTAATACTCATATAACAATATCAAATTATAGAAAATACATGCCCGCAAGTTAATGAGATGTTTTTTATGGGTAAATTACATTGGGTGGTCACCCAACTATCACCCTTTTCTTGTTTTGGTCACCCAACTAAATTTTTCGTCAAAAACATCACTAATGTTTCGTTTAGTTACGTTTTATCACCGACCGTTAAATGTTTAACGAAGATTGTGACATGGTATGGTTTAATAATAATTTTAATCCCTAAAATTATTACATTATATCAATTTAATCCTAATATGAAATAACTCATCAAATATTTGGACTAAACCTAAAAAATTCTCTATCCCTTTTCTTCTTCCTCTGCAACACTACTCTGAAAATTAATTTGCCAACTCTCTCTTCATTTCTCTTTCGTCTTTGAGCAACTTATTAAGTTTCAGATTATAGAAAACCACTTTAATTTCATGATTTGTTCTTTTAAAATCCAATTTAGCTTCTTCAACTTCCCCCAAACTACTCGCATACACCACTTTAAATTCATTCTCCAGCTTTATATTAAGCTTTTTAGCCTCCCTTAAACGTCATTTTAGAATTGAGATTTCTATTGTTAAAAATGGCATCCTCTTTCTTTGGCAAAGATATAAGTGGACCACACACGCATGCCAAAGCTTCATACAAATTGAACAACTTGAACCAGACGTACAACCATGAGAACTTAACCTGAAGGCTGAAGATGGAGATAAAGAATCGAATGATGGCGTTTCATCGTCTTCTGTCAGATCGATTAAACCCCATTGGGTATTCAAAAAAAGCTAAAAAGAAGTGTTTTTTTCCTGAAAAAAGATAAGTAGTGAGATACGAAGAAGAGATTTCATGACTGTATTTCTAGGTATTAGAAAGGAGTGTTTTTTTCTGGAAAATTTAGCTAAATTTTCAGAGTAGTGTTGTAGAGGAAGAAGAAAGGGGGTGAGAATTTTGAGTTTAGTCCAAATATTTGATGAGTTATTTTGTATTAAGATTAAATTGATATAATATAATAATTTTAGAGACAAAAATTGTTATTAAACCATGTCATGTGCCCATGTCACAATCTCCGTTAAATATTTAACTGTCGGTGACCAAAACGATAGCGAGACGAAACGTTAGTGATGGTTTTAAAAAATTTAATTGAGTGACCAAAATAGAAAAGGGTGATAGTTGGGTGACCACCCGTGTAATTTACCCTTTTTTATTTAAGCTTTACCGGCATAGGAAAGTAATTAATTATAGTCGGAATTATACGTCACAATATATAATTACATTAAAATTTAAAATAAATATAATTTTTAGGGTTTACGTCACAACCCGCGTAGAGCACCACAATTTTTTCTTTTTCAACTTTATTTACTCGACGACGACATTGACTTTGATGTTGATCGTCGATCATTGGTTTTTTTTGTTTGTTTCATTTTTAATTTTTAATAAGAACAACTTTGTCTTTGTGGAGAAATTATATCATGGGTTCTTCCAACTAAGTCATCAAGGGGACTAACCAATAAAACTCATCTATTTTATTAATTTTTTTATGTCATCTTTTTACCAAGTGAATCTTCACTCTTATTTATTGTAAATTAAATTTAAAAACAGTTTTCACCAAGTGAAGATTCACCTAGTAAAAAGATAACATAGAAAAAATTAATAAAATGGATTAATTTTATTGTTTGATCAAATGGATGATGTGGTAGGAAGGACTTATGATTTAAACTCTCGTATTTATGACATGTTTTTCTTTGCCTTTGTGGCACGTTTATCTATGTCTTTTGGCACGTTTTTATCTTCTTTCTCAGTCATTTGGTCATTCTTTTTATTTTTGTTTTTTCAATTGTTCGATTTGACGATGTCATGACTGATCAAGATGACGCTTATTTGCAATCTTGTTGATCTCCCCTACTCTGAACCTTAGTATTCAATTTGAATATGCATTTTGCGTTCGTTAATAGTTTCTCACGACATTCGGCTCTGATTTGCGGTTCTCGATGGTCTTTCAATAGTTTAATCCCTATTCTGGTTCGTTTGTCCAAGCAGTCAGATTTGTTCGTATCTATTTTTCGTTTGAGTCTTTTGGTTGAGTTTTTAACATTTTTTATGTATGGTCCTTGTATGATCTAAAGTGACTAGTTTCTTATGTCAATGTTACAGGAAAATGTCCAAATTATATATTTATTTGCGATGATAGTTGTAACCCTTATTGTATTTTTAGATATTTTCTCATTTTAATAACACTGGCGACTTCTATTCAAAAAAATAAAATAAATATCACGAAAATGCATATATAATTTATGTAAAATGAAACTCAACTAAATACATTTATACATTAACTTTCTCAAAATCTTAAATTTATTTTTTTAAAAGGGGAAAGTATTGTCTAAGATCTAATATGAAACCTAATGTCAAACGAAATTAAAATGATGTATCTTATTTTTTGAATAGTCTAAAGGTGATTACAAGGTAATATTTGTTCATACATATTCTTAATTCTTTGACAATGCGCATACACCTTGTTGACAAAGCGATTTGAACCCATGTCTCCTAAGATGAACATCATCCGCTTTTCCACTAGGACGAAGCGAAATTAAAATGACGTCTCTTACTATTATACCACAAACTTAAATGACAAATCTATTATGTATGGCAGGGTGGTACCACCAGGCACGGCTGCACACACACGAGACATTGAGCACAACGAGAATACAGCTACATAGATGGAACCATCATTGCGCAGAAGAGTGCGAGCCAGGAGAATTCCACGTGATTTGGATGACTTTGTCATTTATTGAAGCTTGAATTTTTTGCTATTTTATTTTATTTTTGTTTTGCCATCGAGTTAGTTAAAAAGGGCTCATGTGAAGCTAACAAGGCATGAAAAACATGACTGTAAAAGTCTCTCTTTCTCTAAGGAATTTCTATTCTCCTTCTTCTTCTATTCTTTTCTATAACTTTCCATTAAAACCCTAACATTTTGGTGCTTTCATTGACCCTTCTCAACCATGGTAAACAACACGAAATTCATTCGTACCCTTCAAGAGACTTCTACACGTCATGGTCAAACTCTTACTTCCATCGAAAATCAATTGACGAAACAAGAGCTGTGGAACGCCGCCACTCAGACCACCCTCCAGGAAATGTCGTTGCTGCTTCAAAACTTATCCGCTTAGTTGGGCATGTCTGCATCGCCATCGGCCAACAGTGACCTTACAACCAACAACACAGTTCCTCGGGGCAAGACTAAGATCCGGCAGGATGCCGATGATAGCTTCTCGTTTCCCCCGAAACCAGTTCAGGTCGAGCTACCCATCTTCATTGGTGAAGATCCAGAAGAATGGTTTGCCTCTGCTCATGATTTTTTTTAGTTTTACGGGACTGAAAATCACCATCGAGTCACGATGGCTTCCTTTAGGATGACGAGGACAGCACGGAAATGGTTCCAGTGGATGCAACGATAGTGGCAGCTAGCGGGTTGGACACAACTGGTGGACGTCATTCGTAAGAGTTTTCTCGTCATGGAGATCGAATCCTCTGTTGGTCAGTTGTCCAAACTCCTTCAAACGTCCACAGTGGCCAATTATCAATCATGTTTTGAGGATCTTGCCCTTTGTACCTTGAATTTATCTGATGAGTTCTTGTTGAATTGCTTCACGTTGGGTCTGCGAGCTGATATCAAGAACGAAGTCTTGGCTCACCGTTCGACATCCATGATCGAGGTTCAAGCCTTGGCCAAATTCCATGAAGCTCCTCTACATGATCGCCGCTCACCTAGCAGAGTAGTTGCTTCTAAACTGCTGCCTTTATTACCCACTCCACCAACTCCGACTCTTGAGCCGCAAGTGCAACCGAGTCGACCTCCACCAGTGGATCAATCTCTCTCACCACAGCCAACTGTTCGACGTATTTCTTCAACGGAAGCCTGTGACAGTTGATTAAAGGGACAGTGCTATTATTGTGATGAACGCTATGCTCCAGGCCATAAGTGCACGACTCCTCAATTATTTATGCTCAATGATGAAATGTTGGCCGACGAGCAGCGTTACCTTTCCGCAGCTCAGTTCACTATTCTGGAAAACACAGATCCAATCCTGACCCTTGTTACTGACCATTCCACAGTCTCGTTTAATGTATTGGCTGGTTACCATACCCCAACCACTCTTTGTGTGTCAGGCATCATCCACGGTAAGTTAGTCCGGATTCTCATTGATGGAGGTAGCACTCATAATTTGATCCAATCGCGGGTGGCCAAGTATCTTAGCTTGCCGATTACGAACACCTCCAATTTCAATGTGTTGGTGGGCAATGGCAACGCTTAAAGAATGAGGGTTGTGCAAAGGATGTCTCAGTTGTGGTTCAGAGCACCAAGTTGGTTACAGACTTCTATATTCTACCTATTGAGGGTGCAAATGTGATATTAAGGGTCGTGTGGATGGCCACCTTGAACCGGTCACCATGGATTTTGCCAAGCTCACGTTTGAGTTCATGCATGGGCACATACGAACTTGTTGGCAAGAAGAGTCAGAACATGGGCATCAGCAAATTCACCTACAATCTCTCCTTCAATTGGCGGACTCGGGGGCCATTGTTGAATTTTTTTCAATTACATATGTCTACTATTGAGACTACCCCACTTTCGGTGTTACCAAATTATTTACAGCAGTTGCTGTCCAAGTTTGCGGATGCTTTTGATGCCACTCGTTGCCTTCCACCCCACCGTGCTAAATACCATGCTATTCACCTTGTGTCATCCAGTAAACTGGTGGATGTTCGGCCATAACGTTATCCGTACTTTCAGAAACCTGAGATTCAGAAACAAGTGCGATAGATGTTCGACTTGGGATAGATTCAACCAAGCACAAGTCCCTTCTCCTTTCCAGTTTTATTGGTTCAAAAAAAGGATGGAACTTGGTGCTTTTGTGTTGATTACCGTGCTCTCAACGCCATTACTATTCGCGATAAGTTTCCAATCCCCACTTTTGATGAACTATTTGATGAATTGGGTACCTCTCGTTATTTTTCCAAACTTGATTTGTTGGCAGGTTACCATCAAATCAGAGTTCGTATGGAAGATGTCCACAAGACTGCCTTTCGCACACACGATGGCCATTTTGAGTTTCTCGTTATGCCCTTCGGCTTAACAAACGCACCTTCGACCTTCCAGGCTACCATGAATGATATTTTCTATCCGTATCTTCGGCAATTCATCCTTATTTCCTTGGATGTTATACTGATTTTTAGTGCATCATGGTCCGACTATCTTAAACATTTACGAATGGTGCTTCAAACTCTGAAAATGCATGGTTTTGTGGGGAAGCTCTCTAAATGCTCATTTGGCTAACAATCGGTCCAGTATCTAGGTCACGTGGTTTGGAATGAAGGTTTGGCCATGGACCCGGCTAAAATATCAGCTTTACAGCAATGGCTCGTTCCTACCTCAGTCCGTGATGTCTGTGCATTTTTAGGACTGTTTGGGTATTATCGCCGATTTATACGGGGCTGTGCGACTTTGGCAGCGCCCATTACTAATCTACTCCAAAAAGAGACACCGTTTGACTTATCCACAGCGGCACAAACGGCCTTCAAGAACCTCAAATATGCTCCGTGCACAGCTCACATTCTTGGCCTTCCCAACTTTGATAAAGAGTTTGTGGTGAAAATGGATGCCCTAGGGGTTGGCATCGGGGCAGCCTTGACACAGAATCAACGTCCGATAGCATTTTTAGCCAGAAGCTCAGGCCCAGGATGCAGGCTTCTTCGACCTACCACCGAGAGATGTTCTCCATCACTCAAGCGGTTCGTAAATAACGGCAATACTTGTTAAGATGTCATTTCGTGATTATCACCGATTAGAAGGCTCTCCGAGAGTTAACACAACAAATAATTTAGACTCCCGAGCAATAACAATGGTTGGTTAAATTGATTAGTTTCAATTTTGAAATCAAACATCGCCCCGATAAACAGAATATCGTAGCCGATTCCTTGTCCTGAGAAGTAGGTGCCCAGATGTTTGCTTTCACACATCCGACATTCAAGGTTTTTGAGGATATTCGAATAGCGAGTCGTTATGATATGGAAATTTTGACATTACTCCATGCCATTCAAGCAGTTCAGATGGTCCCTCTTGGTTATTCTGTCCACCAAAGTTTGTTGTTATTTCATGGGTGTGCCGCAGTGCCTAATAAGAGTGCTTTACGTTCCCGATTGTTGCGAGAGTTTCATAATTTGTAGAACTAATGTTTTGATATAATATTTGAAAAATGATTTGGACTAATCTAAAAAGTATTTAAAATATTTACAAAGTCCAAACAACTTGAAATTATGTTTAGGGAAGATTTTAAAAAGGGTTTTTCATGTTTTTATAGCCTATCTTAACAAAACTGTCCAGGTGTTTCGAAACACCTTAGGGCGTTTCGAAACAGGTGCCTCCAGTAGCCAAAAAGTTTCGAAACTTGTTTCGAAACGGGCTCTCTATGGACAGGATTTTTGCCCAGCGTTTCGAAACGGGCTAGGCCGTTTCGATACGCCCTCGTGGCACTGACCACAACGGTCATAAACCCCAACGGCTCTTTCCCAACTAACTTTCAAAATGCAGGCGTTTCGATACGGGCTTATAGCGTTTCGATACGCGTTCCGAAACGGCAAGGGGGTGTTCCGAAACGGGTACCCTGACAGACTGCAACGACTCTTTCTACATTAAGAGTGTTTCGAAACGGCTTCGAGCGTTTCGAAACGGGGAGCTGCAGAACTGCATGTATGGAGGGAATTAAAGACTCCAACGACTCTATTTCAACCCCAACGGTCCTAAACGGCTATAAACTCATTTGGGAGTATAAAAGGGACCTCCAAGCATCAAGAGAAGGCTAATGCTCATATTGTCAAACATCAAATGATCAAGAAATTGTCTTAGTGCTTAATTTGTCATTTCTTGTATAGACAAACACAAGTGAGCCAAAATTGTCAAATTTGCTCAAGTGTTTTAGGTTTTAGGTGAGTGCTTCATTGTGCAAACAAACACCTATTAGAGAGTTTAAGTTTGCTTTTATTTATCTCTTTGTAAAGAGGGTTTTGATCAAGGCTTTGGGTAGAAGCTTGATCGGTTGTAAGGGTTTCCTCCTAATCCTAGAAAAGGGGACGAATCAATTAGTGGATTGATTGTGAAATCCTTAGTGGGAAGCTAAGGTAGTGGATGTAGGTGCTTGTTAGAAGGCCGAACCACTATAAATCATTGTGTCTTTTTTTTTTATTTTAGCTTCCTAAACCCTTCCACCCAAAAATCCACCTCTCTACCACTTGGTGAGCTATTTTTGGTTGATCGAATCGAGCCCCACACAACCCAACAATTGGTATCAGAGCTTGGCTCAATCGGTGAGGATTAACATCCTATTGAGAAGATCCGGCAAGCTCGATCACTTTTTCATCAACCGACTCAATGGCACAATCAATCGACAAACCGCCTTTCTTTGACGGAGCTCACTATGCCCATTGGAAGACAAAGATGAAGTTCTTCATCAAATCAAAAGATTACAAGCTATGGGATGTAGTTGAAGATGGTCCGTTCGTGCCTCAAGGAAGTAAAGCGGAGTGGAGTGCCGACGATCGCAAGAAGATGGAGCTAAATTGCAAAGCCTTGCACATTCTATTTTGTGCATTTGGTCCATCCATCTATGAGAAGATGTCTTCTTGTGAGAGTGCCAAGGAGGTATGGGACAAGCTTGAAGTCACATACGAGGGGACAAATGAAGTCAAGGAGACCAAGATTGGGCTCCTAACCTTGGAGTATGAGAACTTCAAAATGGATCCGGAAGAGAACATCGAGAAGATGTTTGATAGGTTCTCCACCATCACCAATGGTCTCAAAGGCTATGGAGAAGCCATCCCGGAAGAAAAGCTTGTTCGAAAGCTCATCTACTCACTTCCCGAGTCTTGGGACTCAAAGAGGACCGCCATCATCGAAGCCAAACATTTGAAGACTTTGAAGCTTGATGAACTCATGGGGTCTCTCCTTACTCATCAAATTATGAAGAAGAACAAAGAGGATGAGAAGAAGAGGGAAGAAATTAGAGCTATGGGAGAAAAGAAAATCAAAGGGCTTGGCATTAATGCTAGTGCCATGGCTCTCAAGTCCTCCACTTGCCATCATGTCTACTCAAGTGAAGAGGAGGATGAAGATGAAGAGATAGTTCATCTCTTCAAGAAGTGTGCCCCTTTCATGAAGAAAGCCTTGAGAGAGCTTGAACGTGAACCTAAAAGAAAGGAGAAGGCAAGCACTTCAAGCCATAAGAAGAAGGCACATGTGGCTACTTGGAGTGATGAGGACTCCACCGACGATGAACAAGCCAACCTTTGCCTTATGGCCATCGAAGAAGATTCAAGGGTAACTTCTAATTCATCTACTTCATGTTCTTACACTTTTGATGAATTGCAAGATGCCTATGATGATTTGGTTTTAGATTTTAAAAGCCACATTTTGAAAAACAATAAATTGATTTCAAAGTTAAAAATTCAAAATGATTTGCTTTCTAAAACCAAACTTGAACTTGAAGCAAAACTTGAAAAGTTTGAATTAAAATGTTTTGATTTACAAAAATTGCTTCAAAAAGTTCAAGAAGAAAAAGATTTGATTTCCAAAGAGCTTGAAAAGAAAAACAATTTTGGAAAATCAAACTTTTATGTTAGACAATCTAGTGCCCCTAGATTTGTGAATGGAAAATGTTTTAGAAGTGTTTGGGTCCCAAAAGGACTAACCACTTCAACTAAAAATGATGAAATTGAAAAATGGATTCCTAAGGGGACTAAATTTTGTGCTATTAATGTTCATGGATCCAAAGAAATTTGGATACCAAAAGTTACTTGATTGTCTATTGTAGGTGTGATAGAGATGTTCAACAAGTCAAACATTGAGGGGGAGCTCCATGCACACAAGGGAGAACACTTGAAGAAGGAAGGCTTCACATCCTACCTTGAGTTCAAGTGTTGGTAAAAATTCTAGTTGTTTTTAGCATTTATTTGTTTTATTTTTAGTTTATTCAACTAGATGATCATATATGTTGGACTAACATTTCAATGATGCTTTGAGTAAGGGGGAGCCATTTTAAAACCAAATTTTCATTTTTGTCAAATTTTTACCTATATTGTTATTTTTGAACTTAATGTTTTAAATCTTTTTGATATAACAAAAAGGGGGAGAAATGGTTTGAAAAATTGAATTTTCAAATGGATAAGGGGGAGCCTTATTTGAATTAAAATTTTTAATCTCTTATTCACATTTTTAAAGTTAAAGGGGGAGAATCCCAAACAATTTTTCAAGTGGTTTTATTATATCAAAAAGGGGGAGATTGTAGAACTAATGTTTTGATATAATATTTGAAAAATGATTTGGACTAATCTAAAAAGTATTTAAAACATTTACAAAGTCCAAACAACTTGAAATTATGTTTAGGGAAGATTTTAAAAAGGGTTTTTCATGTTTTTCAAGCCTATCTTAACAAAACTGTCTAGGTGTTTCGAAACACCTTAGGGCGTTTCGGAACAGGTGCCTCTAGTAGCCAAAACGTTTCGGAACTTGTTTCGAAACGGGCTCTCTATGGACAGGATTTTTGCCCAGCGTTTCGAAACGGGCTAGGCCGTTTCGATACGCCCTCGTGGCACTGACCACAACGGTCATAAACCCCAACGGCTCTTTCCCAACTAACTTTCAAAATGTAGGCGTTTCGATACGGGCTTATAGCGTTTCGATACGCGTTCCGAAACGGCAAGGGGGTGTTCCGAAACGGGTACCCTGACAGACTGCAACGACTCTTTCTACATTAAGAGTGTTTCGAAACGGCTTCGAGCGTTTCGAAACGGGGAGCTGCAGAACTGCATGTATGGAGGGAATTAAAGGCTCCAACGACTCTATTTCAACCCCAACGGTCCTAAACGGCTATAAACTCATTTGGGAGTATAAAAGGGACCTCCAAGCATCAAGAGAAGGCTAATGCTCATATTGTCAAACATCAAATGATCAAGAAATTGTCTTAGTGCTTAATTTGTCATTTCTTGTATAGACAAACACAAGTGAGCCAAAATTGTCAAATTTGCTCAAGTGTTTTAGGTTTTGGGTGAGTGCTTCATTGTGCAAACAAACACCTATTAGAGGGTTTAAGTTTGCTTTTATTTATCTCTTTGTAAAGTGGGTTTTGATCAAGGCTTTGGGTAGAAGCTTGATCGGTTGTAAGGGTTTCCTCCTAATCCTAGAAAAGGGGACGAATCAATTAGTGGATTGATTGTGAAATCCTTAGTGGGAAGCTAAGGTAGTGGATGTAGGTGCTTGCTAGAAGGCCGAACCACTATAAATCATTGTGTCTTTTTTTATTTTAGCTTCCTAAACCCTTCCACCCAAAAATCCACCTCTCCACCACTTGGTGAGCTATTTTTGGTTGATCGAATCGAGCCCCACACAACCCAACATAATTCAACTTCCGGAGGCCATGCAGGAATCACTCACACCTTTCATCGCTTGGTTGGTAACTTCCTTGGATTTCATCACCAGCTTACCTCCGTCCAACGGCAAGGAGGCCATTTTGGTGGTAGTGGACCGTCTCACCAAATACGGCCACTTCTTTGCACTACCCCAGAACTATGACGCTCATCTTATTGCCAAGATCATGGTCGACTGGATCATCAAGCTGTATGGTATTCCACGCTCACTCGCCAGTGATAGGGATCCCATTTTTCTCAGTTTAGTATGGTCGGAGTTGGCCAAACTACAAGGCACGGAGTTGTGCCTTAGTTCAGCGTATCACCCATAGACGGACGGTCAAACTGAAGCTCTTAATCATTGCCTGGAAATGTAGATACATTGCATGGCTGGCTATGAACCACGAAAATGGAATTCATATTTAGTTGGGGCCGAATTTTGGTACAATACAACTTTCCAAGCATCTGTCGGTATGACTCCTTTCCGGGCTCTTTATGGTCATGATCCGCCAACGCTGATTTCCTAGGCTGACGGGGGTACGACAAATCCAGAGGTCGATATCGTGCTATAAGACCGGGATTAGATTATCCGACAACTAAAACACAATCTGAGTCAAGCTTAGGGGTGCTTATCGAGCGAGTCGATCGCGAGTTGAGTAGTGCTCGACTCGTACTTGTTAAAAAATTTCGTTGCTCGACTCGATTCGTTGCTCGTTAAGCTCGCCAAATTTTTACCTTATTTTTTTAAAATATAGGTAAAATCTAGTAATACTATTAGGGCTTAATATAGGCATGCAAATTTAGAGGGGAAATGTGAGGACAGAAGAGATAAATAAAAGAACATGTCATGACTGAGGTAGAGATGAAGTCAGCATTCGAGTGTGAGACTTTTTAATTTTTAACAATATTCGATGAACAAAAAAAAGAGAGAAGGCCTTAAGAATTTCGGTGTTTTAAATTTCGATCGTATTTTATATGGAAACTAAAGATTTTTTTCCTTTTCTAATTTTATACAAAAAGTAATAATCACAAAAAATGCTTTAAAAAGAAGAAAATGCTAATTATTATAAATTAATTTCTTATTAATACTAATTAACTTTTGAAGTTTTGGGGAATTACAAAATGTTTTGAAAATTTGAAACTAAATATTTTATTGATAAATTATCTAGCAAGTCACTGAACAGTTTTCAGCTAGCATTTAAGCTTTTTGGAACATAAATTTTTAAGGTAGCACCAAAAATTATTAAAAAATTTATAAAAGAAAAATAGCGAGTTGCTCGCGAACTTATCGAGTCGAGTTGGGTCTTGCTCAACTCGACTCATTAAGATCTCGAGTCGAGCTCGAGTTCAAGTCGAGTCAACTCGAGTCGAGCATTAATCGAGTTTTGACCGAGTCGATCTTGAGCTGTTTACGAGCTGCTCAACTCAATAATCACCCCTAGTCAAGCTCAATTGCGTATGAAGAACCAATCGAATAAGAAACGCAGAGAGGTCGAATTGCAAGTGGGCGACTGGACTTTTATCTGACTACAGCCGTATCGTCACCTTTCGCTCCGGCTCCATCGTCAACAAAAGTTGAGCCCGCGTTTCTTTGGTCGTTACAAAGTGGTTCAACGTCTTGGCGTCGTCGCGTATAAACTTGCGCTACCTGAGCATACACGTATCCATCTAGTGTTTCACATTTCTCAACTAAAACTCTGTCGTGGTGAGCCTTCACACCAGTTTACGCCACTTCCTATGTTTCCAATTACACAAGTGCCTAGCAACCAAGCCCTTGAGGACAAGGTCTCTCTTTAAGAGGGGGTAATGTTACGTATGACAGGGTGGTACCACCAGGTACGGCTGCAGACACACGAGACATTGAGCACAACGAGAATAGAGCTGTAGAGATGGAACCAGCATTGCGCAGAGGAGTGCGAGCGAGGAGAATTCCACGTGTTTTGGATGACTTTGTCATTTATTGAAGCTTGTATATTTTTGCTATTTTATTTTATTTTCGTTTTGCCATCGAGTTAGTTAAGGGCTCTTGTGAAGCTAACGAGGCATGAAAAACCTGACCGTAAAAGTCTCTCTTTGACAATGTACATACACCTTGTTGACAAAGCAATTTGAACCTGTGTCTCCTAAGATGAACATCATCCGCTTTTCTACTGGGACAAAGCGAAATTAAAATGATGTCTCCTACTATTATACCACTAACTTAAATGACAAATCTCAATCTTACTATTAACCTAAAAGCCACATAATGATGTGATAAGCATTGATTAGAGTTGTAGTTAAGGAATCTATGGTCAACAAATCAAGCAAGCTCAAAATAAATGACAGGTTGTACTACTCGTTAATCGATCTCAAAACCAAGGTTGCGTATAACATTGAAAAAAGGATTTTGCTATTGACAGACCTTAGGGCTGTCAATAAGAACTCTATAAATTATTATAATTAATGCTTGTTTTGCTTTGTAATTAATGTTTGTTTTGCTTTATAATAAATGTAAATAAATACATTCCTAAAAAATCATGTTTAATTAATTTTAGGTTGTTTAATGTAATTAATACTCACTTAAAATGGTTTATTGTTTAGGGTTTGAGGGTTTGGATTTAGGGTTAGAGTTTAGGGTTTATGGCTTATGGTTTAAGTTTTAGGGTTTGATATTTAAGGTTTAGGGTTTGGGGTTTGAGATTTATGATTTAAGGTTTAAGTTTGAGGTTTGGAGTTTGAATTTAGGGTTTTATTGTTTAATTAAATTAAAAAAATTAAATTAATAAAACACAACTTTTTAGGAATGTAATTAATTACATTATACTATATTTCTTTAAAAAACTAAAAAACATTAATTACAAAAATCTATAGTGTTCTTATTGACGGCCCTAAGGGCTGTCAATAGCATAACCCTAAATAAAATACCAAATAATCAATAATTTCTAGAGCAAGTGGTTAAAGCTCTCAGTTGAAACTCTCCCATTTCTTTAATTTGTAGGTTCAATACTCATTAGTAGAAAAATTCCCCTTCTCCTCTCCTGAATAAAAATTGTAAAAAAAAACAGCAAATATGATCTTAATGCTATCTAAACTCGTCACGATTCAATTCAAAACCCAAATCGAAATGATCTAAAATCGCAACAATCTAAACCTAAAATTAACCCAAAGTTGACTCAATTGGTAACCAAAATGGGATTGATAATTGATAATTGAAGCTTACCTTGTGATCTATGAAGTGAGCCCAGAAACGAGCCTGTGCTCTCTGATGAGGATCGGCAGGCAAAATGGGGTTGTTTTTCCAGGTTTCATCAATGTATTCGAGAATAATGAGAGACTCCACCACCGGTTTTCCATTGTGGAGCAACACAGGAACTTTCTTGTGAACCGGGTTGTATTTCAGGAGCAAAGGGCTCTTCAGCTTTTCATCACACAAATTCTCTTCAACCTTTGAGTTCCAAAGCAATCTCTACTCTACGGCTAAAAGGGCTTCCCCAAGCTCCAAACACCTTCAACTCCTCTTCACCCATGGCGGTGCTCTTCTTCTGCACTTCAAAATGTATTTCGATTTCTCTTTTGCTTTCATAGATCAACCATGGTTAGCTTTCATGATTGGGTTTGATAGCAACTGTTGAACAATCCTGCGGAAATGGAGCTAAGAAACAAATCCAGTCTTTGTTTAATGTAGGCTTCATAGAAATTAGTTTAAATTGCAATGGATCTGTTTTATAACGTTATAAATTGACTCGAATTTTATAATCTTGACTTGAATCGAAAAAATTTCAAATAAAAATTTCATCATAAAATAAAACTTACAAGCTTGACTAATTCAAAAATATTTTATTCGATTTGGCCGAACACTCTACCCTAGTTTAATGGCATTTTTGCTTCAAATGATAAATGTGGCTCTTACTGAGATAATGCGCTCAAAGATTAGACTTTTAATGGCCTAATTACATGTTTTTGGAGATAAAACCTAATTACAATTTTTAGTACCCACCGTTTTTTTTTACCAAAAAGCTAAGAATTCATTAAAACAAACAAAGTGTAAATAATGGGCACCAAAGTTCCAGAGTAAAGGGTAACAAAGTACCCACAGATCACAGGGCCAACTTGGCCAAAATCAAAGGACGAGGTGGCCGAGGGGCACCCAAGAGCCACAACGATGGAGGACGAAAAGGGAGGGGAGGCGTCGTGTTAAGTATGACTCATATACTGTAAAAGGTCAAAGGAGTACTCAAGTTTTCGGTGGGCTCGAATTAAGTGGGTTGGGGTGCGGGGTGAAGCCCCGCTTTACGATATAGAGTATCTTTGTAATTGTACCGGGTAGGGTTACTTATATGAGTAGAAATCTATTTTAAGTAGGAGATCTTATTGAATAAGGTTTGTTGGTGACCATGTATTCAGGTCTATAAATAGATGTGTTATTTGTAACCTAAGGACCATCGGTTGAATAAAAGAAAACATCCGCTCTTTGCTCCCCGAGGATGTAAGCACACTGGTGAACCTCGTTAAATCTCTTGTGTTCTTGCTTGTTTGATTTTCTTTTTTCGTTTATCGTGTGTACAACAACTGGTATCAAGAGCCTGGTTGCGATGGCTATGGCCGGTGTGAATGATGAAGGTAACTTCGAATTGTGGTAGATGAGGGCAAATGATCTGTTAGCGCAACAAGGGATTTTAAAGGCTTTACGGTCTACAAAACCAGCGTCGATGGAGGACGACGATTGGGAAGAACTGCAGTAACGAGCGACTAGAACCATACAATTATGTTTGGCAAATGAGATTATGTATCACGTTATGGATCTGACGTCTCTAGGAGAGATATGAAGCAAGTTGGAAAGTCAATTTATGTCCAAGTCTTTGACAAATAAATTGTATCTAAAGCAGAGGTTGAATGGGCTGAAGATGCAGGAAGGTCAGGATTTGGCGCATCACGTGAATATCTTCAATCAAATAATCACCGATTTAACTCAACTTGATCTGAAGATTAAATATGAAGACAAATCAATGATTCTGTTGTGTTCGTTGCCTTCTTCTTATGAATACATGGTGACTACTCTTACATATGGGAAAGAAACAATCAAAGTTGAAGAGATTATTGCAGCATTGTTGGCTCACAACCAACGAAGGCAGAATACAAGTGAAAGCTCTCACATTGATGGTTTATATGTTAAGGGTAATCACGGCCGTGAAAGGAAGTCATAGAAGGAGGATTCTAAAAGATAGAATTCTAGATCAAAGTCTAGAGACAAAAAGACGTTTCGTTGCTACAAGTGCAAGGAGCGACATATGAAGCGAGACTGTCCAAAGTGGAAAAATGAGTCAAATGATAAACATGATGCATCATCCAAAACTGTGAATGTGGTACATAATGAGAATTCATATTGCAGTGATGGTGATATGCTTTCTATTTCAACAACTCAGTTCACGGATGCTTGGATTCTTGATTCAGGATGCTCTTATCATATAGCGCCTAACATGGAGTGGTTTTCTACCTATATGTTTGTTAATTTTGGTTCTGTCTATTTAGATGATGATAGATGTTGCAATATTGTTGGTATTGGTGAAGTTAGAATTAAGATGTATGATAACACTGCTAGAACATTATGTAATGTTAGGCATATACCAGATTTGAAAAAGAATCTAATTTTTTGGGCACTTTGCATAAGAATGATTTAATTCTTAAAGCGGATGAGGATAGAGAAACCATTAGGATTGTTAAAGGTGCACTGACTGTGATGAAAGGAAAGATAACTGCAGAGAATATCTATAAACTGTTAGGGAGTACAGCTGTAGGTGGAGCTCATTCTGTTGAGCCATATGATGATAATATAAAATTGTGGCATATGCGTATTGGTCATCTTAGTGAACGTGGAATGGTTGAATTGCATAAAAGAAATTTGTTTCATGGTGTCAAAAGTTGCAAGCTCGATTTTGTGAATTTTGTTTTCTTGGTAAACAGACTAAAGTCAGTTTAACGACTGGAAAGCACAAAACTGAAGGGATTCTTGATTATGTGCATTCTGATGTATGGGGGCCTACCAGAGAATCATCATTGGGTGGATCCATGTATTATGTTACTTTTATTGATGATTTTTCTAAGAAAGTTTGGGTGTATTTCTTGAAACAGAAATCTGAAGTCTTTTCCAAATTTAAGTTGTGGAAAGCTGAGGTGGAGAACCAAACGGGTAGAAAGATCAAGTTTTTAAGGTATGATAATGGCACAAAGTACACAGATTCGCAGTTTCTGAAGTTATGTGAGAGCATGGGATTCAGAGACACTTTTCAATGCGAAAGACGCCACAACAAAATGATGTTGCTGAAAGGATGAACATGTCATTAGCTGAGCGGGCTCGGTGCTTGAGACTGAATGCAGGGCTTCCTAAAAACTTCTGGGTAGAGGCTGTGGGTATGACATGTTATCTCATCAACAAGTCACCACGGGCATCTTTGGGTGGAAAAGTTGCAGAAGAGGTATAGACAGGCAATGTAGTTGATTTTTCACACTTACGAATTTTTTGTTGTCCTGCTTATGTGCATGTACCTGGTGATGAGAGATCAAAACTTGATGCAAAATCAAAGAAGTGCATCTTTTTAGGCTACAAGAAAGGTGTCGAAGGATACAAGTTTTGGGATCTAGTTGCAAGGAAAACGATGATTAGTAGAGATGCAATTTTTGAAGAGCAATTCATGTTGTAGCAGAACCGAGATAAGGTGCTGGTGGATTTCGAACAATATCCAAGATCATGTGAGAAAGAAGTAAAAGTTAAGAAATGTGGAAGTTCGAATTCAACTTCTGGTGACTCTAATACAATTTCGTTGCAGAATTATAATTTAGCCAGAGATAGAGAGAGACGCACCAATGTCAAGGCTCCATGCAGATTGAGTTTTGAAGATACGATGTCTTTTGCACTTCACATTAGTAGTGAAGATCCATATACTTTTCAAGGGGTTATCTCTAGTCTGAAGAAAAGCAAATGGATGACTACAATGGTTGAGGAGATGAAATCTTTGCAGAAAAATCATACGTGGGAGCTAGCTAGGCTTCCTGAGGGAAAAAAAGGCTATTGGTTGCAAATGAGTGTATAAAAGGAAACCAACAATATCAACAAAAGAATGAGAAAAGTTCAAGGCTCGATTGGTAGCAAAGGGTTTTTCACAGCAAAAGGAAGTTGATTATGATGAAATCTTTTCTCATGTGGTTAGACATACTTCAATCAGGGCAGTTCTTGCACTTGTAGCTAGTTCGGATTTGCATTTAAAGTAGATGGATGTTAAAATTGATTTTTTTGCATGGTGATCTAGAGGAGCAAATTTATATGCAGCAGCAAGAAGGGTTCATTCAATCCGTAGATGAACATCTGGTTTGCAGGTTAAAGAAATACTTGTACGGGTTGAAGCAGTCTCCACGACAATGGTACAAGCGATTCGACTCCTACATGATTCAGATTGGCTACAAGCGGTGTGAGTATGATTGTTGTGTCTATGTTAAAAGCCTTGATGATGGTTCTTTTATTTTTTCTGCTATTGTATGTTGTTGATATGTTGTTGGCTGCAAAGTATATGCATGATGTTGTCGGTTTGAAAGCTTTATTTAGTCAGGAATTTGATATGAAAGACTTAGGAGCTGCAAAGAAAATTCTTGGAATGAAGATTCACAGAGATAGAGGCTCAAGGAAATTGTGGTTATCTTAGCAATGTTATGTTGAGAAAGTGTTAGACAAGTTTGGGATGAGCAAAGCAAAGCCCGTGAGCACTCCATTGACGAATCACTTTAAGCTTTCTACAGAACAGTGCCCGAAGACAGACAAGGAAATTGAAGAGATGGCAAAGGTCTCTTATGCTAGTGCTGTCGGCTGCCTGATGTATGCGATGGTATGTACTCGTCCTGATTTAGCTCATGCTGTTGGTCAAGTCTGTAAATGCATGTCTAAACCAGAAAGATCACATTGGGAAGCAGTCAAGTGGAATTTCAGGTATTTAAAGTGTACTGTGGGACAATAAATTATTTTCGACAGTCAGCGACATGATCCTTTGATTGTTGGATATGTGGATTTAGACTATGCAAGTGATTTGGATGATAGAAGGTCTACAACTGGGTATGTTTTCACCCTTGGTGGAGGGCCTATATGTTGGAAGTCAACTGTTCAGTCTGTTGTGGCATTATCAACAATTGAAGCTGAGTACATGGAAGTAGCTAAAGCTACAAAAGAAGCCTTATGGCTTTATCGGGCTAGTGAATGAATTGGGTATTCGGCAAGGTGGAGTTCAGTTGCATTGTGATAGCCAAAGTGTTATACATTTGGATAAGAAAATGGTGTATCGTGCTATAACTAAACATATTGATGTGAGGTTTCACAAGATTAGAGAGTTAATTACATCTGGTGAGATATTACGTACAAAAGGTGCATACTGCAAACAATCCAGCTGATATGTTGACCAAGCCTGTTACTACAGACAAGTTCAAGCATTGTTTTGGACTTTGTTGAATGTTTGCAAATGCTAGAGAAGCATGGTAGCCCAACCCATTTTTGATGTGTGAAAGACTCTAGATTTTGTCTCTTAAGGGGCACGATATTCGTCAAGGTGGAGATTTGTAAGTATGACTCATATACTGTAAAAGGATAGATGTTCGAGCGAGAGCATCTATTCATTAAAGGAGTACTCGAGTTTTCGGTGGGCTCGAATTAAGTGGGTTGGGGGTGCGGGGGTGAAGCCCCGCGATACGGTATGAGGTATCTTTGTAATTGTACCGGGTAAGGTTACTTATATGAGTAGAAATCTATTTTAAGTAGGAGATCTTATTGAATAAGGTTTCTTGGTGACCATGTATTCAAGTATATAAATAGATGTGTTATTTGTAACCTAAGGACCATTGATTGAATAAAAGAAAGCAACCGCTCTATGCTCCCTACGGATGTAAGCACACTGCTGAACCTCGTTAAATCTCTTGTGTTCTTGCTTGTTTGATTTTCTTTTTTCTTTTTTCGTGTGCACAACATGCTGGAAGAGGCAGACGGGCACGTTCGTATCCTAGTCATACCACCGAACCCTTTGAACTCATTGTCAACGTGAAAGAGTTCTTGCTTCCCATGACTCCAAAACTTCAGAGGAAGAACCGATCGACGACTGGAAGACTAACCTTCAACGAACGACGACCTAGAAGCCTAGCCAAAAATTGAGGGCAAGGAGAAAAAATTCTTCACTAGCGGACATGAGAGAGAAAGAAGAGTGATCGACCGAAACCATGCTACCCCGAAGACATTGGAGCCATCCGAGCGACGACCCCTCGGGAAAACAAAATGAAAGAGAAAAACAACCCCGGGGAAGCTTGAAGCCGAGAATAGAGAACGACTCTTTTTTAGTACCCATCGTTTGGCATATCTATATTTAGGCTAGTCATTAGGGGTGTGAAATCAGGTAATCGTTCAAGTTTCAGGTCAGATCAGATCAAATCAGATACAAGTTATGTCAGGTTAATTTAATGGTTTGACTCGAATCAGGTCAGGTTCGGGTTGACTCAGATTCAGGTCATTATCAGGTTGATTTTAAATCAAATTGAGTTCAGGTTTGGGTCGGGTTAATTTCAAGTCGGGTAAGTTTCAGTTCAGGCCAAAACGGTTTGAGTCCGAATCAGTACATTAACGAGTTAAATCAGGTTCGGATTGACATTAGGTCAGGCCACGTTCAGGTCGGGTCACGTCGTGGCGGATAAAATTCAGGTCGGGGAATATCGATTTCGGTTGAAGTTCAAGTTGGGTTTTACCGTGTACAATTAGACTTCAATATGGTAATTGTGTGTAAATTTTTTATAAAAATAAATATTTAGGGATTAATATGAACCAAAATCTCTCATAGGATGTCGAAATATTTTACAATTTTACAATATATATATATATATAATTATGACTAAATTGAATTAAACTAAAATTTAAAAGTGAATGTTATGACTAAAATGAAAATTTTAAACAAGTGAGGACCTAAAAGGTAACTAATCACTAAGCAAAAAAATTATGAGTCAAACGCCAAATGAGCAATTAATTATTGAATCAAATTTAAAAAATTCTATTTGGATTTAGAGGGAAAAAACCTAAAATTTAGGGGCTTAATTCCCTAAAGTTTTTGTCTGTCCCCTATCAATTATTATTTCTTCATGATTTTAATTAAAGTGAAACGGTGGGATGGAAAGTTTCCTACCCGCGTGGGTTTTTAGGTTAGGATAATTTTTTTTGCCCTTCCAACTTTGGGTGTTGCATCATTTAAGTCTCAAATTTTTAGTTTTAGGTATTAATTTAATTCAATTGAGTCCTAATTTAAATTAATTTAATTGAAATTCCACATTTAGTTTTAGAATTCTTTTAATTATGTCCGTGATTTATGCTTCTAAGTTTTAATTTAGCTTAATTAGATCTTAAGTTTAATAAGTTAATTCAATTCAAACATTATTATTATACCATATAAATTTTGATTTAATATAATTATACACAATTTTTCGATTTGGATGTAAATGTGTAATTGTGCACATGAAAGTTGAAACTTTAGTTTAGTTCAATTGTACACATGAAGCTTTGATTTAAATATTTAGTCAAATTCAAATGCATAAATTAGCAAGTTGAATCAGAATTAATATCGCAAATCAATAACCCTATACTAAACCATAAGCCATTAATACTAAACTCAAAACCATAAACCTTAAAGAATCAAAATTAATTTCATAAACCAATTACCATAAGCTAAATCATAAACCATTGATACTAAACCCTAAACTTTAAGGAATCCAAATTAATCACATAAATCAATAACCCTAAAATAAACACTAAACCAAACTATAAATCTTAAAGAATCAAAATTAATCTCATAAATCAATAACACTAAACTAAACCATAAATTGTTAATATTAAACCATAAATTATAAAGCTTAAGGAATTATGTTGACAACATTTAGATATTTAATAAAACTTTTAAATATTTTTATATACTATGATTTATAAATATAAAAAATAAACATATTAATTTAATGATCATAGTTAATCATGTACCTTAAATTGTGAAGATGCATTTTGTCACACTATAATACAATAAATTCATAATCTCATAAATTCATCAATTGTAACTTAAAATTATTCTCATAAACCAATAACACTAAACTAAACCATAAATTGTTAATATTAAACCATAAATCATAAAATTTAAGAAATTATGTTGACAACATTTAGATATTTAATAAAAATTTTAAATATTTTATATATTATAATTTATAAATATAAAAAAGTAAACATATTAATATAATGATCATAGTTAATCATGTACCTTAAATTGTGAAGATGTATTTTGTCACACTATAATATAATAAATTCGTAATCTCAAAAATTCATCAATTATAACTTATTAGTTATTACAAGTTAGATAAATACCAATTCAGGTAAATATCCGATCAGTTCAATAACAAGTGAGGTCATTTACAGGTTGAGTCAATTACATATCAGATTCATAACAAGTCAAGTTGATAACAAGTCGTGTAATATCAGTTATTTACCAGGTTAATCTCAGTTTAGGTTCATATCAGGTCAGATGCATATCATGTTCGATTATCACATTATCAGGTTGAATTCGGGTTCATGTTGTTTCTCAAGTCGCGTTCAGATCCAAAAGTTTCAGGTCTAATTCGAGTTCAGGTCAACATTAGTTCAGACTCGAACTGATTTTGAATCACCACCACTTCGGGTCACAAGCAGTTCTAAATCAAGTTGGTTTCAGTTAGTTTTGTAGGTCGGGTTAGCTTTTTACATCCCTACTAGTCATAAACCCCAAGTTTTTTAATGGCATAATATACACTAAAATCTAAACATATGTGGATTGTGGAAACCTTGAAACTACATGTGCAGTCATCTAACTTTAAGTGTATTATTGTTTTGACTTTCCAATTATAAAATTTTTAAATTTTATCATTGAACTTTTCATCTGTGCTTGTTTAGATTGTAACCCCTCGACTCGGCCTATTCGATAGATTGAACCGAATGGGTCACACGAGGAATATTGTGGTAAACCTTTACCTCAATAAACAACCCTATTTTTTTTACTCTTTACCTTATCTAGATACAAATTAGGTTCCTATGAGTTAAACATTGCAACGGATTATACGTAACTCGATCAACAATCAATTTCATTCAATTACGGCTTTTAGGGACCATTTTATAATTTTTCCAATTTATAGGGATTTAAGCATTTTTGTGTTACCATCCTTTAATTAATCACATTACATGCATCTCAGTCAAATCTCAGCTCAAAATAATCATTCAAACTCATTTAATTGCATCCTCAACATTCTGGGATCAAAACATAAAGAATCAGAACTTCATAATATTCCATCAACTAACATAACAACCATCCGTTTCGGTACATGCTATCCCCTTATCGAAATAGGTGTATCGAAACGGTACTTCACGGCTCGAAACACGAGCCCGTATCGAAACTCCTTTGCGGTGTTTCGAAATTGTGATTTCTAGTGGCAAAATGTATCGAAACGGACCTACCCTGTTTCGAAAAACTAAGGCCATTTCAGGCTCACTGTTTCGGTACATGGTTCCAACATGCATACATCATACTTAAACATTAATCCACAAACCATAGCATATTTAGCATCATATCATGGCAATTTGCATTAATGGGAAACTAAAGGCATGCAACTTAGGAAATAAGCCACTCAAGAGGCAAAACTCAAACCAATGCGCAAAATACAAATTATAGGCCTTTTAAAAGTACAAAACTATAAAGCAAACATGCTCAAAAAGGTATTCAAACACATCACCCAAATAAACCATGGATCCCTCATTGCCCTTATTACTCTAGTCCATAAAACGAACATACAATCGAAAAGTGAAGTCTCCTTAGATCCCCTTGCAAGTTGTTGTCTCCAAACACTTAGTTATCTGCATGGATGGACAAGAGAGAGCGTAAGCATACAAGCTTAGTGAAGAATGCTCAAAACCAAAAACACCATCAATGCTTAAAATCATTTTACACTATTTGGAAACCACCATGCCCTCTTTGAAATCCACGCACTTCATTAGCAAAACCATTATGTTATACATCATGCAACAAGTATTACATACTTCAACAACAAAACCATTTGTTAAAACTCATTCTAAGACTTTCCATGCATAGCTACCGTATGCAAAGCTTAAAGAGTAAAACACAAATTTTATTCACATTATGCATCCATAATCATTTCATAACAATTTATCAATTATATTGGCTCACAAGTGATCATCAACATTCCCATTTCTCAAAACATATCAGATACACAAATTCCCAAGTGTTATCCCAACACTTCATACATTCTCACTGGCATCTCAAGGTTCACACACGGGAGCTACCCTCCACCGTTGTGATACCCGTGGTAGAGTATTCGGTACCATACAACCCATCAACACCACTCATCAGTAGATGTATAACCCCACTAACGAGAGACGGGACACAATTCAATTTCCTCAATCGTTAGGGTACTTGGATGGAGTTTTCGGTACATTCACAACCCCTCAACATCTAAGGCGATTTGTTTATAGTGCACCTAATCCTATAGCCGGCTAACTATATCTGTTTTCATTTGTAAACCACTTTACACAACATCACTTGCCAATATAATTCTCATTTAGTGCAAACCTCATTGTTTTCAAAGCATTCACAATAAAGCCATATTCCAAGCATTAAACCATACTTCATTAAACATGTATTAACATATACATACACGGATCACTTACCATGTGCATCCATCAACATTATGGAACTATAAACAGTAAATCTCTTACTCGAAAACATGCTTAAAATAGTAGGTAAACACATATAAAGTCAAGTGCATTAACAAGCTCATAATAGCACAATCCGAGGGAGAAAATCACTTTACTTACTTCCAAACTTAGTAAAGCGTTTCAAGCTTACACTAAGTTTCCAAAACCACTTTAAAAGTGTTTCAAAGCTAGAAATCCCATTTCCACTCACCGGCTCGCAAAACCTCAATTACCGACGTGAAAATCAAGCGTCCGAAGCCCCGGATCTTCACCGATTGCTTCCAAAGTACCAAAATACTCATCCAAAACAACCGAAATCACCTTCGATTGATCACTAAACTCAGCCCAGCAATCAACAAACACTTCCATCACATTTTAACCATAAATCAACATCCAAAAACATCCTAATATCATCCTTATACCTCCAGCAACTCAAATTTCACATTAACATCCCCAAAACTCAAAATCTAACAATCCAACAATTAGAGATCCAACTTAATCATGGATTATTATCACAAAACCGTTATTTCCTCATCATTTAACATCCAAAATATAATTAAAATCATTCACAAATCAATCAAAACAATGCTCAAACAAAAATCTTGAAAATCCATCTTATAAAGCTTTAATTAGCAAATTTCATCAATTCATTTACAAAATCTTGATAGTAAACAAAACTAGAGAGCCAAAGACTTGAGAATTTCAATAAAGAACCTTAATTAGAGGAGAGAAAAGAATGATCGCCTATAACACAAGCCTTCCCTTGATTTGCAAAGATTTTGGTGAAATCCTTTAAGAAAACTCTTGCTAAATGTTGTAGAAATCCATGGGCATCATTTAGGAATCAAAAGCTAATGAAATAGGAAAATTATCTGAAGATTCTAGTGATGAAAAGAGAGTTTGGCTGCTGGGAAAGTTTAGAGAAAAGTTTGAAGAAAATGAGTTATGTGAGAAAATGATTTGGCTAATAAAATCTATTTTCTTAAAACACCTTTATTAAAACTCTTAATTAAAACATTTAAAACACCAAATCAAGGGAGTTAGCTGATACCAACATGGTGTAATAGCTCCCTAAGGATTCTAAGTTTTGGCTCCATTCAATTTAGCCATCAAAACAAAATTTTCATTTTTTTCATTTTAGTCACCAAGCCAAAATGTCAACTTTCCAAAACTTATTTTTCAAAATTGGTTTCACTTTCCTTCACTCCATATTTAATTATGATTTTAAAAATTTTCACATGATTTTATCACATCCCGAACTAAGATTTTCATAAACCGACCTAGATCTGTAATCTAGATTCGCCGATCTCTAAACCACTTTTAAAACCTCTAGGCCCAAAACCAGGGCGTTACAACTCTCTCCCACTTAGGAAATTTTCTCCCTGAAATTTTACCTGAAGAAAAAATATGCGGAAAATGCTTTAACATGTCCGCCTTGCTCTCCCATGTGGCCTCCTCAACTCATCGATGTCGCCACAACACCTTCACAAGTTCAATCGTCTTACCACGAAGAACTTTTCTATTAGAATCAAGGACCACCAATGTAGGGAAGGCAATTTAATCCGAATTCGATTCGATCCGAAGAAAAAAATTTGATCCAAATCTGACTTAAAAAAATCCGAATCCGAATCCGGAAAAAAAATCCGAGTCCTAATAGGAGATGGATTGGATATGGATTATGCAAGGATCCGATCCGAATCCGAATCCGAATTCGATCCAAATCCATGTCCGATCCGAATCCGAGTCCGTATCTAATCCATATCTTACTCCGAATAAAATCATTTAAAATTTATAAGTCTTAAAATAAAATATAAGTCCAAAAGGCCCAAAAGCTCATTAAAAATTCAAAAAGTGAAAACCCTAGTCCTAACCTCATTTTCTCAACTTTTCTCTGTTGATACGGCGATGCCCTTTCAAATTTTTCTCACAAACTACCGTGTTTTTCAGTGGGGCTGCTGCAGTGTGAGTGTTCTAAGCCTTTAATTCTTAATGTTTTCTTATTGTAAAATGTAGATTACTTTCCTCTTTTCTACTGCCATCTTTTGTATGTATCATAATAAACTTTGGTTATTGACGTTCAAAGCCTCTAAGTGTTCTAAGCCTCTGATTTTAGTTAGTCGCACTTATGAGGATGTGGAGAGAATTTAAGAGAGGAATTTTTGTTTTTTATTGGGATTTAGAAGTGGTAGTAAAATAAGGACAAATTTACTAAAAGAAATCACGTGTAAATCGTGCTTAAATAATGTGAAGATTTAGATAAAATGACTAAGTGATCCCATAATCATTGTTAGGTAATGGGTATACTGCAAGAGTTAATTCAAGGTTACCAATTAGTTAATGGAAGACCCAATTCATGAATCATCACTTTCAAATGCCACTTTAAACTACCAAATTCGCACAGCTTCTTTTCCATTCTAATTTCATTGTATCTATATGTATTAAATATGTTTTAATACCTAATTTTATGTTTAAAAATCTTTTTGAAAGCTAGACTCAAATAGATTTTACTTGAGTTTAACTCAATTGTATCTAATTTCATTTTATCTATCTGCATTTACATCGATGCTTCTTTCCTTTTCAGGTTGAAATATTTATTAGAAGTGATTAAATTAAATTAAAATACTTATTGTCATTAAAATTATAAAGATACCTTTAAATTTGTATTCATTTATAAGAATATAATTGTTATGTTATTATTTGTTACATTATTATTTTTTTTATCTTTTCAGGTTTGATTTGTATTCGAAGTCAACTCTTATCGTCTAATATCAATGGCTCCTTCTAAAATAGCGGTACGTTATCTCTTTATTTGCATTAATTTTTTAGTTTAATGTAAACTCTTTTTATGTATTTTTATTAAAGATTTGTATGAAAAAAGTATTATTTATTTATTTTATTTTCATTATCTAAATAGGGATTCAACAAGATGAAGAATCTTCTACTCCTATTGCATCTTCACCTTCTCCTTTCATTGAGGAATCAACAAAAGAAAAGGACTCTTGTGTTAAAAATGAAAACAATGAAGATTGTACGATCGGTTGTGGTAAGAGAAGATTGACTTCACGAGTATGAAACCACTTCGAAAGGGTAATGAAAAATGGTGGACTTAAAGCAGTTTGTCAAGCTTGTAAGAAAGAGTTTGTGGGTAAAAGTACAAGTGGCACTTCACATTTAAATGAGCATTTAAAAAGATGCATGAAAGTCAAAAAAACATTAGATGTGAAGCAACAACTATTGAAGCTAGTTCTAATAAAGGTGGAAAATCAACATTGAAAGTGGGAAAAAATGACTTCAACCCTCAAGTTGCAAGAAAAGAGTTGGCTAATATGATTGTGTTGCATGAATATCCTCTTGCTATAGTCGAGCACATTGAGTTTAGAAGATACTCTAGAAGCTTGAATCCGGATTTTTATATTGTATCAAGGAATACCATCAAAGCTGACATCTTAAAAGATTTTAAGGAAGAAAGAGATCACTTGAAGAAATTATTTGTGGCAAATAGTATTAAAGTTGCTATTACTACGAATATGTGGACTTCTTCCAATCAAAGAAATGGCTATATGGCGGTGACGGCACACTTCATTGATGATGATTGGGTTTTACAAAATCACCTTATAAGGAATGCTTATATAACTTCTTAACTTTAAAAGAATATTTTTATTAACATTTATATTATTATTGAATGTGTGTATTTATACATTTTTCTTTAGAAAATTTTATGTTTCTTTAATGTTTTTTAGGTTTATGTATGTTCCATGCCCACACAACAAAGATAGAATCAGCAAGGCATTGATTGAGTGTTTGAAGAGTTTTAATTTGGATGAAAAGGTTTCTACCATCACTGTTGATAATTGCACAACTAATGATGTCGTCATGGATGTTTTACGTGAGAAACTTACACCTAGCAAACTTATCTTGCATGGTAGTTATTTGCATATGAGGTGTTGTGCACACATTTTAAATTTGATTGTGAATGATGGATTGGATATCATTAGTGGTGCAATTGAGAAAATTCGTTGTGTAGTTGCCTTTTGTACTTCAACACCAAAGAGATATGAGAAGTTTGAAGATGCTTGCAATTATGTCAAAATTTCTTTAACTAAAAAGTTGGCATTAGATTGTAAGACAAGATGGAATTCATGTTATGATACGCTACAAGTTGCCATTATGTATAAAGATGCTTTCACTAGGTTGGACATAAAAGTTAGAAAAAGAGGAAAAGAAAAAATTGTGTTGCCTACTAAAAATGAGTGGCAAATGGCGAGTGATATATGTGATAAGTTGGTAATATTTAAAAGGGCAACTGAGTCTTTTTCAGGGACAAACTATCTCACTGCAAACTTGTATTTTTAAAAGGTTTGTGAAATTAAACTTGCATTGAGGAAATGGTTGACTTGTGGTAATAAAGTGATTGAGTTGATGGCATCGAGCATGATTGTGAAATTTGATAAGTATTGGGAAGCTATTAATGTGATATTGTCTGTGGCATCAGTTTTAGATCCTAGGAGAAAATCGGAACGTGTATCTTTGTATTTTAGCATTCTTTATGGTGATGATGGTGAATTTGAATGTGATAAAGTGAAGAAAATTTTGGTTGAATTAGTTGATGACTATGGAAAGAAAGTGGTTGATAAAGAATCTTCTCTTATTTTTCCTTCATCGTTTGCAAATGATCAAGGTAAGAGAATATTAATTGATTCGGAGGATGTTGAAGGATTATGAGAAAAACATGTTTTACAACAACCATTGAAAAGGGCTCGTAAGTGTGAGGTTGAGACATACTTAGAAGATCAACTGATTGTTGCAGATGATAGCAAATTCAACCTTTTAGCATAGTGGAGCGTCAAATCAAGTAAGTTTCCCATCCTTTCCAAAATTGCTAGAGATCTCCTTGCAGTACAAATTTCAACCATTGCTTCGGAGAGTGCATTTAGTAAGGGTGGTAGAGTTGTTGGTCCACATCGTAGTAGACTTCATCCGGATACTATAGAGGCATTAATGTGTCTTCAAAGTTGGAGGCTTCCTCAATTTAAAGGTAATCATATTTAAATTTAATAAATTAAAAGTTTTAACTATTTATTACTTTATCATTTTAATGTTTATTGTTATTAATTTTAGATCCTACAAACGATGGTAACCTTCAATGTGCACCTATATATATGAAGATGAAGATGTGGAGCTTGGAGATGGATCAATTGAGTGATCGGTAAGTTTATATACAATCAATGTTTTTAGATTTTTAATATTTTCTACAACTTCATTTATATTTTTTTTACTTTATTTTATAGGTTTTTGTTGAGCATTAGTGAAACAATGGAAGTTTGATGATTGGAAGTTTTTTCTCTACGACGAATGTTGATGGTTGAACATGGTTCATTTTAAATTTGTTTCATTTTGGGTTGTAATATGTGATAGACATTAATCTTCCATTATGATTTGGAAAGACTTTGGTTGTAGTTATGTAAGAATTAGTAAGACAATTGTAGTAGTTTATGTAAGGATAATTTATTTTACATTGGGTTGCTACTTTAAGTTAAAGTTTTTTAAAAGACTAGTAAGATTTTTATTTTAATTTTTTAAAGTTGAAGTTTGAGTTGTTATTTTAATTTGTTCATTGGGTTCTAATATTTTTTGAGATTTATTTGTGTTACCAATTAAAATATTTGTTTGGTGAAAATTCATTGTCTTCAAAGACATATGTTTGAGGTTTTACTCTAAAAATAGAAAAAGTTAATTGGATGCGGATTTTCGGATTCGGACTCGGATTTTGGACATTTTATGTGGATCGGACTCGGATATGTTGTATTCGGACATGGATTCGGACTTGGATTAATCTGGAGGTCCAATTATTAATCGGATCGGATTCAGACTTTGTACAGTCCGATCCAAATTCGATCCATTGCCATCCCTACCCCAATGGTTCCTCATCATAAGATAAATCCGGATTCAACTCAATCTCCTCAACATGCATCACATGAGACAGATCTGATCTATACCTTCACAATATTGAAACATGAAACACATCATGGATTTTCTCCAACTCGGGAGGCAACCTTAACCGATATGTAACAAAACCAACACGCTCTACAACCTCATAAGGTCCAATAAACCTTGGACTAAGCTTACCCTTACGTCCAAATCTCATCACCTTCTTCCAAGGTGATTCCTTCAAGAACACACGACCTCCAACCACAAACTCAATCTCCTTACTCTTCAAATCCGCGTAGGACTTTTGACGATACGATGTAGCCTTCAATCGCTCACATATGAGCTTCACTTTCTCAGTTGTTCCCTTTAGCAAATCCGGCAAGGAAACCAACTTTTTCCCCACTTCCGCCCAACAAAGAGGCGTTCTACACTTTCTTTCATATAAAGCTTCATATGGAGCCATTTGTATACTTGCCTGGAAACTGTTATTATAGGCAGACTCCACTAAGGGAAACTAATTTTTCCAAGAACCTTGAAAATCTATAACACAACATCTTAACATATCCTCTAGCACCTGGATAACTCGCTCCGACTGTCTATCCGTCTGAGATTATGATACGAGGTACTGAAATTAAGCCTCGTACCTAACGCTTGGTGTAGACTTTACTAAAACCTCGCTGTAATCCTCAGATCTCTATCCGACACTATAGATTTAAGCACACCATGCAAACGCACAATCTCAGCAATATACAACTCCACTAAGTTGTCCAACATATACGTAGTATGCACATCCAAAAAACGCGCACACTTCGTAAGACGTTCTACAATCACCCAAATGAAGTTCTTCTTTGATGGTGTTAAAAGCAAACCGGACATTAAATCCATCAAAATCCTTTCCCACTTCTATTATGGTATCCTTAACGACTGCAACAAACCGGAAGGAAACTAGTGCTCAACTTTCACACGTTGACAAACCATACACTTGCTCACAAAATCAACAACATCCTTTTTCAACCCAACCCAATAGTACTCATCTTTCAAACCATGATACATCTTTGTACTACTAGGATGCATAGCAAAAGGACTGCTATGAGCTTTAGTCAAACAAATCATCGATCCTTGGAAAAAGGTACTTGTTCTTAATCGTCAACTTGTTCAGTTGTTGATAATCTATACACATACGCATCGTGCCATCGTTCTTTTTTACAAAAAAGATCGGTGTAGCCCAAGGTGAAACACTTGTTCTTATGAACCCTCGATCTAACAACTCTTGAAGTTGCATCTTCAACTCCTTCAACTCCTTAAGTGTCATCCGATAAGAAGCAATAGACACTGGAGTCATATTTTCATACAACTCAATGCCAAACTCAATTTCTTTGTTTGGTGGCAAACCAGGCAACTCTTCCGGAAAGACACTCGGAAACTCACATACCGTAACATGGTGCTTCTCTTTTATGCTAGTGCTCGTTGCATCTCCAATGCCGGTCAAGTGGTTGTTATCGAATCATATCTCATGGGGAAGAAATTTAGAGTATATCCGGAGGTCTTGTGCAACGTTTTTGGGTTTGAAGACGAGGGCATATCGGATGAGAACTCTTTGGGTCATACCCTTGGTGGCTCCATTACGGTTCTTGAAGCACATGATCGCATCTTCCATCTTATGGTATCGTGGTGGTTTCTCCCTTCCGATGGCAAGTTCTCTCACATAAGACAAGTCGATGATTTTTGGATTAGGTGCTTTCGTAAACAACATCGTTCAAATCTATGTCAGATTATGTTTTCCGAGATGGTGTACCTTGATCAAAATCGCCACACCGATCTTGTTACCTCTTTCACTTATGGCACGACATTGAGCTATTTGTTTTCTAAGGTGGGAATTGATTGCTCACTTGATTATGCGGAGTCACTCAAAGATCCCATTGATGAGCACACACTTCTATGAAGCAAATTTCACTACATTAATGGAGAATGGACTCGTGATGAGAATCCTCCACCCGTTGTCACCCCCGAACCTTCACCTCA
This sequence comes from Hibiscus tridactylites, assembly GCA_958450335.1. Taxonomy (NCBI): domain Eukaryota; kingdom Viridiplantae; phylum Streptophyta; class Magnoliopsida; order Malvales; family Malvaceae; genus Hibiscus; species Hibiscus tridactylites. Next base: position 32,214,985 of record OY288267.1, on the reverse strand, counting down.
AGTTACTTCACCAAACAATGAAGCCCTTATGACATTCATCATCGAGCAATCTAATGGAATGCGTACTCACATAGACTAAATGTAATGCCCCAGTTTTGGGCCTAGGTGTTTTGCGAGTCGGGTTGGGCCGGTGGAACTGATAGTCGGTTGTTCGAATCGTTAAGAGGTGGTTTAGGGAAAACAAGGTTCAGAATGGGATAAAAATATGATAAAAATTCCTAAAATCCTATAAAATTATATTTAAGAGGTTGGTTAAATCAATTTTGCAAAATTAGTTTTGGAAAGTATACATTTTGGGCAGTGACCAAAATGTAAAGTTTTAAAGTTGCGGGGAAAATGTGTTTTTCAAAAAGAGTCAAGATCTTAGAATCTTTAGGGAGCTAATTGGCAATTAGGCCTTAATTTGACATGTGTTTTAAATGGTTTAATAAATATTAAAATGGCTTTAATTAATTTAATTAAGGAGTTAGTTAGTTGGTTAAAAAGATTTTTGACGATCTTTTCATTCTCACCATTTCACTTCAGCCAAACAACCTTCATTTTCTCTCAAATTCCAGATTTTCTTCACTCTCAAATTCTCTCTTGATTTCCAACTTCATCTTTGTGATTTCTCTCAAATTTTCTCAAGTTTCTTGAAAGCTAAACTTGCCAAATAAGAAGAGAAGCAAGGATTGGAGGTAAATTTCATGTTAAGCCTCTAATCAAGGTTCTTTAATGAATTTCTAAATATATTTGATTCTTTATTCATGTTTTTTTATTAAGGTTTTGTTATTGTTTTAATAGAATGTTGAAATCTTGTTGAAAAAGATGATTAAAATGTGATTTTCAGAGTTGTGTTGATTTGGTTTGTTTGAGATGATATCTAAATGAGTTTTGAAAGGTTAATGATGTTGAAATATAGCCTAAATCATATTAATCCCGAAATCCTTGAGATCTTTGGTTTTTAAGGTGTTTATAGTTGGGTTTTTGGGGTGTTATGTGGAATCCGAGTTGCTGGAGTTATAAGAATGGTTTTAGGTTGCTTTTGGATGTTCATTGATACTTAAAATGTGTTGGATGTGTTGGTAGATGGTTGGACTGAGTTTAGAGATCAATCGATTGAGTTTTCGGTTGTATCGATTGGGTAAATTGATGCTTTAGAGCAGGGATGCGGGTTTCCTTTTGAGTGCTGGTGTTTTGGATGCATTTTAATGCATTGAACCTCTGTTTTAATGTGTTAAAAATAGGGGATAGTGTTTTGGAATCAAACGATGTGATTTTGGAGGCTTCAGACGTGTGATTTGTACGTCGGCTAGTGTGGTTGCGCAAGTCGGTGAGTGGAATTTAGTTTTCCAGCGTGGAAACGTTTTAGAAAAGGTTTTGGGAACTTAGTAAGAGCTTGAAACGCTTTACTAAGTTCGGAAGTAAGTAAAGTGAATATCTCTCTCGGATTGTGTTATTTGAGCCTTTGGTTGCACTTGATTTTAATTGCAATTACCTACTATTTTAAAGTATGTTCTTGAGTATATAAATGTGTTTGATGATGCCATTTGGTTTAAGGATGCACTATGTAAGTGATTCTTGTATGCATGTGTTGATGCATGAGTTTTGAAGCATGGTAATGCTTGAGTTTATGGCTATCATGAATGCTTTGTAAAAACAGTAAGGTATGCGTGAAATGTGGATTATATTGGCAAGTGATGTTGATTAAAGTGTTTTGTAAATGAAATCAGATATAGTTAGCTGTCTATAGGATTGAGTGCACTATAAACAAGTCGCCTTGGGTGTTGAGGGGTTGAGATTTTACCAAAAACTTCATCCAAGTACCCTAACGATTGAGGATTATTTAAGGTTGCAATGGTTGAGGGTAGCTTCCGGGTGCGAACCTTGTGTGTGTCCCGTCTCTCGTTAGTGGGTTATACATCTACCGATGAATGGTGTTGAGGGTTGTAATTGTATCGAATACTCCACCACAGGCGTCACAACGGTGGAGGGTTGCTCCCGTGTGTGAGCATTGAGATGCTAGTAGAGTGTATGAAGGGTTTGGGACAACCCTTGGTAATTCGTGTATCCGATGTGTTTTTTAGAATGTTGATTATCACTTGTGAGCCAATACAATGGAATGAAATGCTATGGAAATGTTGATGATGCACATTATGAAAAATGCATGTTTTACTTTAAGCTTAGCATAATGGTGTTCATGCTTGGAAGGCTTGATGATGTGTAGCAATGGTTTAATTGCTGGAAAATGTATGAATCATGTTGTATGATGTTTAGCATGTTGATTTTAAAGGCAAGGTGCATGGTTTATCAAAAACACATAAAGGTCTTGAAAAGAGTGAAAAATGGTTTTGTGCATTGATGATGTTTTTGGTTTTGAGCTATCCTCACTAAGCTTGTATGCTTATGCTCTCTTTGTTCATCAATGCAGATAATTAAGCGTTTGGAGGCAGCATTCTACAAGGGGTTTTCCATGGGACTTCTTTAAATGTATGTGAGGTTTTTAACTAGTGTAATAAAGGCAATAGGGTGTCCAATACTTTAAATGTTGGTTGATTTAGAGTTTTCCGCTTTCTTGCAAGTTTGATATGCATTTTTGGTTATGTAAAAGGCCTTTAAGTGTTGGATTATGCTTAGGTTGAGATTTGACCTTTTGGTGTCTTTTTCTCGTAGGAAACATGCCTTTGGTTCTCTTGATATTGTGAATGATGCTTTGATGATACTTCTGCCATGAATCCTTGAATGTTGAAATGTATTTGAGTTGCAAGTATGTTTAGTCATACGTCGGGTTAGTTTCGAATGGTTAAAATTGAGTTAAACCAGAAATTTAAAATGTTTCAGGCCCATGTGTTTCGAAATGTCCTCGATCGTTTCGAAAAAAGGGACTTGAAATTGCCTTGGGGTTTCGAAATGGTGAGGCATGTTTGGATACATTTTGCCTATATGAAACCTTGTTCCAAAACGGGTCTAAAATGGTTTCAAAATGATCCCGCATTTCAAAACAGGGAATCACTGTTTCGATACGCCCGTTCCGATACGGGGCCCACTGTTCCAAAACGAGTGGTTGTTAATTCAGTTTTTGGAATATTCCGAGTTTCTGTTTTTATGCGTTTTAGTCCCTATTTCTTATGTAAGTAATTAGACAAGTTCCAAACGTAGTCTTGAGCTGAGTTTTTGCAGTGAAGCATGTAATAAATCTAATTAAAGATTGGTAATCCTAATTTGGTAAAAACCCTTACTAATTGTCAAATTTACAAAATGGTCCTTAAACTTAAAATTGGTGTCAATCGTTGAGCATTCGAGTTGTTGTTTGATCTGTTGCTTTGGTTGAACACATAGTAACCTTACTTGCATCTAGACAAGATAAAAAAGGGTCGTTATTGAGGTAAATTTTTTCGGTTTACTTCAATATTCCCCGCGTGACCTGTTTGGTTCGGTATATCGGCTAGACCGGGTCGAGGGGGTTACACTCAAGCTTCGCTACCATTGATAATCGCCTCACTACTATGAATGGACGTATCTAAAATGTTGAGACTCACCTCACCTCGGTTGAATCTCAACTAACTTCTATGGATATGTCATTCACCGGTTACTATGACGAATGAAGGCAAATCCGTAGGAGCAATGCCAACGATGAAGATGACGAGGATGATGAGCCGTAGATCATTGCATCTCATCTAGTTTAGGATTTCTCAATTTTCATGTACCTATTTACGTTTTAAGTTTAAGACCTATACTTTGATTTTATGTTTCAAATTATGGTTTGGATATTACGTTTTGGATTTATGAACTTATTTTGCTTTGGTTTTAATGCTTAATGCCATTATGTTGTTATATTTGTGGTTTGGCTTATGGATTGGATATTATATTACCTCATTGATTTTGATCTAACAAAAATGGGGAGAAGGGTTAAGCTAAATTTTTAAACTCGTTTTCAAAACCTAGCTTAAATTTAGGGGGAGTTTACTTAAAAATTTACTTTGGTTTTGTTATATCAAAAGGGGGAGATTGTAAAACTAATATTTGATTTTGATATAACAAGTAATTCAAGGACCAATTTTCAAAGTAAATAAATTTTTAAGTAATCAAAATATTCAATTTTGACAAGTACAAATTATACTTCAAATGTTTTCAAGTCAAAACTTAATCCCCATAAATTTTCTAAGTATTTTTCAGGCCAAAATACACAAAATCGCTCAGGCGTTTCGAAACACCTTCAAAGTGTTTCGATACATTTTTCCACTGGAGACATCTATTTCGGAACGACCCAAACATGTTCCGATACGACCTTCACCTAGGCCTTTTATTTTTAAGCATAGTTTTGGAACGGCTAACACCCGTTTCGATACATGGGTTAAGTAATTTTAAAATTAGACATTTAATGAACTAGTCGTTACTTGTCAGAAACTGAATTTTAAAGATTTGGTTATGTGTTTCGATATACCCCCAAGCTATTTCGGAACACCAAATTACAGTTTCAAAATGTTTCAATACAGCCCTTATCCATTTTGATACGACCTTTTTTTGCACTTGTTGTTTCGATACGACCTATAGTCGTTTCGATACGTGCCCTATTTTAAACAAACGACTCTTTCCTTTTTGAGCGTTCGTTTCGATATAGGGGTCCCGTGTTTCAATACGGGTAGTTGTAGAACTGCATTTATGGAGGAAAGAGAGAGCCCCAACGGCTCTATTGATGATCTCAACCACCCAAACGGCTAGAAATCAATGAGAATGTATAAAAACAAGTCTCTAAACCTACAACAACAACTATTGAGCCTTCAAGCAACATCAAAGCATTCAAATCTAAACCTTTTTAATTTTAGAGTCAAATCTTTGTACCCAACTCCATTGTGATTTTCATTGTAATTTTTATTGTGAGTTTGGGGAGTATTTGATTGTAATTGGGTAAACATTATCCTTAGAGAAGCATTTGTAAAGTTTACCAAAAACCCTTCTTTGTAAGAGTGAGTGGATTAAGCTTTGGGTAGAAAGCTTAATCAAAATTGTAAGGTTTCCTCCTCATCCAAGAAAAGGGGAAGAATCAATTAGTGGATTGGTTGAAAATCCTTAGTAGGATCTAAGGTAGTGGATGTAGAGTTCATTTAGGAATTTGAACCACTCTAATTGCCTTGTGTTCAAATTTTTATTCATCAAAATTTTTCCACCAAATTTTTAATTGCCAATTCACCCCCCTCTAGGCTATTTGCAATTGTTTGATCAACTCAACAGCATGACCATGCATTTCTAGTCTCACTCAATCAAGTGGCCTACGATATTACTCTTATTAAGTAGGAGAGACAAATTCTATCTTGATCAATCATATCCCACTACATAGATTGTGGTATATCTAATACCATTCTTTATAGTGTAGTCAGTTACGGCACATATTTGTCTGTATCAAAATATGTCACTCGTGATGTTGAAATAATGATGATCATGCATGTAGTTATCACTATGAGCAATGTTGTGACTGTCACATAATAATCCAAAAAAACATGCTCATAGCGTGTCAGTCCAGTATGTCATTCTCTAACACATATTTATGTATTGATTTTGACATCTCCATGTCAATGGAAACATTTTGTCATCAATCAACTACATATTAGTCTTAATGCATTGTTGTTGTCCATGCCCACAATAATACTCAACTAAGTACATTTAAGAATAATCATATTTATCTAAGGACTTTATTATAATTCAGTTTATTTACGCACGCAGAATTGTAACTGAAAATAATAATGGCAGTGCCTTTTTATGAATAAACAAGGTAAAAACAAATATCATTTATAATCATCTTATGATTGATATTTGGTCATACTCTAATAGAAGTACCTATGTGCGTTCGAAAGGATCGCTCAATGTTCTTTTCCCGATATTTTCCCTTTTAACTCATTTTTTTTCTTTTTGCGGGTGCCTTAGTTTTTTTCACTTTCAAGTGCTTCCCTCGGTGGTCTATGTGTTTGATGTTGCTCTGAAGTTTTGGAAGGTTTTCGGTGTCCTTAAGGGTTGTTTTCGACCAAAGCCTTATCCTCTGGCGGTTGCTTTCATCTCCTATTGATTATGTTGTCTGATGCTCTTCGCCTCGGCCAAAGTCATGGTTTCCAACGATGAACTTGTCTTTCTGCAAGAAATCATGGTCCTTAATGGCAGATGTTTGATCATTGGTTTTGTGCTTTCCTTTCTTCCCCAAGCTTGTTTCGGACTGTTTTTTTCTAGGTTGGTTTGTGGCCCGAGTTCTCATGGTTGCATGCTTCTTGTTTAATGAAGTGATTTATTCTCTGTAAAAGAAAGGTTTAATACCAAATTAAGTGTCAAAATTATATATTTTTTTGAGATAGGTGCCTCAAGTTTTTTATTTGGTCAAAGTATGTGCTTAAAAAGACTTTAAAACAAGCAAAAAAAATGATACGTTAGACAATTATTTCAACCAAAAAAATTTAAACACTTATCTTAAAAAAATATAATTTAGACACTTATTTTAATATTAAACCTAAGAATAATACTCTTTTGATTTATATTTCTTATTTAATATAAAATAATTTCTTCCTTTTTATGTATTCAATGATATGATCAGAATAGTTGATCTCTAATCAACAACTTTATTTATTATTTTGTTTATAAATAATTGAAGTTGGGGTACAATCTAAATTTGAGGCATCTCTTTTTTGTATAGATTTGATCTAACTTTTTGGGCTACTTAAACACCTAACTAAGGGTTCAAACTCCAAAAGAAAAGATTACTTCTCTTTATTCAAATTTCAAAAGAAAATTTTTGTTGGACCATTTTTACTTGTTTCATTTAAATGAGGCTGCAACCCATTCAAAACTCATCACACAGTTAGAAATAAATAAATAAATAAATAAATATATTCAAAGCACCTTCTGCTACTATGTTATAACTCAACAACAAAAATAAAGTATGGCACACAAAAAAAGCAACAAAAATAAAGGGGTTTCCATTCAAAATTTGGGAGTTTTGGAGCCACCATTTGAAAGAAAGACCTATGAACATGCACTTTTTTTTATAAATAAAGGAATCCCAAAACAGCTCGAGGATAAAGGTTTACTATTTAAAGTTTTTTGTAATTAAAATTAAATTTTTATATTTTAGTTTTGCCATATTGATTCTTTGTACTATTTTATTTTCAAATCTTGGTCCTTTACTAATTTTTGTATATTTCTTTTTGTTAATCGCTGATGTAACAACTGTAAAAAGGTAAAATAACTATACAGTACTCTACGTTTACATTTTTAATCGATTTGACCCTTAAAAGGCTACAAATACAAATGACTAAAAATTGTATTGTCCAATTCATGTTATTTTTTATGTGTTTTTAAAAAATAAAGGTCAAATTATAAAAACTATAAATATAGCAGATTAAAAGAGTTATTTTACTTTTTTGTTGCATCCAAGTTAGGAGGGAGCGCTGGATTTGACAAAGCTAAGGTGATTACAAGTAGTATCTGTTCTGAATATACTCTCAACCATTTGACAATGAACGCTCAATCACCCTGTTGCAGGGGCTGGTGCTCGAACTCGTGACCTCTAGGAACAACAACCGTTCCCTTAACCACTGAGTCAAGTTGGTCCGTGCGGGAGCGCTGGATTTTCAAATAAAAAATACATGAGCTAAATATCACAAAATTAAAACATATAAATTGAATTTTAAATTTTTAAATAATACATATGCTCCTAACATATTTAAACATAGGAAAATGATTTGAGGTATTGTCGGTGAAAAAGAAGTTTTTTCACAAGCGGTACATTTTTAGAATTTATGGTTATAATTTTAGAGTTTAATGTTATGCTTTTTAAGGTTTATAGTTAGCTTTTAAGGTTTAGAGTTAGGGTTTAGTGCGTAGGGTTTAATGTCCCTGAAATAACACATGATATCATTTGAAGTCCGCTTGTGGAAAGAAAAAATTTCGATGACTTTGCATCACATATTAACTCAACCACATCAGGAAAAAGATAAAAATAATAGCAATCAATATGAGATATTCTCTTCAACTTATGGTTCTTAATTATGAGAATAATGCTTTGATTCCCTCTTGCTTTCATGTCTTAATACCGCATCTTTCAAATTAAAGAAAAGGGAAAATGATTCTTTTAAAAGAAAGATATAATTTTCAAAAATTAATAGCAAATGAATTTCTTTCGCTAAAACTAATAATGTCAGACTGTCAGTTATAAAGCAAAATGGAAATCTGCCATAATAAGTGCCAATCAATTTAAATGAAAGTTAGTCCCTGCTTTATAATATCCGATTCACATCTTGTTGAATTCCATTCACAATTCAAAGTAAAGAAGATTTAGACAAAGTTTGATTTGGGTTTGGAAAAAAGGAAGATTCCAAGTTTTCACATTTTGAAAAATCCATGAAATATGATGACACAGACAAGAAGGAGCGGTAAGCATCATGAAAGTAAAAATCATGTCTTTAGAACCATTTTTCTTTTACTGGAGAAAAAAAGTAAAACTTCCAGAACTATGAACATAGCATTTGTTATTAGGAAGTTCTTTAAATGGGGTAAACATCATGGATTTGAATGCAGAGATTGTCAAGCCCTTTTCTTGTCAGCTTAAAAACATGGGGAAAAACAAAAAGGGTGTTCTTTAAATGGTTTTAACCAGCTTTACTCCATACATTATAAGCACAAAGCTTCATACTTTTTTCTTTCATACAATAAGAAAAAGGAAAAAAACCCCACATCAAATTTCTTTTCTTTGTATTTCTTGTTTGTTTTAACTTCCATTTTGTCTCTCTGGAGCAGGCATGCTTGCAGCCTCATGGATGGAGTAGACTCTGCCCAGTTCAAGCTTTGTTTGCCTGTGCCAAAGCTAAAAGCTAGAAGCTTTTGGGTTTCCAAATCTGTTAAAAGCTTGTGCTACAAAGCTATAGAGCCAAATGTATGTTGTTCAGACAGAGTAGAGTCTAGTGGTATGATTGTCAAAGCTGAAATGGAGAGTCCGGTTGAGAAAAAGGAAAGCTCTGGTGAAACTGGGGTTCAAATGGGGACCTTTGCTGAGTTGCTTGAAGACAAGGGCCGTGAAAGTAGTTCAAGCTCTGAGCTTTTGACATCAGAGACAACAGTGCATGAGGGAGAACACAGTCACAGTAGTTCTGAGGAAGAAGATTTATATTCACCGCCTTCAATCCATTGGCATGCGCATGAAATTTCTGAAACAGAAGACAGTACTTGTAGTAATTCTAGTGAAGATAGAAAGAAACCCCCCATGAATGATAGAATATTGGAGAAACAAAGTTCCACAATTTCAGGTATTATGACTAATCATTATCATTATCATTATCATGTCATATGAATATGTTTCTCATTTTGTTGATGTGTTTGGTAATGGGGTTACAGAGATTGAGTTGATGAAGGAAAGATTTGCAAAATTGCTGCTTGGTGAAGATATGTCAGGGTCTGGAAATGGTGTTTGCACTGCCTTGGCTATTTCAAATGCCATCACCAATCTTTCTGGTAATGTTGACAACTTCACTTGTTTGACGTTTAACATAGTTTTAACATGTTTGATTTGTCCATGTTGGTGTTTGTTTCTGATTTTTGTTGGTTTTTTGGTTTTTGGCATTTTGTTTATGGCTATTTCTCATTCACTGTGTTAACTATGCAGCTGCCTTATTTGGGCAAATATGGAGGTTAGAACCAGTACCTCATGAGAAGAAAGCAATGTGGCGAAGAGAGATGGAATGGTTTCTTTCTGTTAGCGATCACATTGTCGAGTTGATACCATCTTCGCAGACATTCCCGGACGGAAGCAAGCTTGAGGTGAAGCTATGATTTTAATATGCGACATTAGGGCAGTTTTGAAATCTAGTGACCAAAATTTCTATCATATGGTGGATTTGCAGTTAAAAATGCCATGACACTTGCTGTGATTTCAGGTCATGACTTGCAGGCCCCGGTCAGATCTTTACGTTAACCTCCCAGCTTTAAGAAAATTGGACAACATGCTTCTCGTGAGATTCGCCGGCTTGTATTACAATATGGAAATAAGATTATGTTTGAAGAGCTTATTTTTAATGTAGCATATGCTTTTTTGCAGGAGATATTAGATAGTTTTGTTGATGCAGAGTTCTGGTATGTTGACCAAGGGATTCTAGCTCAGCAGGCTGATGGATCAACCCCATTCCGAAAAGCCCTTCAGCGTCAAGAGGAGAAATGGTGGCTTCCCGTGCCTCGGGTGCCACCGGGAGGCCTCGATGAAAATTCAAGGAAGGAGTTGCAGCATAAGCGTGATTGTGCAAAGCAGATCCTAAAAGCTGCCATGGCTATCAACAACATTACTCTAGCTGACATGGAAGTCCCTGAATCATATTCCGAATCTCTTCCAAAGGTAAAAGAAAGTAAATATAGTTTAGATGTATAATGTACGTATTCTATGAAGTGTTGGTTGTTAACATTTGCTGGAATTTGTTTCAGAATGGCCGAGTGAGCTTAGGAGAACTTATTTATCGCTATATTTCATCCGATCTGTTTACGCCTGAATGTCTTCTCGATTGCCTTGATTTGTCCTCTGAGCATCAAACTATCGAAATTGCCAACCGAGTGGAGGCCTCGATATATCTGTGGCGCAGAAAAACCAATCCCAAACCTGTCCACAACACAGCTCGCTCTAGTTCGAAGTCGTCCTGGGACATGGTGAAGGACCTAATGGTTGATGGTGAAAAGAGAGAAATACTTGCAGATCGAGCTGAGAGCCTACTTCTTTGCTTGAAGCAGCGGTTCCCGGGCTTTCCCCAGACCAGTTTAGATACGAGCAAGATTGAGTACAACAAGGTTTGTATCACTAGTTCCACTTTCAGATATGTTGTTAGGAAGGCTTTTAATTATGCTGATAACCGAGTATTGTGGTGTTGTTTAGGATATCGGAAAATCCATTCTGGAAAGCTACTCTAGAGTTTTGGAGGGCCTGGCATTTAACATTGCGGCGCGGATTGATGATCTGCTTTATGTGGATGATTTGACCAAGCATTCAGATCAGTTCTCTTCACCGAACAAAGTTGGTGTAACTGGTCGGAGAAGTCTTTCGAGTCCGTACTCCATGCCCTTCTCAAGCACTTCTTATAGAACTGCATTTACAACTCCAAACTTTTCACCAGCACATCTAGTTAGCCCTGCAAAGGGAGAAAGACCACAGCATGGGATGGGTGTGAAAAAGGCCTTGTTGACAGATTATCTTAGTATTGATTTAAGAGACAAAGAATACAGTAATTCAAAGGAAGAAACAGAATCCGGTTCAAGCATAGCTCGAGAAACATCGGTATCATTTGAATGTCTAGACGAGGCAGCCAGCCTACCAAAACAGGAGCCATCCGACCTATATCCAGAGAAAGAGCCCTGGGGTTGCACCCCGTGAACCAATCTCCCGAGACACCAGTCCTTCACCTGTTTCCATTATTATTGTTTTCTAATATTCGGAAGAAATAGGAAGATGCTTGAGGTCCCGTTGTTATTTAATTTGTATGTCTGCGTATCTCTATAAACAACAATGAGTTGTCTGGTTCATGCATCTTCGCTCATTCTTTATCATCTCGAAATCGAACATTTTGCCAACAGAACGCAGAGAAAAAGCCAATCGAAATTTAAAAAAGAATGTTTCAACAATCATGAAGACAACCATTCATAAATGTAACATCAAAATCATAATCAACTTTCACAAAAATATGTGGTTGCAGAATATTTTGCTAACCCTTTCAACTCTTTCTTCAACGACCATTTAAAGGCATTTGCTGTTTGCCTCCACCAACTTATAGATAAAGACTGCTTGAAATCTGTGGGTGGCATTATTTGACAGTGAATAACTATACAACCTTAGCTTAAATATCTATAGGCTCAGATAAGTAAACAGAAAGGGCACAAATGACGGATAATTGTTGCATCCGGGGCCACACACAATCCAAGTTTTGTTTTATCGGTTCATGCCATGCGGCATGAGCCGAGTCATGATGTGGGAAAGTGGTGGTGCTTTCAGGTATCTCAAAAGATAAAGTGCTTTTCTTTTGACAGTTTAAAGGCAAAATGTGTACACTCAGATTCATCTTTTATGAAAGTGTAACCTTAAGTCTAAAGTTCCCCAATTCGGGTTTATTTTATGCTCTTTGGATTGTTAATTAAGGGACAAAACAAGCCAACACAAGCATGGAAACCAGATATTCAAGCACAAAGTTGAAATTCATCATACTATATCAAGGACAGTTGAGTACATAGTCTTCACAGAATTAAAAGAAAAGGAAAATACAAGACTAACTCTCCACATTCTTCATAGTGAAGAAGGGAGCCGAACTACTACATTTGCGCGGCCGGAGTAAGTGAATAACAACCGGCTGTGTGCAATGTTTGATTACTGTAGTCTACTTCCCATGTACGGGTAGAAACGGATTAAACTGTCGTCTGCGTCTTCCTATGTACCTGCCAAGGATAAAGAAGCAACTTTATGAGAAAAAAGAAACAAGAAAAAGTGACGCGTGTCTCGCTCGTCGTTGGTAGGATGAGAATGAGATATTAACTGATCGATCAAGCGTAACGGAAGTACGGAACATTAATGAAAATACGACAAGACCGTTATATAAGCGTGTTGATTGGATGTTCTAGTGAATATCTGACTAAAGATACCTTGATAAGTATGTTGATTGGCGAAAAAACACTTAGTAATAGAGAGATCCTGCACAAACAAAATGAAGAAACAAAGATATCAGCCTTTCAAGTTAAAAATGTTACATATGCTACAATTCTTCATAATATATCAGATAATAAATACCTTGCCACCAGTTTCCCCTTGATGCATACTCAGAATCATCTTCTCCTTCATCCTTGTACTAGAATGTTACGAAAAAACGAGTTAGTAGATTCCTAAATCGAAAGATTTAACATTTAAACCATTCGAAATTCGTAACCAAAAAGAATGCTTCAGTCACTGGATAAGTTGATGCCTATAGGACACAACTTGATGTACTCACCACAGAGTCTTTCTTCTTAGTCTGGGGGAGAGGGCAGATGTCTTGGCCGCCATAGTAGATCGATGAACTCAGACTACATGGTTGTATGCATTGCTGCGGATAAATGGAATCCACTTCTCCACTTGCAACACTGCTAAATTCACCTGTTAAATCAAATACCAGAGTCATAAATACTCTTGCAAGAGAATCAGCAAAACCCTGTCTTGATTTGTATAAAATGTAGATGAAAGTATGCACAAACCAGAGTTTCCAGGCTTTGCATTCAGGGGCTCATTCGGGGAAGAATCCTGCTTTTTGGCCACCAGAAACTCAAGCCCTGGCACCTAAACCAACAGCAGCATGGTGATACGACCGAGACAAAAAAGAAAGAAAGCAGAAACAGACAATTGGCCTTAAAAAGAAAACTTGCATGCCATGCAGATGCAATGCAAAAGACACATTAACAAGAAACAAGAGAAAAAATGAACCAATAGCAAAAAACAATGCCAAGTCTTGGCTTCTTTTAAGCAACAACCTTAAAGAAAAGGGAAAATCTTTAAAAGCAATATCCTTTTTATACAGTATGAAAAGATTTAATCTTTAAGAAAACCCCAGAAAGATGAAGCTTTTAAGCATGAATATAAAAATACCTTAGGCTTAGGAGGGAATATAGAATCTAAGATCGTTGAAGTAGAAGAAGGTGACACTTTTGAGCCAAAGAGTTCAGTAAAAGAAGAAGAGGAGGAGGGCTTGGTTGCTTTGCCTTGTTCCATTTCTCTCAGCGAATTAGACCACTCTTTTTATCTCTAAACAAATCGTATTAAGTTGCAATGAACTTGTATTAGTAGTATCTCTTTATATAGAGAGATATGTGCTTGAAACAAAGCGCCCAAAAGGAAAGAAACCAAAGAAAAGAAAGAGAAAACACTAGGAAACTGAATTGGATTTAAAACAGAGGCACGAGAAGATTGCGTTTTCTTACTAGGGTTTTTGTTTTTTCTAAGAGATAATGAAACCGTCCGTCTCTCTCTTTACCCATTTTTATTTGCTTCAAATATATTTCTGTGCGCAGGTGTGGATCGAGAGGTGTTGAAGGGAACAATTGCGTCACTTAAAAAAGTTAGTTTTTTTCTTAATTTTTTTACATCTCTGTTCTAATTAGTCTAAATCAATCTGCGTCGCACACATATTTTTGATGGATGAGTTTTTCGGCGAGAAATTCCTACTTACACAAGTCTTCCAACTTGACGTCTGCTTAAACAATATTAAGCTGCTTACCATTTAAACAAACTCTCGTTGCTCACGCCCTCTAAATATTTTAAATTTCCTTAATATTTTCTTTTAATAATTTAATTTTACGCTCTTTATATTTTTAATATAACTTTTTAATAATTCAGAGTTTTTATATAAAATTTTATGTCGGAAATGGATTAAATAAAGAATGTATATGAAATGAAAAGAAAAGAAATTGAAATAACTTTCTGAGCTGGCAATTAAAAGTTTTCCCATGTGGACCAACAATCGTTTACCTTAAAACCGTATGTTTCCGTTTCTGTTTTCTCGTCCTTCTGCATCATGTTGACGGGCTCACAGACTTCTGCCACGTGCAATTCATGAGTGTTTAAGTGGGCCCAGGATCCAACTCCAATTGTTCACTGCCACGACTACTCCTGCGGATAATCTAGTGCAGTCGATATCATACCGGTCTATACCGATACCAATTAGTTTAGATTTCGTTTCGGTTAAAATTTTGATGTGTTCCGATGGTTCTGATATGATTCCATCTATTTCACACGTACTGATCAATACACTATTTTAATGTTTTAAATTAATTTTATTTTTATTTATCAAAATTAAAACATAATAATTCAATTAAGTTGTTTAGCTTAATTAATAATTTTAAAACTTATATTTTTATATAAATATATTTATACATATGTAATTGATGAATATTTTCATTATTACAATATATATGAAAATATTAAAAAAAGAACGATAAATTTAAAGAAATAAACTAAAACACACATGTACATATACGTATCTCTACTGAAAAAAACTGAAATGTACGTTGGTACGATATTGACTACTTTAAAGGTAATGTATGTTATTTCTATTCAAATCATGTGATGTTATTGTTATTATTATTATTTGAAAGGATAATCAAAATAAGCGATATTGCACACAATGAGGGATGTCAAAGTCCTTTTAAGGGTTAAAAAATAATTTTATTATAACTTTTTAATATTTAATATATAGTAGGGCCATGACCCCTACTAATCGCTTCATAATTACGGCCCTAAAAATGAAGCCGTATGCCACTTTCTCCCTATCGAGAGAACAAAATAAATTTTTTTGTCGTCAATTCAAAGCGAACCCAAATAACTTATCCAACAACGGAGGAGAAGGAAAACTTTTATTATGTTGAAGGAAATAACTACCAAAGCAAAAAACAAAAAAAAAAAAAACGAGAAGAGAGAAGAGGACCGAAAGGGTCGGAAAAAAGAATAACAACTTGCTCAACGGCCGGCCACTCAAAACGAGAAACAAAAAAGCTAATTTTTCGGAGAGTAGAGTTCCTCTCTCAAGTGACGTCAGAGATCCTTCCATATAAGTAGAGATGATCAAAACTCGACTCGACTTTAAAAAATTAAAATTTTTAGCTCGATTCGACTTGTAATTTTTTAAACTTAACTCGAAAAAATTTAAAAGAAGTTTGAGTTATGAAATAGGAATTCAAATAACTAGAATAACTTGAAATTTTTTAGTAATCGGTGTATCGATTTTCAAGCTAGAGTAGAGTCCATCAATTTTTTTCCTGATAGATGTATATTGCATATGAAATAATATGAAGAAATATATATGTATATCGCATATGGTTATAAAAAGCCGTTTAAATTAAATACTGACTAGTATCATAACGATATAAATATTTACAATTAGACTGAACATAAAGTCAAACAACTCAATTCGAATAAAAAAATCAAATAAAATTTTAGTTAACTCAGTTGAACGCACTTCCTTAAATACATGTAGTAATTTATTTTAAATAATCAAATGAATTAATGAATTGTTGAAATAATATGTTACCAATATAATTCTTAGTTTCATCTTCTCAAATCTTCTTTTGTTTAGCTTAAAATCATATCGTTCATCTTTTAGCCCCTCCCTCGTGGGATTTTTCCATGCGACTCGATTGTTCAAAGTCTTGATCTCTCGAGTCGGGGTACAATCACCAAAATAGCCTCTTTTTAAACTTTATTTCTTAATCTGATATCCATTCAAAATTATTTTCCTGCATAACATTCTTACGATGAATTCGTCAAGAATGCATGATGAGTTTAATTTTTGATAATTTTTTAATTTAAATAATGGAACCTTTAAGCGTTAAAAGAAATAAATTTTAATAAAACTCGTTATGTATGTCTGACAAGTTCTATTAAAAAATTACCAAAAATAAAATTCTCCATACAAATCTGCCGAATTACTTTAAAAAATTAAAAATAATAATAAAACCCGCTATGCATGCTTGTCGAGTTCACTGTAATAGTGATATGCATGAAAATAATTTGTTCATTGTTGGCAGAATCAATGCACCAAATCATGTAAATAGATGTGGTGGCTGATGTCCTCTTGTAACGCGATTTCATTGTTTATATCAATGATGTTCATGTATACCTCAACATTATCTTTTAGGATCATACGTTTTTCGGGTATCACTTAACTTCATACCACATTCTTAATTTACATTATCTTTGAGCTTTCTCAATGTAATGAATTTTTTATATATATTTTGGTACATGAATTTCGTTTTAAGGTTCGGTTTAATACTGAAGTTTGATTTTGTCTAATTAGTCACCTGAACTTGTTTTCAAGGTTCAATTTAATACCTGGACGTTTTTAGTCCATTTAGGTATATGAACTTGAATTTTCAGTTTAAATACCAAGTGCTACTTATGATTTGTAACAAATTTAAACCAAGAAGGCCAGGTTCACGTACCAATTTAAACAAAAACACCAAGTTTATGTACGAACTTTGAACCAAAAAACCAAGTTCAGGTACTTAATTGGACAAAAAAATTAATATCAAATCAAAACCTGAAGCTAAATTCAAGCATGTGATTAGATAAAAAAAAGTTGAAGTATCGAATTGAATCTTGAAACCAAGTACAAAGATTAAAAAAAATGTATATTAACACTATTTGACAAATTTAATGAAATAGTGTGGTTGGGAAAAGAAATATGAAAATGAGATCAGCCATAATTATTTACAGAATTGGGAATATTGTTTCTACAATGACGACAAACGCAAAGTCGTTATATTTTCTCGACGACAAACGCAAAGTCGTCATATTTTCTCGGCGACAAAGGCAAAGTCGTCATACTTTCTCGACGACAAAAGCAAAGTCATTGTGTCCTCCCAACGACTTTGCTAAGTTTCCCCCCACATTTTTAGGACCAAATTGGAAGAAATTAAAGTATAAGGACTAAAATAAAAAAAACTTAAAACATTGACTATAGAATAAAAAGTGGCATTTTCAGGGATTTATGTTGATGTCCGAAGTATAAGTATAGTAGATTAAAATTATAGGAACCATAATGAAAAAATTCAAAAAGTTTAAAATTGTATGTTTAAATTTTAATATTTTCTTATTTATAAGTAATTTTAAATCTTTAACTTCGTTCTTTTTAATTGTTACATTGAGCTCATCCTCTTGTGTCCTGGTGGCAAAGGTAGATGTTCATCATCCTTTAGGACCCGGGTTTGAGCACCAGTAATGCATGCTGAGTGTGTCGTTTTTTAAAAGACTAAAAAAGTTGAACAGATGCTACCCTTACATCACACCAACATATTCAAAACGATGTTTTATGAGACGAAAATGATGAAAATACACCTTTGGCTCATTGCTAGCACGCAAATCTTGAAGACTTACATGAACTCAAAAAATATTCGCCTTAATCGGACACTCAAGCACACAGTTATAACATTTCAAAGTTTTACAATATATATGAGTTAATTGCCTACACTTCCCTACATATGCTCCTCATTCTAAATTTGTCATTAAACTTTTGAACGTTTCAATTTTATCTCAAATTATAACTCTCATTCTAAGTTAGTCTTCAAACCTTTTGAACATTTTAAACTCATCCCCAAACTATGGTCGTAATTCTAAATTGGTCTCGAACTTTTGAACATTTTAATTTCTTCCCCAAACTATCAATATATACTAACTACGTCTATTGTTAATAAAATTATTATAAAAATTGTTAATTACTATGTAAATATTGATTTGTCTTTTGTAATAATATGATGTGCTATAAATGATAGTCAATGTTGGGTTTTAAATAAAATAATGTTTTCATTGAAACATAGAAAGAATTATAAACAAATTGGGAGAACAAAAATCAAAACAAATGAACATTTTAATCTAATTCTAAATAATGATTTCAAGGGGCATGATACACTATTAATTATCATTTGTGTCAAATCATATTATTATATAATACACATATTAGTGTTTACATGGCAGTTAACATTTTTTAATGTTTTATTAACAAATGACACAATTAACATATATCGATAGTTTATGATGAAATTGAAACATTAAAAAAATGAGGTCAATTTAGAATGGGAGTCAGTTTAGGGTTGGAATTAAAACGTCTAAAAATTTAAGTATTAATTTAAAATAAGAGTCATGGTTTAGGAACGTGTGATACAATTAACTCCAATTGTATTTGAAACATCACATTAAGGGCACCAATTCCCTCTATTTCGAAAAAATCATTTATCCCTATAGTTTTAACTTCAACAAAATCATCATAAATATCATACGACTTTGTCTTTATCACCGGGGGACATAACGACTTTAACAATTACAGTAAAAACAACTCCAAATATACTAAATAATTTCGAACCAATATGAGCGGATGTAGTATATAAATTGGGGGTGTAATTGACCCCACTTGATTTGTTGGGTATAGAGATTTCAAGAAGGTAATATAGAATTTTTATAATTTGATCCCACTTAAATCGTTGGGACATGAGGCCAACAATACTGTAGAACTAATGTTTTGATATAATAATTGAAAAATGTTTTGGACATGTTTTGGACTGATTTAAAAAGAATTCAAAACTATTTCCAAAGTCCAAATAACTTGAAACTATGTTTATGGATGTTTCTAAAAGGGTTTAACATGTTTTTCAAAGCTAAACTTCACAAAACCTTCCAGGTGTTTCGAAACACCCTTAGGTGTTTCGATACGGTGTCTTCCAAAGCAAAAACGTTTCGATACGGGTATCGAAACGGGTCTTTCCTGGATGAGGATTTTGCCCAGCGTTTCGATACGGGCTATGCTGTTTCGATACACCTACGTGGCATCAACCACAACGGTCATAAACCCCAATGGCTATTTCCCAACTAACATTTAAATGTAGAGCGTTTCGATACGGTGCCTAGCGTTTTGATACAGGCATTTCGATACGGCCCTTGACGTTTCGATACGGATGCTCATCAGACTGCAACGGCTCTTTCTATTTAAAGAGCATATTGAAACGGGTTCAAGCGTTTCGATACGAGTAGCAGTAGAATTGCATTTATGGTGGGAAATAAAGTCCTCAACGGCTCCAATTCAATCCCAACGGCTAGTAACGGCTACAAACTCATCAAGGAGTATAAAAGGGACCTCCAAGCATCAAGATAAGGTTAATGCTTCAATTGTCAATCAAAAAATGATCAAATATTGTCTTTATACTTAAATTGTCATTTCCATGTATAGACAAACACTAGTGAACCAAAATTATCAAATTTGCTCAAGTGTTTTAAATTTTGGGTGAGAGCTTATTTGTGCAAACAATCACCTATTAGAGGGATTTAAGTTTGCTTATCTTTTCCCTTGTAAAGAAGGTTTTGATCAAGGCTTTGGATAGAAAGCTTGATCGTGTATAAGGGTTTCCTCCTAAGCCTAGAAAAGGGGACGAATCAATAGTGGATTGATTGGAAATCCTTAGTGGGAAGCTAAGGTATTGGATGTAGACCTTGGTTAGAAGGTTGAACCACTCTAAAACCATTGTGTCAATTATCTTTTTGCTTCCACACAATATCCACCCAAAATTCCACCTCTTCACCACTTGGTGAGCAAGATCGGTTGAAGAAATCGAGCAACTAATAACTCAATAATTGGTATCAGAGCTTGGCTCAATCGAAGAGGAGTAATATCCTATTGAGAAGGTCCGACAAGCTCGATTATCATTTCACCAACCGGCTCAAATGGCGCAATCCATCGACAAATCATTTTTCTTTGACGGAACTCACTATGCCCATTGGAAGACCAAGATGAAGTTTTTCATAAAGTCAAGAGACTACAAACTATGGGACATAGTTGAAGATGGTCCGTTCGTGCCTCAACGAAGCAAAGCGGAGTGGAGTGTCGACGATCGCAAGAAGATGGAGCTAAATTGCAAAGCCTTGCACATTCTCTTTTGTGCATTTGGCCCAACCATCTATGAGAAGATGTCTTCTTGTGAGAGTGCCAAGGAGGTATAGGACAAGCTTGAAGTTACATACGAGTGAACCGATGAAGTTAAGGAGACCAAGATTGGGCTCCTCACCTTAGAGTATGAGAACTTCAAGATGGATCCGGAAGAGAATATCGAGAAGATGTTTGATAGGTTCTCCACAATCACCAATGGTCTCAAGGGCTATGGAGAAGCCATTCCGGAGGAGAAACTTGTCTGAAAGCTCATCTACTCACTTCCCGAGTCATGGGACTCAAAGATGACCGTTATTATCAAAACCAAGAATTTGAAGACCTTGAAGCTTGATGAACTCATGGGGGTCACTCCTTACTCATCAAATCATGAAGAAGAACAACGAAGATGAGAAGAAGATGGAATAAATTAGAGCTATGGGAGAGAAGAAGATCAAAGGGCTTGGCATCAACACAAATGTCATTGCTCTCAAGTCCTCCACTTGTCATCATGTAGATTCTAGTGAGGAGAGAAGTAAAGATGAAGAGGTGGCTTATCTTTTCAGAAAATTTGCCCGGTTCATGAAGAGTGAAATGGAAAATTTCAAGCATGAATCGAGGAAGAAGATGAAGGAATCCCACAAGTCCAACAAGAGGGGATCATCTTCAAAGCAAGCATATGTGGCCACTTGGAGTGATGAAGACTCCACTGATGTTGAAGTAGCCCACCTATGCTTGATAGCCCTCAATGAGGGGGAGGTAACTTCTAACTCATGTATTTCAAATTCATATACATTTGATGAGTTGCAAGATGCCTATGATGATTTGCTTTTGGAATTCAAGGCGTCATTTTCCAAAAACAAAAAGTTGATTTCAAAAATAAAAATTGAAAATGATTTGCTTTCCAAAACAAATCTTGAACTTGAAGCAAAATTGAAAGATTTTGAACAAAAATGTTTTGATTTACAAAATTTGCTTCTTAAAGTTCAAAAAGAAAAAGATTTGATTTCCAATGAACTTCAAAAGAAAAATGATTTAAGAAAAGTTGTAACACCCGTGTTTTGGGGTTAGGAGTTATCCGGGTTTATAGTTCGAGTCAATAAAATTAAATTAAAACAAATCAACCTAAAATGTGGTGTAATTGAACTTTAATAAAAAGGGAAGGGCTTATGTTATAATTTGCCCAAAAGCTTTTAAAAAAGATGACAACTTTCAAATTGTCATCTTCTCCCCTTTTCCCATTAATTCCAACGTGAAACCCATTTCCCCATCTTCAAAACTCTCCAAACTTTCAAGCTACTATTCCCTTTGATTTCTTCATCAATTCAAGGGGCTTTTGAAAGGTAATCACATATTTGAACTCTCTTTTCCATTTCCTATTCATACATTGTCTTAGATTTTAAAAATATGGACTTTTGAAAATTAGGGTTTATATCAAGTTCGGATTTTTAAGGGGGTTTTTCATTTGGTTTTGATAAATTGAGTTGGGGCTTTGCTTAATCATGTTAAAATGTACATTATATATTAATTTGGTTGGATTTTGATGAATTCCCGAAATTGGGTAAAAATGGGTTTTTTTGAAGGGTTTTGGGTGATTTTTGGGGGTTGTTTTAGGTGGAAATTGATAGCCCAATGGTAGTGCTATGGTTAGGGGTTGATTTGGGGTCATTTGTGGGTGCAACGGGTGTTGGAAACATGGATTTTGGAAGGGGTATGTGGGCTGTCCGAAATTGCAAAGTATGGGGTTTGGTCATGGCTTGCAACGTTGTAAATTGAATTTGAATTGTGTTCCGGGTTGATCTTTTGATGTTGGGCTGATTTGGAATTGTTTGAATTGTGTTTGAGGTTGTTTGGAAGCGGGAATTTGTGTTGGAGAAGCTTCGGGAAGAAATCCGGAAATTTGAGGGAGGTTGCTTGCTTGGCTTGGAGCTTGGAAGCTTAGGTGAGTGGTTAAATATTTTCAAAATGGTTTTGAGTATTTGGTTCAAGCATGTGAACCTAGGATGGGCTTGGTAAACCCACCTAGAGTTGAGATTAGAGTGGTAGCCTAATCCCAAGCTTTGATTAGAGACTTTGATTGCACTTTTTAATGGTTGTATATGCCTCGTATTAAATTGTGGTAGTGTTGATTATGTATATGTTGTATACATGTATGATGAGGCATGTTTGATGCATTGTTATATGCATGTTGATGATAGATATGATATGGTTATACACATGTGTAAAATATAATGTGATGTGGTTGTTAATTATGTACATGTGGTGTTGACGTGTGAAATGATTTTATGAGGTGGTTTCATGATCCGAGGATCATGGTGAGTACATGCTAGGCATGGAAATGTGGTTTGTGCATGACGGTAAGTCATGGTAAGTACGTGCTAAGCACGAGAGTGTTATGAATTGATGTTATGAATGATTAATGAAATGTGTAGTATTGGCACTAGTATGCTTGGGTACAAATGATCGATCATTAGGATGTTAGTGTGTACACATGAGTCAAAAGTCGCGCGTGGCCTTGGTGGCGTTGAGTCATCAAGGAGGAGTACGGGTTCGCCCGGAAATTGTATTTATATTAGTCGGTGATGAGTGGAATCTCATCGACGGGCGTGAGGATGAGTGGAATCCCCTCCGCGTGAAATGAGGCGTGAGGATGAGTGGAATCCCCTCCGCGTGAACGGTGATGAGTGGAATCCCACCGTCAGGTAATGGTTGAGTTGTTGGATGTGAGTTCCAACGGTTATCCGCGTATTCGAGTCATAGCTAGGTGCCAATACAGATTGTAGTTTATGTTGCCCATATGTGGTTAATTGAGGGACAATGTGATTTGGGATGTGTTGCTAACATGGTTTAATATATGTGATTTCATACGTTGTGGACTTAAACATGTTGAGCATGACATGATATTGAATATATGCTCATGCATCATCTAATTATGGCTCGTGTGGATCGGAGGTAAGATCATGCATATTATCTTGGTTGTGGTTCGTGCTTGGACCCTACATTGTCGAAGGTTTGTTTTATGAGCTTACCCTCACTAAGCTTTTATGCTTACGCTCTCTTTTGTTCGACAATGCAGATCAATGGTTTGTGGGTGGCAAGGGCAAGGAAAGGCCTCCAAGTGTTGCTTACGGTTAGCTCAAGTATGATGTTTAAATTTAAAGATTGTAATAGTAAAGCAATGGGATAGGTGTGTTGATTTGAGTTTGATGTATGTCTATGGTTGACTTGATTTGTAAGCATGATGTGTCTTGCCAAATGCTTGTGTGATGAATGTTAACTCATGCCTAAGTTGCTCTTTTGAATGTTAGTCTTATGCCTTAAGAGTTTATACATGTGTTTGAATGATGTTTATATGAAAACATGTTTGTGGGGTGTCGCCTTAGTGTTAGACATGTTTAAATCATGTTGAAGCATGCTAGTTTAGTTGGTAAACCTTAAGTCAAATTGTTTTGCTGTTGTATGGTGTTTTGGTGGTGTTTTGGGTCACCTTTGTGCCTCAAAACAGCAAAATCGAGTCTGCAGACAGGGGGTGTTTCGGAACGGGTGCCCCTGTTTCGGAACAGTCCCTGTGTATATGGCCTGCCGTTTCGAAACGGATGAGGGTCGTTTCGGAACGTTTTCGCTATTGGAATTTTGAGAAATTGGCGAGATGAAGTCGTTCCGAAACGGGCCTTTGAAGTTTCGAAACGGTCAAATCTCGTTGACCACGAGATATTGACCGTCAAGGTCGTTCCGATACGGGTCTTCCTTGTTTCGGAACGGTCACCTTGTGGTTGACCCTGGCCCGTTGACTAGGTCAAGGCGTTTCGGAACACCCTATAGGCGTTTCGAAACGGCCTGCTGTAATGAAGTAAAATGTACTGTTTATGTTTTGTTTGGTCGGTGAATGTTTCGTTGTTTGTATCTTCCGCTGTTGTGCTTCACATAGGAATTAAATATGCATCTAGATAAGACTAAAGTTAAAAGAAATTTTCTGGGTCGTTAACCGAGGGGAAGCCTTAACGGGTTTCGCTTCGGTTTTCCCCGTGTGGCCCACTCGGACCGGTCATCCGACCAGACCGGGACGAGGGGGTTACAAAATTAAATTTTTATGCAAGGCAATCTAGTGCCCCTAGATTTGTTAAAGGAAAATATATTAGAAGTATTTGGGTCCCAAAAAGACTTAGTACTTCAATTAAAAAGAATGACATTGAAAAATGGATTTCCAATGGGACTAAAGTTTGTGCTACTAATGTCTATGGATCCAAAGCAATTTGGATACCAAAAATTACTTAATTGTCTTTTGCTAGATGTGATGGAGAATGATCAACAAGTCCAATTAATGAGGGGGAGCTCCATGCACACAAAGGTAGAACACTTGAAGAAGGAAGGCTTCACATCCTCCCTTGGGTTCAAGTGTTGGTAAAAAATCTAGTTGTTTTTTATTTTATTTGATTTATTTCTTTTTATTTCAACTAGATGATCATATATGTTGGACTAATATTTTTTATGATGCTTTGAGTAAGGGGGAGCCATTTTAAAACCAAAATCTTAATTTTGTCAATTTTTTTTCTCTATAATTATTTTGAACTTAATGTTTTAAATTCTTTTTGATATAACAAAAAAGGGAGAAATTGTTTGACAATTTGAATTTTCAAATGAATAAGGGGAAGCTTTATTTGATTTCATATCTTTAATCTCTTATTCACATTTTTAAATTTAAAGGGGGAGAATCCCAAATAATTTTTCAATTTAGTTTTATTATATCAAAAAGGGGGAGATTGTAGAACTAATGTTTTGATATAATAATTGAAAAATATTTTGGACATGTTTTGGACTGATTTAAAAAGAATTCAAAATTATTTCCAAAGTCCAAATAACTTGAAAATATGTTTAGGGATGTTTTTAAAAGGGTTTAACATATTTTTCAAAGCCAAACCTCACAAAACCTTTCAGGCGTTTCGAAACACCCTTAGGTGTTTCGATACGGTGTCTTCTAGTAGCAAAAACGTTTCGATACGGGTATCGAAACGGGTCTTTCCTAGATGAGGATTTTGCCCAGCGTTTCGATACGGGCTATGCCGTTTCGATACGCCTACGTGGCATCGACCACAACGGTCATAAACCCCAACGGCTATTTCCCAACTAACATTTAAATACAGAGCGTTTCGATACGGTGCCTAGCGTTTCGATACGGATGCTCATCAGACTACAACGGCTCTTTCTACTTAAAGAGCGTGTCGAAACGGGTTCAAGCGTTTCGATACGAGTAGCCGCAGAACTGCATTTATGGTGGGAAATAAAGTCTTCAACGGCTCCAATTCAATCTCAACGGCTAGTAACAGCTACAAACTCATCAAGGAGTATAAAAGGGACCTCCAAGCATCAAGATAAGGTTAATGCTTCAATTGTCAATCAACAAATGACCAAATACTGTCTTTGTACTTAAATTGTCATTTCCTTGTATAGACAAATACTAGTGAGCCAAAATTGTCAAATTTGCTCAAGTGTTTTAGGTTTTGGGTGATAGCTTATTTGTGCAAACAATCGCCTATTAGAGGGATTTAAGTTTGCTTATATTTTCTCTTGTAAAGAGGGTTTTGATCAAGGCTTTGGGTAGAAAGCTTGATCGTGTATAAGGGTTTCCTCCTAAGCCTAGGAAATGGGACGAATCAATAGTGGATTGATTGGAAATCCTTAGTGGGAAGCTAAGGTAGTGGATGTAGACCTTGGTTAGAAGGTTGAACCACTCTAAAATCATTGTGTCAATTATCTTTTTGCTTCCACACAACATCCACCAAAAATTCTACCTCTCCACCACTTGGTGAGCAAGATCGGTTGAAGAAATCGAGCACCTAAAAACTCAACAAATACTTAATGTAGTTTTTGCCTTGTCGTTGGCGACACTAATCTTGGTGTTGGTTGTCGATCGTCGACGCTTCGTATTCTCCATACTTTTATATATTGCTTTAGTTTGTTATTTTCTTTCAGTTTTCTCCTACCCTTTATTAAAAATCTCTTTTGTTTGATTTTTTTTCTTTTCGCATATTCGCGCATGTTTGTTTGTGATACATGCATGAGAGGGGTGAAACTAATCATCTTGGAAAAGAAGTTAAAACTATTTTATAGGTCAAAAACGTTAGTCAACTTGCGACCCCTTTTTGGATGAGATCCATGCATTTATGGGTCAACATGTCTTCTTGAAACTTGTTCGGCTGTCAATTAGCTTTTTAACGAATCTTGAAACGCCTCAATCGAACATCTGGAACTCAAGATACGTCTATTTTAGCAAAGACAGCGCATGCAGAAATTCCTACACGGGATTAATACGAAATTTTTGGATAATTACAAATGTTCAAGATTTTATTTGATTATTTGTAATTTAAATCAATATAGGATTCTTCCATATCTATTAGGATCAGATTTATTTAATTAGGATTTTATTTTCAATATTTATTTATTATTAAAAGTTACTTATGTAATTAGGAGATTAGATTTCAGCATTTATTTATTGTATTTAATTTCTTAAGTTTACTAGGATTAGAACTTCTCCAAGACTTATATAAGGAGGCTTCAACCAAATTGTAATTCATATTTGAATGATTAAAAAAGTTCTCTTTTGAGTTCAGACTTGCAAGAAGTATAACTTGTGTTCTTTATTTTAGAAGCGATTCTTCAAGTTCGTCAGAATTTGTTGTTGATCTTCACACTCCTGCTCGCCTAGGTAATTGCGTCTAGAATGGTGGGTTAGAGCCGTTTGAGGTTGCTTGCTTGGTTAATTGCGATCAAGAGGGTGTCTAGGACAATTTATCCATTTATCTTCCATCTTCATCTTCATCGCCTATCTTCAACCATCTTTTCACCGATCCACCATTCGCGCCAACATCCTTATCCGCTTCCACAAGCTCAACGTTCGCGTATAAGGGGCCGTGTCCGTATCAGTTTGCCTTTGTGGCACGCTTTCACTCTGCTCATGTGGCACGTTTTCTCTGCCTTATGACATGTTGTTCGCCTACCTTTGTGGTAGATCTGCGATTGTGTAGAGATTATCATGTCGCTCGTATCTGATTTGTGATTGTTGGTCGTCTCTCAAATGTTAGATTCTCTTTTTGTGGTTGTTTGTCGATGTATTCAAATTTGTTTTTGCAAAGCAGCCTGTAAGTAGGGGTGTTCATTTCCGGGTACCCGGGTTTTCGGGTACCCGAAATTCCGGGTACCCAAAATTTTCGGGTACTAAAGGCTCGGCCCGATACCCGGCCCATAGGAATCGGGTACCCGCAAAACCCGGGTACCCGCTAATTCGGGTAATAGGGTACCCGTTTTTTGTTTCTTTTTGTTTCTTTTTTTTCTTTTTTTCTTATTTAATAGCAAATTAAAAAAAAAGTAAAATCATATCTATTTTTTTTAAAACCAATTTTAATTATGATCCGATTTTAATTACTGCCCCCACTCCAAATTTTTATTGTTTATACAAAAATACATTTATTTATTATAATCCTATTTTTTTCTTACTGTGTATGGCTGTATGCTTCATTTCTTTGAAAGCATAGTGCACTGAGTGCTGCTCAGTGCTCTCCCACTCAACTAGGGATTTGCCGATTTTGGTTTGGGGAAATCACTGTGCGTGCGTGAGGCGGTGAGGGTCTGAGGGAGAGTGCCAGAGTGGGAGACTCAGAGGTAAAATTTTTACCTAAACAAAACAGTTCGTTTTACTTAAAATTTAAAAAAAAAATAAAAATAAATCGGGTATCGGGTAGTCGGGTACCCGACTAAGAGGTATTTTACGACCCGGGCCCGACCCGGATACCCGGGAAAAAAAGCGGGCCGGGTACCCGACCCAAAAATTCGGGTAGTTTTTAAAAAAATACCCGGTAATTTTAAATCGGGTATGCGGGTCAGCGGGTCGGGTCAATCGGGCCGGGTAATTTTGAACACCCCTACCTGTAAGCTTGTTTTGGTTCACTCGCCACTCCATCATCTCAAAAGCGTCTAATTGAATAGAGACAAAAAAGTACTATTGGCGATTATTGGATTACTATAGATGATGGACATTACATTCAAAATAAGGCTTTAACTGTGACTTTGAATTTTTTTTTTTTATTTGTTTGGATTTTGGTTGATACAGTCCCCAAATTTTTCTCTTTGAGTGATTGCATTGATACCGTTATACATTTTCTGTTTCAATAAAATTTAGTAGAGTAAAAAAAACCTAACAAGAAGAGTAAATGCAATTGAATGACAGCTACAAATGTAATAAAAAAATTGAGCAGTAAGCTGACCTAACCAATGTCCATTGACCGCCCTATTTATGAGCTTATCCTTTTGTCCTGTTGGACCAACCCCACCTCAACTGGTGGGTCTTATTCATCAGTGTCACAGTTCCCATGACAAACTAACACAACTAACTTTCATTCAGTTTATATATACTATATTAAATATAAATATAAATATAAATTGCTGAAAACTATATAGTAAAATAAATATCTATATAGTCAGTTGGTTTACTCGAAAACATGGGGTCCTCTTCAGTTATGATTTGACGGGAACCCATGAGTGAAATATATATTTAAAAATAAAATAATTTTATCCAATTGTTGGATGAGAAAATTTTCAATTTGGTATTGGTAGTCTCATTATTTCCATTTAGACTTTGGAGTTCAATTAACAATGATAGAATTTGGAGAATATGGTTTTTCGAATGATTATTCTTTATATGATTATTAGTATCTGATTTGAATATTACAGAAATTTATTATGAGCACAATTCTCTCGATCTAATTTATTTTATTTATAATATTATTGTTCGAACTTTTATTTATTTTTACTTAAGTAATCTAAATCTTCTTTTCACTATACCAACTAATAATTATTAATAAATAAAAAATCAACGTGTCAAACATTGATAGGTAAAGAAAAGGCAATAGACTTCAAAATGACTTGAAGTTGCCACTTTGAGTCATTGCATGCTCTACATGTGTCCAATTATAAATATCTTTTTCATTTGATAAATTATAATATGGTCTGGATAAGCGCAATAGGAGCGAACATGCAAAATCTTTAAAGAAATGCGAGCCTCAAAATTAGTTAATTATATGTTTGTAAGGAAATATAAAAAAATTAGGTATGGACTAATAATAAAACACATAAAAACAGTAAAATCATGTTGTATTGCATGGATTTGAGTCATGCTAGACTCGTTTTTCTATTCAAAAGTTAACCTACTCTGTATGCAACAAGTCAATAAACATTTTATTTTTTAAAAATTGAATGTCCCATTTTAATATAATACATGTTACTTCTTAAATATTTAAACCGTGTTAATAAATTATAATTATTAAAATCAACCATAGATTGAAGATAAGCATGACATTAAATGCAATGCTACGAAAAAGGCATTCTTTTGAGAAAAATTCAAAATTCGTGCAGATTGTGATAAGATAATGAGTGGGATTAAGGTTGCAGTTGGGGACAGACGTAAAATTTTATGTTAAGAGTAAACTTATCAAATTTTATGAGTTGAAAATAAATTTTTAATATAAAAGTATAAAAAAATTTAAATTATATACGAATCTCAGATTTTCATAGAGGTTGGAGCGACCGCCCCCTCCCGTGTTCGATAAAACTAATTGTATGTGGCTGAGAGTTGAACACCTACGCATAATTACGGTTAGGGAAGGGAGCAGCAGCAGCACAATCGCAAAACGGCAAGCTAAAACTCGAAAGGCATGGATATTGGATAAGATCAAAAGAGCCAAAAAGGGAAGGGAAAAAAGTGAACACGTTACGAGCATGATGGGGATGCCCCTATTTTGTCCGGTGCTCCTCGTGTGGACCGAGGCTGCTTAAACGAGACCCTCGCATGTGCTGCCGACTCGCTACGGTTTCAATTCTAGGATTCTGTTTTTGTTTTTGGCTTGCACTAAATAAGCGTTACGCTTGGACAAAAACGACAGGGAAGGAAGAAAATGTCTAAATTCATCCTAACCAAAGTAAATTATTTCAGAATATTGTTTCGATTGAACTCAACAAATGGTCTCAGTGAAAAAGTGGATGATATTCATCCTAGAAGACTCGAGTTCAATCGTAATGTCTATAAGATGCATGTGTGCATATCAAAGAGTTAAGAAAACCTATAAACAGATACTACATTGTAATCACTTCACTATTAAAAAAATATTTTCCGATAGGATTTTGTTTATATATTGTATCAAATTATATATTCAAAATAAAAACATTTGATACAATTGTTACTTTTTTCATACAGTCCTAATACTAAAAGATTATAGAAACTAATAATAAGGTTAGGTTAAGAATTCAAAAGCGCCAAAATAATCGATGTGACATTAACATAAAATAAATACGCGTAAATATGAGATTTAATATGGTTCGGCTTTGTCAATGTCAACCTTCACGGGAGAAACAAATTCGTTGTATCCCATAATCAGGCATATCCCAAAATTTGTTGTATCATAAAACACTTCTAATGTTCTTACAATACATATCTCTACAACCAAAGGATGATTAAAACCTACCCTATATAGCGAACACTCTTTCATCGTTCCTAGTTACAATACCCATTTCTACATAAATCATTGATTAGACATATAAAGAGACACAGAAAAGAAACAGGCGAATTTTATTCCACACACAACAAGCTTATCGAAACATATATATATATATATATATTATACAAAGAACAAACAAAAGGTAAAATTGAAATGTTAGGCATTAAGTTTTGATAATTTTTATTCCTCACTTTCGCTCAATTTAAGTGTTAAAAATGAAGAAAATAAGAGAAAATGACAGATTTTTTACATAGTTTTCTCTTGGTTGTTATTTTTTTCTACATAAAAAAAAACCGAGACCATTTCCTTTGCTTTCCCTCCTACACTAATCCAAACACAATATTTTACGACATGATTTTTCTTTAAAAAATAATCATAATTTTAAATGCGGTTATAATTTACAGTATTATAAAAACCTCTAAAACTGTTATAATGCGGTCGTTACGTTACTACCGCAATTTAATACAAACACACTCCATTTACTTCATCTTTCCGGGGGCAAACAAGACAAAAATATGGTTAGACCAAAGTCTCAGAAAGACAGTTTGGGTCTTGTAGGCTTGAACCCACAAATTTTAATGTGGAATTGAATAAAAAACTGATACCCAAAGCTTGGGAATTGGGAGCATAGGCCCACGGAAACAGTCATTTTCAAGTTTCAGCTCGTCTTAATATATAAAGGCAAAATGTTAAAAATAGCCCCTAATGTTCACATTTTGGTCATTTTAGCCCTATCTTTTTTTGGGTGCAAACAACCACCTAACATTTTATTTTTTTTCAAATTTCACCCTTATTAGATGAAAACCGTTAGTCAACTAACGGTCAACGCTTGAGACTAACATGACATGTTTGTAGGGCATGGGGAGATGATGTTGGATTGTCACGTGACATTTTTAAAAAATTAATTAATTATTTTTTAAAGAAAATATTTTTTAAATATTTTTAACTAATTGCCATATCAACAAAGTGCCACGTGGCAGTGGCAGGTCATCTCCCTCATACCCTGCAGACATGCCATGTCAACTTCAGGCGTTGACTGTTTGTTGACTAATAATTTTCATCTAAAAAAGATGAAATTTAAACAAAAAATGAAACATTAGGTGATTATTTGCACCAAAATATAAAACGTTAGTGGCTATTTTTTAACCATCAGCCTATTATAAACCGTTTCCAAGTTTCAACTCTTCAAATCGATTCTATGACTTGTGAATGATTCAAAAGTCAAAACCAAAGTCTTTCTGTTTTAAATATTTGTTTTTAGTATAAAGAACAGACCAAAATCTAGAAAGAAAAAAAAGAAAGGAAGTCAATTGCTTGCTCAAGCCTTAAAAGACTTTCAAGTGCAGACCTTGTCAATAGCGAAGTCTACGTCAAAGTTTTACAAGAAATTTTTTAATGTAATTGAACTGAGCTTGGATAAATAAAGTTTTATTTATGTTTGTTTGTTTGTTTTTTAAAGGTATTTATATTCGGTCTGTATTTGTTTATCTTTTAAGGTGTTCGTGTTCATTTGTTTAGCGTTCACAAATTCGTTTAACATTCGCGAATATGTTCGTTTATATGTCCGTCAAATGGTGAGATTAGAAAACTAGTCTTTAAGCTTCCTACACTTCACTGTTTGAACGTCAAAGTTCACATTGTGTTTAATTTAGTCTCTACCTTCACAAATAATTAAAATGTAGAAAAAATAAAAGGAAAAAGAGAACAGGGTAAACAGCCAATAAACGAGTCAATAAATAGGCTTTGAAACAAGCAAGTCCGTAAACATAAACAAAATGAACACGTATGTTTGTGTTCATTCATCTATTAAATGAACATAAAAAATTGTTCATACTCATTTATTTAACTTAATAAACGAACACTATACTATACTAACGATACACGAACAGTTCATCGAATACTCCGTTCATTTATACCCCTAAATATCGGTTGCTGGTACAAGAATCTGATTCCATGGTCCATTAAAATGGATATATACATACAACAAAAAGAAGGGCAAAATGCTAATGGAGTTTCCAGGGCAGGCACTTGAGCTGAGGACAGGGTTGTGTCCAAGTGGTGGAGCATTCACCGCCGGTTCCATTGCAACATTTACAAACAACTCCAAGAGTGGAAAAGCTGCTCGAGTTTCCTGCAAATTATATAAAAAAACAAGCCCATTAGGCGACTGAAAAAGAAACACACAGTTCATGGGACTGACAAGCAGATTCTTACTTTGTTGATCAGGTAGGCTGGAAATTGGTCTTGTAGGCGTAGCCAGCGGCACAAGGGGTTTAGAAACAGAGATTAGAAGCAATAACAGAAGCATAAAACCATGGAATTTATCCATTTTCCAACTGGTCTCTCCAATGAGGTATCTTTTAGCAATATAATCTCCTGAATAAGCAGAAAGGCTATATATATTAAGCAAAATGAGAAACCAATGATGGGGAGTTTAATTTAATGGGATATCTGTTGATTGTTGTTTATTCTAGAAAGGTGGCTTTGTTCTTCTGTTTGGACTCAAGAGATGGGATTTTAAATGTAGAGGGAGGGCTTCTAGAGAACAAAAAACTTGACGACACGTTTCCAAAGAAAGAGGAAAAAACAACTTTGGTCCAATCTTCTGTCTTAAGTCTTTGGAAAAAATAATATTAGCATATAACCCTCCCAACAATTTCACATGATAATGATTGTTAAGGGGAAAAGTGAATCATGTTGTTGGTCCACGTTTTGGGAGAGGTTCATCTTTTCTGATTTTAACGGAAAACTACGATCAATGGTGATCGTACAAAATAAGAGGTGTATGATGTTTTAGTTCTAATTAATCAAATTCACTTGATTTTACTTTATTTGGAGAGATCATCGTCTCTCCTTATAGTTATAATGGGGATGTTTGACGGATATATTAAATAAATACACTTAGCTGGTGGATCAGAGTAGCACTAACTATCAATAAATTAACTTAGTTAGTGGGTCGGGCGGTTTTAATAATCATCTAATTAGGGTACAATTGCTTCTTCGATAATAATGTAGTCTGAAAATTTTAAAAATTCTTGAAATCTTGTGTCCAAAAAGATGAGAGCGAATAAGTATCATATGGAGAGGGTGTTGTGGAGGACTTAACAGATAGAGACATGTTATGTAGAGAAAATAATAATATAGAATATAATGAGTATAATAATTTCTAACCATGTATTTTTATTGATTGATTTAGTAAGGCGCATTGGGAAATTGAGAATGAATGTCTAGGTGAGTGGGTGTAGTAGTTTATGGAGCTCAAGATTTGTTGGTGAAATCCATTTAGTTACATGGACATTTTTTAATGATTTTGGGTGGAAATCAACTTTAAGAAGATTGGATTTGGCATTTGTAACTCGAGACAATTTGATATAGTTGAACTTTATAATATGAATTGTGAACGAGAAGCAATGATATTTTATCATGTTAGAAATTTAATACGTGAAAAAGTAATCGAGGTGATAACAACATAAAATAAGACACAGAAGAGAGATGAGATTTAACATGGTTCGACATTGTCTACCTTTACGGATGAGAGAAGCGAATAATCCACTATCAATATAGAGAACACGAAGAGTACGAATATATTATATCACAAGTAATCACATAATCTGGTGTATCCAAAACACTCTTCCCAACGTTTTTACAATAATCATCTCTACAACATAGTCGTTATAGTTGCAAAGATCCTAAAAGCAGTTGCATCTCTCTAAAGTAATTCTTTCTCATAATAATTTTTTTCTAATAATTCTAAAGGTTAAACATAGTCTATATTTATAGACTCAAATACTTGATCACCAAGAACCTTTATTTAATAAGATATCTTATCTAATATAGATATTTACACGTTAAAGTAAACACTAATTACCAAGTAATCTTCAACCACTAGAATTACAATAATATCCAACTTAATTACCAATTAAAATTTGAGTCAAATATAACATACCCTAATGTCAATTTCATTGAATAATATATATAAATTCATCAGAATTGTGAAATTTTATTAAATTTAAATATCAAACATGAATTTATCAAAACTGTAACATTTGAAGGTTAAAGTCTGCTAGAGCTCCTCGTACTACATTAAAAAATTATTTTAATCTTTCTATTATAAAAAGAACATTTTAATCCCTGTACGTTTGAAATAAAAATATTTTAATCCAAAAATTTAAATTTATTGTTAGTTCAACTAAAATTTTAGGTTTAAATACCTCTTACGTCTTTATCAATTTAAAAATTCAGTAAATTAATCATAATAAACAAACAAATTCATTTAGTCCATATATATTTCAAAAGTGAGAAAAATAAAAAGGAGAAACTAATTAAATTTAAAAATATTATTTAGAAAAAATCTAAAATTTAAAAAATTACAAAAATACAATAATCTTCCATAAAAATAAAAATATAACACTATATTCTGGAATTAAAAAATATAAGAATTAAAATATATAACATTCAAGAAAATTATAAAAAAAATGTTTCGAAAAAATTCAAAACTATGTTCAGGAAAAAATCGAACATAAGATTAACATGATTATAAAAATATTTTTTATAACGAAGATAACTACAATAAGTGAAATTAAAATGAACACAACTTATGGTCACTAAGGTAGTTTTATTTTTTAATATAATATATAATATTTGTATAGTCTTCACACTTTTTTTTTCAATTTTTAGATATTGTTCGTAACTTTTTCAATTTTTGAAGATTATTTTTTATTTTCTGTAAATTTCTAAAATTTTGTTGTTTTGAATTTCTAAACTATATTTGTAAATGATCATTTTCAAATTTCATCTTTTATATTTTTTGTATTTTTAATTATTTTTAGTTTTATTTTTTAAATAATTGTTTTGAGTAGTTTTTATGATTTTTAGTTTTATATTTGTTTTAATAATTAAAAAAACTCCAATCACAATTGGACTTGACTAAAAGAAAATTTTAATTGTGATGAGTTCTCCTTTTTTGCTCACTTTTGAAATATAGAGAGATATTAAATTAAGGGTAATCTTCACCGGTGATCCCTTTCGTTTAGGGTGTGTTATATTTTGGTCACCAAAATTCAAAAAAGATTATTCTGGTCACTTACGTTTAGAATCGTTTCTATTTTGGTCCATTGGACGTTAGTCTCCGTTACTTAAAAAATTAGTTTCTAATTTAACCCCCACACTTTCAAAATTTTATTTTTCACCATCTTCCCCAAAAATTATAAAACTAAAACCCTATAAAATTAATTCAAAACCCTAACCGAAGCTGGAAAATAAACTGGGAACAACCAGAGACCCCCAATTTCTTTCAGTTGTATACTTGACATAACAGTTACAGAGAGTGGCTCTGCCTTGGGGAATTCTAAGGGAGTGAAGCATGCCATCACCATCAAACATGTGGTAGGAGCCTCGAGGGAAGTACTGTGGATTGGGGTCGTTGCGTATGTACACACCGTCTAGGCATGAAGGGAGGGCTCCCTGTATCACCTCACACTCTGTTGGAGGGAGCTCATTGACAGGTGCAAAGTTTCCCGACAACACTAGCCTCGGATCAAGCGCAGGGCGGAGAGGGGGGGTCAATAAAGTTGTGGATAATATCATCGAATGTATCGAATATACTAGTGGCTACCGTGGCTCCAATGGATGAGGAGAATGCAGTTAGTGGTGGAATTTGAGACTTAGTTTCAATAGGTCTAGTGCTAAGGGAAGGTCGAGGTGGTAAGGATTGCATTGGAACGGGTCTAGATATGACTTTCGAGAGATAGCCGGCGGAGAGAGCGTTCATGTTGAGATAAGTACCGGGCAACAACGATGCTAAGAATCAAGGAAGGGAAAGGACTAAAAGGAGTCTTGTTGTAGGAATGAAGCCGAATGCCACTGCAACACTACTTTCTTATATATGACCATAATCTCAAATCTGGGACACAAACTAGAAATTTCTTTTCAAACGCAAATTGTCAAAAGAAAGTGAAAAACATGGAAGCTCTTGACAACAGATGTAATTCTTTTGTGGTGTTTGAATGAGAGAAACAATTAGGCATATGTAATTCTTGACAGCAGAATCATTGATGAAATCCGGCAAACTTTCCAAAGCTATCAAGTTCATCAACATGTAAGCTCTTGCGTCACTCACAACCAGGGTTAGCACCTTTAGGATCTCTGGGGGCTTGCAATGGAAGCTGACGCTTTTAATCTTGGGGGAAAGGGTTGTAGTGCTGGTTATAGCCATTGATTTAATTTTTTGGGTCTTAGTTTTATAATTTTTTGGGAAGATGGTAAAAAATAAAGTTTTGAAAGTTTGGGGGTTAAATTAGAAATTAATTTTTTTAAGTAACGGAGACTAACGGCTAAGGGACCAAAATAAAAACGATTTTAAACGTAAGTGACTAGAATAATCTTTTTTGAATTTTGGTGACTAAAATAGAACACACTCTAAACGAAAGGGACCACGGGTGAAGATTGCCCTTAAATTAATCCCTCAAGAATGGTTAATCCGATTAATTTATAAATGATAGAGACCTAAAAAGTATTTAAACCCAATGTTTTGGTTTAACTAATGATAAATTAACATTTTAGACTAACTATTCATTGTTTTAAATGTACATTAACTTAAAATGTCCATTTTAATTGTAGATGGACCAAAATAAATTTCTGAGTGTAGTACAAGGGTCTTTAGTAGACTTCAACCATTATTTGAATTTGTTTAAGTATAATGATTAATCTTTCCATGCTTGTAAATTCTTGTATAATTATAATATATAAAGAATCCTAACATTCTCGTAGATGCTTGAGTAATGTGTCACGAGACTAGCTTTTTGACCCAGCGTACCGTGTGGCCTTAGTCGATGTTCTTGAGACAAACGACTAAATCAGCCTAAAATCTCTCTTCGAAAGATCAAACTCTTTCAAAATACTCAAACAAATAATCGTTTTAAGCGAAAACAAACAAGAGAAAAGTAAATGAAGAACAATTAAAGAACACGAAAAACAAGAGAGAGCTTTGAGTAAAAGTCTTGTATTACTCAATGGGTGGATGAGTACAAAAGAGGTGGAGATTCCTCTATTTATAGTTGAATCCCCATACAATGAGTGGACGAGATAGATTTACAATAACGGTTCAGATTGAAAGCCACATACCAAATCTATGCTAACTAAGGAAGCTCTATCACCTTGGAATACTTTTCTTAGGTTTACACTCACATTGATTGATATTCTGATCCTCTGAAATATTTCATAATAAGATGTCATCTATTAATTTACTAGGCTCGGACTTTCTATCAGTCTTCAAAGATAGGCCAAAATCATGTGGTCTTCTAGGCAAGCCCAAAATTTTGCAAAACACCTCTTGGACACTATGTTGTGCATGTATCTCGGTTGCTATCTCGTGAGCCATGACAAATGTATGTATGCCATTTATGGTTAGTTTAGTTTTTAAAAAATGATTTTCGAAAAGTATTTTTGAAAAATGTAAGGCTCAATACACTTTTTTCTCCCTAAACTTTACTTGTTTTCCTAATTTACCCCTTAAAGTTTATTTTGACCATTTCCCCC
The DNA here is from genome assembly GCA_958450335.1 of Hibiscus tridactylites. Taxonomy (NCBI): domain Eukaryota; kingdom Viridiplantae; phylum Streptophyta; class Magnoliopsida; order Malvales; family Malvaceae; genus Hibiscus; species Hibiscus tridactylites. The sequence goes on along the minus strand of OY288267.1, from coordinate 32,176,497 downwards.
CTAGCATTTTCGACGTTACCCATATTGCCCCCTACCATTAAAAAATATGTCTTGACCAATCATAATGTGCCAAATCATTTATTTTTTTAAATTTTAAAATAAAATAAATCTATTAAAATACCCAAAACACCCTCATCTTCATCCCCTGTCATCTTCTTCCCCACCATTTCTCTCCGGTTACAACCCATAATTCCCCACTCCAAACTCCGCAACCACACAAACCCTTCACTATTAAATGACCACTACCCGTTACTTTCACCAAAGAATTTATCAAAGCTTCCTTTTCATGTTATAAGCAGTTTGGTTCGTTGAATAAAGAACGACAAAAAGAAACAAATAATGTAACCACCCGAACTCGCTTATGCGTTTCACCTAACTTCGGGCGGTCACAACCTATAATCAAACTTTCTGTGAAATATCTCAGTCAAAATATCAAAACTGATATAGTTTCCCCCCTACGGGAGATTTACGAACCATACCTTAAAACCTGTTAACGAAGATATATCAATACTATTCTCAGAACGATTATAAAATCTATCAGTATTGCTTTCAAATTCATCTCAAAATAGCAAGTAATAGTTTAGTAACATGTGGTTACAAAATAGATGATATGAAAGCATAAAGTGTTTAGTTATAAACTAATGCCAACATCCGACAAAACCAAAAGATAAGTCGTATCAAAATATAGGCATAAGTCACCCAAATACAGATAGTTTGGAAGATAAGAACATTACAACAGTCTAGAGCTAAATGTGCTGATCCTCCAGTTACCGAGTCCAAAAGGGTAGCCTATCACAAGTATCTGAAAGGGGAGAAGAGGAGGGCATGAGCTAGAGAGCTCAGTGTGTTTCAATAAGTGCATATCAAACAAGTATGAATACATATCAATCATAACATGAGAACACATAACAGTTCAATACAAATGCTCGAGTATATACATAGGGTTTACTAGTAACTACCCTCCAACCTTACACCAATATGCAGTCCCCAGAACTGCATCTATAGGGACTTACCCTAGGCCCAATGGGCATAAGGGCCACCTAAGGGGCTACCTTAGGTCCATAAGGTTTTACCCGTGCTAAAGCATCAAAACCTACTCAAGGGGAGACCTTGAGTCTATAAGGATTTACCGACTGGATTAGGGCTGCACCTGCAGAAACTTCATAACATAACCCAACAATATACCCTAGATAGTAATCGGTGTTCAGATTCCAGATATGAGTAACAGAATACATGTGACAGACATATTCTATTCAGAGTATAAAAAATTGAAGATTCATGCTTTTGACAGATAAATGGGCATACCATTGAGTAAAGCAGACATTTTCATCATTCATCATGCAAACAGATTGTACCATCATAGGTCAAGCTAACAGATAATGTTATCAAATTCATCAGACAGCCAAGCAATACCATCACAGATCAAGCAATCACATACAGAGTATACAGATTGAGCAGACATACATCAGGTAGGCAGAGAATGTCATCATATATACAGTTCATCATTTCATCTCATTTTCTAACATAGTGATGCAATCTCAATAGCAACTGAACATTCATCAAACATAACATTGTTCATGATTAAATCGTTAGATTGTTTACTAATATGTAATCATTATACAATTCATTCAATAGAATATAGCACACATGGAACACACCTCAAAAGCTGGTCGGAGATGGGTCTAACGGACACCTGCCTCAGTACGCTAGGATACAGGGTCGGATCCTAGATCATGAAAGAGTAACGATCATAACGTGAAATAAGAGTCAAACTTGTTCTTATACACAGAGTTTAAATTCGTACTGATATTCACTGAAGCATGAGGGTGAGCGGATCGAGAGGAGCTAGGCTGAGCTGAAAAGTGGTCACACGCGTCTCGAGTACCTTACACAATTAATACATTATTTTAGTCACTTATTCGTTTTACTATTATCTGAATTGAATAATTAAGTACATATGCATGATCTGGGTTTAAGGTCAGATTCGGGGGTCTTAGAGTCAGAATTTCGCAAAACGAGCTTCAAAAACGGACTCAGGACGTCGAAAAAAATAGGGCTTTTTCGGAAATTTTGACTTTTTGGTCAAAGTCAACGCTGACGTCATCAGGTCAAAGTCAACGAGGTCAGGGTCAACGCTGACGTCATGATGACGTCATCAGCCAACAGAGGGTCAACTGAGTTGACTCGGTGAGTTAACTCACTAAGTCAATTTGGGCGAGTTGACTCAGACACGGGTCAGTTCGAGTTAGAGACGGGTCGGGTCGGACTCGGGCGATGGGCTCGGGTTGACTGGGTTTGGGTTTTGGGCCAAATCGGTTCGGGTTTGGCTGATGGACTGACCGGTTCAGTTCAGGCTACTTGGGCCGGCCAGTTCAGACCAGTTCTTACCCTTGGAAAACTTAGCGTCGCCAGACGGTGATCGAAATGTCGCCGGAGGCTCGGGATGGCACGATTCCACCTGAAAAAGAATGGCAGATTCGAATATTCACTAAACCCATCCCACACAAACTCAAAAATCACCAGAAAACAACCGGGAATCTTTGCAAAAAACCAAAAGGTCGCCGGAACTTACGTAGCTTCGATGGAGGCTTCACCGGCGTCGGTTGGACACGAAACTTTAGGGGTTTTGCACAGCACGACGAGGGGAGCCGAGAATCGATGGCTGTTCCTCGAACGGACGTCGAGGACGGTCGAAATTTGAGCAAAACAGAGAGACGATGACGTTAGGGATTCGACGAAGCTTTTAACGGCTCTCTCAGGTAGACGACGGCACGGCTACGCGCGTGACCTGCGACTGGTCGTTCAGAGTAGGGCGGCGCGCACGGTGGTGGTGCCGGTGTCGCACACGGAGCGGCGATGCGGCAGCCGTGAGTTCGCCGGCGATACGACATTAAAGCCGGTAGGTGAGGAGTCAGAGTTAAATTAAAGCTCACTCAAACTAACTCATTGATTAACAAACAAATATCACTCTTGGTAATATTTGTTAGAAGAGGGCACTTGGCTCAAATTGTTAGCATGCTGGATGGTGTGGGCTGAGGTCTTGGGTTCGAGCCTCCACACCTTCACCTCTCTTTTTTTTTCTACTTATTTAACCGGGTGTTACAAAGAAAGCTTTAGTTCTCATCAAGTTAGAATCAAAAATTCTAAATCATTTTTTTTTTCATTGAAAGGAAATCAAAATCGTAGATGGACCAAGACGATCCTTTTGGTTGGTTAATCGATGAATGCTAGATGTCACACTCTGAGGCGTTCGACTTACAACACTGCTCTTATTTTGGAGTGTCAGATTATGATGATTCCAACTCCAGCGATGCCGATCGGAATACGGCTGATATCCCTGTCGAATCCACCGGCATCTCATTGTTGTCCCCTGAGTTCATGTGGACTCCTACCTCCTCTGAGTACTACAGTGATGACCAAATGGTCGGGAATGGTCTTGATCGTGACGGAGGAATTGTGCCCATTGTCGTGGACAGCGGAAGTGCCGTTGATTTGTGGATAGATACGGACTTAGGGTTTACGGAATTGGAATCGAAATAAAATATGTTTTTAATGAAAGAATCTTCGTCGAATGAAGCTCTAGAATTGAGTGACACTGAGGCATTATTGGAATCATTGAGGAATGCTACTCCATCTCCCGGATGGGTTGTGATCGGACAGAAATGGTAGGGAAGAAGATGATAGGGGATGAAGATGAGGGTGTTTCGGGTATTTTAATATATTTATTTTATTTTATTTCAAAATTTAAAAATAAATAAAAAATGATGTGGCGCGTTCTGATTGGTCAATACATATTTTTTTAACGGTAGGGGACAATATGGGTAATGTCGAAAATGTTAGGGGGTAAAATTGATCAAAATAAACTTTAGAGGATAAGTTAGGAAAACATGTAAAATTTAAGAGAAAAAAATGTATTAAGCCAAAATTTAATTCAAAAATTAAGTGTTTGGTAGGGGTGGCAACGGGGCGGATCGGGGACGGTTTTGCATTCCCCACTCCGTCCCCAACACTTGCGGATACGGTTTTGGGGAATCTCCACTAAATATTTCGGGGATTTTTTCGTCCCCATACCCATCCCTTACGGATCCCCGCGGTTTTCGGTTAATCCCCATACCCAAAAAAATATAAATTAATTTATAAAAAAATACTCAACATTAAATCTCTAAAATTACAAACATAAAAGATAAATTTAATTTTATCAAACAACAAACAAATAATTTCAAAACTATAAAACATGACTTAAATATTAACCATTTGAAACATGGCATCTTGAACTATCTTTAAAAGAAAATATGTGATTAATAATCTATAGTTTCAAATAATGATATGTTTGTTCTAAAAGAAACTAGATTCGATAATTTTTCCAATCATATAAATTACTTCTTCTAATTTTACTCGTACGATTTATGGTAAATTTCCGAAGTCATTGTTATTGTTGTTTTTAGAAACAATATGTTGTCTTTTCTTCTAACATTTGCCCACTCAAAAATTAATAATTCCTAATATGTAACTCGAAATCAATAACTGTTTGTTTTAAACAAATCTAGACTTTCGTGTGATTATATAAATATAACGCTCACTCCCTAATTTAACTTGTAGAATTTTTGGTGATTTTTCAAAGTCATTATTAAAACTTTTTTAAGAAATATGCTGCTAAATTTTTATGACCTTTCAACATTCAAATATTCATATAATTTAGAATACATATCTAAATCAATCACCATGTATTTTAAACAAAACTAGACTAAATCATGTTTACAACAATGCATAGATAACATTCTAATTATTTGTATAGAATTTACAAAGAATTTTCAAACTTACTCTAGCCGGCCATGCTCAGGTGAGAATAGATTTTTGATGAAACATAGGTAAATTACCCTTATGGCCATCAAACTTCGTAAAATATCAGGATCCCTATGGAGAATCTTGGGGATTCTTGCGGATATTTTTGGGATCCCCACTTTGATTTATACGGGTACGGTTCGGTTATCCTCACGGTTCGGATATAACAATTCCCGTCCCCATCCCCATTTGAGCTCCGGTTATATAACTTCCCCCATCCCCGTCCCCATGGGTAAGGATTTCGGTTATTCCCCATGCCCATCGGTTCGGATCCCCACAGTTTTCGGTTATTCCCTACCCGATTGCCACCCCTAGTGTTTGGCGTTGTTATAATGTTATTTTGAGAAAATAAATGATTGAATAGACATATTATAAGTTAAAAATATGCATTCAAATGATATTTAAATTCTTTAATTTTATAATAATATGAAATTATCAATTAAATTATTATAAAAAAATATAAAAAATTATTAAAAATAAATTTGTAATAATTTTATGTGTTCAATGAAAATACATAATACATCATACACACCTTGAACGCACAAGTGCTCGAACTTGAGTCTCTTAAGATGAACATTATCCTTTTTTTATTAAGTCATGTTATATCTTGACAAAAAAATTAAGTTAATAAATTATGAAAACAAACACTCTAGGATATCGAATGAAAGTTAAAATTGTACTTTTGACTCCAAAATCACATTTCAAACATAAAAATTAGGGATGTCAGTGGGGCAAATTTTGTGGAAATTCGCTCCATTTCGCATTCAATTAGGTAGAGATGGTTACAAATTTTGCGGGTTGTGGGGGTGGGGTGTTGGAGTATGCCCAATGACCAATCATGAGATGGTTGTAAAAGACATACATATTTTATCTTGTTTATTAATAAAATCATTATTATTATTTCAGTCTTATTCTGTGCATCTATAAATAAACTGAATTATAATAAAGTCCTTAGAATAATATAGTTATTCATAAATGTCCTTAGTCGAGAATTATTTTGGGCGTGGACAACAATAATATATTAAGACTAATATGTAGTTGATTGATGACAAAGTTTGTTATTGACATAGAGATGTCAAAATCAATACATATATGTTAGAGAATGACATACTGGACTGACCCGCTATGAGCATGTTTCTTGGATTAATATGTGACAGTCACAACATTGCTCATGGTGATAACTAAGTGTATGACCCTCAGACTTGAGATCATCATTATTTCAATATCGAGAGTGACGTATTTTGATGCGGTCAAACATGTGTTGTAACAAACTACACTATAAAGACTGATATTGGATATGTCACAATATATATAGCAAAATATGGTTGATCAAGATAGGATTTGTCCCTCCTACATAATAAGAGTAATATCATATGCCAGTTGATTGAGTGAGACTAGAAAATGCATGGCCATGCTCGAATAAATTGATATGAGATATCATAGTTATTCGTTTATCATAGTCTACTCAAGATATCAAGAAATATTAGATGGACTGTACAAGTGTGACTAATCCATGACTTGTGTTCGATCTAGATATGAGGACAAAAAGATGTAATACATAAAAGAAGTTAGTCACAGAAAAAGGTAAAGTCGAACCGCGACTTCATGTAACTTAGGTAGCAATGATGTATTGTTAGATGTCACTCATTGCTTGTAATATTAGAATTGCTCTAGATATTACTACTAACGTTACATGAACCTACAAGGGACACACCCTATGATTGAAACGAACAAATATCGATTAGATTTTGTACACGTAATAATTATTAAAATGAAATTATTATATGTAATTATAGATAATCTCGTTTATATATATATATATATATTAATTGTAACCCCATCGACCCGGCCTAGCCGCTAGACCGCATCGAATGTGTTACATGGGGAAAACCGAAGTGAAACTCGTTAAGGCTCCACACTGATTAGCAACCCTAGAAAATTTCTTTTAAAGTTATCTTGTCTAATGCATTAATTATATCCTATGTGAGGGGACACACAGCGAAAAACACACATGTATACAAAGCAAGCAAAACAGACAATTAAGATAACACTTTTCAATCTTACAACAGGTCGTAACGATACGTTAAAGAACTGTATTGATTCACCTGTACTTGGTCAACACCCATGTCAAACCTAGGGAAACCGTATCGATACCCTCAAGGCTGGTATCGATACGCCCTTAACGGTCAGTTTCCCCTTGGTCAACTACGAAGACCGTACCGATACACCCAGGACTCGTACCGATACGCCAAAATCTCGTCAATTTCTCAGATTTCCAGAGAGCATTTTGGGTATCGATACACCCCCGCGTACCGATACGCCTTGTCCAAAACAAGGGACCGTATCGATACCGCCCTTGAGCGTATCGATACGCTCTGCCCTGCAAAACAGATTTTAGCTGCAACAAGCACAAGGAACCTAACATAAGAGCCACATATCAAGCATTTAAGCAACATACAAGCACACATATGACTCAAGGCATCCATGGATAAACATATAAAGCAATTTAAACACTTAATGATGTAACAACCAACAAGACAAGATTCTTAGAGAAAACAAGCATACATAGCATTCACCAACATAGCCAAAAGCTAAACAAAAGCACAAATCATCATGGTAAATGGCATTACAAGCCAAACACAATCTAGCAAACTTGTCTAAAGCAAGAGATATGCCAACAACACCTCAAAACATAAAGGTCTTATCCCATTGCTTAATACTAGTTACTGAAGTCTAAACTCATACTTGAGCAAACCAAACTCCCTTGGATTCTCCCTTGTTCCCCGAGCTGCTATGAAGGTCTAAGGGTCTGCTTTGCTGGAAAAGAGAGCGTAAGCGTTTAAGCTTAGTGAGCGGTGCTCAAAACGGTAGCTACAACAATGCAGTTTTAAAACATTAGTTTGCTTGAAAACCAAAACCATTTCCAAACCATTTTCACGTGCTTAAACAATAACAACATGCATTTACCTTCACGTGCATTTACTGAATGCAACCACAAGCCATTGGCTTACCTCATGCTCATTCTCATAATGTAAGCAAAGTAACCAACAATGCATAAGCATAAAAGAAGAAATCAACAACATGATTAACATGAGAATTAAAGCATCATGGGTATATTGACGTTCATCGTTTTTACTCGGATATGCGGATAGTTTCTCAAACCCACTAGACACTTTCGGTGGAATCTCACATCACCGTACTCACTTGTCTAGTAAAAACATAACTTCTGGTGGAATTTCACATCACCGTACTCCTCCTTAGTGAAATCTAGCATCACTAATGCCACGCGCGACTTTCACCTCGAGTGAACTCTAATCCTATTGATCGATCAATTATATCTGGTAACAACTCAACATGTCAATATACTCATTCACAACCACAAGCATTACTGATGCTTGAACCACTTACCATGTCTGAACTTCCATGCAAGGCATGTACTCATGATGCAAGTATAAACACAAGTCATAAGTCTCAACATGTATAACAATGCAAACTAACACATTATCAACATGACATGTTCACATTGCATCAAGAATCATAAAACACGGATTAATTGTATATGTAACACCCGGGTTTAGGGGTCGGGTGAAAATAATGTTTTAATATTATTCGAGTTCGGTTTTATAATTTAAATAAATTAAATAATGGTTCGGGTTTTGTTTACAAATAAAACAAGGTGTTGGACCCAATTTTTAAACCAAGCCCAATAGTCATTCATTAATGGCATTTGTGTAAATATCAAATAAAACCCATTCTTAATTACCTTATAATTCAAATAAACCCCAAAAATCCCATCATCTTCTTCTTCTTCAATTTTCCAACGACATGGAAGCCCTCCCCCTCCCCCTTTCACCATTTCATCTCTTCCAACTTCATCTTTGGAGCTTTTCAAAAGGTAATTGTGTTTTTGACTTGGCCTTGGTCTCCTCTTCATTTTGGTTACTTTAGATTTCACTAAAACTATGTATTTTGTAATTTGGGTTTTTGAAAGTTTATGTTAAAGGATGGAGCATTATGGGTTTTTACTAAAGCTTTTGATTTATAATGGTTAGATATGGTGTCTATGAATCAAATAGTCCAACATATATGATTTTTATAGTGTTTTAAATGAATTCCCGAATTTGGGTTTTGGTGGGTTTTTAGGAGGGTTTTTAGTTGAGTTTTGGGTGTGGTTTGTGTTGGAAATTGAGAGTTGATGTTAGGGCATTGGTTGGGGGTCGTTTTGGAAGCATTTGGAAGTGTTAAATGTGTTGAAATCACAAGTTTTGGACTGTGCAAAGGGGCTGCTCGGGAATGGCTTTTTGGGGGTTGTTCTTGGTTCGAAAAACAAGTGTTTGATGTTTGAATTTCATTCCGGGTTTGCTATATTGTGTTGTGGACTGATTTGAGGTTAATTTACTTGTGTTGAGGCGATTAGAAGCAAGGATTTGCGTTGGTAAAGCTTTGGGATCGAATCCGGAAGTGAGGAGGCTTGAGTCGGCTTTGCTTGTTTTGCTTAAGGAAATGAGGTGAGTGGTTAATGTTTTAATTTGATTTTCTAAGATTGGTTCAAGCACGTGGATGTGGAAATGTTTTCAAGAATCGTTTTGGTTCAAAGGTAATTTTGAAAGTGGTTTAGATTTGGGCTTGAAAGTGACTTAAACTCAAAGAGTAAGTTGATGTGAAATGCCTCTTTAATTTCCCTTTTTATCATTGTTTTCATTGCTTGAAACGATGGTTTGTTAAGCATGAAATTTAAATACTTGAGTAGAAGCATGTTGCCTATTTCTATATCGTTAATGATGTATGATGGTAATAATGGTGACGTTGTTATACCTTGTGAGATGTCCGTAAGTTGGTGCAGGTTGTGCACAAAAATGGTGAGTAAGACCATTTGTGTTTGGTAAGGTTGTAAGTAGTAAGTGATGCCTAATTGTGGATATTGTTTGCATCTTGTTTTGGTTGTGCATGGTATAGTGAGTACATGTCGCATGATAGTGAGTGTATATTGTGTTGCATGGTTGGTGTCGAACCTCACGTGATGGTTGTCGTTGCTCCGGTGATGTGTAGTCCCGCCGGTAGCGAGTGGTGTAAGACTCCGGTGATGTGTAGTCCCGCCGGTAGTGACTAGTAGAAGAGTACTTTGATGTGTAGTCCCATTGGAAAACTACTAGTCGAAACGGTGATGTGTAGTCCCACCGTGTGTGTTTTGGTTATGCTTGTGCATACCATGTGTGCTCATGTTGTATCTCACTATATCTTTCTCTTTTATGGTCTTGCCTTAATCTAGGATTATGTCCTCATGCATACCATGAAGTGTAATGCCATGTTAAATGCCTATATTGTTGAATTGTGGTTGAACTTGTATGATAGTAGAAGGATTAGGTCGTTGGAAGATTTATATGCGTTGACCTTTATTTTAAAGAAAGCTTTGAACCCTGCATTGTCGTAGTTATGTTTTAGAGCTCCGCTCACTAAGCTTTATGCTTACGCTCTCCCTTTTCCGACAATGCAGATCTTTAGCTTGGAGTTAGCAAGGAGCAAGATAAGGGCGTCCAAGCGTGTGGTAGTTTGCTCAAGTATGGTTTAATTAAATAATGTAGTAGTTTAGCAATGGGAAATGCTACGTGTTTTAAGAGCTTGTATCTAGACTCCTTTGTGTTGGCCACATGTTGTTAATGCCTTATGTTGATGTTTTGCTTTGATTATGGTTTGTAATGCATGATATGCTATAATGGATGTTGAGTGTGTTGGCATATCTATTGGTGTTTAGGTTGCCTTGTTAGAGAGGGCCAAACCTCATGTGCTTTCCTTGTGCCCTTTAAGGCCCTTGAGTTCCATGCATGTCTTGTATGTCTAACTGTCTTTGTTGGAATGTCAAGTATGCATGCCTTGTTCCATGTTTATATGCCAAGTTGCTTGTATGATTGAATCATCACCTTGTGTTGAAATGTGTCTTTAGTTTCAAGTTTAAGCATGCCTATACTCTTGGTTTGACATGGGATACATGTTAGTGTGTTGGTTGAGGTTTGAGAGGGATTTAAGGGCCTCCTTGTGCCTTAAATCAGCTCAAACCTGTAATTTCGTAGCAGGGGTATCGATATGGTTGGTCCCGTATCGATACGACCTTCATGTTTCAGGCCTCGTGTTTCGATACGCGAGGGGGTGTACCGATACCATTTTGGCCACTAGAGTTACTGTCCAGTTCGGCATCGATACGGGCCTTTGGCGTATCGATACGGTCATCTTAGCGTTGACCATGGGAAGTCAACCGTTGGGGAGGGTATCGATACACTCCTTGGGTGTATCGATACGGACTCCACGGGTTGACTTTGACCAGTTGACCTAGTCAAGGGGTATCGATACACCCCTTAAGTGTATCGATACCGCCTGCAGATCAAGTTAAAAACTGGACTGTGAAATGTTAGGTGGAGTTCGGTTGTTTGTCTCGTGAATGTTGTTCCGCTGTATGACCACATAGGATTAATTACTCATCTATACAAGATTTAAAATGAAAAAATAGGGTTGCTAACCGAGGGGGAATCCTTTAGGGGTTTTCACTCGGTTTTCCCCGTGTAGCTCGCTCGGACCGGTCATCCGGCCAGACCGGGACGAGGGGGTTACATTTATTGGTATCAGAGCCTGAGGTTTCCGAGACCTCGGGTAGGTAAGTGAGGTAAGTTTGATGTGTTATGTTGTTGTTATGTCTCGGTGAATGTTTTACCATGTATGCTTAATGTTTGCTTGTTAGTACGGTGTTTGAAAGCATGTGTTAGCATGATGCTTGTGTTGAAGCGTAGTGTCGAGTTCCCATTGCTACTATTACTTATTTAAAAAGATTTTTTTTTGGTAAAGGAATATACTTGAGCACCTTGGACCCTTGCTCTTGCTAACCCTAAATATTCTTGTTTGTGTGTTTTGTTTAGTATTGTATTGTTGTCTTTGGTAAGTTGGAGGCCGAGGCGTGGGCCTAGGGCCGGTAATCGTGAATCTGAGGTTTTGGAGGATGTGAATGATAAGAAAGTTCATCGCTTTAGTTCAGGACAGTATGACCGTACCAGATTTTGGAGTGCTGTTTGTTTGTTTGGGTCAACAGGCACATGAGCTGGTTTCTGTTGAGGGAGAACGATGTGACCGATCTTGACATGAGATGGTAAGAGAAGTGATGAACTAAGAGTTGGCTTTGGAATGATGTCGATGTTGTAGCAAGTAATTCCTCGATACAAACATTGGGCTTGTTTTTCTGATTAATTCTGGATCTACGTGTCCGTGTGTTCAGAGTGAGCATGCGAAGTTGTTGAATCCACCTTGTGAGGTACTAGAGGTAGGTGTTAGTGTTACTAGCTCCTTCGGGGATATAGTCGTGGTCAGAAGAATGTACGAGGGATGTCCGTTGATGGTTCAGTGGCACGTGTTTTCAGTTGATACGATGGAATTACTTCTTACGGTTTGATGTGAAACTATGCATGAATTAGCTTGTAGAACATAGAGTTAGGGTAGACTTTGAACCAATGGGAGTTTTCTTAAAGCTTACGGATGACTATGAGATTGTAATGGTAGGTGGGAATCTGGATTTCGTATCGAAGGTTGATCCAGCCTTAGAAGTCAAAGATTGATTGAGTTAGTTGACAGACTTGCCTAGCAAATGTGATGGATTTGATTTTTGAATGAGGATTAGACCGCGGACTATTAGAATAGTTTGTGTTTTCCTAAAAGTGTTTGGAAGAATTTCCCGGTTTGTCTCCTGTTAGAGAAGAAGAGTTTGTTTTTGAGATCGTCTTCGAGTTTGCTCGTGTTTTGGTTGCTCTGTACCTTATGATTCTCGACCGACTTGAGAATGTTGAAGAACCAACTTTGAGATTTGTTAGACCTTAGACTCGTTAAGCCTAGTACGTCATCTTAGAGCATGACAGTACAAATTGTGAAGAAGAAAGAGTGACAGTACGAGAATGTGTTTAGAATTCAGACAGTTGAAACAAGTGACAGTGTAATTAGTATCCGTTTCCGAGTGTCAGTGACTCGTTGGTCAGTTAGTGTGTGCTTCAGTCTATTTGAAGATTAATTTGAGATCCGATTATTACCAGTTGAAAGTGAGAGAAGCTGAAGTATCGAAGACAGCTTTCGGGGCAGATGTGATCACTTTGGGTCTTGAGTTATGCCGTTTGATTGACTAGTGTGTTAGTTACCTTCATAGAGATGTTGAACAGAATAATTTCATGTGTTTCTTGATCAGTTGTAAGCAGTCCTCATAGATGATACATGGGTGTATTCACGTACCGAAGAAGATTTTGACAAGCTATGGAGTTAGTGATGTAGATCCTATTAGAGAATTAGTTGTATGCCAAGTGGTGTAACGTGAACTCCGAGTCTATGAAGATGTCCTCCTAGGACATGTAGATTAGCCGAGCGTATTAGAATAAATCCCAAGTAGTCAAAAGAAGATGTGAGTTGGAAGAAATTGAAGACTGTGACAGATATCTATAGTTCCTAGGTCTAGCATTGTTACTTTCAGAGAATTGTAATTAGTCTTTTGAAGATAGTTGCTCCATTGATAGATTGCTACAGAAGAATGTTCAGTTTGGGTGGTTGGATGCGAGACAATGAGCCCATGAGGAACTTAAAGAAACTTTGATGAACGCTTCGACCTTGATCCAGTCATGTCAGAGAAAGAGTTTGTGAACCATAGTGATGTGTTACATGTAGAGTTAGGTTGTGTGCTTGTGCAAGACAGAAGATTGTAGCTTATTCATCGAGATAGTTGAAAGACCGAGAGAAGAGTTATCCGATATGAGACATAGAGTTAATTACATTTGTATTTGCTTCGAAGACTTAGAGACAAAGCCGTATGGTAAGGAAATGCACAATGTGTATGCATATCATCAGAACTTGAAATATTAGACGACTTAGGAAGGGTTGAAACTTGAACATCATGAGTTGTTAGAATTGCTTGAAGATCGTAAAATCAAGATTGAGTACCATTCGAAGAGAGTTGACGTGGTAACTTATGCTTCGAGTTATATTGTTGCTAGATTAGTAGTTGAGTTGCGAGTTGTAATTGCCGGATTCAGTTTACCAAATGATAGTAATCATGTGGCCGAGTTACATGTTAAACCTACATCGAGTCAGAATGCTTGAAGAGAAATAGTTGCAAGACAGGTTCTTGGCACCTCACGTGCAAGGCATATCAGAAAGAAAAACCTTCAGAGTACCGTTCAGCGATGATAGAATTTGTATTGTTAGAGACAGAATTGTCGTACCGATTGACATAGTGTTTTGAGACGTATTGTGTTGGCCGAAGCATATGGCAGTTCATTTGCAGTGCATCTGAGTTGTATGAAGACGTATTGTGAGTTGAAGATGAGTACTTCTGGGTTGAGTTGATGAATGATGTGGTTCAGTATGCGAGTAAGTGTATAGTTTGCCAGTGTGTCAAGATCGAGCATCAGTTTCTTCTAGTTTGTTACATCTGTGGGAGATTCGTAATGAAAGTGGGTAATAGATTCGAGAGATCTTGTGTCTGATTCGCCTTCGATTTCCTCCATGAGAACTTAGTTGAGTAATCAATGTTAGTTGCACTGTATGTGGTCCTTTATACATGTTCACGTTACTTGTACCTTGTGTAAGATGGCGGAGTTGTGCCTTAGCAAGAGTGTGAGTTGTGCAGTGTCTTGTGCTTGATAGTGGCCAGTAGAGATTCGAGTTTTCTGCTAGATTTTTGAAGACGTCTGCATAGTGTTTGATTACTTGTTGAAGACAGAGGATCAGTTAGAGAAAGTTATGAACCAAGTGTTCAAACAGTGTTGTATGAGATTGTGAATCGGGCTAGTTCTGTTGTTTATTTGTTGCAGTTACCACCAGAGTTAGGGAGGGGATCCGTGATGTGTTTTGTGTATCTATGATTCGGGAATGTGAGTCAGATCTGTGTCGTGCTATGTTTGTCGAAGAGATTGAGTTGAGTTTGAAATTACGTGCAACGAAGAATCAGTTGAGATCTTAGAATCAGATATCTATGGTTGTGTGGTAAGTCCACCAAGATTGGTTAGTGTGCTGTGATGTGAGAGGAAGTGGGTTCATGTCCGATAAATTTCGAGGACGAAATTTCCTTGAGTGGGGGAGAGTTGTAACACCCGGGTTTAGGGGTCGGGTGAAAATAATGTTTTAATATTATTCGGGTTCGGTTTTATAATTTAAATAAATTAAATAATGGTTCGGGTTTTGTTTACAAATAAAACAAGGTGTTGGACCCAATTTTTAAACCAAGCCCAATAGCCATTCATTAATGGCATTTGTGTAAATATCAAATAAAACCCATTTTTAATTACCTTATAATTCAAATAAACCCCAAAAATCTCATCATCTTCTTCTTCTTCAATTTTCCAACGACATGGAAGCCCTCCCCCTCCCCCTTTCACCATTTCATCTCTTCCAACTTCATCTTTGGAGCTTTTCAAAAGGTAATTGTGTTTTTGACTTGGCCTTGGTCTCCTCTTCATTTTGGTAACTTTAGATTTCACTAAAACTATGTATTTTGTAATTTGGGTTTTTGAAAGTTTATGTTAAAGGATGGAGATTTATGGGTTTTTACTAAAGCTTTTGATTTATAATGGTTAGATATGGTGTCTATGAATCAAATAGTCCAACATATATGATTTTTATAGTGTTTTAAATGAATTCCCGAATTTGGGTTTTGGTGGGTTTTTAGGAGGGTTTTTAGTTGAGGTTTGGGTGTGGTTTGTGTTGGAAATTGATGGTTGATGTTAGGGCATTGGTTGGGGGTCGTTTTGGAAGCATTTGGAAGTGTTAAATGTGTTGAAATCACAAGTTTTGGACTGTGCAAAGGGGCTGCTCGGGAATGGCTTTTTGGGGGTTGTTCTTGGTTCGAAAAACAAGTGTTTGATGTTTGAATTTCATTCCGGGTTTGCTATATTGTGTTGTGGACTGATTTAAGGTTAATTTACTTGTGTTGAGGCGATTAGAAGCAAGGATTTGCGTTGGTAAAGCTTTGGGATCGAATCCGGAAGTGAGGAGGCTTGAGTCGGCTTTGCTTGTTTTGCTTAAGGAAATGAGGTGAGTGGTTAATGTTTTAATTTGATTTTCTAAGATTGGTTCAAGCACGTGGATGTGGAAATGTTTTCAAGAATCGTTTTGGTTCAAAGGTAATTTTGAAAGTGGTTTAGATTTGGGCTTGAAAGTGACTTAAACTCAAAGAGTAAGTTGATGTGAAATGCCTCTTTAATTTCCCTTTTTATCATTGTTTTCATTGCTTGAAACGATGGTTTGTTAAGCATGAAATTTAAATACTTGAGTAGAAGCATGTTGCCTATTTCTATATCGTTAATGATGTATGATGGTAATAATGGTGACGTTGTTATACCTTGTGAGATGTCCGTAAGTTGGTGCAGGTTGTGCACAAAAATGGTGAGTAAGACCATTTGTGTTTGGTAAGGTTGTAAGTAGTAAGTGATGCTTAATTGTGGATATTGTTTGCATCTTGTTTTGGTTGTGCATGGTATAGTGAGTACATGTCGCATGATAGTGAGTGTATATTGTGTTGCATGGTTGGTGTCGAACCTCACGTGATGGTTGTCGTTGCTCCGGTGATGTGTAGTCCCGCCGGTAGCGAGTGGTGTAAGACTCCGGTGATGTGTAGTCCCGCCGGTAGTGACTAGTAGAAGAGTACTTTGATGTGTAGTCCCATTGGAAAACTACTAGTCGAAACGGTGATGTGTAGTCCCACCGTGTGTGTTTTGGTTATGCTTGTGCATACCATGTGTGCTCATGTTGTATCTCACTATATCTTTCTCTTTTATGGTCTTGCCTTAATCTAGGATTATGTCCTCATGCATACCATGAAGTGTAATGCCATGTTAAATGCCTATATTGTTGAATTGTGGTTGAACTTGTATGATAGTAGAAGGATTAGGTCGTTGGAAGATTTATATGCGTTGACCTTTATTTTAAAGAAAGCTTTGAACCCTGCATTGTCGTAGTTATGTTTTAGAGCTCCGCTCACTAAGCTTTATGCTTACGCTCTCCCTTTTCCGACAATGCAGATCTTTAGCTTGGAGTTAGCAAGGAGCAAGATAAGGGCGTCCAAGCGTGTGGTAGTTTGCTCAAGTATGGTTTAATTAAATAATGTAGTAGTTTAGCAATGGGGAATGCTACGTGTTTTAAGAGCTTGTATCTAGACTCCTTTGTGTTGGCCACATGTTGTTAATGCCTTATGTTGATGTTTTGGTTTGATTATGGTTTGTAATGCATGATATGCTATGATGGATGTTGAGTGTGTTGGCATATCTATTGGTGTTTAGGTTGCCTTGTTAGAGAGGGCCAAACCTCATGTGCTTTCCTTGTGCCCTTTAAGGCCCTTGAGTTCCATGCATGTCTTGTATGCCTAATTGTCTTTGTTGGAATGTCAAGTATGCATGCCTTGTTCCATGTTTATATGCCAAGTTGCTTGTATGATTGAATCATCACCTTGTGTTGAAATGTGTCTTTAGTTTCAAGTTTAAGCATGCCTATACTCTTGGTTTGACATGGGATACATGTTAGTGTGTTGGTTGAGGTTTGAGAGGGATTTAAGGGCCTCATTGTGCCTTAAATCAGCTCAAACCTATAATTTCGTAGCAGGGGTATCGATACGGTTGGTCCCGTATCGATACGACCTTCATGTTTCAGGCCTCGTGTTTCGATACGCGAGGGGGCGTACCGATACCATTTTGCCCACTAGAGTTACTGTCCAGTTCGGTATCGATACGGGCCTTTGGCATATCGATACGGTCATCTTAGCGTTGACCATGGGAAGTCAACCGTTGGGGAGGGTATCGATACACTCCTTGGGTGTATCGGTACGGACTCTACGGGTTGACTTTGACCAGTTGACCTAGTCAAAGGGTATCAATACACCCCGTAAGTGTATCGATACCGCCTGCAGATCAAGTTAAAAACTGGACTGTGAAATGTTAGGTGGAGTTCGGTTGTTTGTCTCGTGAATGTTGTTCCGCTGTATGACCACATAGGATTAATTACTCATCTAGACAAGATTTAAAATGAAAAAAATAGGGTTGCTAACCGAGGGGGAATCCTTTAGGGGTTTTCACTCGGTTTTCCCCGTGTAGCTCGCTCGGACCGGTCATCCGGCCAGACCGGGACGAGGGGGTTACATCATAAAACCTTTAAAACTTACTCTTGAGCTTGGATTGGCCTTTCAAGCTCAATCTAAAATTCAAAAACATTCTCTTAACTACGTTAAGGCTTTTAAAATCGATCAACTCACCAGCCAACACACAAACGATGTCTAAGATGTCGAATCAAGCCTCCAAACTACCCGAATTTCCGTCCATAAAGCCCGAATATGATTCCTCTGTTTTAAGCAACCCAAAACTGAACATTAGAACACTAATACACTCACAAACACAGCAAAAACCCAGAGCTCAACAATCTTGCAACAACACACATCGATCCAAGCCCAAACTTCACCCAAATTCGTTCTAATGAAACCTCAAGTTGAACCCACCATTTCCAAACATCAAAACACACCAAATATCATCTAAAAACATCCCTCAACAAGGGAACCATCAGCCACGATTTTTCCCTAAAACCAAGCCAAAAACTCACCATTTTCAACCCAAAAATCCTATTTTTAGACCCATTTCGGGTTTCCCCAAATCCAACCATCATCCCAACATGTTTAAATACTCAAAGCTTAAATTAAAGTACATGTTTAACCATGAAAAAATAAACCAACAAAAATCCCATGAAAAATACTCATTTTTCCAACCCAAACCAAAAATGCATTTTTATGGGTTTAAAGGAAAGGTTTTGATGAGAATAACTCAAATAAGTAAATATCATAATAAGGAAGAAATTACCTTGAAGAAATCACTTGGATGAAGTGTTGAAACCAATGGAATAGTGAAAATGAGTTTCCTTTGAAAAGTAACGTGAAAGAAAACTTAAGAAGATGAGGGTATTTTCAAAACCCTTTTTCTTAAATTTCAAAATCTTCTTTTTACCCTTTTCTCTTTTAAAACACTTTTAGGTGTGTGTTAAAATTAGTTTTTTTTCTCCAATTTAAATTTAACTCGAATCGGCTTAACTATTGTATTCAGTTAAATATATTGTATATTTAATGAATTCGAATTAAAGTAGAATTAGATTCTACATATTTAATTATATTCAGTTAAATATATTGTACATTTAATGAATCCGAATTTAATTAGAATTAGGTTTTTGAATGCTATGTAAAGGCATAAGGTCTAGCAGCCAAATGATGCTTTTTCGAAAAACATGTCTAACAGTTAGAGAAGAGAAAATATTGTTCGTTTCGTTCGGGTGGACTGCGTAGAGGACGAAACTCTATTGTGACGACTCAAATTCGATTTGGTTTATCCTAACTTCGTAAGGATATCAAGATACCAAATTTATTATGGTAATATTCCATCCCTATTCACCCTGAGTTTGTCCCTTGTACATGGATCACTGGCGGAATTCTCCGAATAATTTTTCGCTGCATCATTGGATGTACTGATGTTTTCTAACATGAGGAAAAAGATAAAAATTAGATTCGTCGTGGATGGTGGGGAATGGGCGAATATGCCTTTGTACCCGCCTCGCACCATCCCCAGCCGCCTTAGCAGATATTATAATATGTTATTATAAATATTATTAAAAATATAATATTAGATTTGATCATAGTCAAATTTAAGGTAATTTATATTAACTTGTATGATATATTAATGAAAAGTTTAATATATATATATATATATATATATATATATATATATATATATATATATATATATATATATATATATATATATATATATAACTGAGTTTGAGATTGATCAAATCAAATATATAAATATTTTTTAAAATGTCGGTTTGAATCAGAGTCGAATTTAAGATAATTTATATCGACTAATCTTGAAATATTTATGAATATATATATAATACTTATGTTTATTGTTTTCTTCTTTACTGTTGTCTGCCGTTAAGTCTTCTTATTAATATTTGTTTTCTTCTCCTTAGTCCTCATTATAGGTATGTTATTCTTTTATTTTTAATTTTATTTTCCTAATATTGTATCTTATTTAGATTCTATTAGTATTTGTTCTTATTTTTTAAAGGTTGTTTTTCATTGTTATTTTCTTTTTAGTTCTTTCTATATTGTTTATTTGTTACAACAATTGAAATATTATTTTACATGTTATTTGTGATATTTTTCGGTCCTTTGCAATAGAATTTAGTATCTTTTTAGTCCAAGCTTTTCTGTTGTACAAAATTTAATTTCGTATATTATTATTTTTAAATGGTGACAGTTGGAATAATGTATGACATGTGAAGGGATTCCGAATGACAAGTATTTCATACTTTTTATAGCAAATTTGATTTATATTTATTTAACTAATATTAATAAATATATTATATGAATGAGTCATAGGACGAGAAAAGAGGAGATTAGGTGGATCTCATGACCCCTGAGGGTGGTGGGTCGGGATTGTTTTAGTATTGTAGGTTGCGAGCAAGGATAATTTTAGATTTTATATTTGCATCGAGTCGTGTGGTGGGAATGAAAATGAAAATTCTTGACGGGGATGAGTATGGGAAGAATACCTTTGCATCCTCCTCGCCCAATTCACATCCCTAATAAAAATTAGAATTTTTAGTATCTTATGTTTAGGTTAAATAATACTTTTCAAATGCATTTTTCTTCTAAAATTGCCTATTTAACATTGCTTATAGCTCAAAAAGTACTTTTAACCCATAAACACTTTTAAAAACTAATTTAAACAGTTAAAAGACAATTGTTACTTGCATATAATAAGATTGTATATATTCTTACCTCATTTTCCATCCTTAATATTTTTTTGATAAATTTTAATTCTAACTAAAAGAAAGGGGAAGGAAGACTCTAAAGTCGAGGTGAGCGTTCGATCGAGTCAAGTCAAAAAATTTCGAGTTATTCGAGTTGACGAGTCTAATTTTATTATTCGAACTTTCATTCGAAAAATTTTCGAGTCGATTCGAGTTAAAAAAATTCGAGTCGAGTCGAGTTTTCAAGTTCATATAAAAATCTAATTGTAATTATTTATCATGTTATAGTACGGTCTGATTCCAATTTAAATAGCTTTCTCTAATCATATAAGATATGCATATATATATTCATATTTTTTCATATGTGGCAATATTTCTTCATATTTTTATATATCAATATGTATATATCAATAAAAAATTGAGGGACTCGTCTCGAACTTAAAAATAAATCCACTAATTACTAGAAATTTCGAGTTATTCGAATTTCTATTTTACAACTCAAACTTTATTTAAAAAAATTCCGAGTCGAGTCGAGTCTATGAAATTTCGAGTCGAGTCAAGATGAGTCGAGTATTTTCGCCTCGAGTTATTCGGTTTTTTCGAGTCGAGGTTTGCTTACCCTTACTCTTAAGGAAGGAATGAGTGCTCTTGGTGGGTCTAGAATTCATGACCTCAGGGAATATAAGAGAATAAAGATGTGCAACTTGGCCAACCGACCAATGTGCTAGCTCGAATTGTCATACAATATTTGATATCATATTAGTGGGGTCATATCATAACAGTTTTTCTGTAGTACATGATTCGTTTTAATCAATAAATAAATTAAATATCGATGATTATATTAAAAAATATTCTTTTAACTTTAATTGTGAGCTCAATAGCCTCGGATTCAGGGACGGATCTACGACTATGATGGAAGGCCCCTGACGAAGTTTTGGCAACCTAGTTTCCATATCTATGATCAGCTCATTGTGTAATGGAAATGGGCTTTGACCCTACCCAAATGTCATAATCCTAATGTAGATCAAATCCAAGGATCAGTTGAAACCCAACCTATAAAACACAATATGTAGATCAAATCCGAACATATTAGGCCCAAACAATTTTGTCTTAAGACACGAGTCGGTGAGGATGGACAGAGAAGCCGGGGGAGTTTGTCTCTTTGAAAATTGAAAATTCATATATGATTTAGAAATTTTTTAAAATGTATTTTTATGTGTTTCTTATCGAAAATTTATTTCCGTCTTCCTAAAATTTTATAAGTTCATCCCCTAACGTAAAGTCCTGCATCCGTACAGCTTGTTTGCACAAACAATTAATTACTCTTTTTAACATCTCCTTTTTTTTAGAATTCTTTTTAACATCTCTGACCCCTCTTTCTTAGGGGGGGCATGTGACAAAATTTTCCATCTGCCTCCATTCATGTAAAAAGCATGCATTAAATGACATTGAACATGTTGTAACATTGCTTTGTCTGTAGGTAGTTGAACTGGACCAATCACCCTTTTGATGTTCAATGTTTCATATATAATGTGACATATTTTTCTTCTTTCTTCAAGAGATTTAAACAACTTAAGTTGATATTCAAATTCAATTCAAATTATTTATTTAAATCCGAGACGGATGGATCACCAGGGTCATAAATACGTCTAAATTAAAATTGGTTCTATCGAACGTAATCTTAAATTGGAATTCAAATTAATTTTAATGTTAGTAGTAGAAAATTCTTATATTCAAGGGGTTGGGGGCATTAAATAAGTGAATGGAAGTCCCTTTCATCTTTTTCCTTGAAGGATTGGAAAATGCCGAAGCTGAAGGCCCTGAGGGCCATAGACATTGCACCCATGTTTGCTCTTTTCATTTGTAATAATTATTGTAAAAAAGGAAAGCTTATGTGGGAATAGTAATTGGTGTTCATTGTTATGTATTGGCCAAATGTGTAAATTTCTCTTTGGAGGCAACTGGAATTTTTTAAAAGTTTCACCCCAAAACAGAA
Organism: Hibiscus tridactylites; assembly: GCA_958450335.1. Classification (NCBI taxonomy): domain Eukaryota; kingdom Viridiplantae; phylum Streptophyta; class Magnoliopsida; order Malvales; family Malvaceae; genus Hibiscus; species Hibiscus tridactylites. The sequence goes on along the minus strand of OY288267.1, from coordinate 32,153,864 downwards.
ATCAAATGCTCTAACTATGCACACTCAATCTATGTGCTCGTGTAAACTTGAAATTTAATTTGTCTACTTTTAATTAAAACTCAATATATAACATTTTTTTAATAGTCTTAAGGTGATTATAAAATAGTATTTATTCATACATATTTTTAACACTTTAATAATGCACACACACCTTGAAGACAAAATGATTTGAACTCGAGTATCTTAAGATGAACATCATATATTTTTCTACTCGGACCACTTTTTGAGTTCAACTCAATCAATAACATTGTTAACGAATTTTCAATAAACTAGAATATGAGACTATTTAAATAATACTATTGTTATCTTTTTTCTTTTTAGTATTTAATGTGATCGCCTGCTCATATCTACTCGTTTTTTTTATTTCTTTGATAATATATATACATCTTGCAGATAAACTGTTCGAACTCATATATCCTAAGATACCATATTTTAATTTAATAGAATATTGTTAACAATATTATCCCATTATTTTAAAGTGGTGGCATAAAAGGAGGCATGATAAAGGACAGACGATTTCCATCATGAATTCGTACCCTACATATTTGCCTACTTTAATAGCCTTAATTACAATCTTAGGACATAAAATCACAATTATTGCGATGAAGACATCAATAATTCAAGATACTAGTATGAATTTACGTACAACCTTTCTCATTAATTGACACATTTGTAGACTTTGAGATCCAATGTGTTTGAACACTTTCTTTTCCCATTAATTTGCCTTTTTTATGGGTTAAAAGGTTTGAACCCCAATCATTGTTTTTTTCATGCACCCGGTTTTAGAAATCATTACTTCAATTCATATCTATAAAATCTCATCTATCATTTTCTTATTGTTAATAGGTTGAAACCAACTTTAATTCAATTGCATAATTAGAATAGAGGTAAATTACACGAAATGTGAATTAACTTTAACTTTTATATCGAAAATACCAAATATTAGTATATCATTGAACTTTAATTTTGGCTTCAATCCAAGCACTCTGTTGTTAAACTGTAACGGCCCGTTAAATACAAATAACGTCGTTTTGGTATAGTTATTTTTATACCTCTAGGATGAAAGGTTTACACCAAACAACCAGGCCAACTTAAAGACTTAATATTATCCTAACACAAATAATATATAAATAAAACTGCAGTTGAACTTCATTTCATTTATCTCACTATATAAATTTATAATATAATCTTATAAATATATTAACTTTATAAATAAATATTACTTATAATTTTTATTACAAGACTGAAATATTATTTATAATATATATAAGTAAACCCTAAATCATATATATAACTAGATACTAAATCATAAACCCTAAACCTAGACAATATATATAACTAAACACCAAACCCTAACCCTAAACCATAAATATATATAACTAAATCCTAAATCATAAACCCTAAAACTAAAATATTATTTATAATCTATATTACAAATCCTAATATTTATTATAAATAATATTTTAATTTTAACTTTTTGATGTTAGTATTTAGTTATATATATTTAGGATTTGTGATTAAAGATTTAGTTATATATTTAGGGTTTGGGGTTTAGAGTTTAGTTACATATATAGTTTAAGGGTTTGAGTTTAGGGTTTAGTTATATATATTATAAATAATATTATATTTTTAATATAAATTATAAGTAATATTTATTTATAAAGTTAATATATTTATGAAATTATATTATAAATATTATAAAATTATATCATGAGATAAATGAAATAAAGTTCAACTGCAGTTTTATTTACATACTATTTGTGTTAGAATTATATCAAGTATTTTAAGTTGGCCTAGTTGTTTGGTATAAACCTTTCATCTTAGATGTTCTTGGTTTGAGCCTCTTTAAATGTAATATTTTTTTTAATAAAACGACGTCGTTTTGGCCTATCGTAGGCATCAAAGCAACTATATCAAAACGACGTCATTTTGTATTTAACGAGCCGTTACAGTTTAACGGCAGATTGCTTGGATTTAAGCCAAAAACGAAATTCGGTGGTATAACAATATCATTTTATAATTTAGTACTATTTTCGATACAAAAATTAAAATTCAAGGGCATTTTGTGTAATATACTCTTAAAATAAACAAAAACTCCGTTACATAAAATAAAGTTTATTGCACCAGATTTTAATGGAAGAGCAGCCCACTGATCTGGACAGTCAACTCTGAGAAAAAATGAAATCTGGTGAGTCAAGTTTATGATATTTTCAAAATTATGAAAGCATATTTAGGGTACGTTCAGAAACAAAGTTAGAACGAGTTTTTAGAACGCTATTAGAAAAGTTGTACCGAATGGCTAAAAATCACACATTTTTAACTAGCTTTTGTACCTGATTTACCTTTCAAACTATGCTTTTAAAAACGTTAGTAATTTCAGCTTTTCCCCAAACTACCGTTCACGTCATTTCCCCTTAAAATCTCGTTTTAAAATCAATCATTAACTAGTGTTAGATGTGTGAAGACAAGGGGGTTGGGCCCAGTGAGTTTCATCGGACGGTAGATAAAGTATTAGCAGATCTGGATCTGATCACAGACCCTTTTTTGGTATTTAATAGCTTTCCATCCGAAAAGGTTCTTTATTGCTTCAACTGTACTGCTTTTTGGCCATTTTAGATTTTAGATTTTAGGGTAAATTGCACATATCACCACTCAACAATTTTCTTACTCTTATTTTGGTCACTCAATTTTCAATTTTTCTTATTTAATAACTGAACTTTATACATTGAACATTTTTTGTCACTCACGAATATTTCATTATTATTTTTGATTTTTTAATATTATTTAATATAAAAATATTTTAAAATAAAAAATAAAAATAAAAATTATATTGTACGTCGACCACCATTCGCCGCCGCCGCTGGCGGCCGAAGATGGTGGCCGTTAGGTCCCATATTTCACCGGTTACTTCGTCTCACTCCCCTGAGTCCGAATACAGCGTTCATTTTGCTAGAAAGTGCTTCGAAATTCACAAAAAAGGATCAAAAGTGAGGAAACCAAAAACTTTATATTGAGATTCGCGAGTTACAGGACATTTTCTGGTGAAACAACTACCGGATTCAGACTCAGCGTGTCAAAACGAGTCATCCGATGCAATTTGAGGTTAAACGACCACCGGTTTTGAAGGTCGTCGGTGATAACATCGGTGACGATTACCTAAATAATTTTATAATTTTTATTATTTATTTCAAATTATTTTTATATTAAATAATATTAAAAAATTTGAAAATAATAATAAAATATGCGTGAGTGACCAAAAATGTTCAATGTATAAAGTTCAGTTATTAAATAAGAAAAATTGAAAGCTGAGTGACCAAAATAGGAGTGAGAAGATTGTTGAGTGATGATCTGTGCAATTTACCGTAGATTTTAAGATGAAGATTGTTTAAATAAGGAGTGACTATCCTTCTACTCGAATGAGTTGAGTTAAAAAAATGGAGTTTGTCGAGTTAGTGAATTTTATTTTAGAATTTAAACTTCAATTGAAATTTTTTAGAGTTGAATTGTTCGAGTTTTTATTCAAATTTAATTATTAATATTTATAATGATATGACAACATTTGGTTCAAATTGTTTTAAAAATCCTAAACTGGTATACTAATTACTAAAAAATCAAATTATTTGAATCTCATTTTATAACTCAAACTCTGTTGGGTTGTATGGGGCTCGATTCGATCAACCAATTTAGCTCACCAAGTGGTGGAGAGGTGGATAATTGGGTGGAAGGGTTGTGGAAGCTAGAAAGATTAAAGACACAATAATTTATAGTGGTTCGGCCTTCTAACAAGCACCTACATCCACTACCTTAGCTTCCCACTAAGGATTTCACAATCAATCCACTAATTGATTCGTCCCCTTTTCTAGGATTAGGAGGAAACCCTTACAACCGATCAAGCTTCTACCCAAGCCTTGATCAAAACCCTCTTTTACAAAGAGATAAATAAAGCAAACTTAAACCCTCTAATAGGTGTTTGTTTGCACAATGAAGCACTCACCCAAAACCTAAAACACTTGAGCAAATTTGACAATTTTGGCTCACTAGTGTTTGTCTATACAAGAAATGACAAATTAAGCACTAAGACAATTTCTTGATCATTTGATGTTTGACAATATGAGCATTAGTCTTCTCTTGATGCTTGGAGGTCCCTTTTATACTCCCAATTGAGTTTGTAGCCGTTTAGGACCGTTGGGGATGAATTGGAGCCGTTGAGGACTTTATTTCCCTTCATAAATGCTGTTCTGCAGCTACCAGTATCGATACACGTGGAACGGTATCGATACGGCCTTCATAGGAACTAGTCGTTGAGCTCTTGCCAGCTGAGGCGTATCGATACGCTTGAGGGCGTATCGGTACGGGTCTACATTTGAATAGCCGTTGGGAAATAGCCGTTGGGGTAGTTGAAATGGGATCGGTACGCTGACGTGGCGTATCGAAACGACCCCGGTCCGTATCGATACGCTAAACCCTCGTATCGGTACGGGTTTTGACAGTGGCCAAACTGGGCCAAAAAGGTATCGATACGGGTACAACCGTATCGATACTGGTGACTTGAAAACACAAGTTTGACTGTTTAAAACATGAAAAATCTTTGCCAAAAACCTCTTAAAATACCTCAAACATAAATTCAAGTTGTTTGGACTTAAAACCAAGTTTTAAATTCTTTTCAAATTAGTCCAAAACATTTTTCAATTATTATATCAAAACATAAGTTGTACAATCTCCCCCTTTTTGATATAATAAAACTCACTTGAAAAATTGTTTGGGTTTCTCCCCCTTTAACTTTAAAAATGTGAATAAGAGATTAAGTATATGAAATCAAATAAAGCTCCCCCTTATTCATTTGAAAATTCAATTTTTCAAACCAATTTCTCCCCCTTTTTGTTATATCAAAAAGAATTTAAAATGACATTTAAGTTCAAGATAACATAGGAGGCAAAAAAAATTTTGACACACTTAAAATTTTGGTTTTAAAAATTGGCTCCCCCTTACTCAAAGCATCATTGAAATTGTTAGTCCATCATATATGATCATCTAGTTGAATTAAAAAATAAACAAAAGAAATCAAAAACAACTAGAAATTTTACCAACACTTGAACCCAAGGGAGGATGTGAAGCCTTCCTTCTTCAAGTGTTCTTTCTTGTGTGTATGGAGCTCCCCCTCAATGTTTGACTTGTTGAACATCTCCATCACACCTACAATAGACAATCAAGTAATTTTTGGTATCCAAATTGCTTTGGATCCATAAACGTTAGTTGCACAAAATTTAGTCCCCTTAGGAATCCATTTTTCAATTTCATCCTTTTTAGTTGAAGTGGTTAGTCCTTTTGGGACCCAAACACTTCGAAAACATTTTCCATTCACAAATCTAGGGGCACTAGATTGTCTAACATAAAAATTTGATTTTTCAAAATTGTTTTTCTTTTCAAGCTCTTTGGAAATCAAATCCTTTTCTACTTGAACATTTTGAAGCAAATTTTGTAAATCAAGACATTTTAGTTCAAACTCTTCAAGTTTTGCTTCAAGTTCAAGTTTGGTTTTAGAAAGCAAATCATTTTGAATTTTTAACTTTGAAATCAATTTATTGTTTTTCAAAATGTGGCTTTTAAAATCTAAAACCAATTCATCATAGGCATCTTGTAATTCATCAAAAGTGTAAGAACATGAAGTAGATGAATTAGAAGTTACCCTTGAATCTTCTTCGATGGCCATAAGGCAAAGGTTGGCTTGTTCATCGTCGGTGGAGTCTTCATCACTCCAAGTAGCCAAATGTGCCTTCTTCTTATGGTTTGAAGTGCTTGCCCTCTCCTTTCTTTTAGGTTCTCGTTCAAGCTCTCTCAAGGCTTTCTTCATGAAAGGGGCACACTTCTTGAAGAGATGAACTATCTCTTCATCTTCATCCTCCTCTTCACTTGAGTAGACATGATGGCAAGTGGAGGATTTGAGAGCCATGGCACTAGCATTGATGCCAAGCCCTTTGATTTTCTTCTCTCTCATAGCTCTTATTTCTTCCCTCTTCTTCTCATCCTCCTTGTTCTTCTTCATGATTTGATGAGTGAGAAGTGACCCCATGAGTTCATCAAGCTTCAAAGTCTTCAAATTTTTAGCTTCGATGATGGCGGTCCTCTTTGAGTCCCAAGACTCGGGAAGTGAGTAGATGAGCTTTCGAACAAGCTTCTCCTCCGGGATGGCTTCTCCATAACCTTTAAGACCATTTGTGATGGTGGAGAACCGATCAAACATCTTCTCGATGTTCTCTTCCGGATCCATTTTGAAGTTCTCATACTCCAAGGTTAGGAGCCCAATCTTGGTCTCCTTGACTTCGTTTGTCCCCTCGTATGTGACTTCAAGCTTGTCCCATACCTCCTTGGCACTCTCACAAGAAGACATCTTCTCATAGATGGATGGACCAAATGCACAAAAGAGAATGTACAATGCTTTGCAATTTAGCTCCATCTTCTTGCGATCGTCGGCACTCCACTCCGCTTTACTTCTTTTGGGCACGAACGAGCCATCTTCAACTACATCCCATAGCTTGTAATCTTTTGATTTGATGAAGAACTTCATCTTTGTCTTCCAATGGGCATAGTGAGCTCCGTCAAAGAAAGGCGGTTTGTCGATTGATTGTGCCATTTGAGCCGGTTGATGAAAAAGTGATCGAGCTTGCCGGATCTTCTCAATAGGATGTTAATCCTCACCGATTGAGCCAAGCTCTGATACCAATTGTTGGGTTGTATGGGGCTCGATTCGATCAACCAATTTAGCTCACCAAGTGGTGGAGAGGTGGATAATTGGGTGGAAGGGTTGTGGAAGCTAGAAAGATTAAAGACACAATAATTTATAGTGGTTCGGCCTTCTAACAAGCACCTACATCCACTACCTTAGCTTCCCACTAAGGATTTCACAATCAATCCACTAATTGATTCGTCCCCTTTTCTAGGATTAGGAGGAAACCCTTACAACCGATCAAGCTTCTACCCAAGCCTTGATCAAAACCCTCTTTTACAAAGAGATAAATAAAGCAAACTTAAACCCTCTAATAGGTGTTTGTTTGCACAATGAAGCACTCACCCAAAACCTAAAACACTTGAGCAAATTTGACAATTTTGGCTCACTAGTGTTTGTCTATACAAGAAATGACAAATTAAGCACTAAGACAATTTCTTGATCATTTGATGTTTGACAATATGAGCATTAGTCTTCTCTTGATGCTTGGAGGTCCCTTTTATACTCCCAATTGAGTTTGTAGCCGTTTAGGACCGTTGGGGATGAATTGGAGCCGTTGAGGACTTTATTTCCCTTCATAAATGCTGTTCTGCAGCTACCAGTATCGATACACGTGGAACGGTATCGATACGACCTTCATAGGAACTAGCCGTTGAGCTCTTGCCAGCTGAGGCGTATCGATACGCTTGAGGGCGTATCGGTACGGGTCTACATTTGAATAGCCGTTGGGAAATAGCCGTTGGGGTAGTTGAAATGGGATCGGTACGCTGACGTGGCGTATCGAAACGACCCCGGTCCGTATCGATACGCTAAACCCTCGTATCGATACGGGTTTTGACAGTGGCCAAACTGGGCCAAAAAGGTATCGATACGGGTACAACCGTATCGATACTGGTGACTTGAAAACACAAGTTTGGCTGTTTAAAACATGAAAAATCTTTGCCAAAAACCTCTTAAAATACCTCAAACATAAATTCAAGTTGTTTGGACTTAAAACCAAGTTTTAAATTCTTTTCAAATTAGTCCAAAACATTTTTCAATTATTATATCAAAACATAAGTTCTACAAACTCTATTAAAATAACTTTAACTCGGTTTGAGTTTACTAAATCACAATTCAATTCGAACTGAAAAATTCGATTTTGAATGTCAAATAGAGCTTTTCTCAACCGTAGTTTGGATCCAACAATATAGATATATGTAATGCTTTATGTTAGGAAAAGTAAATTTTTAAAAAGTTATATTAAAATTTTATGAGCATGAAATTATAAAATTTTAATAAATATAAAATTTATTCATTAATTAGAAAGTATAGAAAATAGATGGATTATATGATTATTTAAAATTTTTCGTCTATTTCTGTCCGCAATACCCTCCTTTCCCTCGACGCAACTGCTGATGACATTTCAATCCATTCTTGCGATGAAATTGAAATGCCATCAAACAGTGCTGGATCCAGAAATTAATTTATGAAATACAGATTTGGGCATTAGATTTATGCTAGCACCAAGATCACAAAGTGCCTTACCCACGAACTTATCGCCAATTATGCAAGGCATAATGAAGCTCCCAGGGTCCTTTTTCTTTTGGGGTGGATGCTTATGCAATATTGTCATGCATCCTTCTGTCATCTTTACTGTCTCAAATTCCCCAAGTCTGGACCTTTTGTACATTGCGTCCTTGACAAAACTTAGCATAACCTCTGCTTAATGGCCTCTAGCAGCGGTATGTTAATATGTACTTGCTTAAAAATATCATAAATTTTTTTAAGCTGGTACTCATGTTTCTGTTTTTGTAACCGCTGTGGAAAAGGGGGTGGATGACGGTAATCTTCAAGGCGTCCTTCACATGGAATTCGGATATGAGGAGGCTTGAGTTCTTCAGCATCTTCTGTCTGCTCATCTGTCCCTTCTGCTGTCGTGGCAGGTGTGACGACAACTGGCTATTTCTCCTCTGCCGGGGCAGTGTTCGCGGCAAGTGTTTGTAGGGTCGGTTCCACACTCGGTACTTCTTTTATTTCCGGCCCTTGTAATTGTTCCCCACTCCTCGTTGTAATCGCTTTGCACTGCTCATGTGTGGGTTTTCTAGTGACCTCAGTATCACTAGGGAATCCTTCGTTCTACCTCGGTTTAATGTACTGTGAAACCTAGCCCATCCGTGTCTCTAGAGATTTCAGGGTAGTCTCATGGTTTGTCATTATCATCTCTGTCTTGTCCATGAATGTCTCAGTTTTCTTGACAAAGTGATCCATGTTCGCCATGTATGCTCCCGTTTGCGACATAAATGTTGCCAAGGTCTGTTCCAATATACTAGGTGTTGCTGCCGGCTGCTGTGGTGGTTGCTGTTGTGGCTGCTGTCGTGACAGAATTCTAGGTACTCCTTGGTTCTGATTGTTCTGTACTGGAGGGTTCAATGCATTGTTCGGATTGCTCCAGGAAAATTTGGGATCTTTTCTCCAGTTGAGATTGTAATTGTTGGAATCATAATTTCTAGGCTTGTTATAGTTCCCAACATACATCCATTTTTCCAGCTGTAAAGGGCAGTCTTCTGAACTGTGATCTCCACTACATGTTTCACACACCTCTTCTGCAGAATATACAACTTTAGAATCTTTCCGCTGCAGATTTTCGACTATCTTCGTGAAGTATGCAATATGTGTTTTAACCGATTTATCAGCTTCATAATCCTTTATAGATACTCCTCGTTTGCCTCCTCTTCGAGCTATAGGAAATTGCTCATCATTATTCGCTAACTTTTTCAACACGAGCATTGCCTCGTCTGGTTTTTTATCCAGTAGTAGCCCATTCGCTGCTGAATCTATCCTCAGTCGAGTGTGTGCATTGGCAGCGTTGTAGAACTTGACAACCTGATTCCACACAGAGAATCCATGCATTGGGCAGTTTTGTAAGAGAGTTGTAAATCTGTCCCACGCCTCGTGCATTGGTTCGTCATCTTCCTGTTGAAAAGTGGCAATCTCGTTACGCAATCTTTCAGATAAATGAGAAGGAATTCACGAGAGAGATCTTTCCAAGTTCTTATTGAACTCGAAGTTAATTTGTTCCACCAAGTTTTAGCTCTATTTCTCAATGAATGAGGGAATAGCTGGAGCCTCAGTACTTCCGGACTTATCCCTGGCAGTCTAAACGATTCACAAATTTCTTGGAATGTTTTCAGATGTTCCCTTGCGTCCTCAGTAGCAGAACCACTAAATTGGCCAGCGGAGTTTATCATGCTGAACATGACAAGTTTCAGTTCGAAGTGTTTAGCTTCCACGTCTGGCAGAGTAGTTTCCAGTTCAACATGGTCATTGTCCATGTAGTCTCGACAAGTCTGCCATGCTGCTGTGGTAGGGGGCGGCGGCCTATCGTTCCGGGCATTGTTTGAAGGATCAACAATAACCCTAGGGTCATTGTTGTTGGGGTTATTTATCCCATTGCCTTGCCTTCCGTTCACCATTGCTTCCAATATCTCCTCTAGATAGTTGTTTCTTTCTATCAAGAGTCGGGCTTGGTTCCTGAGTTGGTACGTGCGTTTGATTTCTGGATCTAATTCGTACTCAGGATCTTTACCTCGTCTAGATCTGCGCATAAGCAAATAGAAAATCTTGTGAAAAGCACGGGGTAAATGACACCACTAAAAACAGAAAAATAAAAAGAAAAGTGCAGTAATAAAAAGGTAAAGGTATGTTGCCAGTCCTCGGAAACGGCGCTAAAAACTTGTTGCGTGTAAAAGAGTCCTATCGCAAATAGTGCAAGTGTACACGACGCAAGTAGTAAAGTGATACTAGAGTATCGAATATCATCTCCACAGGGACTGGAAATAACTCTATCCTTGAATTGCTGCACAAGAGAAAGAAATAGTTTAATTGAATGAGTGGAGTAATCTTGAGAAACAACTAAAGTAAAAGATGAAGGAATCAGATTTAGAGAATAGGCCGGTATTGAATTGCTCAGTAGTGCAGGTGTTGCACTGTTATAGGAACTTCTATTGTCTGTCGTCGTTCCTGTCGCGACAGCACCTGTTGCAGCAGAGGTCTGTTGATGTTGCGGCAGCGATCAACAACTTTTTACTTCAAGCTTGGCAAGAATCCATGTGATGACTTGTCCTATCCCTAGGCCCAAGTTCTGTTGATGAACACTTCTAGGATGATACCTCCCGGTGTGAATCAAAGGGTGAACACCAATGTTGTTGAATTATTCTTTAGCCATTTAACCTTGTACTTATCCCTAACCTAAGATGGTTTAACCCTTAACTGGAAAACACATATTTACTCTTTTCATATGCTTGACTCTCCCGATATCAAACAAATGGATAACCTTACAATGCTCTCCCGATGCTCTTATGAGATATGAAAAACCAGAGTAAATAAACTTAAAGTTTTTATTACTTTGACAGAAAATCCCTAAAACAATACAATCCTTGCAACTACTTTACAGAATCAACCCTTAGCCCTATGGGGAGTTTAAAACATGGTGGAGAAGGGAAAACGACAAGGGTTTAGGGGAAGACGGCTATGAATAAGAAATCCTTCCCTAGGTCGAATTACATGCCTTTATATAGGCCTTGGGTCCAAGTTTTCTTATATGGCAAGAATACAATTTCGAATTAAAGTGCAACTCTATTAATGACTAAATCTTCTGAGTAGATTCCTTGAATTCGTCCTCTTTTCTTGCCTTGAGTTTCTTCCTTGAACTTTGGGCTTGGCCTTCATTCTGCTTCAAGGCTCAGAAAAATATGGGAGTGGTCCACGACAGACCGGCTTGAAATCCTCTATCTATCGAGCTCCACTTCACTTTTCCACCTCAACATTCTTCTGTCGTCATGGCTGCCACGACAGATGTCACGACAACCTTTGCTTCTCGACTCCAGCTATGCAATTCGCCTCTGCTCCTTTGCTGCCATGGGTCTGCCACATCAGATACTTATAAAAGTAACCAAAATCAGCAGCAACTGTGCAATTTTATCTACTTGTGATGTATATGTAAAAATCTATCCTAAATGCAATGAATCATGCTTGAGTGCAGCAAAAATATGGGTAAATGAGAGGGAAAATATATAACTTTTATGCACTCAACAAGCAACCTCTGCGGTCCATCAATGGTGGCCTTTGTAGAGGGATAAACAAATAAAAAATGTATACCTCGGTTCACCTCCCATCACACTACACTTGCGGTTACCAATCCTCACATTACTTACAAATTCTAAAATTTTATTCTTACCAACTAGTTTAGTTTAAGGTATTCTTCTTATCACTTTTCACCAACGAGAATGATAATGTAACATTTTTTATAATAAAGAGACAAATTTCATTCAAGAATAAGTAGACATATTGTCACTCTAATTATTACGATCGTTATGTAAATAACTAAAACAATAACATCATCCGAAGGACTATGAAACAAACTACATTAAAATGCTATTATCCTGTGTTAGCTTAGTCATACTATCGGCTACTTTGCTACCCTCATGGTAAATATGTACGAAAGAAATTCACCATTTGATTTGATCTAAATCCGCACCAAACTTTACCATGATATGGACACACCATTGAAGGACTTCGAGGCTTGTAACACCCTGGTTTTGGGTCTAGAAGATTTGGTAAGGTTTCAGTGTCCGAATGACCGGTGTTGGGAGTTGTAGGTGAGTTCAGGGAAAGTGGTCTTCGGATAGTCAGAAAAATATGAAATAAATTTCTAAAATCCTTAAATATTGTATATAAGGCTTTGATAAAAACAATTTTGGAAAAACGTTTTCTGAACCATGACATTTCAGTTTAGTGACCAAAATGTAAAGTTTGCAAAATCTATTTTAGTGACTGTTTTGTAAAAGAGTCAAAACATAGAATCCTTAAGGAGCTAAATTGGCTGGGCCAATAATGGAATTTCCCCCCTCTTTATTTTGACTATCAAAATGTTTTAAAATGGCTTTTATAAATATTTAATAAAAAAATTTCTCATATTTTTTCATTTTACATTAAAACACCATTTTGAATTCTCACGTCATTTCTCTTCAGCCAAACAGCCTTTGGAGCTTGATTTTATCAAGGTAAATGGTGTTTCTTACTAATCTAATGTTGCTAAATGAGTTTTCTACCTTAGTTTTCTAAAACCATGCTTAATTTCTAATTTTCTCAAGAGCCTTTTGCCAAACAAAGGGGAAATCCATCATTGGATGTGAGCGACAAAATTCTCCTCTGATGTAAGGTTTTTTATTGATATTCTCATGTTTTTTATTTTTTTATTTATTAAAGTTAAGATTTTCTAAAAGGCTTCTAATGAAAATTTGGGTAAAATATGGTAAAATGAGCTTTTGGGTGGGATCTTGGTTTAGATCTTTCAATGCTGAGTTTGATGATGGTTATATCTTAGTTTTTGTTGTGGAATAATGTTGAGATGATGGGTGAATGATAGAAATCCTGAATTTGAGTTTTGTATTGAAGTTTGATGGGTGTAAAAGTGTGTTTTTGGGTAAGTTTTGTGATCAATCAATAGCTGATGGTATACTGATGATGGGTTGATGTTTTTAGATGTTTATTCATGTGTTTTGATGATGTATAATGTTGGGTTTATTCTGGAGGTTGTCCGAGTTGAGTTTTCCGATGTTTTTGGTTTGTTTCGGCAATGTTTCGATAAGCGATTTGAATGAGTTGTTGAATCTCCGTTTTCCAGCAAGTTAGAGTGCTGAAAATATCTCTAATCATCTGTTATGGATTGGTTAGAAGCAGGGGTTGAAGATCCAGAATCACTGGATACGTTTGTGGGCGAACCGAGAAGCTAGAAAAGTGTTTCGGCCTGGTTTTGGTATTCGCTGGTGAGTGGAAATGTTTTTAACGCCTTAACAAGGTTAAAGAAGCATTTTGGGAGTTTGGGTTGTGCTGTTAGGCCAATCCAAGCTCAAGAGTAAGTTTTGAGTTATTTTGGTATTTTCGATGTTTTATATGTTGATAATGTTTTTATCATGAGCATATCATTTTTAATGGTGTTTTTCCACTGTTATTGTGCATCAATGCATGTTGATTTTGTCCCATGAGAATACCATGTGATTTATGAAAATGTTGCTTGTGTTCATGCCATGCATGGGCTTGTGTTTATGGTATTTGGGATGTGTTTGGGGAAGTGTTTAACCCCGGTGTAAAACAATGGAATGTGATGTTGCGATGAGTATATTGACACATGTGGATCTTTATATCAGATAGATTGATCGATCAATAGGATGTGAAGTGCACTATATATACAAAATTCGCACGTGAGATAAATTCTTCGGTTTCACAATAGGAGTTGTGCTATTGTGATGCGAGTGATAGGAGTTGTGCTATCACCAACAAGCAATGTGGGTTGTGGCATCCCGGCCGAAGTGAGATTGTGGTGAGGGTTGTTTCACCATGTAGCTTGATGGGGGTTGTGCCATCAAGGTGTCCGCTTATCCAAGCAACGTGTCAATGATGCCAGTATACTCATTCGCTTATGGTTTTAATATGAGCTTGGTAAACTCATATGGTTATGTTTATATGTTTGAAGCATGTGAGATGAAATGGAGCTGATAGGCTTGGTTTGCATATGTGATTAACATATGGTTTATGCATGGTTGATGCATGTCTTGTGCCTATGGCATGTGTTGCTGTAATTGCTTATACTTGATTTAAGTATGGCATGTTTGAAAGGAAATGATTTGCGAAAGTGATTTTAAGAAATTGTTTTGGTTTCCAAAATGAAGTTGGATTTCAAAATTGCATTGTTGTAGCTTGGTTTAGAGCCCCGCTCACTAAGCTTCGTAGCTTACGCTCTCTTTTCCAACAATGCAGATCCGTAGACTATCTTGAAAGGCAACGATGCAAGAGAAATGATCCAAGTGTCCGCTTCAAGCTCAAGTATGGTTTTGTTAAGATAGTAGTGTGTGTGGCAACATGGATAGACCTTGTTTATGTTTTGGGAGTGTTTTGTAGACTCCTTGTGATGTGATCATGTTTGTTATGCCTTGGTTGGCTTGTTTATACCATGAGCACAATGGTTTTGGCTTTATATCTTGTTTTTCTTAGTTCATGGATTTTGATGTTTCTTATCTTGTCATTTGTTAATTGTAACCCCTTCGTCCCGGTCTGGCCGGATGACCGGCCCGAGTAGGCTACACGGGGGAAACTGAAGCGAAACCCGTTAAGGTTCCCCCTCGGTTAGCAACCCTAGAAAATTTTCTTTCGTTTTAATCTTGTCTAAAGGCATGTTAATTCTTAAGTGATCACGTCAGCGGAAAACATCGATAAAGAAACACATTCGAACCTCAAACCATACATTAAACTGTTCATTTTACATTTACAGGGCAGGCCGTATCGATACACCAACCAAGGGTATCGATACGCCTTGACTAGGTCAACTCAACAGTCAACTCAGGGAAGACCGTATTGATTCAGCCCTTGAGCGTATCGATACGCCCTTCTCGGTCAACATCTCGTGGTCAACGAGATACAACCGTACCGATACGCCTCAACACCGTACCGATACACCCTTAACTCACCAAAATCTCAGAATTCCAGTGAGCTAAAACCGTATCGATACACCCCCTTGTATCGATATGCCCAGCCACAACTGAATTCCAGTGAGCAAAGACCGTATCGATACACCCCGTGTATCGATACGCCCAGCCAAAACTGAGCTCTGCAGGCAAGACCGTATCTATACGGCCCTTAGGCGTATCGATACGCCCTGCACTGCAAGTCTCCAAATTTTAGCAAGACAACACCAAACCCAACTCTAAAGGCATTTTAGGACTTCCCTACCCACATACAAGCATTCATGTATCAAGACTACAACCATGAATTAACAATTGAGGCATTGAATCTAACAAGAGCCATACAAATCAAATGTTCTATACAATTCCACAAAGAGAGAATACTTAGCAATCACAAGGCATCATACACATGACAACCAAACAAGAGCATCCATAGGCCAAGTTCACACACTCTTAGGCACATACAACTAAGCAATAGGATAGGCATGGTCCTCACTCCATGAAATGAAAGCATAACGCATCCATAGTTTAACATACTCAAATAACACAAATCACCTAAGGAGTTTGACACCAACTCCTACAACTCTATACCCCATCGTTTAGGCATTATTACAAACACAAATCATACTTGTACTAGCTTGAGAACTCCAAAAGCTCCTCCCTTGCCCGCTTGCCTCCCGAACTCTAACGGTCTGCATGTTGGAAACAAAAGAGAGCGTAAGCTAACTAGCTTAGTGAGACAAGCTCTACAAATCCACAACATGTAGTTTTCCAAAACACTTTTCATATGCAAGTAAAATAATGGATGCACGAAGTGACTATCTCAACAACAATACATGGTTTGCACAAGCACAACCAACATACACAGACAGTGGGACTACACATCACCGTTTCGACTAGTAGATTTCCAATGGGACTACACATCAAAGTACTTTTCTACTAGTCACTACCGGTGGGACTACACATCACCGTAGTTTAGACCACCATCACGTGAGGCACGACTTCAACTCGACTACACATTAACAACTTAAAATGCACAGGATAATCACAGCACATAACCATTCATCCTATCACAACTAACATAGGAGTAGAGAGGCTTACACTCGGGTTTAGGTGAACCCTCAAGGTCCCACCCAAACCCCAAAGGTTCCATGTCGTGCACAACTCAAAGATTAACAAATCCATTCATCGTTGTTACCCAAGTGAAGACCGAAGACCAAGCTCAAGACCCCGAAATCTCCAGATTCGTCCCCGAAGCTTCACCAACCAATTTTCTTGCCTCTAATCATTCCAACACAATTTAAAACAAATCTCAAATCAGTCCACATTCCAATGTAGTTAACCCGGATCACAAACCAAGCACAAAACACCCAATTTCAACTAAAATCAAACCCAAAATCCATAATCCCGAGCAGCCCCTAAGCACACCCTAATTCCAATTATTCCAACACTTAAATTACTCCCAAAGGCCTCCAAAACAACACTTATATATAGTCTAACCATCAGCCATCAAAATTCTACCTAAAACACCCCCAAAACTCAACTTAAAACCCTCCAAAAACCTCTCCAAAACCCCATTTCGGGAAACACCCCAAAACCTTGTAAAAATCATACATATTGGACCTTTTTGATTGAAAACAACCCATGTAACATTAATAAATCAAAAACCTAAGTTAAATATGTTAAAAATGACATTTTTAATCAAAAACTCAAAACACCCAAAATACACAAATCATGAGTTTTATAAAAAATAAAGGTATGAACTCGAAGAGGATGATGAGGGCAGGTCAAAAACGACTTTACCTTTGCAAAAGCTCCAATAATGAGCAAGATGCGAGATGGAATAGTATCTAGGGGGAGAGGGGTTCATTTCACGTCAAGAAGAAAAATGGAGAGGGGAAGAGGATGACCCAAAAGCATTATTTTAGGTTTGTTTAAAATTAAAAGGCCAAAGACCTAAATACCCTTAATGAAATAGGGAAATCACAATAGGAGACATTCATGGCTATTTGGGCTTGTTTTGGAAATAGTCCAACTTAATTTATTTATCTTAAAACCCGAGACCCAATATATTATTTTATTATTAAAATTAGGATCCGAAATCCGAACCATTATTTAATTATTAATTTCACTTGGCCCCGAACCCGGGTGTTACATTAATCGTGAGTTAGTTCTCTTTCTTAAATGTAAGTTTGGTTGTTTATTCTTAGTGTTTGTATGCTTATCTTGCGGATATCTTGTTGCATGTGTTGATTGGAACCAAGGGGAACAACCTTGGAGATGCTTGGACTGCAGATTTTTTGTTCTGCTACAGGGTGTTTCAAAACAGGCCTTAACGTTTTGAAACGACCCTTAAATTGGCCTTTGTGTTTCGGAACTGGTATCGAAACGGGCTTTGCAGCCTCGAAACAGGTCTAACCGTTTCGGAACGAAAGCTCTCTAGAATTTTAAACATTAGACCCGTATCAATACCATCGGGAGTGTTCCGAAACGAGGGTCGTTGGAAGTTAGTTAAGAGCATCTTTAAAGTTATTTTTCTTGCGTTTTGGTCCAAGCTTGATGTGTTATCAATTGAGTTTGATTGAGGACTTGCTTTGAGTTGCATTTCAGCATAGAAGTATGAAATGAGACTAATTTAAAAGTGATCACCTTAATTTCATCATAGGTCTCTATTTTATGCTAGTTTTTCATTTTGGTCCCTGGTTGCTCGGTTGATCGTTCGGTGCTCGTCTTGTCGTGTTTTCTTCCGCTGTGTGTTCTTGAAATATAGAGTTCAATTCGAGCATCTAGAAAAGATATTAATCAATGCGTTTAGGGTTGCTAATCAGAGGGAAATCTCTAGATTTTTCTTCGGTTAGTCCCGTGTGATCCGCTCGATACGGTCTGGTGGCTAGGCCGGGTCGAGGGGGTTACAAGGCTGATCCTATGGGAGTTTTTCCTTACTTCATTATCTATTTACTTATTTATGCATTATATAATATGCTTGGATTATCATATGCTATTATTCAGTTTTACATCATATGATATTCATTACACGAGCCACATCTTTATTTATAAGTTTCACATCTTTATATTATGTTTATTTATGTTTTTAGCATACTTAGAGTAAGTGTGCATATGTTTTCTATATGATCTTAGCTTATACATATTTGATATGATTGTTTACAGGTTTCACATAGGTGCATGGGTGAAGGACACAATCTATGGCAGCTTGATTCAACTCAAACATATTCAAGATAGTTGGGTTCAGCTCAAGATAGCTTGGACTAGCTCAAGGAGTTTAAAAGACAGCTTGAGAAAGCTCAAATCAGCTTGCAAGTTTACACTTGCCAAGGCAACCAGCTAGGAGGCAGCTCAAATTGCTGAGGCAGCTCAATCAGCTCATAGCTTAAATTGTCGAGGCAACTCAACTAGCTAGCTAGCTAGCTCAAAACAGCTCAACAACATGCCAAAGCAAAGATATCATCAATTCAGCTCCTAACAGCTCTAAATAGCTCGAGATAGCTCAAGGACACTTGAAGACAAGCTAACCTAGCTAATGGCTGCTCATATTAGCTCAAATCAGCTCCAACACTAAGTGAAGCTCATTCAGATAGTAGCTCAACTCATCATTAGCTCGGCCAGCTCATCTCATCTTATACTACCTATATCAGCTCAACACCCCAAAGGACACATGTTCCCTCACAAGAGACATGCCCCTTAGCTTTGGAGGGAAACTCAAAATGGCGCTATATACTTTTGGAGGGAAGAGAGAATGGGCAAAAAATTAAATTTGGAACGATACACCATCACCATTCGGCCAACTTTGAATAGGCATGCCTTTGTGAACCAATTTTTGCCCTTAGCCGAATAAACACATACCATTTCGGTCACACCCCTTGTAATCTTATAAATAGGAGTCATTTTGTCATTTGTAGACACACAACTTTCTTGAATATATTTTACTTTGTGAGTTAATTCTTTAAAATTTGTTATTTGTAGAACTTTATTAACTTATCAAGTATTTATACTTGTGGTGTCACCCTTCTTGTCATTTTGATACTTCGGGTTCTTGATTATTTAATCAACGAGTCCAAGTCCTTTCTTATCACCCTCAATTAAACTCTTTAAGGAACGAGGTTATGCTCTTTATAGTATAGTTTCTACCTTGAATTTATTTAAACACCTTATCACCATTTCCATCCCATTTTCCAACACCTTCACCATATGCAAACCATACAAACACCACCCATACTTCCGCATCCATATATCCATCATCTTATTCTTCATTTATACAAGTACAAGGCATCGTAACACAAGTTTACTTGTATTCTAAGGTCGGAAACAATCAAACTTTTTTCAACAACACCAATTGGAGAATTGGAGCGTATCACTAATTCTCTAAAAACTAATGCAACAATGTGTTGCATAAGTGTCGTATAGATCCCAACAACATTTCTTTGTCTTACCAAGCTCATTGCTTTAAGATTGTCCGATTCCACAGTAATTCGAGTACTCCCTAATCTTGCAGCACACTTCAATCCTTCATAAACTCCCTATAATTGAGCTTTTATAGTTTTAATTTTACAATTCAACATTTCACATTTATATATTTGTTAGCAATTGCGAATAACCACCACGCGTACACCTCATTACAACCCTCTGCGAATGTACAAGCGGAACACGACCGTGCGAACAATCAATCACGGCCCTCAGCGAACTCGGCGTGCGAATGCTATTTTAGACCAAGTGATGATGCACGTGATCCATGTCGATACCCGAGCCACGATAACTCACCAAGACACTTGTATTTCTCAATTGACACGTGTTCTCACCTCATCCAACCCTTTTATAAGGGGCTATGCACCCCCAAATAGAGGCTAGGCTCCTCATAACACATACATAATCTCCATAACCCAAATCAAAGCTCTTCAAGCTTCATGAGAGCTCCATTATCTCCACCATCAAGAGCGGTTGCACACTTAGGTGATTAACAATAATCTATCAAATTAGTCTTATTCTAAAAAATTAAATATATTATAGATTAATTCTAAAAAGGATCTCCCAGCAATATTTTAATTTTGATAGTAAAGAGATATATTGTAGAAAAATAATTGAATAGTTAAATTATAATTCTTTAAACCTTTTAAATTGATTTCTCTGCTACCGTAATGAACATCGTACAACAATAATTAGTAAGACTTGAGTCACCCACCCTTTTCAGTTTTCATGTTAGAGCTAAAGTTTAGGTTTGAATTAATGGATGGACTCGTGAACTTCTTTCGTCAAACCAATTACAAAGCTTTTCGTATTCCATATGAAAAAATAACATGGCTTAATACACAGATGGAAATCGTCTTCTCTTTTTATGCCCTTATTTTAAAATAGAAAGGTTAGAGTTTAGAGTTTAAGGTTAAGAATTATGGTTAGGGTTTAGGGAATTAGAGATAGTGTGTATTTTTAAGGGTGTAGGGTTTAAAGTTTAGGATGTGAAAATTAAGATTATGGTTTAGAATTTAATTTTTAAGTGATTTTTAGTGTAGGACATAAGAGGGCAGAGGAATTTTACCCTTAATACACTCCCCCTAAAATTCATTTTAACCATTTTTGCCCCTTAATATTTTCGTCGTTATCCATATCGCCGCCTAACAATAAAAAAATTGTCATGGCCAACAAAAATGCACCACATCATTTTATAATTTATTTTTAAATTATAAAATAAAATAAATATATTAAAATATTTATTAATTTAATTATATTCTCAAAATATCCTCATCTTCGTATAACCCAACCTCTCATTTCTCCTAAACAGAACAAGCAACCAGAATACAATAAGAATCAGATTGGCCACTTTGCTTTTAGGTTTTAGGAATGTTCTCTTTCTTTTCTACGATGGATGTTCATTTACGTATTAATAGCATCATCCATAATTTTTTGATGAATACAATAAGAATCGGATTGGCCACTTTACTTTTAGGTTTTAGGACTGTTGGAGAAGTTTAGCTGTTTTCAAGGCAAGCCTTATGGGAATGGTTGAATACTCATTGAATCATTTCAGTTCTGCTTTGGTGCAGTCTTATGGACATCAAACTGGCAGTGGTTCCTCAGTATTAAGAGTTAGTTGGTTAGTTAGTTAAAGAATGAAAAGGGTGTTTTTGTAAATAAAAGGGTGTTAGTTAGGTTTTTTAGTAAATATATATATATATATATTATATCTGTAATTAACAATTTAAGTCAATAATAATAAAATTCTATTTTCTCTTTCTTCATCCCGATTATTCTCTCATTTTCCCCCTTTTCAACCTTAACTAAAGAATTCGTTCAAGAATTCTAATATGGTATCAGATGATTCAGATTCTTTTTCTCGTTCCCATGATTCTAATTGGGTTTATCGTACTGATGATCCGCACGACGATTTCTACATTCATCCCAACGAGAATCCATCTCTCGTTCTTGTTTCCAGTCTTCTCACCGGTGCCATCAAGGAGCCCCGCGATGATGATTCCCAGTATGAAGCATGGGTCAAATGCAACAATCTGGTGCTGTCCTGGTTGCAGAGAGCTATTCACCCTGACATTGTGCAAAGTGTCATTTGGATTGACACAGCCTATGATCTTTGGAAGGATCTGCATGACAGATTTAATCAAGGGGATTTGGTTCGCATTTCTGACTTGATTCATGAGTTCTACGTGATGCAACAAGGTAATCTTTCGATTACTGCTTACCATACCAGTTTAAAGATTCTGTGGGATGAAATATCGAATTTAAGACCTTTAGAATCTTGTTCTTGTTTAGCCTTGAAATATAGAAATCAAGATTTTGCTTTAAAGTTTGTTAGGGGTCTGAGTGATGCTTTTTCAGTTCAAAAATCTCAGATACTTATGACTAAACCATTGCCTGCTATAAATGAAATCTTTGTGTAGAACTTATGTTTTGATATAATAATTGAAAAATGTTTTGGACTAATTTGAAAAGAATTTAAAACTTGGTTTTAAGTCCAAACAACTTGAATTTATGTTTGAGGTATTTTAAGAGGTTTTTGGCAAAGATTTTTCATGTTTTAAACAGCCAAACTTGTATTTTCAACGTCCCAGTATCGATACGGTTGTACCCGTACCGATACCATTTTGCCTCAGTTTGGCTACTGTCAAAACCCGTATCGATACAAGGGTTTAGTGTATCGATACGGAGAGGGGTCGTTTCGATACGCCACGTCAGCGTACCGATCCCATTTCAACTACCCCAACGGCTATTTCCCAACGGCTATTTAAATATGGACCCGTACCGATACGCCCTCAAGCGTATCGATACGCCTATGATGGCAAGAGCCCAACGGCTATTTCCTCAAGAAGGTCGTATCGATACCGTTCCACGTGTATCGATACTGGTAGCTGCAGAGCAGCATTTATGAAGGGAAATAAAGTCCTCAACGGCTCCAATTTGATCCCAACGGCTAGAAACGGCTACAAACTCATTTGGGAGTATTAAAGGGACCTCCAAGCATCAAGAGAAGGCTAATGCTCATATTGTCAAACATCAAATGATCAAGAAATTGTCTTAGTGCTAAATTTGTCATTTCTTGTATAGACAAACACTAGTGAGCCAAAATTGTCAAATTTGCTCAAGTGTTTTAGGTTTTGGGTGAGTGCTTCATTGTGCAAACAAACACCTATTAGAGGGTTTAAGTTTGCTTTATTTATCTCTTTGTAAAGAGGGTTTTGATCAAGGCTTTGGGTAGAAGCTTGATCGGTTGTAAGGGTTTCCTCCTAATCCTAGAAAAGGGGACGAATCAATTAGTGGATTGATTGTGAAATCCTTAGTGGGGAGCTAAGGTAGTGGATGTAGGTGCTTGTTAGAAGGCCGAACCACTATAAATCTTTGTGTCAATATTCTTTCTAGCTTCCACAACCCTTCCACCCAAATATCCACCTCTCCACCACTTGGTGAGCAAAATTGGTTGATCGAATCGAGCCCCTAAAATCTCAACAATTGGTATCAGAGCTTGGCTTAATCGGTGAGGATTAACATCCGATTGAGAAGATCCGACAAGCTCGATCACTAGTTCATCAACCGGCTCAAATGGCACAATCAATCGACAAACCGCCTTTCTTTGACGGAGACCACTACGCCCATTGGAAGACAAAGATGAAATTCTTCATCAAATCAAGAGATTACAAGCTATGGGATGTAGTTGAAGATGGTCCGTTCGTGCCTCAAAAAAGTAAAGCGGAGTGGAGTGCCGACGATCGCAAGAAGATGGAGCTAAATTGCAAAGCCTTGCACATTCTATTTTGTGCATTTGGTCCATCCATCTATGAGAAGATGTCTTCTTGTGAGAGTGCCAAGGAGGTATGGGACAAGCTTGAAGTCACATACGAAGGGACAAATGAAGTCAAGGAGACCAAGATTGGGCTCCTAACCTTGGAGTATGAGAACTTCAAAATGGATCCGGAAGAGAACATCGAGAAGATGTTTGATAGGTTCTCCACCATCACCAATGGTCTTAAAGGTTTTGGAGAAGCCATCCCGGAGGAAAAGCTTGTTCGAAAGCTCATCTACTCACTTCCCGAGTCTTGGGACTCAAAGAGGACCGCCATCATCGAAGCCAAAAATTTGAAGACTTTGAAGCTTGATGAACTCATGGGGTCTCTCCTTACTCATCAAATCATGAAGAAGAACAAAGAGGATGAGAAGAAGAGGGAAGAAATTAGAGCTATGGGAGAGAAGAAAATCAAAGGGCTTGGCATTAATGCTAGTGCCATGGCTCTCAAGTCCTCCACTTGCCATCATGTCTACTCAAGTGAAGAGGAGGATGAAGATGAAGAGATAGTTCATCTCTTCAAGAAGTGTGCCCCGTTCATGAAGAAAGCCTTGAGAGAGCTTGAACGAGAACCTAAAAGAAAGGAGAGGGCAAGCACTTCAAGCCATAAGAAGAAAGCACAATTGGATACTTGGAGTGATGAAGACTCCACCGACGATGAACAAGCCAACCTTTGCCTTATGGCCATCGAAGAAGATTCAAGGGTAACTTCTAATTCATCTACTTCATGTTCTTACACTTTTGATGAATTACAAGATGCCTATGATGATTTGGTTTTAGATTTTAAAAGCCACATTTTGAAAAACAATAAATTGATTTCAAAGTTAAAAATTCAAAATGATTTGCTTTCTAAAACCAAACTTGAACTTGAAGCAAAACTTGAAGAATTTGAATTAAAATGTTTTGATTTACAAAAATTGCTTCAAAGAGTTCAAGAAGAAAAAGATTTGATTTCCAAAGAGCTTGAAAAGAAAAACAATCTTGGAAAATC
Source organism: Hibiscus tridactylites (assembly GCA_958450335.1). Classification (NCBI taxonomy): domain Eukaryota; kingdom Viridiplantae; phylum Streptophyta; class Magnoliopsida; order Malvales; family Malvaceae; genus Hibiscus; species Hibiscus tridactylites. The sequence goes on along the minus strand of OY288267.1, from coordinate 32,129,328 downwards.
AAATTTTTATGTTAGACAATCTAGTGCCCCTAGATTTGTGAATGGAAAATGTTTTAGAAGTGTTTGGGTCCCAAAAAGACTAACCACTTCAACTAAGAAGGATGAAATTGAAAAATGGATTCCTAAGGGGACTAAATTTTGTGCAACTAACGTTTATGGATCCAAAGAAATTTGGATACCAAAAGTTACTTGATTGTCTATTGTAGGTGTGATGGAGATGTTCAACAAGTCAAACATTGAGGGGGAGCTCCATACACACAAGGAAGAACACTTGAAGAAGGAAGGCTTCACATCCTCCCTTTGGTTCAAGTGTGGGTAAAATTTCTAGTTGTTTTGATTTAATTTGTCTTATTTTTAGTTTATTCAACTAGATGATCATATATGATGGACTAACACTTTTGATGATGCTTTGAGTAAGGGGGAGCCATTTTAAACCAAATTCTTATTTGTGTCAAAGTTTTTATCCCTATTGTTATTTTAAAACTTAATGTTTTAAATTTTTTTTGATATAACAAAAAGGGGGAGAAATGGTATGGTTTGAAAAATTGAATTTTCAAATGAATAAGGGGGAGCTTTATTTGATTTCATACATTTAATCTCTTATTCACATTTTTAAAGTTAAAGGGGGAGAAACCCAAACAATTTTTCAAGTGAGTTTTATTATATCAAAAAGGGGGAGATTGTAGAACTTATGTTTTGATATAATAATTGAAAAATGTTTTGGACTAATTTGAAAAGAATTTAAAACTTGGTTTTAAGTCCAAACAACTTGAATTTATGTTTGAGGTATTTTAAGAGGTTTTTGGCAAAGATTTTTCATGTTTTAAACAACCAAACTTGTATTTTCAACGTCCCAGTATCGATACGGTTGTACCCGTACCGATACCATTTTGCCTCAGTTTGGCTACTGTCAAAACCCGTATCGATACAAGGGTTTAGTGTATCGATATGGAGAGGGGTCGTTTCGATACACCATGTCAGCGTACCGATCCCATTTCAACTACCCCACCGGCTATTTCCCAACGGCTATTCAAATATGGACCCGTACCGATACGCCCTCAAGCGTATCGATACGCCTATGCTGGCAAGAGCCCAACGACTATTTCCTCAAGAAGGTCGTATCGATACCGTTCCACGTGTATCGATACTGGTAGCTACAGAACAGCATTTATGAAGGGAAATAAAGTCCTCAACGGCTCCAATTTGATCCCAACGGCTAGAAACGGCTACAAACTCATTTGGGAGTATTAAAGGGACCTCCAAGCATCAAGAGAAGGCTAATGCTCATATTGTCAAACATCAAATGATCAAGAAATTGTCTTAGTGCTAAATTTGTCATTTCTTGTATAGACAAACACTAGTGAGCCAAAATTGTCAAATTTGCTCAAGTGTTTTAGGTTTTGGGTGAGTGCTTCATTGTGCAAACAAACACCTATTAGAGGGTTTAAGTTTGCTTTATTTATCTCTTTGTAAAGAGGGTTTTGATCAAGGCTTTGGGTAGAAGCTTGATCGGTTGTAAGGGTTTCCTTCTAATCCTAGAAAAGGGGACGAATCAATTAGTGGATTGATTGTGAAATCCTTAGTGGGGAGCTAAGGTAGTGGATGTAGGTGCTTGTTAGAAGGCCGAACCACTATAAATCTTTGTGTCAATATTCTTTCTAGCTTCCACAACCCTTCCACCCAAATATCCACCTCTCCACCACTTGGTGAGCAAAATTGGTTGATCGAATCGAGCCCCTAAAATCTCAACACTTTGCTATAGTTGTTCAGCATGAACGAAGCTTGTTGACTTCTGTTAGTCATGAATCTAATGTCTTTTTGGTTGATAGAATGCCTCCTAAGTTTGGGGATAGACATGGGGATAGGCCGGATGGTCGTATGGGTAGTGGTGTTTCAAAAAAGGTCTATCCTGGTTCTGTTAAGAAACCTTTATGTGCCTTTTGTGGTCTTTATGGCCATACAATTGACAAGTGCTATAGGAAACATGGGTTTCCTCCCAATTATAGACAAAGGGGTCAGCAGATTAGTAAGATAAATCAAGTTGGGATGAGTGATAGTAGTGAAGATGATTCTGGTTTGCAATCTGGTTCTAAAGTTCATGGTCAGTCTTCTGGTCAAAGTGCCTCTGGTTCTGTTGTTTCTTACTAAGGAGCAATATGAAGGATTGCTTAATCTTCTGCAACAACGTGGGCCTGCTCAGTTGCCTGCTTCTTCTTCTGTTCAGACATCAAGGGTGAATATGTTACATTCTACTTTTGATGTTGATACATCTCAGGAGACAGGTATTGTTCTAGCTTTATTCAAAATTCTGTTGTTTCTTGGATCCTGGACTCAGGAGCTACTGATCATGTGGTTTCCTCTTTAGAATATTTTACTGAATATTCTGTTGCTAGTAACAAATTTGTTAAACTTCCTAATGAGAGTATGGTTAAAGTTTCTCACATTGGTACTGTGAAAATATCTGATGACATAATTCTCTTTGATGTTTTGCATATACCACTGTTTAAATTTAATTTGGTCTCTGTATCTCAGTTAACCAAGTCTGGTACTGTTACTTTGATTTTTAACTTGAATTGTTGTATCATTCAGGAAACCAAGACTTGCAGGAAGATTGGTTTAGCTAAGGCTGTTGCAGGGTTATATCATCTTGAAGTCAGTATTTTTGATTTTTCTTTTCAGTCTGATAATTCTTTTGTTGTTCAGAATTCTTCTTGTAATGTTTTTGTTGGTGATAGCTTTGGTCTTTGGCATATTAGACTAGGGCATCCCTCTGTACAAAGGATGAAACATTTCAATCTGTTAAATCCTGATATTTCTGTACATTCTAATTCTCAGAATAAATGTGAAGTTTGTTTTTTGTCCAAACATAAAAGGTTGCCTTTTACTGCTAGTTCTTCTTGTTCTTCTGATGTTTTTGACTTGGTTCACATTGACGTTTGGGGGCCTTTTTCAACTGCTAGTGTATATGGTCATTTCTATTTTTTGACCATAGTGGATGTTAGAAGTAGGTTTCTTTGGATATATCCTATGAAAACCAAATCTGAAGTCAGGTCCTTAATTGAATCATTTTATCAGTTAGTTTATACTCAGTTTTCTGTTAAGATTAAGACTATAAGAACTGATAATGCTAGAGAGTTTGACATGCATGATTTTTATAGTGATAAAGGAATAATACATCAAAACTCATGTGTGTATACTCCTCAACAGAACAGTGTGGTTGAGAGAAAGCATCAGCACCTTTTAAATGTGGCTAGATCTTTAAGATTACAAGCTGAATTACCTTTGAAGTTCTGGATTGATTGTATATTGCATGCTGCAAATTTGATTAATATCACTCCTACACCAGTGTTGAATAATCAAACTCCTTTTGAAGTCTTATATAATAAATCTCCTAAATTTGATCATTTGAAGTCTTTTGGTTGTCTTGCCTTTGCAAGCATTTTCCTAAAACCTAAGACAAAACTTCATGCTAGAGCTGTTAAATGTGTTTATTTAGGGCATTCTAAAAATGTAAAAGGCTTTAGGTTGTATAATCTTGATAATGGCAATGTTTTTGTCTCGAGGGATGTGGTTTTTTCAGAGTCTATTTTTCCTTTTAAAGAGCAGAAATTTCACATGGATAATATTGTTTTTCCTCAATATCAGAATTCTTCTTTTGAAGATATTGTTCATAAAAATAAATATGTTGATAAGGCGATCAATCCTTCAACTAATTCATCAGGTTTTGATTCTGTTGTTGTTTCATTAGATAACAATATCAGAATGGATAATAGTTCTGTTAAGGATTCTTTAGACAAGGAAAATTCTCTTGTTTCTACTACTTCAGACAATCTGTTTGTTCTTCCTACTCGCCCATCAAGGACTAAACATTTGCCTAAGCATCTTCAAGACTATCAAGTCTCTTTACCAAAGACAAGGTCTTCTCCTCATTCTGTTGCCCAGGTGATGTCATATCAACTTATATCTCCTAATTTCATGTCCTACATTTGTGCTGCTGAGATTCTTGCTGAACCTAAGAATTATAATCAGGCCATTAAGCATGAATGTTGGAAAAATGCAATGAATGATGAAATTTCAGCTTTAGAAAGGAATAAAACTTGGGATCTTGTTCCTCTTCCACCTAATAAGGTAGCTATAGGTTGCAAATGGGTTTATAAAACAAAATTGAAATCAGATGGGAGTTTAGAGAGATATAAGGCTAGATTGGTTGCTAAAGGATATACTCAACAACCTGGTATTGACTATCTTAATACTTTTAGCCCAGTAGCTAAATTAACCATTGTTAGAATGATTCTTGCTCTTGTTGCTGCTAAAAACTGGTTTTTGCATCAGTTAGATATAAATAATGCATTCTTACATGGTTACTTGGATGAGGAAGTGTACATGCAATTACCCCCTGGCTTTAATTCTCCTTCCCCTGGTCTTGTATGTAAATTGAAAAAGAGTTTGTATGGCTTAAAACAAGCCAGTCGCCAGTGGAATGAAAGGTTGACATCTACCTTGTTAGATCAGGGTTTTATACAGTCTTCTGCTGATTTTTCTCTTTTTACTAAAGGTGTAGACTCTGATTTCATTGCCCTTGTTATATATGTTGATGATATAATACTTGTTGGTCCTAGTTTAACTTCTATTGACTTGATTAAGAAGTATCTTCATGATGTTTTCAAAATTAAAGACCTAGGAGAATTAAAGTTTTTTCTTGGCCTTGAAGTTGCTAGGAATAGTGATGGTATAAATTTATGTCAGAGGAAATATACTTTAGAATTGTTAGAAGAGACAGGTTTTATTAATTCTAAACCTGTTTTTACACCTATGGTTCCAAATAAGAGTATTTCTAAAGATGAAGGTCAGCCTCTAGATGATATTACTCCTTATAGGAGGATTATTGGTTAACTTCTCTATCTTACAAATACCAGACCTGACATATCCTTTGCAGTCCAACAATTATCCCAATTTATGTCTGCACCTACTGATTCTCATATGGCTGCTGTTCATAGGGTTCTCAGATATCTTAAAGCTACTCCTGGACAAGGCATTTTCTTCCCTGCTAAGAATTCATTAAAACTCAATGCCTTTTCTGATTCAGATTGGGCATCGTGTTCTGATTCCAGACGTTCCACTACTGGATTTTGCATTTTCCTTGGTTCAGCTCTTATCTCCTGGAAGTCCAAGAAGCAACAGACAATGTCACGGTCGTCGAGTGAAGCTGAATATCGGGCTATGGCAACCACTGTTTGTGAAATTCAGTGGCTTAGTTATTTGTTAAATGATTTACATATTGCACATTCTTCAGCTAATCTTTATTGTGATAATCTCTCCGCTGTCAAACTTGCAGAGAATCCGGTACATCACGAGCGTACGAAGCACATTGAAAATGATTGCCACATCATTAGAGATAAGGTTCATAATGGATCTGTTACATTGCTGCCTGTTTCAAGTCAAAATCAACTTGCAGACTGTTTTACAAAGGCTTTGCCTATTGCTGTTTTTCAATCTTCAATTTTCAAGTTGGGCATTCGAAACTTGTATGCTCCAACTTGAGGGGGGAGTATTAAGAGTTAGTTGGTTAGTTAGTTAAAGAATGAAAAGGGTGTTCTTGTAAATAAAAGGGTGTTAGTTAGGTTGTTTAGTAAATGTATATATATATATTATATCTGTAATTAACAATTTAAGTCAATAATAATAAAATTCTATTTTCTCTTTCTTCATCCCGATTATTCTCTCATTTTCCCCCTTTTCAACCCTAACTAAAGAATTCGTTCAAGAATTCTAATACTCAGTTGGTGGAGATGGGCTCGGCTTCTCTAGCAGACGGTTGCTGCAGCTCAGAAGCTGAACCCCCCCCCCCCCCCCGCCCCAGTTTTGAGACTCAACTTTTATGGTCTCAACAGACGAGTATTTCATTTCGTTAAGAATGGGAAATTGGAGGTTGGGGAGGATGAAGACGAGGATATTTTAGGTATTTTGGAAATATAATTAAATTAAGAAATATTTTAATATATTTATTTTATTTTAAAATTTAGAAATAAATTAAAAAATATGTGGTGCGTTTTGATTGGTCAGAAAAAATTTCTTTTAATGTTAGGGGCGATATTAGTAACGGCAGAAACGTTAAAAAAGTGGTCAAAACAAACTTAGGGGGCAAGTTGAAAAAACAAGTAAAGTGTAGGAAGAAAAGTGTATTAAGCCTTGAAAAATATACAAGTAATGTTACATGCACATGCATACTAACCATGTCATATATTATTTAAAATTGTAGGAATATAAATGTTAAACATCTGATTTAAAAATTCTTTCAACCCTAGTTGCTCTCTACTGTCAAAATTTCTTCAACCCTAGTCGCTCTCTACTTTTATCGATCTCTTTTATCGGTGGTCAACGATCAATTTTAGTATTGGTTGTCGACCACCGGATCTATTAGTTTTCTTATTTTTTATTTTAAAATATTAAATCTTTTTCTCTGTCCCTATTACACGCTTTTTCTTATGTCTTTGTTTTTGTTTTGCGGTTTAGTTTATCTGTCTTTGTGGCATGTTTCAGCATACCATAGCGATCGATTGTTATTCGCACAAAGATTCAATCGGCGCTAGTTTCTGATTTATTTTTATGCCGGTGGTCACTTGAAAAGTTATATCTCACTCGATTGATGGGTGTTTGTCGATGAAATAAGTCCTGGGTAGCGGTACTTTTTGTGTAACACCCTAAATTTGGGCTTGGAAGTTTAGGGTCTAAACCGGATCGGTCTGGAAGACGGTTCGAATATAAAAGGAGGTTTTAGGGAACACCTAGTTCGGGATACTTTAAAAATATAGAAAATATCTAAAGATCATCATTTAATATATAAAAGAGAATGGTGAAAACAATTTTACAAAATGAAGTTTGAAAATATTACATTTCGGTGTAGTGACCAAATCGCAGTTTTTGCAAAGGTGAAATAGTGACTGTTTCGTAAATGATTTAAACTTTGAATCTTTAAGGAGCTAATTTACCCAAAATGTTTTCTCCAGATTTTTCCTTAATTTGGGTAATTTTATTGATGTTTTAATTAAAGGAAATGAGGTTCAATTAAATGGGAAACTAACTTTGACTATTCATAACTACTTTTCACAAATTTCCCCTCTCTTCATTTTCTCTCAAATTCCTTTCAACCAAACACATTTTCTCCAGAAAATTTACTTTGATTTTACACTTCATTTGATGAGATTTCAATTCCTCTTTGATTCTTAATCAATCCCTCAACAAATCCACTTGATTTCTACATTGAATTTTCAAGAAAATTAGCCTAAATCAAGGAGAAATCATCACTTAGAGGTAAACTTGTTCTTCTCCTCTAAATACTCAGTTCTTTACTGAAATTCCCAAGTTGCCAATCCTTTATTAAAGTTTTATGAATGGTTTTTGTGTTGGAAACAAGATTTTGGCTTAAAACTCAAGATTTTGGAAGAGATCTTGGAGATTTTCGTGGATCTTGGTTAGGCTCTGTTTTGAGGTTGTTTTCTAATGTATTTTGGATGTTAATTGATGTTACGAATGAGGTTTTATCAATCAAATCCCGAATAGGTTTGTTTTCCTAAGTTTTGCTTGCTAGAATGGTGGTTTTTGGGGTGGTTTTGGTGATCTACTGTTGCTGGAGGTATAAGGTCATGTTTATGTTGCTTTTTGATGTTAATTGATGTTTATAAAAGGTTAGAATTGATAGATCTTGACTGGGCTTTGTTTTGGGAGAGTTTGGAGGTGATTTTGGTTGTTTTTGGTAGCCGAAATGAGGTTCTTGGGTAGAGCAGGGAGTTGGGTTGTGTTGTTGGTGATTTTAATGCATGGTGATGCATTAATCCTCTGTTGTTATGTGTTTAAAACAGGGGAGAATGATCCGGAAGCAATAGAGGTGGCGTTGGAAGTTTCAGATGCTTGGAAGGCTTGTCGGCTAGCATAGTTTTGTGTATCGGTGAGTGGAGTTGGTTTCCAGCTTTGAAACAAATATTTGGAGGTTTTGGGAGCTTAGTTTAAGTCTAAACAACTTAGCTAAGCTCAAGAGTAAGTTTTTGGAAAAACTCCCTTGGATGTGCTAAGTTATGGTTTGATGCATTAGTTATGCAATGCATGTTTAATTACTGTTTTGAAAGCATGTTTTAGCATGAGTAATGCTAGTTTTGAATTCCTTGTATTGAAGGATGCTCAAGGTAAGAGATCCTTGGTTTGTCATGTTATTAATTTGGTTTTGATGCATGGAGATGCATGATGATAAGTGACTTTGATTAATGCTTTAAAACAGTCAATTGATGATGGTATTTGATGTATATTGGCAAGTGATGAAATGGTTTTAAAGTACTTGAATCGGATATAGTTAGCCGGCTATAGGATTGGGTGCACCGTAAGTAGAGTTGCCTTGGATGTTAAGCGGTTGTGATTGTACCATAAACTCCATCCAATTACCCTAGCGATTGAGGAAATTGGTGTCACCGCGATGGAGGATGGCTCTCGTGGGTAGACTTGGTTAAGCGTCACAACGGTAGAGGACTGCTCCCGTGTGGGAGCTTGGTTAAGGTGATTACAATGGTTGAGGCAGCTCCCATGTGTAAGCCTTGTGGTGTGTCCCGGCTCTCGCTAGTGGGTTATACAACTACCGATGAGTGATGTTGAGGGGTTGTGATTGTACCGTTAAACTCCATCACGGGTGTTGAGGGGTTGTGATTGTACCGATAAACTCCACCTTGTTAAGCCGGTAGTGTGTATGAAGCGTGTGGGACAACGCTTGTAATCCGCGTATTCGATTGTGTCTTGTGTTGAAATGGTTTGTGAACTATCAATTGAAAGCCAATATAATGTATTTGAATGTAATGAAGCGAGAGATGCTTGAAAATGATGCAAGGTTGCATGGGAAATATGTAAATGATACAAGAATGCATGTGATACTTGTTAAGCATGAGCAAAAGTATATCTTCTATTGTGAATGGTGCATATGTGCATAGAATCTCATAAGTGCATTGAAGTCTTGTGAAGGCTTGTTTTAAAAAGGCACGTAATGCAAATGTTGCTTTTTTAGTTCATGTGTTTTGCATTTGTTGAATGCATGAGATAGATAGAAGGAACATTTGGTTTCAAAAGGCATTTTGCTTTGAAATGATCATCAAGCATGAGAAAAGTATAATGTGAAGTGGAAGTGATTTCCAAGGAAATTGGTTTAAACTTTGCATGAAGTGTTTGTGCATGGGAAAGGTTTAAATGATAGTATTTTCAAGAATGTTTTTTGGAGTGAGTTGTTTAGCATTTCAAAGTTAAAGGTTGGTTTTCATGTTGAGCAATGCATGATTTAAAGCAATGTTGTTTCAAAGGAGGTTTTCAAACAATGTTTTGGTTTATTTAATTGTATCTACATTTAAAGAAGGTTTTATGATTCGTTGCATTGATGGTGTTTTGGTTTTGAGCATTCCTCACTAAGCATTATATGCTTACGCTCCTTTTTGTCCATCAATGCAGATATTTGAAGTTGGGACAGCAAGAAGCAAGGGATTCAAGAAGAGCTCCACTTGAGAAGTATGTCTTGGTTAATAGCTATAGATAATAAAGGCAATGGGGGGAAGAGTCTTTTATGTTGTTGTGATACGAGATTGTGTATGTCGACCATGTTCGGTTTATGGTTTGAACCTTGTTGTTGATCGATTTGCCATATTTGAATCTTCTTCTTCATAAGTTGATATGATATGTTCTTTGTTTAAAAGCAAGATCTTGTGTTGAATGTGATTAGGGAGTTGGTGTGCCTAATGTTTGATTTGTATCTAGTCTTTGATGCAATTTGATAGTTATAATGCTTATCATGTTGATGATATGTTTTGGAATGATTTAAAGTGTGTTTGAGGGTGTTTTAATGTGAAAAACCAGAAGTTTCTGCTGTTTCTGGGCAGGGTTTATCGAAACACCCTGGGCTGTTTCGAAACGGGTGCTTGAAATGGCTTGGGCGTTTTGGAACGGCTAGAAGTGTTTCGAAACACTTTAGCTACTGGAAGTGTCTGTTCCTGAACTGGTTTCGGAACATACCCGTGTATCGAAACAGTCAACACCGTTTTGAAACGGGCATACGACATAGGTGTTTCTATACGGGTGTCAGTGTTTCGAAACGGGTGACCGCTGGACACAGATTCTGCATGATTTACATTTTAGTCCTGAAAGTTGTAATTGCAATTACTTGAGCTTGAGATGTCTTTTTAAGCTGAAGTTTGGCAGAGAGGTTTGTAATATGTTTAATTGAGGTTTGGTAAAACTAAAATCTTGAAAGTCTTTTTATTTTCCAAAATTTACATTTTGGTCCCTAAAAGTGTATTTCTTGCAATTGAGTCCTTAAACGTTTCCGATCGCTGTGCTTTTCTCTTCCAAGGTTCTTGGGCTTTCACATAGGTTCAATCTGCATCTAGAGAAGTTTAAAAAGAAAAAAAGGGTCGTTAATCAAGGTTGACTTTCGGGTTAACTTTGGTTTTCCCTATGTGATCCTCGTAGTTCGGGTTTAGCGTCTTGGCCGGGATAAGGGGGTTACATTTTTTGGTATCAGAGCTAAGTTGTGGATATTTGGGGTGATGGTAAGTTTGTGGTAAGTTGTTATAGTAAGTGTTAGATGTTTATTCTGATGTGTGGTTGAAAGTCTGTTGAAAAATACGTTTCTGAGTGAATTGTTGATGTTTTCATCGTGCTTGTGGTTATGATTCTTTTGTAAACTAATGTGAACATGTGATGGTGATATGATGGTGTTGTGAGTTGAATTTCTGAGTACTGAAAATGTGATGGGTATGATATGTTGATATTATGCTGTTGAGGGTGAATGTTGTTTGATGAGAGCATGATTGAAGTTGCTGATTGATATGCTCGATGTTGTGATATACATGTTTTTATTGATTGTTATGTCACATAAAAGGGGAGAATTCGGGGTACCCATTGCCTTATTATTATAGCTATTGTGTTATGTTGAAGTTGGAGTCTTGAATCCTTGCTTGAAGCTGGCCTGATCGTTTTATTTGTTTTGTTATCATTGCTTTGTTAATAATAGCACAATGGGATCGATGAGAGAATGGCAGTTGGGTACGATGGTTGCTGCCTAAGAGCAGGTTGTTAAGGGGTGGAATTCACGTTTTGGTGGGAGTGTACCGCTTCGGTCGACAGTGCCTGGAGTTGAGGTAGTAGGGCGGGAGGAGAAAGCTGGTTATGTGATAAAGGATTCATCACATGTGGTTCAAGAGGTGTCGGGTACATCTCAGACCGTGGTGAAAGTGAAGCCGGTAGACGTGCCGACTGTGGGACATGCGAGTTTGTCAAAACAGTGTTTATATGATTTGGGAGCTGTGGAGTATCATGGTTCGACACCTGAGGCGTTCGAGGCTTGGTTAGCCAGTATAATTCCGATTTTGGACCAGAAAGGGTGTGACAACGCCTGTAAGCTGGGAAGTGTTGTCTTGTTAATGTTGGAGGATGCTAGTGCTTGGTGGACATCTGTGGCGGTGGCAACGAATATCCACGATATAGATTGGGAGTTCTTTGTGCCTGCCTTTAATGGAAGATACCTTGGAGAGAAGTTCTCAGGGGTTAAGCAACGTGTGGGTGTGGCTTTAGATTATGATGGTGGGAAAAGTTTAAGCAAAAGAGATGTGGGTACTGACCTCGGGAATGGTCAGCGTAAGAGGGTACGTGACAGAAGAGTTTGCTTGAAGCGAAGTCTGGGTGGTAGTGCAGATGTGGGTCAAGTGCTACATGACCAAGGAGTGGTAGCTCGGTTGCCGATGTGTGACTGTTGTAGAAGGCGTCATGTTGGAGTTTGTTGGAACTGTGGTTCTATGGAGCATGTGAAGCGAAATTGTCCTCGAGTGATGGGATCAGCTTCAGTGGGTGCAAAAGGGTCTTAGAAGGGTCGTGAACGCGGCCGAGACAGAGTTCAGAGGTGGCAAGAAAGGAAGAAAGGTGTGAGGTGTGAAGTGTTTGAGGAATGGATCTTGTTGGAATTGTGGGTCTGTTGGCCATTTGAGACGAAATTGTTTGGAGTTAGCTCGGGGTAGTCAGGGTTCTTTTCAGCAGGGAGACAGTGATGACTTTAAGGTATTGGTTGGTGCTACGGCGGTGCGGCCAAAGAATAATAGTTCTGCGGGGAAGAGAGTTTGTCTGTTGGAGCTCCGGGGCAATGAGGTGATTACAGGTAATTTTGTTAAGTAATCTTTGCCCTAGTTATCTTTGTTTGGTTCTGGGTTGGATTTCCTTGTGTAGTGGGTAAGTTTTATGGCTAGCAAGGTTGGGTAGCAGCCGGTGATGTTTTGGGAATACAATTTTAGTGTGGAGAGTGTAATAGGGGAGTAATGTGTGGTTAGCGGATTATTAGAATGGTAAAGTTGGACAAGTTAGAAGTGGGGTAAGAGGTTGTTCTTAGGCGGATTCTGAGGATGTTATTGGTAAGTGTGAACCGACATACATGCACAGTTAAAACCATTTGTTATATATTATATATATGTTGGTACATGCATACATGCGACATGACATTAGAGGTTTTGCATACATGTACACATGCATTAATAGAGCATATTAGTGACCATGCATACGAACGTTCACACTTGCTAATAGCTAGTTGGGTTCGTTAGTGTTGTGGTAAGGTTAGGTTGGATGGTGGGTTTTAAGTGTTGTTTTGGTGCTAGGAGTAGTGGAAGGTAGTAAGCGAGTTGTCAGTAATAGTGAGTGCGATCTAGCATGTTGGCAGAAGGAAAGTGTCTTGGTGCTTAAAGAGTTTAGCGGTGTGGTGGTGAGGAGATTACCGATTGAAGTTAGAATCGGTTGAGGTGGTTGTGAATAGCTAATAGGTGTGGTAGTTTCTTTATGTTAAATGATGTTGTAGGATAATGGATGTGTTTCTGGAATGCTAAGGCGTCTTGGCGTTGATGTTTGCAATATGAGGGTTGTTTATGTAGGTAATGGTTCGTAGCAACCTTCGGGGAGTGGAGAGGAGGTTGTGTTGAGAGCTGTAGATAAGGTTTGGCTTGGGAGGAGTAGAGGTTTCGTAATCTTAATATGTTTGTATGGAATGGGTGGTATCCATGTAAGGTTAGTGTTATGGTCAAAGCTTGAAGTGGTAAGGTAATGTAAGTTCAAGGGCCATTGTTGGTTGGTCGGGTTCTTGTGAGAAGTGGTTTGTTAGTTGTGTATAAGTAAATCTTTTCTAAGTCAGTTGGGGTAAGTGGAACAGCTGGTGGAGTTAAGGTTGGAGTCTTGTGGCATGGGTTTCGAATGTTGTGTGAGTAGTTTTGGTGAGTTGTTATGGTGGTGATAGTGGCGGATGTGAAGGAATGTTATCAATACATTGAGAAGTTTGAGTAAGCAGTTGTTGCTTAAGAAATTTTTGCTTGTTGTGGTAATCTTTGAAAGGAGTGGAGCGGTTTTGCAAGGGGTTTTGGAAGCAGTGAGGGTTGTGGGTCACATGGTGGTTGAAACTGGATGGGTTGGTGTCACCGTGTGTACGAGTTTTGTTGAGGAAGTTATGAGATAAGGTGGAGTATGTTGTAAAGATTTGAAGGTTCTTCGGGTTGTTGGGGCTATGCACAGTTCGAAAGTGTGAAAGGTTAAGCTAAGGTTAACATCTGAGTGTTCTGGAAGTCTTGAACCGTAAGTAGTGGTGTTGGGTTTGGGTATAGTGTGAGTTTGATTTGTGGAGGAGTTGATTTTTGTGGTGTTTTGGGTGGAGGATGTTCAGTGGTGGTTAAGTCTCCTGTGTTACATTGTGTGTTGCTTTGAGAAGTTTGGTATCATGCTCTTTTCGCAGGTTGAAATTTCGAGGATGAAATTTCCTAAGAGGGGGAGAGTTGTAACACCCAAAATTTGGGCTTGGAAGTTTAGGGTCTAAACCGGATCGGTCTGGAAGACGGTTCGAATATAAAAGGAGGTTTTAGGGAACACCTAGTTCGGGATACTTTAAAAATATAGAAAAATATCTAAAAATCCTCATTTAATATATAAAAGAGAATGGTGAAAACAATTTTACAAAATGAAGTTTGGAAATATTACATTTCGGTGTAGTGACCAAATCGCAGTTTTTGCAAAGGTGAAATAGTGACTGTTTTGTAAAGGATTTAAACTTTGAATCTTTAAGGAGCTAATTTACCCAAAATGTTTTCTCTAGATTTTTCCTTAATTTGGGTAGTTTTATTAATGTTTTAATTAAAGGAAATGAGGTTTAATTAAATGGGAAACTAACTTTGACTATTCATAACTACTTTTCACAAATTTTCCCTCTCTTCATTTTCTCTCAAATTCCTTTCAACCAAACACATTTTCTCCAGAAAATTTACTTTGATTTTACACTTCATTTGATGAGATTTCAATTCCTCTTTGATTCTTAATCAATCCCTCATCAAATCCACTTGATTTCTACATTGAATTTTCAAGAAAATTAGCCTAAATCAAGGAGAAATCATCATTTAGAGGTAAGCTTGTTCTTCTCCTCTAAATACTCAGTTCTTTACTGAAATTCACAAGTTGTCAATCCTTTATTAAAGTTTTATGAATGGTTTTAGTGTTGGAAACAAGATTTTGGCTTAAAACTCAAGATTTTGGAAGAGATCTTGGAGATTTTCGTGGATCTTGGTTAGGCTCTGTTTTGAGGTTGTTTTCTAATGTATTTTGGATGTTAATTGATGTTACGAATGAGGTTTTATCAATCAAATCCCGAATAGGTTTGTTTTCCTAAGTTTTGCTTGCTAGAATGGTGGTTTTGGGGTGGTTTTGGTGATCTGTTGTTGCTGGAGGTATAAAGTCATGTTTATATTGCTTTTTGATGTTAATTGATGTTTATAAAAGGTTAGAATTGATAGATCTCTGCTGTGCTTTGTTTTGGGAGAGTTTGGAGGTGATTTCGGTTGTTTTTGGTAGCCGAAATGAGGTTCTTGGGTAGAGCAGCGAGTTAGGTTGTGTTGCTGGTGATTTTAATGCATGGTGATGCATTAATCCTCTGTTTATTTGTGTTTAAAACAAGGGAGAATTATTCGGAAGAAATAGAGATGGCGTTGGAAGTTTCGGATGCTTGGAAGGCTTGTCGGCTAGCATAGTTTTGTGTATCGGTGAGTGGAGTTGGTTTCCAGATTTGAAACAAATATTTGGAGGTTTTGGGAGTTTAGTTTAAGTCTAAACAACTTAGCTAAGCTCAAAAGTAAGTTTTCGGAAAAACTCCCTTGGATGTGCTAAGTTATGGTTTGATGCATTAGTTATGCAATGCATGTTTAATTACTGTTTTAAAAGCATGTTTTAGCATGAGTAATGCTGGTTTTGAATGCCTTGTATTGAAGGATGCTCAAGGTAAGAGATCCTTGGTTTGTCATGTTATTAATTTGGTTTTGATGCATGGAGATGCATGATGATAAGTGACTTTGATTAATGCTTTAAAACAGTGAATTGATGATGGTATTTGATGTATATTGGCAAGTGATGAAATGGTTTTAAAGTACTTGAATCAGATATAGTTAGTCGGCTATAGGATTGAGTGCACCGTAAGTAGAGTCACCTTGGATGTTGAGGGGTTGTGATTGTACCGTAAACTCCATCCAAGTACCCTAGCGATTGAGGAAATTGGTGTCACCACGATGGAGGATGGCTCTCGTGGGTGGACTTGGTTAAGCGTCACAACGGTAGAGGATTGCTCCCGTGTGTGAGCTTGGTTAAGGTGATTACAATGGTAGAGGTAGCTCCCATGTGTAAGCCTTGTGGTGTGTCCCGGCTCTCGCTAGTGGGTTATACAACTACCGATGAGTGATGTTGAGGGGTTGTGATTGTACCGTTAAACTCCATCACGGGTGCTGAGGGGTTGTGATTGTACCGATAAACTCCACCTTGTTAAGCCGGTAGTGTGTATGAAGCGTGTGGGACAACGCTTGTAATCCGCGTATCCGATTGTGTCTTGTGTTGAAATGGTTTGTGAACTATCAATTGAAATCCAATATAATGTATTTGAATGTAATGAAGCGAGAGATGCTTGAAAATGATGCAAGGTTGCATGGGAAATATGTAAATGATACAAGAATGCATGTGATACTTGTTAAGCATGAGCAAAAGTATATCTTCTATTGTGAATGGTGCATATGTGCATAGAATCTCATAAGTGCATTGAAGTCTTGTGAAGGCTTGTTTTAAAAAGGCACGTAATGCAAATGTTGCTTTTGTAGTTCATGTGTTTTGCATTTGTTGAATGCATGAGATAGATAGAAGGAACATTTGGTTTCAAAAGGCATTTTGCTTTGAAATGATCATCAAGCATGAGAAAAGTATAATGTGAAGTGGAAGTGATTTCCAAGGAAATTGGTTTAAACTTTGCATGAAGTGTTTGTGCATGGGAAAGGTTTAAATGATAGTTTTTGCAAGAATGTTTTTTGGAGTGAGTTGTTTAGCATTTCAAAGTTAAAGGTTGGTTTTCATGTTGAGCAATGCATGATTTAAAGCAATGTTGTTTCAAAGGAGGTTTTCAAACAATGCTTTGGTTTATTGAATTGTATCTACATTTAAAGAAGGTTTTATGATTCGCTACATTGATGGTGTTTTGGTTTTGAGCATTCCTCACTAAGCATTATATGCTTACGCTCCTTTTTGTCCATCAATGCAGATATTTGAAGTTGGGACAGCAAGAAGCAAGGGATTCAAGAAGAGCTCCACTTGAGAAGTATGTCTTGGTTAATAGCTATAGATAATAAAGGCAATGGGGGGAAGAGTCTTTTATGTTGTTGTGATACGAGATTGTGTATGTCGACCATGTTCGGTTTATGGTTTGAACCTTGTTGTTGATCGCTTTGCCATATTTGAATCTTCTTCTTCATAAGTTGATATGCTATGTTCTTTTTTTAAAAGCAAGATCTTGTGTTGAATGTGATTAGGGTGTTGGTGTGCCTAATGTTTGATTTGTATCTAGTCTTTGATGCAATTTGATAGTTATAATGCTTATCATGTTGATGATATGTTTTGGAATAATTTAAAGTGTGTTTGAGGGTCTTTTAATGTGAAAAACCAGAAGTTTCTGCTGTTTCTGGGCTGGGTGTATCGAAACACCTTGGGCTGTTTCGAAACGGGTGCTTGAAATGGCTTGGGCGTTTTGGAACGGCTAGAAGTGTTTCGAAACACTTTGGCTACTGGAAGTGTCCGTTCCTGAACTGGTTTCAAAATATACCCGCGTATCGAAACGGTCAACACCGTTTCGAAACGGGCGTACGACACAGGTGTTTCTATACGGGTGTCAGTGTTTCGAAACGGGTGACCGTTGGACACAGATTCTGCATGCTTTACATTTTAGTCCTGAAAGTTGTAATTGCAATTGCTTGAGCTTGAGATGTCTTTTTAGGCTGAAATTTGGCAGATAGGTTTGTAATATGTTTAATTGAGGTTTGGTAAAACTAAAATCTTGAAAGTCTTTTTATTTTCCAAAATTTACATTTTGGTCCCTAAAAGTGTATTTCTTGCAATTGAGTCCTTAAACGTTTCCGATCGCTGTGCTTTTCTCTTCCAAGGTTCTTGGGCTTTCACATAGGTTTAATGCGCATCTAGATAAGTTTAAAAAGAAAAAAAGGGTCGTTAATCAAGGTTGACTTTCGGGTTGACTTTGGTTTTCCCCGTGTGATCCTCGTAGTTCGGGTCTAGCGTCTAGGCCGGGCTAAGGGGGTTACATTTTGCTTGACAGTTTGGATCACACACCACCCCTTCTTCTTTGTTTATGCATTTCGTTTGGACAGAGGCAATGAGATTCAAGATGCTGCTAAATTTTGTTAGTATGCTTATCTCGATAGAAGTTTTCATTTTTCTTTGTTTTTGGGATGTAAGGATTTTTTAGGTTGTTTAATCCAAATATTCTTCTTCTTTGATACATTGTAATTGTAATTTTTCTATGGATTTAATAAAAATTTAGTGGCTTTATAAGAGACATATAAATGGTTTAAGATTTAAGGATAATATTTTTTTGTTCAAAGGTTAACTTCATTCATATCAAAGGAAATTACACAGTCCAAATAGAGGGCGGGGTGGACTCAGGTCCCCACAGAGTTTGACCTCTACAGCTTTTTGCAAATTCGGGAGTCCCAGATACTTAGCATTGTCCTCCATAGGCTGGAACCCCAGTACATTATACAGATGGTCTTTCAGACTGCAGCTAATATTGGGGGAGAAAAACACAGAGGATTTTTGGAATTTAAAAGATTGTCCTGTAGAACTTTGGAACAACTGGGGTATTCGGAGAACCGCTGCACAATTATCTTCATTGGCTTCCGAAAACAAGAGGCAATCAACTGCAAAGAACAAATGGCTCAACACTGGGCATCGTCTTTTAATTCTCAGGCCTGTGAACTGGTTCATCTCAGATTCTTTAGTAATGATCCAAGTCAGAGTGCTAGAGATGAAGGTGAACAAGAAGGGTGATAAGGGATCTCCCTGTCGCAGTCCCCTACCAGCTTGGACTTCTCCAATGCGCTCCTCATTAAAAACTAAGGAGAACGAAGCCGTCGTAACGCATTTTATGACTCTGTAGATCTACCATTCCTCAAACCCCATTTTACTCATGACAAAATGAAGCAAACCCCAGTCGACCTTGTCGTAGGCTTTCTCAAGGTCAATTTTGAGAGCCTTGAGCCCCTTTTTACCCTTCCTGGCTCGTTTTATTGCGTGGAAGGCCTCATTAGCGATAATAATGTTGTCATGGATTGAGCGGCCATGTACAAAGGCTGATTGGGAATAAGGAATGATATCTGGGAGAATAGCCTTCACCCTCATAGATAGAATCTTGGTTATAACTTTCAGAGAGAAATAACAAAGGCTGGTCGGTCTGAAGTGTGAGACTTCTGCTGGGTTTGGTTTTTTCGGAATGAGCATGATGTTTGTCTTGTTGAGCCCCAAACATATCTCCCCATTCCTAAAGAAGGATAAAACCATCCCAACGAGATCCTCTTTGATCGTCTCCCAGTAGGTTTGATAGAAGCACCCTTGGAAACATCCGGATCAGGGGCTTTTGTAGCTCACATGTTGAAAACCGCGTCCTTGATCTCTTTCTCTGTCACTTCTTTTTTAAGTTCTTGGTTCATTGCCTTAGTTACCACTTTCGGAATGTAGTCCCTGAGCCTATGATAATCAACCGAATGATCTCTTGTGAAAACCCTTTGAAAGTGATTCTGCAGGTAAGAGGCAGGTCCGACTAAGCTTCCAGAGACTTTGCTTCGGTGCAGGAGAACCCAAGACAGACAGGAGCGCACCACCACCCTCAAATTCCACCGTCCGATCCTTGGGGTAAACCTGCAAACGTTGTCGTCCACAACTGGAGTCCAGCGCACGGTGGTTCCTGTCGAGGACGAAGTCACGCGAACCAGAAAACCACTCAATATTGTTGGAGCCAGTGAATCAAATCAACCACCTGAGGCCCTAGGTTTCGAAAGCGAGAGAGAATTTTTTAGGGCACGTGTTGTTCACGCGCGATTCAAAAAAAATATGTAATGATTAGATTTAGGGATAATATTACTTTTATAGTTATTGATAGGCTTAATAAACTTTTTTCCCTAAACTTTACTCGTTTTCCAAACTTGACCGATAAAATTTATTTTAACCATTTTTACCTTCTAACATTTTTCGACGTTACCCAGATTGCCCCCACCGTTAAAAAATCTATCTTAAACAATCAAAATGCGCCACATCATATTTTATATATTTTTAAAATTTAAAATAAAATAAATATATTAAAATACTAAAAATACCCCATCTTCATCCCATCATCTTCTTCCCCAATTTTCCTTACTCTCCTCCCACCACCATCCCCAAGCATCAGTAATAACTCCATTGATATCCAGTCCTTTCCTTTGATTCCTTTCATCAAAACCAATAAACTTCAAAGAGAAAAAAATGACAGAATGTGTGAAGAATGGAAACCAAGCAATCACCTACTAGTTTATTGGTTTAGGGATTTCATTTGTCCCTTATCTCAGCTTATAGGTAATAAACCAAACCAACGTTTATTTGTTTGACCAAGCAATCAGCAAAACAAATGAAATCCCTAAAACCCAAATTGTCCTGACCAAGAAATCATCAACTGCTAGTTTATCGGTAATAACCAAACCATTTTATTTGTCCCTTATCTCAGCTTTCTCACTTCGTCTCTCTTTTTTCTAAATTTACCCAAATTTTCAGGCTTTCTAACTTTCAAAAGGAATCGAAAGCAGGGTTTTCCCCCGTCTTCCCTTTCTCAATTTTCTAGGTTTTTTAGTTCTAGTTCATGGACTTTGCTTCATTAAAACTGATGTATTGATTCTCACCGTTAGGGACGCCATGGAAGTTGGGGATTTTAAGCTGAATTGAAGGGAAAGTTTTGATCTTTTGTGGAAAATAAAAGGTACCCAGATTAAAAAAGCCATGGAAGCTGGGAATTTTAAGCTGGTTGTTCTTTGTTTAGAACAAAGAAAAGAAACTGAAGATGATGAGGGGGTAAGGTTTGGGGGAAAAGGTGGTAGTATTTTAGTAAAATAAAATAAAATTAATTTAATGAATATTTTAATATATTAAATTAACAATTAAGAAAATAAAATAATTAGGTAATGTGACACGTTTTAATTAGTCAAGAAAAAAATTAACGGTAGGAGGTAATATGAGTAACGTCGTAAAATATTAGGGGGCAAAAATGGTCAAAATAAATTTTAGGGGGCAAGTTGGAAAAACATGTATAGTTTAGGGGGAAAATGTATTAAGACTTATTGATATAATTAATTAATTTATATTAAAAATGTAGAAGTCTAGTATGGGGTGACCTATTAGATTTACACAAATTTTGAACTAGAAAAAAATATTTAGATATAGGGTGACCCTATTAGATCTATTCAAAATTTGTTTTTTTAGAAAATGAGAAAGACTCATAATAACCATAAGCTTCGAATCAAACTAGATTGAATAAAGCTGACGCGACCGTTTTTTGAAAATTCACTTTTTATTGTTTGGAATAAAAAAGCCCGACGATTGAAATTCGGAAAATCAAAATTTTTGACCACTTTTATCTTATAATTAATTAATTTTCCATTTTTAGTCAAAATACATTTTATTTGCTTGAAAATCGTTTTGGAGTAGCCATCGGCCACTTTGGTAGGCCGGACACCATAAAAACGCACCAGAGATTCTTTTTAAAAAATCGAGTTCGGGAGTCGGTTACGTGTAGGGAAGGGTTTGCACCCCTGCGAACGCCCGTTATCGGTACCTTATTAATTACACGTGGCATTTTGGTATTTCGAACATTAATCTGGATTTAATTGAATCTTTTAACTCTAAAATGAATTTTATTCCGAATGGAAGTATCCTTTTGTAAGAAAATACATTTCGATCGAATATAGTTATGAAACATCCAGTTGCATTAGGATACTTCAACTTATATTCGAAAAATGTACCTCAATACAAAATGTTTTAATGCATGATTAATTATTGTCTTGCCATTTTTAAGTGTACCCCAATTAGGCTCCATTCATTAACTTGATTAAAGTTCTATGAATGTTATTAATTTTAGACATAAAAGAAAACACCCAAAATAATATTGGGCACTCCCTTTAACAAACCCAAAAACAACAACATTCCTAATTAATATGTCTCTAATCATTAACCCTATTTAAATTTTTAAATTTACCTAATTATTGATTCATTTCTATTTTCTAAGTTGAAGTGAAAAATTGAAACCTTTATCGGAATACTCATTGGTTAACATCACTCTACATTGTGACACTAGCCAATATTGAGTATTCTAACATTGTTTCAAGTATCCACTTATTTTCTACAATGATCTCCCTTATTTAATTATGATTAAGGGAACTACTTTAATGGCTCTAATTCTATCTTTTAAATATGTGATTTTAATTTCCAAACAATATATGATATGATGTTTTAAAAAATATACAAACATGTAAATTAATTAAAGAAATTAAATAAAACAATTAATTAAAATAAGTGAATACTGAAAGAGGACCAAATTGAATTAAATTGAGGATTAGGTGACAAAGTTACAAGAAAATGGTGACTAATTTGTAAAAAAATCAAAACCTGAGAGCCCAAACCTAAAACTCCAAAAGAACCAGCCTAAACTCGTTAAACCCAAGCCCAAACCGTTAAACCTGAGCCCAAAACCTTCGGCCCGTTTAACGAAAACCCAAAACCCAGACCATTTTAACTCGATCGGGTCACGGACCCGTATTCGAACCCGCGTAAGAAACACGCAGATCCTTCGCGACCTGGCTCTTCAAAACGACGTCGTTCCCAACTTGATATAAATAACCCCAAACCGAGTTGGAACGGCCATTTGGCCTCTCTCCTCTCTCTCTCTTAAACTCTATGTACTCGAACACTAGAAAACTAGAAAACCAAAAGCTTTTTCGATCAAAACCACCTTTTTCCTCCTTGTTCATCCTCTATTCTTCCAAGAAATGTAGTTTGATCCTCACAAATGCTTAAACCCTCCCCTAAACCTATTTTTCAAAGATCTAAACACATTTTTTCAAGAACACACCAAGAACTCTTCAAAATTCCTCGTTTTGATCCTGACGCATTACCTAAAACCCCTCTGACCTGTTTCTTGGCCGTCGGGATGATATCAATCACCGGATGTCATCTCCGGTCTTCCCCTACCTCTTTCCAATGACCAGACCTTCTCCGGTCATCTTCTCCGGCACCTCTGTAAATTTCGACCACCGTCCGATCAACATCAACCTTTCTCTGATGACCGGACCTTTTCCGGTCATCTTCTCCAGCCAACCCTGGCTTTTCCGGCCACCGTCTGCAACTCCGACCACCGCCGGAACCCTAGATCTACCCAAAAAGCTCCATTTTCACCCTAAACCTAAATCTAAGTCTCGTTTCAACAGAAACGCCCTGCTTCTACCAATCCTAGGCTATCTACCCGAAATCAGTGACCTTGCCACTATATTTTTCAACTCCGACAATGATCCTAACACTCAAATCCTCACTCCGGCGGCATTTCCGGTGACAACAAAGTGAGATAAGCCCCTTCTAACTCTCTCCTTATTTTTATTATTATTTATGTTTCGAACCTGATCTATTTTTTAGAGTTTGGATCTGTTTTTTATTCTAGATCTAGGTTTTGTTAAATGTTATAGATCTGATATTAGGATTTAGGTTTAGATTTAATATGAGTTTTATGCTTGAGGTCTGATTTTAGGACAGATTAGGTTCGGTTTTTAGAGATTTTAATTTTTTTTAGTGTTTTCGAACAGGTAAAATGAGGAAAAGAAGTGAATAGAGGTAAAAAATACCTCAGTTCGGTGTTTTGGTGGTTCCGATGAGCTTCCAGCACGGTCTCCTTGCTCTGGTTTTCTTCCTCGACCAACTCTGGTTCTCTAGGTAACCTCTCAACTTCCTCTGACTTTTGTTTTTTTTTGTACTTATTAGGGTAATTATTACTGATCATTAATTGCCTTTTTCTCTCTCTTCGCGGGTATTTATACCCGCTATCAAACATGACGTCATTTCGCACGACTGGCGATGCCAGCTGGTTCTAGATCAACGGGAATCCGCGTGAAACGAGCGAAGCCAATACCATCTCGACACGTGTCCATTGGTGCTCGAGTTTGAGCGGGAAAAAGAAACACAAATGAATCAGAGGGGCTTTTTTGTGTTTGTTGGGTTGTTTATGGATTGTAATGGGTCATTAACAGTTGTAATGGGTCTTTGTTGTTTGGTTTGGGCTTTGTAACATTTTTGGATCTTTTGTAATATATTTCGGGCTTTGTAATACATTTGGACTCTAATATATATTTGGGCTGATATTTTATTATTATTAACTGTTTTATTTATTTATTTATTTATTATTATTATTATTATTATCTTATATATATATGGGCCCGGACAAAAATTCGATTCTATAGCTGCCCCTCTTTGCTCATTGTTGTGGAACAGGAATAGGGCAAAATACTGAAAAGATACGGATTTTGTCCGAATCATCTGCTCATCAAAGCTTAAAGTTGTTCTTCTCATTATGAAATTCTTCAATCTTTGATAATCTGGCATTGCTCCATGGCATTATTCATCTTTTGAGGTCTGAAGCTGTTCTTCTTATTATGAAATTCTTCGTTCCTCATTCTTCGTTGGTCCACGTTTCTATAACAGCACTGAATAAGCAAGCTCTTCTCATTTGGAACTTCCTCATTCTTCAACGAACGAACTCTTATCATTATGAATTTTCTTTGTTGGACAGACTCTTCTCATTACGAATCCTTCTTTGCTGGGCGGACTCTTCTCATTATGAATCCTTCTTTGCTGGGCGGACTCTTCTCATTATGAATCCTTCTTTGCTGGACGGACTCTACTCATTATGAATCCTTCTTCGTTGGGCAGACTCTTCTCATTATGAATCCTTCTTTATCATCTTGCTGTTAAAATAAATGAAATATGCATGTTAACATGATCCTAATGCCCTATATGATGCATGAACCATGGTTTACTTAGATCCATCAATCAGCCTTTGCTCTTTTAGGTCCCTTTCATGGATGCTTCTTGTCTAATTTCATCCCACACCAGGACTTGGTCATTGCAACCTCTTTTCTGCGTTTTTGGCCCTTCGCTCTAAAACGCCCTTTTGGGTTTTCACTTTAAGTTTGCTTTTCTCAAAGCGCCCTTTCGGGTTTTCACTTTGTTTTTTTTTCTTTTTTTCTTCTTTCTTCTTTTTTCTAAAAGGCGCCTATTCAGGTTTTCACCTCCCTTTTTCTTTCTTTTTCTTTTCTTTTTTTCTTTTTTTTCTCTTTTTCTTTTTCTATTTCTTTTTCTTCTTTTTTTTCTTTTTGAAAGTATTATGGTCAAGGAAGTTTTGCTTTGACCATCCACATACTGCTTCGATCGATGATACCCAATGTTTCAACATGAAACTTTGTCGAACCCAAGAGTTTCTACTGAGCTGCAAACACACTTTTCTTCTCAATCCCCGCAAATTGGCCTAACGGCGAAATTGACTCAGAGGAACCTTGTAATGCCTTGTCCTCATATTTCTAATCATCTCATCATTAGTAAATCATTGTTCTTCGGGTGACAGTCTTCATTGCGGCATTCATGATCAACCTTCAGCTTTGCACTGCCTCATCTTGTACACTCTTCTTCAATTCCTAGAGTGACAAGGTTCTTCTGCATTTCTAAAACAAAGTAATACCAGGAAATTATCTTTTTTTTTCATTATATCAACAATTTTAAGATGCTTTGGAATATATAAAAAAAAGAAGGCTCAGAAGTGAATTAATGAATTTTATTGAAGCTCATAAATTGGAATACAACATATTTTAGAATAGTCATGGCAAACAAAATCAAGAAACAAGGCAGATCTCCGGGCATCCAAGGCATGAAGGATACAACCACCATGTTAACCAGAAGTAGGGCTGAGTTTGCACTCATGTCCGACGGTCTTCAAATGTTGCTGGAATGCTTTCGAATGTGAAACCCCTTCTGAAATACCAGGTGTCCGAGAGGTCTTGATTATCAGATGCCTAACTTCACTCATCTGAGCCGCCTTTTCAGGTTTTCAACTCATATCCTTCTTTGGTTTCAAGACGCCCTTTGCGGATTTTCATCTTGAACCCCCCCTTTTGTTTTATTTTCTTTTTTTCTATCTAAGGTTCCCTTTTTGGGGTTTTCACCATAGATATTTTCTTTTTTTACGAGAGCGCCCTTTCGGGTTTTCACTCCGCTTTTTCTTTTTTTCTTTTTCTTTTTCAATCTCTTTTTGTATTCTACAAGCATAATACTTTTTGACCGAATCCGAGTTCACTGGCTTATGTAGCTCTTTGTCGTCCATTTCAGCCATTATTAATGCTCCTCCGGAGAAGACTTTCTTGAAATATAAGGCCCCTCCCAGTTAGGCATCCATTTCCCGCAATTATCTCGATGTATTTGTAGGACCTTTTTTAACACAAGATCCCCCTCTCAGAATTCTCTCGGGCGCACCTTTCTGTTATATGCTCGCATTATCCTCTTTTGGTACATCTGGCTGTGACAAATTACTCTCAATCTCTTTTCCTCGATAAGATTTAGTTGGTCGAATTGAACCTGAAGCCATTCTGCATCATCTAGCATTGTCTCTGACAATACTCGGAGTGACGGAATCTCAACTTTAATGGGAAGCACCGCCTCTGTCTCACAAACCAAGGAGTAAGGTGTTGCCCCGGTCGAAGTCTGTATTGATGTTCGATATGCAAACAGGGCGAACGGTAGCTTCTCATGCCAGTCTTTGTAAGTTTTTGTTGTCTTCGATATGATCTTCTTTATATTCTTGTTTGCCGCTTCTACTGACCCATTCATCTTTAGGCGGTAGGTTACTGAATTGTGGTGAATGATTTTGAATTGTTCACACACTTCTTTTATCACTTTGTTGTTGAAATTTGTAGCATTATCAGTAACAATCCTTTCTGGTAGTCTATATCGTAAAATTATTTCATTCTTCAGAAACTTACTGACAGTGGTTCTTGTGATGTTAGCATAAGAGGCTGCTTCTACCCACTTGGTAAAATAATCTATTACCACAAGGATAAAATGGTGTTCGTTGGAAGCTTTAGGATGGATTTTCCCGATAACATCCATGCCCCAAGCAGCAAAAGGCCATGGTGAATTCATGGTATGTAGAGGGACTAGTGGAGAATTAATCTTGTCAGCATATATCTGACACTTATAACACTTCTTTGCATATTCAATGCAATCTCCTTCCATGGTCGTCCAATAATAGTCGTATCTCATAATCTTCCTGGCTATTGAGAGTCCATTTACGTGCGTACCACATATCCCATCATGTACTTCTACCATTATATTCTTTGCTTTGTTGGCATCGGCACATCTTAGCAAAATCTGATCTCTGCTCCTTTTGTATAAGATTTCCCCATCGAGTACATAATATGAAGTCATTCTTCTGATAGTTCTTTTTTCATTATCATTTTCCTCCAAGGGTTAAGTCTGATATTTTAGATATTGCAAAATATCATGGTATCAAGGATGTTGATCAATTTCCTCTTCTATGTTGCAGCAGTGAGCATAGGTTTCATAATTTTGCATTCAGATATGCACCATATATTCTGATCTGTTTGCTAGGAATACCGAAGCCAGTGTAGCTAAGGCATTCGTCATTTGGTTATCTTCCCCGGGGATGTATACAAAGGTTATTTCCTCAAACTCCTTTATTAGCTCCAGGATCAATTTTCGGTACTCAATCAATTTCACATCTTTTGTTTCCCATTCTCCACGAAGTTGGTAAATCACCAACACCGAATCTTCATACACTTTTAAGACTTCTATTTTTCTTTCGATAGCAGCTTGCAGGCCCATCACACAGGCTTCATATTCTTCCATGTTATTGGTACAAAGAAATTCTAGTATGCTTGTGAACGGGTAATGTACACCATTTGGTGAGATCAATACTGCTCCAATTCCCCGTCTAAGGGCATTAGTTGCTCCATCAAAATACAATTTCCAAGTTTTTCTTTCTGGAATTTTGGCTTCTATCGTGGAGACATTCATCACATCTTCATTTGGGAAATCAAAGTTCAGGGGTTCATAATCCTCCATCGCACGACTAGCTAAGAAATCTGCTATGGCACTTCCTTTTATTGCCTTTTGGCTCACATACACAATGTCGAACTTTGACAACAGCATTTGCCAACGTGCCAGTCTTCCAGTCAGTTCTGGTATTTCCATCATAAATTTCAATGGATCAAGGCGAGATATCAGCCATGTAGTGTGGTTGGTATAACATGTACTGCCTGAGCCTTCGGGTTACCCAGACCAAAGCACAACATAGCTTTTGAATAGGTGGGTACTGTATTTCGCATTTAGTAAACTTTTTGCTCAGGTAATAGATGGCTCTTTCTTTCTTTCCTGGGTCATCATGTTGCCCCAACACACAGCCCATTGAATTTTCGTAGACCGTTAGGTAGAGGATTAGTGGCCTGCCAGGAACCGGTGCTACTAGTATGGGTGCATTGGTTAGATATTTCTTGATCTTGTCAAATGCTTCTTGACACTCTTCATTCCATTCTCCAATGTCATTCTTTTTCAACATCCTGAAGATTGGATCACATTTATCAGTCAATTGTGATATTAACCGAGAAACATAATTCAATCTGCCAAAGAACCCCCGAACTTCTTTCTGTAAGCTGGGTGGCGGTAGGTTCTGGATAGCCTTCACTTTATCGGGGTCTATCTCGATTCCCCTTCTACTAACAACGAACCCAAGAAGTTTTCCAGATGTTACTCCAAAGGTGCATTTGTTAGGATTGAGCTTCAATTGGTATTTCCTCAATCTCAAGAATAACTTTCTCAGATTTTGGATGTGCTCCTCTTCAGTATGGGACTTGGCGATCATGTCATCTACATATACTTCGACTTCTTTATGCATTATGTCGTGAAACAGAGTCACCATCGCCCGTTGGTACGTTGCCCCATCATTCTTTAGTCCGAAGGGCATCACCTTGTAACAAAATGTGCCTCATAAAGTTATAAAGGGGTCTTGATCATGTCTTCTGGACTCATCTTTATCTGATTATATCCCGAGAAGCCATCCATAAAGGAAAACCAGGAATGCCCTGACGTATTGTTAACCAAAATGTCTATGTGTGGCAAAAGAAAATTATCCTTTGAACTGGCCCTGTTCAGATCCCTGTAGTCAACACACATTCGTACTTTCTCATCTTTCTTTGGCACAGGAACTATGTTAGCCACCCATTCTAGATACTGAGATACCGCAAGGAAACCTACATCAATCTGTTTCTATACATCTTTTATCTTTATTACCATTTCTGGTCTCAATCTTCAGAGTTTCTGTTGAACCGGTCTGCATTCAGGTCTAATGGGCAACTTGTGTACCACTATGTCAGTGTTCAATCTTGGCATGTCTTGATAGGACCAGTCGAAGACATCTTTGAACTCGCGCAGCAGATCAATTAGTTCTTGCTTCTTTTTGGGCGAAAATGATGCCCCTATCTTCACTTCTCTTTTGGTTTCTTCTGTTCCCAGATTGAGAATCTCAAATTCTTCTTTGTGGGGCAGAGTCTGTTTATCTTCTTTTTCCACCAACCTTAGTAATTCTTCAGGGATTTCACATTCTAATTCATCCTCAACTTCACTGATTTCCGCTAGACATACTGGCTGTTTAGGTCCTACTCTAGGATTGGGTTTAAAATCATTCATGTAGTCGATAGTTGAAGACCTGCAAAGAAAATAATATTATATTTTGAAAAGGAGGTGAATAAAAAAAAACTCGTTTGCCATTTGTGAATCAGCATGGAAAGCATCTTTATTAAAATGATTGTATAAGGGTCTTTTACATATAATCCCCTTATACCCGTGGGAAAAGGTATAAGATGGTCCCAATATTTACTCTATTTCAATATTGGTTACAAGGGAAGTATCTTCAGCTATCCAATTCTTCAATGTCTCGCCTAGGGCACAGGGACGGATTATTCTCAGATATTCACCAGGTCGAGCATCCTCAAAGATTCCACCGACAAAAAGCCCATCCAGATTATTGCCAAAAATTTCCTCCTCATGCAGTTTTATCATTTCTTAATTTACTTCTTCCAACTACTTTTCAACATTGGTGAACCCACGCGATTTAAAAATCTTTGTCATGTCAAAAGATGTCACCAGGCGAGAGGACGTCTTCGTTCCTTGCATGCGGGCTTTCCTCTGTTCTCTCTTCTTTTTTAACTCTCTCAATCAATCTTTTATAGTAGGAGCAAACCCTAATCCAAAATGATCCTTCTTTATCAGAATGGGCCTTGGTCGCAAACTTCCATGTAGGTGTTTTCCGAGCCCCTTGCCTGTCTTCGCACCCCTTCCAAATGTCTCTCGTACAGTCATGTTGGTGCAGTTTGATAGTCTTGGCCGTGGAAATGGCTTTCCCTCAGCCACGAAGGTAGCATTCACGAATTCCAGCACCCGGAAAGAGCACTCCAAGGCATTCTCATCTGTCTGGATATAAGGCACATTAGTTGTTATAGAGGCAATGATGTCTTCCTTCGCTCCAACACTGACCAACTTCCCTTCTATGACAAATTTGAGTTTCTGGTGGAGAGACGATGGGACTACCCCTGCTGAGTGAATCCAGGGTCGCCCAAGCAAGCAATTGTAAGTAGGCTTAATATCCATCACCACAAAATCAATATTGTAAACTGTCGGTCCTATCAACAACGGTACTTCTATCCTTCCCAGCACATCCCGTATTGTTCCATCAAAAGCTCTCACAGTGTTCTGGTATGCCTTCATATGGGAGTCATCAATAGGCAACCTTTGTAGAGTCGTCATTGGCATAACATTCAAGGCGGATCCATTGTTAATTAGGACCCCTAGCAGCACATATCCTTTACAATGCGTGGTAATATTCAAGGCTTTCATTGACCCCATTCCTCCTTCTGGAATTTCATCATCGGTAAATGTTATGTAGTTGTCAGCAGCAATATGATTCACAATTATGTCTAGCTTATCCACTAAGATATTATTTGGCACGAACGTCTGATTTAGCACCTTCATCAAAGCATTACAGTGCCCTTCAGAACTCAGCAATAACTCAAGGACTGAAATCCTTGCATGTTGCCACTTTAATTGTTCTACTATGCTGTACTCACTGTGCTTTAAAAACCTCAGAAATTCCTGGGCTTGCTTCTCTGTCACCGGTTCATTTATCTTTAGAGTGGGGTCTTCCTCAAAAATCTTTTCGGGAGCAGCAGATACCTTTTCCTTAGCCTTCTCGACCTCTTTCATCACTTCTAGGGAGGAATAACATCTGCCACTTTGAGTAAAATGGCCTACTTCGTTCACCGCCTCCGCGTTCGACTTCTTTTCTTTCTCTGATTCCTCTTTTGTTTCTTCATTTGGCTTTATCTCCTGCAATTTCTCCTTCTCTGGTATTGACACATTGGTCGTGTAATTCCAAGGGACCGCGTTGGTGCTTTTGAAAGCAAACGGAGCAGGAGTTAAAATTACTATTTTTGGTGTCACCGCTGGCTTCATGCTTGCAGCCCTTGGCTTGACGGATACAACCAAAGGTTTGTACACTCCATATTTCACTCCAGAGCTTTCTGATGCGCACACCTCAACCTCTTTCCTTGTTCCTGCCATCTCAAATAACTCAATTTCTTTGTTATCCATCATCTTTTGAACTAGGTCCCTGAACTCCCGACAATGCTAAATTTCATGATCACATTCCTAATGATATTCACAATACACCTTAGCAGGTACTTCCATCTCAATTTTCATGCCAATTTCAATCATCTTGGCGTTATATAAATGTTCAAACACCCATCTCAACAGAGACTGAATCTCTGATACATCAGTCTTTGCCTCATCATATTCTTCTATCATGTTCACCCTGCGTCCTCCATGACTCGGAAGGGGATTAGCCACAATACTGGGTTCATCAAACTTCAATATCCCAGTATTGATCAAATTCTGCACCACATTCTTGAACGTTGTGCATGTTTTAATCGAATGTCCCAGTATTCCAGCATGGAATTCATAGTGAGCATCAGCTTTGTACCATGGAGGGTAAGGAGGCTGTAAAGGTGTCAGATGATACGACCTCACCAAATTTGCGTCATGCAACTAAGGGTATAATTCAGCATATGACATTGGGATTGGTGTAAAATTCATTTTATCATTTCTCGGTCCTCGAGAATCCCTTTTGTTTGAGTTTTAAGAGTTTCCTGCCGCAGTTCCTGGTGATGTAATGGTCACATTTTTCGGTGCCTCATAAGTACTTGCATTATTCACCTCATTGTCTTTCCTCTTATAGTTCCAGCGAGAACTCTCTCCACTCTTAATTCTTCCGTTCTTTATTGCGGCTTCTATCAACTCTCCTGTCATCACAATGTCATCAAAGTTTTGGGTAGCATTGCTGATAAGCCTTTCAAAAAGTGGGCCTCTCAAAGTCTGTACAAACATATGGGCAATCTCGCTTTCCATTAACGGGGGTTGTACTTGAGCTGCAACTTCTCTCCACCTCTGAGCGTATTGTCGAAGCGTTTCATCACTTCTTTGCTCTATTCCTTCCAGCATTACCTGGCTCGGGATCATTTCTGTAACATGCTTATAGTGCTTCACAAAAGCTCCTGACAGGTCCTTCCAGGATCGGATATTCACCCGGCTTAGTTGTGTATACCAACGAGTAGCTGAGCCAGTTAAACTGTCCTAGAAACAGTGTATCAGCAACTTTTCATCTTTCAAATAAGCGGCCATTTTTCTGCAATACATTGTAAGATGAACCTTGGGACAAGAAGTTCCGTCGTATTTCTCAAAGTCTAGAACTTTGAACTTAGGGAGAAGCACTAAATCAGCTACCAGACTCATTTCAACAGCACCTAGTCCCATCTCATTAGCTTTCTGTAGTTCAGCAAGCGATCCTCTAGAGCCTTATAGCGCTCCTCGTACTTTTGCTCAATTTCAGCACGTATCTTCCCAATTTCATCAAGAGAATTCAAGTCTGGCACCTCTTCAGCACTCTCAAAGTTTGCACCAATGTGCACTGGGTTGAGGGGTTGTGATTGTACCGTTAAACTCCATCACGGGTGTTGAGGGGTTGTGATTGTACCGTTAAACTCCACCTTATGTTGTTCGATAATGTGTATGAAGCGTGTGGGACAACGCTTGTAATCCGCGTATCCGATTATGTTTTGAGTTGAAAATGGTTATGAGTTATCACTTGAAAGCCAGTATGATGTGATGGTTATAATGAAGCATGAGATGCTTGTTATGTATGCAAGTTTGCATGAAAAGAGTTGAGCATGTGTTTAGAAAGCTTTGTTGAAAGTGTTTTCTAAAATGCATTATTGTGTTGTTTTCTTTCGAGCATGCCTCACTAAGAAATTGTGCTTACGCTCTCTCTTTTGAACCAATAATGCAGATAATTGAAGTTTTAAAGGGAAACAAGGAGGCAAGAGTGTCCAAGGGAACTAAGCTCATGTATGGTGATGTTTTCATACACTATTAGTTTTGGTAATTTGGCAATGGGAACCTAAGATGTGTTTTGGGAGATGTTTTGGACTCCCTAGTTTGTGGCATGATGCTTTTGGTGTTTTGGATTAGTAATTGGACTTTTGATGCTTGATTTGGAGTTTGGTTGGTTGTTTGGTTTTGGATATTAGGATGCATGCCTATAGACATGTAAAGTTTCACGTTTGATTCCATGATTGTGTTTAAGAGTTGCAAACATGCTCTATATATGTATGATGATTTGTTGGCATGGATAGGAAGTCATTAGGATGTGTATGAATGGTTTTATGTATGAAAAACCAGCAAAATCTGCAGCTTCTGGGCAAACCGTATCAGAACGGGCGCTGGCATTTTGAAACGGGGGCCTGTAATGGCCTTCGTGTCTCGAAACGGCTAGAGGCCGTTCCGAAACGATTTGGCCACTAGAAGGCCCTGTTTCGGAACTAGTCTCGAAACGAGCCCGTGTTTCGGAACGGTCAACACCGTTCCGAAACGGGTGACCGTTGGGCACTGATTTGAATGTTGTTGAGGTTTGCAAGCTTTACGTTTTAGTCCCGAAAGTTGTTTTTGCAATTGCATGAGTTCGAGAAGTCCAATTAAGGTGAAATTTGACAGGGAAGCATGTAACATGATTAATTTAATATTGGTAACTTAAAATTCAGTTAAGACCTTCTAACTTTCAGGATTTACATTTTGGTCCTTAAATTTTGTATATTGTGCAATTGAGTCCCTTTTTGCAATTCGATTGTTGTGCTTTACGCGTGTATGTTTCCCAAGTGTTCACCTAGGGTTAACATGTATCTAGACAAGATTAAAAAGAAAAAAAGGGTCGTTAATCAAGGTTGACTTTCGAGTTGACTTTGGTTTTCCCTGTGTAATCTTTGTAGTTCGGGTCAACCGTCTAGGCCGGGCTAAGGGGGTTACATTTGGTGGTATCAGAGCTGAGTTCTTGTGTAAATGAGAATGGTTATGTGGGTGATGTATGTGTATTTGCATGATATGTCTTTTGGATGAAAGAATGTTGTTTGAATTGTGATGTATGGTTGCACTTATGATGCTATGCTATGTTGAAGCATGTTAGGGGAACCCATTTCCATATCAAAACTAATGAAAGGAATTGTTTTGGAAAATGAGCTTGAGTACTTGGATTACTTACCTTGTCGAGCCTAATTATGTTTATTGCATTTGTGTCAGTGCATTGTTTTTCTTGTAAATGGGGCCTCGTAGAGAGATGAGGATGAATACGAGAGCTATGGCTCAGAACGAGAATGAGGAAAATGCTGATAATGTTGTGGATATACCTCCTCCCCCTGGTGGTGGACCACCCGACGGTGGTGGTGCTGGAGGTGAAAAAGCTGGTGTTGGTGTTGGTGCTGGGGTCGCTGGACCTGAAGGTGTACAGGAGCAAGCTGCTCCTGACATGACTGTGTTGATTTAGGCTATTGTTGGAGCCTTTCAGGCAGCAGTAGCTGGAGCTCACGGAGCTGGGCATCAGGGTGATGCTAACGTGAGATTGCCTTTGGAACGTCTTCGCAGTCTGGGAGGGACTGAGTTCAGAGATTTATCTCCTGAAGGTTCTGAATATTGGTTGGAAAGCACCAAGAGGATTTTGGGGCAAATGAACTGCAACAATGTGCAGAAGCTGGGTTGTATGGTATCACTGCTACATGATGATGCGTATACGTGGTGGACGACCACTGTTTCTGGAATGGAGGACAATGATGTGACTTGGACGTTCTTTCTGAACGCGTTCAAGAGAAAGTATCTAGGTGTGCGATACCTGGATGAGAAGAAAAGAGAATTTATATATCTTACGCAAGGAAGCATGACGGTGGCGGAGTATGAGATCCAGTTTGTCCGCCTTAGTCAGTACGCACCTGAGCTAATCCGTGATAAGCGGGAGAGGTGTGAACGTTTGGTTTGGTAACGGATGTGAAGACTTTCATGCTTGCTGCTGAGTATACAGATTTTGATGTGCTGGTGAGTAGAGCGAAGGACATTGAGCAGAACTTGGGTTTGTCTTCCAGAGGTGTTAGTTCTAGCTCGGGCAAAAGAGCTGCTGATTATAGTTCCGGTGGTGGACGGAACAAGAGAGGACGAGATAAGAGGTATCAGTCTTCTGCTAGGCGTGGCAATGGAGGGTATGGTGCACCTTTTCAGGGAGATAGGATGAGAGCTGATCAGAACACGTGCTGGACGTGTGGATCACGTGGCCATTTGAGGCGAGATTGTCCTCGAGCAGCGAGGGAGGTTCAGGCTCATGTAGCAGTGACCGGCAATTCGTGCTGGAATTGTGGTTCGGCAGATCATATGAGGAGGGAGTGTCCTTTGTTGGCCGGTGGTGGTCAGGGACGTGCTCCTGGGGTAGTTGCACCACAGAGAGGTCGTGGGCGCAGCCGTGGTAACTTTCAGCGCAGAGATGATGGTGGGAGGAATGTGGCGCATGTGGTGGCTGTACAACCTGAGGGTGGTGGCCAGGCTCGAGTGTATGCTCAGCGTGAGGGGAGAAATGATACAGATGTGATTGCAGGTACTTTTACTTTGCAATCCTTATCATTACTTTCTTTGATTGATTCTAGATCTACACACTCATACATATTGCATGAACATGCTCAATTGCTTGGTTTACCTGTTGAGTCTTTGGATGTTGGTATGCGTGTAACTAGTTCTGTAACACCCGGGTTTAGGGGTCGGGTGGAAATAATATTTTAATATTATTTCGTTTTTCAGTTTTATAATTAAAATAATAATATATTATTTTGGTCTTCGTATTCTTTTCAAAACAAACAATTGTGTTGGACCAAATTGGATTGAAACTCAATTCATGGATTTTAAAGTAAATGAGATTGACATCTCATTAATGGCATTTTAGTAATAAAATGGCCATCCAAATTAAAAACCCATCTTTTTATTTTAAAACACAAATTGCCATCTTCTTCCCCAACCCTTCCCCATTTTCACGTTAACTTCCTCTTCCCCTCCTTGGTGCTTTTCCATCAAATCTTGCCTCCATTGTTGGAGCATTTTGAAAGGTAATTACATTTCCGACTTGCTCTCATCATCCTTTACTCGAAAGTACAAATAGATTTCATTTTTATCAATGTTTTAGAATTTGGGTTTTTGAAGGATTTGAATAAAAATGATATCTTTATTGTTTTTAACTTAAGATTTTGATTTAATATTGTTAGATATGGTGTTTATGAACTAAATGGACCAACATATATAAATTTTGAGGTGGTTTATAAGGATTCCCGAAATTGGGTTTTGGTGGGGTTTTAAGAGGGTTTTTAGTTGAGTTTTGGGTGGGGTTTGTGTTGGAAATTGAGGGTTGATGGTAGGGTAATAGTTGGGGGCTGTTTTGGAAGCATTTGGATGTGCTAAATGTGTTGAAATCACAAGTTTTGGGCTGTGTATAAGGGCTGCTCGGATTTGGAAATTTTGGGGGTTCATGGCTTGAAATGTTGAGTTTGGTGTTTGATTAGTGTTCCGGGTTGCTACTTTAATTGATGAATTGATTTGAGGTTGTTTTGAATGTGTTTGAGGTTGTTCAAAAGCGGAAATTGGTGTTGGAGAAGCTTCGGGAGGAAATCCGGGTTTGTGGGAATGGTTGCTTGCTTGGCTTGGAGCTTGGAAGCTTAGGTGAGTGGTTAAAATGTTTTAAATAGCTTTGATTAATTGGTTCAAGCATATGAATGTGGAAATGTTTTCAAGAAACGTTTTGGTTCAAGGTTGGTTTTGAAAGAGTTTAGTTGGGCTTGAAAGGTCAATTTTAAATTCAAGAGTAAGTTGATGAGAATCGCCTATTTAATTTCCCCTTTTTCCATTTGTTTTCATTACTTGAGGTGATGTTTTGTTAAGCATGAAATTTAAATACTTTGAGTAGAAGCATGTTGTCTATTTCTATATCGTCAATGATGTATGATGGTAATAATGGTGACGTTGTTATGCCTTGTAAGATGTGTGTAAGTGGGTGCAGGTTGTGCACGAAAATGGTGAGTAAGACCATTTGTGATTGGTAAGCTTGTAAGTAGTAAGTGATGCCTAATTGTGTATATTGTTGCAATTTGGTTTGGTTGTGCATGATATAGTGAGTACATGTCGCATGATTGTGATTGTATGTTGTGTTGCATGGTTGGTGTCGAACCTCACGTGATGGTTGTCGTTGCTCCGGTGATGTGTAGTCCCACCGGTAGCAAGTGGTATAAGACTCCGGTGATGTGTAGTCCCACCGGTAGTGACTAGTAGAAGAGTACTTTGATGTGTAGTCCCATTGGAAAACTACTAGTCGAAACGGTGATGTGTAGTCCCACCGTGTGTGTTTGGTTATGCTTGTGCATACCATGTGTTGTTCATGTGTATCTCACTATATCTTTCCTCCTATGGTTTTGCCTTAATTTAGGATCATGCCTTTATGCATACCATGAACTGTAATGCCATGACAAATGCCTATGTTGATGACCTTTGGTTGAACTTGTATGTTAGTAGAAGGTCTAGGTTGTAGGATGATTTGTATGTGTTGACCTTTATTTTAAAAGAAAGCTTTGAACCCTGCATTGTCGTAGTTATGTTTTAGAGCTCCGCTCACTAAGCTTTATGCTTACGCTCTCCTTTCTCCGACAATGCAGATCTTTAGCTTGGAGTTAGCAAGGAGCAAGATGAGGGCGTCCAAGCGTGTGGTAGTTTGCTCAAGTGTGATTTAATTAAATAATGTAATAGTCTAGCAATGGGAAATGCTACGTGTCTTAGGAGCTTGTATCTAGACTCCTATGTGTTGGCTTATTGTTGTTAAAGCCTAATGCGATGTTTGAATTAGTTGTGGTTTGTAATGCATGATATGCTATGATGGATGTTGCGTGTGTTGGCATGTCTATTGGTGTTTAGGTTGCCTTGTTAGAGAGGGTCAAACCTCGTATGCTTACCTTATGCCTTTTAAGACCCATGAGATCCATGTATGACTTGTATGCCCAATTGCCTTTGTTGGAATGCCAAGTATGTATGCCTTGCTTATGTTTGGATGCTAAGTTGATTGCATGATTTGTGTATCATCTTGTGATGGATTGTGCCATCGATTTCATGTTAGAGCATGCTTATATGTTTGATTCTGCCTTAGGATTGATGTTAGTGTGTTGGTTGAGGTTTGAGGGGGATTTAGGGGCCTCCTTGTGCCTTAAATCAGCTCAAACCTGCCTTTTCGTAGCTGAGGTATCGATACCGTTGGACTGGTATCGATACTGCCCTTTGGTTTCAGGCCTCGTGTATCGATACTCTAGGGAGAGTATCGATACCTTTTTGGCCACTGGAGCCACTGTCGATTTCGGTATCGATACCGGCCTCGAGGGTATCGATACCGTTGTCTTGGCTTTGACCGTGGGAAGTCAACTTTAGGGGAGGGTATCGATACCCTCATTTGGGGTATCGATACTGTCTCCTCAGGTTGACCAAACCCTATTGACCTAGTCAAAGGGGTATCGATACCCCCCCTTAAGGGTATCGATACCGCCTGTAGGTTAACTTTGAAAATGGGCTTTTAAATGTTAGTTTGGGTTCGTTTGACTGCTTTGTAAATATCGTTCCGCTGTATGATCACTTAGGATGTAATTTTCATCTAGACAAGATTAAAATGAAAAAAAAATGATAGGGTAGCTAACCGAGGGAGAGTTCCTTAGGGAGTTTTCACTCGGTTTTCCCCGTGTAGCTCACTCGGACCGGTCATACGGCCAGACCGGGACGAGGGGGTTACATTTATTGGTATCAGAGCCTGAGGTTTCCGAGACCTCAGGTAGGTAAGTGAGGTAAGTTTGATGTGTTATGTTGTTGTTATGTCTCGGTGAATGTTTTACCATGTATGCTTAATGTTTGCTTGTTAGTACGGTGTTTGAAAGCATGTGTTAGCGTGATGCTTGTGTTGAAGCGTAGTGTCGAGTTCCCATTGCTACTATTACTTATTTAAAAAGATTTTTGTAAAGGAATATACTTGAGCACCTTGGACCCTTGCTCTTGCTAACCCTAAATATTCTTTCTTGTGTGTTTTGTTTATTGTTGTATGGATGTCTTGGGTAAGTTGAGGCCGAGACGTGGGCCTAGAGTTGTTTTCTGTTGAAGGAGAACAATGTGACCGATCTAGATATGAGATGGTAATAGAAGTGAAGACTTAAGAGTTGGCTTCGGAAGGATGTCGATGTTGTAGCAAGTAATTCCTCGACACAGTCATTGGGCTTGTTGTTCTGATTGATTCTGGATCTACGCGTCCGTGTATTTTGAGTGAACATACGAAGTTGTTGAATCTACCTTGTGAGGTACTAGAGGTAGGTGTTGGTGTTGCTAGCTCCTTCGGGGATACAGTCGTGGTCAGAAAGATGTACAAGGGGTGTTCGTTGACGATTCAGTGACACGTGTTTTCAGTTGATGCAATGGAATTGCTTTTTACGGTTTTGATGTGAAGCTGTGCATGGATTGGTTTGAAGAACATAGAGTTAGGGTAGACTTTGAGACATTGAAAGATTTCTTAGAGCTTTCGGATGACTATGAGATTGTAACGGAAGATAGGAATGTGGATTTTGTATCGAATGTTGATCCAGCTTTAGAGGTCAAGGATTGATTGGGATGGTTGACAGACTTGACTAGCAAATGTGATGGATTTGATTTTTGGAATGAGAATTAGACCGCAGAATGTTAGAATAGGTTGTGTTTTCCCCTAGAGGTGTTTGGAAGAATTGCCTGGTCTGTCTCTTGTTAGGGAATGAGAGTTTGTTTTCGAGACCGTCTCTGAGTTTGCTCCCGTTCTAGTTTGCTCTGTGTCTTATGGTTTCCGAAGGAATTGAGAATGTTGAAGAACCAACTTTGAGGTTTGTTAGACCTTAGACTCGTTAAGCCTGGTACGTCATCTTAGAGTATGACAGTACAAATTGTGAAGAAGAATAGAAAGTGACAATATGAGAATGTGTTTAGATTTCAGACAGTTGAAACTTTTGACAGTGAATAGTTAGTATCTGTTTCTCAGCATCCGTGGTTTGTTGATCAGCTAGTGTGTGCTTCAGTCTTTTCGAAGATTAGTTTGAGATCCGTCTACTACCAGTTGAAAGTGAGAGAGGTTGAAGTACCGAAGACAGCTGTTAGGGCAGATGTGGACACTTTGAGTTTTGGGTTATGTCATTTTGTTTGACTAGTGTGTTAGCTACTTTTATAGAGATGTTGAGCAGAATGTTTTCCTAAGTCCTTGATCAGCTTGTAGTAGCTCTTTTAGATGACACACGGGTGTATTCACGTATCGAAGAAGACCATGATAAGCTTGAAGTTAGTGTTGTAGATCCTTTTAGACAATCAGTTGTATGCCAAGTTGAGCAAACGTGAACTCCGAGTCGAGGAAGGTGTCCTCCCAGGGCATGTAGATTAGTTGAGTGTATTAGGGTAAATCCCAAGTGGGCGGATGAAAATGGAAGAATTTGAAGACTGTGACATGAATCTATAGTTCCCAGGTCTAGCACCGTTACAATCGTAGGTTCGTAAATGATCTTTTGAAGATAGTTGTTCCTTTGACAAGTTGCTATAGAAGAATGTTCAGTTGTGTGGTTAGATGCGAGACAATGAGCCTTGAGAAACCGGAAGAAACTTTGAAGAGAGCTTCGACCTTGAATCAGCTTATATCAAAGAAGAGTTTGTGGACCATAGTGATGTGTCACATTGTAGAGTTAGGTTGTGTGCTTATGCAATGCAGAAGATTCCGGCTTGTTCATCAAGATAGTTGGAAGACTGTGAGAAGAGTTATCTGATAGGAGACATAGAGTTAATTACAGTTGTATTTGCTTCGAAGACTTAGAGACAAAGCTTGTATAGTAAGAAATACACAGTGTATGTGTGCGTATCATTAGATCTTGAAATATTCGAAGACTTGGGAATAGTTGGAACTTGAACAACATGAGTTGTTAGAATTGCAAGAAGACTGAGATCTCAAGATTGAATACCATCCGAGGAGAGTCTACGTAGTAACCGATGCTTCGAGTTATATAGTTGCTAGATTAGTAATTGAGATGCGAGTTGTAATTACCGGATTCAGTTTACCAAATGATAGTGTTTCTGTGGCCGAGTTTCGGGTTGAACCTACATTGAGTCAGAATGTTTGAAGAGAAACAGTTGCAAGATAGATTTTTGGCACCCCACGTGCAAGTCATATCAGAAAGAAAACCTTCAGAGTACAGTTCAGAGATGATAGAATTTGTACTGTTAGAGACAGAGATGTTGTACCGATTGACATAGTGTTTTGAGACGTATTGTGTTGGCCGAAGCATATGACAGTTTATTTGTATGGCATCAGAATAGTATGAAGAGGTATTGTGGGTCGACGATGAGTACTTCTGGGTTGAGTTGATGAATGACGTGGTTCAGTATGCGAGTAAGTGTATAGTTTGCCTGTGTGTCAAGATCGAGCATCAGTTTCTTCTAGTTGTTACACCTATGGGAGATTCGTAATAAAAGTGGGAAATAGATTTGAGGGACTTTGTGTCCGGTTCGCCTTTGATTTCTCGCGAGAGAGTTTAGCCGAGTAAGCAATGATAGTTACATCGAGTGTGCTCATTTTATACATGTTCAAGCTACTTGTACCGTGGGTAAGATGGTGGAGTTGTGCCTTAGCAAGATCGTGATTTGTACAGTGTCTTGTGTTTGATAGTGGCCAGTAGAGATTCGAGTTTTCTGCTAGATTTTTGTAG
This sequence comes from Hibiscus tridactylites, assembly GCA_958450335.1. Lineage (NCBI taxonomy): Eukaryota > Viridiplantae > Streptophyta > Magnoliopsida > Malvales > Malvaceae > Hibiscus > Hibiscus tridactylites. Next base: position 32,087,659 of record OY288267.1, on the reverse strand, counting down.
ACGTCTGCATAGTGTTGGTTATTTGATGAAGACAGAGGATCAGTCAGAGAAGGTTATGAGTCAAGTGTTCAAGCAGTATTGTATGAGATTGTGAATCGAGCTAGTTCTGTTGTTTATTGTTGCAGTTACCATCAGAGTTAGAAAGGGGTTTGTGATGTGTTCTATGTGTCTATGATTCAGAAGTGTGAGCCGGTTTTGTTCCGTGTTATGTTGTTGAAAAGATTGAGTTGGATTTCAAATGGTCATGCATTGAAGGACCCGTCGAGATCTTGGCATCAGTTAGCTAATGTTGGGTGGTGAGTCTACCGAGTTGGTGGGTATGTTGTGGTGAGAGAAAGCGTGGAGGAGCATGTGTCAGTGACTCTTTCTGTCTGATAAATTTCGGGGACGAAATTTCCTTAAGTAGGGGAGAGTTGTAACACCCGGGTTTAGGGGTTGGGTGGAAATAATATTTTAATATTATTTCGTTTTTCAGTTTTATAATTAAAATAATAATATATTATTTTGGTCTTCGTATTCTTTTCAAAACAAACAATTGTGTTGGACCAAATTGGATTGAAACTCAATTCATGGATTTTAAAGTAAATGAGATTGACATCTCATTAATGGCATTTTAGTAATAAAATGGCCATCCAAATTAAAAACCCATCTTTTTATTTTAAAACACAAATTGCCATCTTCTTCCCCAACCCTTCCCCATTTTCACGTTAACTTCCTCTCCCCCTCCTTGGTGCTTTTCCATCAAATCTTGCCTCCATTGTTGGAGCATTTTGAAAGGTAATTACATTTCCGACTTGCTCTCATCATCCTTTACTCGAAAGTACAAATAGATTTCATTTTTATCAATGTTTTAGAATTTGGGTTTTTGAAGGATTTGAATAAAAATGATATCTTTATTGTTTTTAACTTAAGATTTTGATTTAATATTGTTAGATATGGTGTTTATGAACTAAATGGACCAACATATATAAATTTTGAGGTGGTTTATAAGGATTCCCGAAATTGGGTTTTGGTGGGGTTTTAAGAGGGTTTTTAGTTGAGTTTTGGGTGGGGTTTGTGTTGGAAATTGAGGGTTGATGGTAGGGTAATAGTTGGGGGCTGTTTTGGAAGCATTTGGATGTGCTAAATGTGTTGAAATCACAAGTTTTGGGCTGTGTATAAGGGCTGCTCGGATTTGGAAATTTTGGGGGTTCATGGCTTGAAATGTTGAGTTTGGTGTTTGATTAGTGTTCCGGGTTGCTACTTTAATTGATGAATTGATTTGAGGTTGTTTTGAATGTGTTTGAGGTTGTTCAAAAGCGGAAATTGGTGTTGGAGAAGCTTCGGGAGGAAATCCGGGTTTGTGGGAATGGTTGCTTGCTTGGCTTGGAGCTTGGAAGCTTAGGTGAGTGGTTAAAATGTTTTAAATAGCTTTGATTAATTGGTTCAAGCATATGAATGTGGAAATGTTTTCAAGAAACGTTTTGGTTCAAGGTTGGTTTTGAAAGAGTTTAGTTGGGCTTGAAAGGTCAATTTTAAATTCAAGAGTAAGTTGATGAGAATCGCCTATTTAATTTCCCCTTTTTCCATTTGTTTTCATTACTTGAGGTGATGTTTTGTTAAGCATGAAATTTAAATACTTTGAGTAGAAGCATGTTGTCTATTTCTATATCGTCAATGATGTATGATGGTAATAATGGTGACGTTGTTATGCCTTGTAAGATGTGTGTAAGTGGGTGCAGGTTGTGCACGAAAATGGTGAGTAAGACCATTTGTGATTGGTAAGCTTGTAAGTAGTAAGTGATGCCTAATTGTGTATATTGTTGCAATTTGGTTTGGTTGTGCATGATATAGTGAGTACATGTCGCATGATTGTGATTGTATGTTGTGTTGCATGGTTGGTGTCGAACCTCACGTGATGGTTGTCGTTGCTCCGGTGATGTGTAGTCCCACCGGTAGCAAGTGGTATAAGACTCCGGTGATGTGTAGTCCCACCGGTAGTGACTAGTAGAAGAGTACTTTGATGTGTAGTCCCATTGGAAAACTACTAGTCGAAACGGTGATGTGTAGTCCCACCGTGTGTGTTTGGTTATGCTTGTGCATACCATGTGTTGTTCATGTGTATCTCACTATATCTTTCCTCCTATGGTTTTGCCTTAATTTAGGATCATGCCTTTATGCATACCATGAACTGTAATGCCATGACAAATGCCTATGTTGATGACCTTTGGTTGAACTTGTATGTTAGTAGAAGGTCTAGGTTGTAGGATGATTTGTATGTGTTGACCTTTATTTTAAAAGAAAGCTTTGAACCCTGCATTGTCGTAGTTATGTTTTAGAGCTCCGCTCACTAAGCTTTATGCTTACGCTCTCCTTTCTTCGACAATGCAGATCTTTAGCTTGGAGTTAGCAAGGAGCAAGATGAGGGCGTCCAAGCGTGTGGTAGTTTGCTCAAGTGTGATTTAATTAAATAATGTAATAGTCTAGCAATGGGAAATGCTACGTGTCTTAGGAGCTTGTATCTAGACTCCTATGTGTTGGCTTATTGTTGTTAAAGCCTAATGCGATGTTTGAATTAGTTGTGGTTTGTAAGGCATGATATGCTATGATGGATGTTGCGTGTGTTGGCATGTCTATTGGTGTTTAGGTTGCCTTGTTAGAGAGGGTCAAACCTCGTATGCTTACCTTATGCCTTTTAAGACCCATGAGATCCATGTATGACTTGTATGCCCAATTGCCTTTGTTGGAATGCCAAGTATGTATGCCTTGCTTATGTTTGGATGCTAAGTTGATTGCATGATTTGTGTATCATCTTGTGATGGATTGTGCCATCGATTTCATGTTAGAGCATGCTTATATGTTTGATTCTGCCTTAGGATTGATGTTAGTGTGTTGGTTGAGGTTTGAGGGGGATTTAGGGGCCTCCTTGTGCCTTAAATCAGCTCAAACCTGCCTTTTCGTAGCTGAGGTATCGATACCGTTGGACTGGTATCGATACTGCCCTTTGGTTTCAGGCCTCGTGTATCGATACTCTAGGGAGAGTATCGATACCTTTTTGGCCACTGGAGCCACTGTCGATTTCGGTATCGATACCGGCCTCGAGGGTATCGATACCGTTGTCTTGGCTTTGACCGTGGGAAGTCAACTTTAGGGGAGGGTATCGATACCCTCATTTGGGGTATCGATACTGTCTCCTCAGGTTGACCAAACCCTATTGACCTAGTCAAAGGGGTATCGATACCCCCCCTTAAGGGTATCGATACCGCCTGTAGGTTAACTTTGAAAATGGGCTTTTAAATGTTAGTTTGGGTTCGTTTGACTGCTTTGTAAATATCGTTCCGTTGTATGATCACTTAGGATGTAATTTTCATCTAGACAAGATTAAAATGAAAAAAAATGATAGGGTAGCTAACCGAGGGAGAGTTCCTTAGGGAGTTTTCACTCGGTTTTCCCCGTGTAGCTCACTCGGACCGGTCATCCGGCCAGACCGGGACGAGGGGGTTACAAGTTCCTTTGGTGAGATCGTTGTGACACAGAAGTTGTATAGAAGATGTCCTTTGGAAGTGCAAAACCATGTTTTTCTTGTTGATCTCATGGAATTGTCATTCTATGGTTTTGATGTGATCCTTGGAATGGATTGGCTTGTTGAACATCAAGTTGTGGTGGATTTTGAGAACAAGCGAGTTTCGTTGAAGCTTGCGGATGATTATGAGGTAGTGGTGGTTGGTGAGAATGTGAAGTTTCTTGCCAATGTGGTGTCTTTATTGGAAGCAAGCCGTATGCTGAGGCAAGGTTGTGAGGCTTATCTGGCCTTTGTGATGAATCCTAGCTCTAAGGAGTTGCGAGTCCAAGATATCAGGACCATGCGAGAGTTTCCTGGAGTATTTCCGGAGGAGTTACCTGGATTGCCTCCTAGTCGAGAGGTGGAGTTTAGAATTGAGTTGTATGAAAACACAACTCATGTTTCCATTACTCCTTACCGAATGGCACCTAAGGAGTTGAAGGAGCTGAAGACGCAACTTCAGGAGTTGCTTGATCGTGGTTTCATTCGGCCGAGTGTGTCACCTTGGGGTGCACCGGTCTTGTTTGTGAAGAAGAAGGATGGCACTATGAGAATGTGCATCGATTATCGCCAGCTGAATAAGTTGACTATCAAGAATCGGTATCCTTTGCCGAGGATTGATGATCTTTTTGATCAGTTCCGGGGAGCGGATGTGTTCTCTAAGATTGACTTAAGGTCAGGTTATTATCAGCTCAAGGTGAAAGATGTGGATGTGCCAAAAACAGCCTTCAGAACGAGGTATGGGCATTATGAGTTCCTTGTGATGTCGTTTGGTTTGACGAATGCTCCTGCAGCTTTTATGGACATGATGAATAGAGTGTTCCATGAATACTTGGACAAGTTTGTTGTGGTGTTCATTGATGATATCCTTGTGTACTCTCGTACTGAGGAAGAGCGTGAAGGGCATTTGCGGATTGTGTTGCAGGCGTTGTTGGAGAATCAGCTTTATGATAAGCTGAGCAAGTGCGAATTCTGGCTTAGGGAAGTTGTTTTCCTTGGTCATGTGGTTTCTGCTGAGGGGATTCGTGTTGATCCTCAGAAGATTGAGGCGGTGATGAATTGGAAGCCTCCTAAGTCTGTTCATGAAGTTCGTAGTTTCCTTGGGTTGGCAGGATACTATCGGAGGTTTGTGGATGGATTTTCAAAGATTGTTGCTCCTTTGACGAAGTTGTTCCAAAAGGATATCAAGTATGAGTGGACAGAAGCAAGGCAACAAGCTTTTGAGAAGCTTAAGGCAGCTTTGACGCAAGCTCCTATCTTGGTTCAACCTGAATCGGGAAAAGAGTTTGTGGTGTACAGCGACGCATCCTATGTTGGTTTGGGGTGTGTGTTGATGCAAGAGGGTAAGGTGGTGGCTTATGCATCGCTCCAGTTGAAGGTGCATGAGCGCAATTATCCTACGCATGATATTGAGTTGGCTGCGGTGGTCTTTGCTTTGAAAATTTGGAGGCATTACCTGTATGGTGAGAAGTGTACTGTGTACACGGATCACAAAAGTTTGAAGTATTTGATGTCTCAAAAGGAGTTGAATCTTAGGCAACGACGTTGGGTGGAGTTGCTTAAAGATTACGATCTGACGATCGAGTACCATCCAAGAAAAGCTAATGTTGTAGCAGATGCCTTGAGTAGAAAGGTGGTAGTGGAGTTGAGGGCTATGTTTGCCAGCTTGAGTATTTCGCGAGATGGGGGTCTTGTGGCTGAATTGCAAGTGAAACCATCTTTGGTTCAGTTGATAAAGGATAAACAGTTGTTGAATGATTCTTTGGTGCCACATGTTCAGGATATTGCTGAGGATAGACCATCGGATTTCTGTTTTAATGATGATGGGGTTCTATGTTTTGGGAGTCAGATAGTAGTGCCGAGTGATGCAGAGTTGAGGCGTACTATTCTGACTGAGGCTCATAGTAGTCCTTTTCCTATGCACCCTGGTAGTACAAAGATGTACCGTGATCTTAAGGATGAGTACTATTGGGTGGGTCTGAAGAAAGATGTTGCGGAGTACGTGAGTAAGTGCATGGTTTGTTAGCGGGTTAAGGGTGAACACCAGTTTCCTTCTGGGTTGTTGCAACCGTTGAGGATTCCTGAGTGGAAGTGGGAAAGTATTACCATGGACTTTGTGTCTGGTTTGCCTTTGTCGCCATCGAAAAAGAATTCGGTGTGGGTGATTGTGGATCGCCTTACGAAGTGTGCACATTTCATACATGTGCATACTACGTATACCTTGGACAAGCTTGCAGAATTGTACATTGCTGAGATTGTGCGACTGCATGGTGTGCCAAAGTCTATAGTGTCGGATAGAGATCCAAGGTTCACATCGCGCTTCTGGGAGTGTTTGCATCAAGTTTTGGGTACGCGGCTGAATTTCAGTACTTCTTATCATCCACAGTCGGATGGATAGTCTGAGCGTGTTATCCAAGTGCTGGAAGATATGTTGAGGTACTGTGTGATTGAGTTTCAAGGTTCTTGGAGAAGCATTTGCCTTCGGTGGAGTTTTCTTATAACAATAGCTACCAGGCAAGTATTCAAATGGCACCTTATGAAGCCTTGTACGGGAGGAAGTGCAAAACTCCTCTTTGCTGGGCTGAAACAGGTCAGAAGTTGGTTTCGATGCCGGCTTTGTTGAAAGGAACCACCGAGAAGGTGAAGCTCATTTACGAGTGATTGAAGGCAGCTTCTGATCGACAGAAGTCTTACGCGGATTTGAAGCGTAAGGAGATTGAGTTTGCGGTAGGTGACCCTGTGTTCTTGAAGGTTTCGCCTTGGAAGAAGGTGATGAGGTTTGGTCGGAAGGGTAAGTTGAGCCCTAGGTATATTGCACCATACGAGTTGATCAAACGTGTGGGTCCTGTTGCGTACAAGCTAAGATTACCGCAAGAGTTAGAAAAGATTCATGATGTGTTTCATGTCTCTATGCTTCGGGGGTATAGATCGGATCCTTTGCATGTTATGCCTGTGGAGGAAGTGGAGTTGAATCCAGACTTGACCTATGATAAGGAGCCGGTTGAAATTCTGGATTCGGACAGTAAAGTTCTTCGAGGCAAGACCATTGAATTGGTTAAGGTGTTGTGGAAGCATCGTGGTGTTGAGGAAGCCAGGTGGGAAAGAAAGGATGATATGTTGAAGCAGTTTCCGTACCTTTTTCCTCCAGGTAAATTTCGAGGACGAAATTTCTTAAGGGAGGAGAGTTGTAACACCCCAATTTTGGGCTTAGAAGTTTAGGGTCTGAACCGGACCGGTCTGATTTTCGGTTCGAATATAAAAGGAGATTTTAGGGAAAGCCTAGTTCGGGATGCTTTAAAAATATGGAAAAATATCTAAAAATTCTCTTTTAATATATATGAGAGAGTGGTGAAATCAATTTTACAAAATAAGGTTTGGAAATACTACATTTTGGAGTAGTGACTAAAATGCGATTTTTGAAAAGTTTAGTGGTGACTGTTTTGTAAGGATTGAAACTTTGAATCTTTAAGGAGCTAATTTACCCAAAAATGATTTCTCCAGATTTTTCCTTAATTTGAGTGAATTAATTAATGTTTTAATTAATTAGAAGAGAAGAGAAACTACCTTTTGGAAAAATCATAAGTACTTTTCCTAAAACTTTCTCATTTCTTTTTCTTTCAAAATTTCATCATCCAAACACTTTTCTGTAGCAACTTTTTCATTGGTTTTCACTTCAATTGATGAGATTTCTATAATCAATTAGTTCCTAATCAATCTTGCATCAAATCCTTTTGATTTCCTTATTGAATTTTCAAGGAAATTGGCTCAAACCAAGGAGAAATCACCATTTAGAGGTAAGATTGTTCTTCTCCTCTAAATACTCAGTTTTTTACTGAAATTCCCAAGTTATCAATTCTTAATTTAAGTTTTATAAATGGTTTTAATGATAAGAACTTGATTTTGGCTTAAAACTCAAGATTTGGAAGAAAACTTGAAGAATTTCGTTGTGATTGGTTGGGCTCTGTTTTGAGATGATTCTTAAATGTATTTTGGATGTCTAATGATGTGAAAATGAGGTTTTATCAATGCAATCCCGAATAGGTTGTATTTCCTAAGTTTTTGCTTATGAAAATGGTGGTTTTTGAGGTGATCTTGGTGTTCTGTTACAGCTGGAGGTATAAGGACGAGTTTAGGTTCATTTTGGATGTTAATTGATGTTTAGAAATGGTTAGAAGTGATGGATCTTGGCTGGGTTAAGTTTTGGAAGAGTTTGGAGGTGTTTTCGGTTGTGTTTGGTAGCCGAAATGTTGGTTTTAAGTTGAGCAGAGAGTTTAAGTGTGTTGGCTGAAGATTTCAATGCATGATGATGCATTAATCCTCTGCTTTGATGTGTTTAAAACAGGGGAGGCATCTTCGGACACCTTTGGAGTTGATCCGGAGGCTTGATCGGCGTTTTGGCAAGCTAGCGAAACATAATTGGTGAGTGGAGTTGGGTTTCCAGCTTTGAAACAAATGTTTGAAGGTTTTGGGAGCTTAGTTTAAGTCTAAGAAAATTAACTAAGCTCAAGAGTAAGTTTTCGGAGAAACTCTCTTGGATGAGCCATGAGGTGGTTCGATGCATTGGTTATAATTTGCATGTCTAAATTCTGTTTTGAAAGCATGTTTTAGCATGGTTAATGCTGGTTTTGAAAGCCATATGTGAAGGATGCTCAAGGTAAGAGATCCTTGGTTTGACATATTGTAAATATGGATTTGATGCATAGTGATGCATGATGTTAAATGGCTTTGTTTAATGCTTTAAAACAGTGAGTTTTTGATGTAATATGATGTATATTGGCAAGTGATGTAATGGTTTTAAAGTACTTGAATCGGATATAGTTAGCCGGCTATAGGATTGGGTGCACCGTGAATAAAGTCGCCTTGGATGTTGAGGGGTTGTGAATGTACCGTAAACTCCATCCAAGTACACTAACGAGTAAGGTAAGATCACAACGGTGGTTAAAAGTCCGTGTGTGGATCTTGTGTTATGTGTCTCGCGTTCTCGTTAGTGGAATTATACAACTACCGATGAGTGATGTGGAGGGGTTGTGATTGTACCGTTAAACTCCATCACGGGTGTTGAGGGGTTGTGATTGTACCGTTAAACTCCACCTTATGTTGTTCGATAGTGTGTATGAAGCGTGTGGGACAACGCTTGTAATCCGCGTATTCGATTATGTTTTGAGTTGAAAATGGTTATGAGTTATCACTTGAAAGCCAGTATGATGTGATGGTTATAATGAAGCATGAGATGCTTGTTATGTATACAAGGTTGCATGAAAAGAGTTGAGCATGTGTTTAGAAAGCTTTGTTGAAAGTGTTTTCTAAAATGCATTATTGTGTTGTTTTCTTTCGAGCATGCCTCACTAAGCAATTGTGCTTACGCTCTCTCTCTTGAACCAATAATGCAGATAATTGAAGTTTTAAAGGGCAACAATGAGGCAAGAGTGTCCAAGGGAACTAAGCTCATGTATGGTGATGTTTTCATACACTATTAGTTTTGGTAATTTGGCAATGGGAACCTAAGATGTGTTTTGGGAGATGTTTTGGACTCCCTAGTTTGTGGCATGATGCTTTTGGTGTTTTGGATTTGTATTTGGCCTTTTGATGCTTGATTTGGAGTTTGGTTGGTTGTTTGGTTTTGGATATTAGGATGCATGCCTATAGACATGTGAAGTTTCACGTTTGATGCCATGATTGTGTTTAGGAGTTGCAAACATGCTCTATATATGTATGATGATTTGTTGGCATGGATAGGAAGTCATTAGGATGTGTATGAATGGTTTTATGTATGAAAAACCAGCAAAATCTGAAGCTTCTGGGCAAACCGTATCGGAACGGGCGTTGGCGTTTCGAAACGGGGGCCTGTAATTGCCTTCGTGTTTCGAAACGGCTGGAGGCCGTTCCGAAACGATTTGGCCACTGGAAGGCCCTGTTTCGGAACTAGTCTCGAAACGAACCCGTGTTTCAGAACGGACAACACCGTTTCGAAACGGGTGACCGTTGGGCACTGATTTGAATGTTGCTGAGGTTTGCAAGCTTTACGTTTTAGTCCCGAAAGTTGATTTTGCAATTGCATTAGTTCGAGAAGTGCAATTAAGGTGAAATTTGACAGGGAAGCATGTAACATGATTAATTTAATATTGTTAACTTAAAATTCAGTTAAGACCTTCTAACTTTCAGGATTTACATTTTGGTCCTTAAATTTTGTATATTGTGCAATTAAGTCCCTTTTTGCAATTCGATTGCTGTGCTTTACGCGTGTATGTTTCCCAAGTGTTCACCTAGGGTTAACATGTATCTAGACAAGATTAAAAAGAAACAAAAAGGGTCGTTAATCAAGGTTGACTTTCGAGTTGACTTTGGTTTTCCCCGTGTAATCTTCGTAGTTCGGGTCAACCGTCTAGGCCGGGCTAAGGGGGTTACAGATTCTATCATTAAACATTTCTCTTATTAAATTCTTTATTTATCATAAGATGAATAAATGTATGATTGTATGTAAGAATGCATGAATGCAATAAAAGGGCATCGAATTTAGAAACCAGTCTTTCTTAGAAACACCACATCCGTCCGAAAATTTAATTACATAGGTTGACTAGCTCATGTAACAGACGTACAATAGCCTCCCTGTGCCCCTCTTCAATGTTGGGTTGCTCCAACAGGCTTGTAGCTTGCCTTGACAGGATTTGGACATACGAAGCGATGCTTCTAACTTGGGCTTTGAATCTCACCAGTTCATCATTTTTGACACTGGATCATTCATCGGACTGCCTCATATTTGTCCTTCCATGCACCACTTTCGGCCATTACTGCCCCTCCATAACTAGCAAGCTTGCCCCTCAGGTCCTGAACAATGTCTTCCAACTCTGTTATCCTTTTTTGCAGTCCCTCTTTCTCTATCTCCGCTTAGACCATATCTTCATTGTGGTACTTGGTGATTAATTCCTCGAGCTGTGTCACTTGACTGGTCAAGTCGAAATTTCAGGCTTGTTCTTCTTCTAGCATTTTCTTGGCCTTGTCACTTGACTCTTTGCTTGCTCGCGCCTTTCCATCGAACAATATTTCAGAAAAAATTAAATTCAAATTAATGTTAGAAATGCCAAAATGTCACATGTAATTAATTATTAGGCCTGACTCTCAATTTTATCCCCAGCGGAGTCACCAAGCTGTCGCGACCGTTTTTTGAAACTCACTTTTTATTGTTTGGAATAAAAACAACATGGAGATTGAAATCCGGAAAATCAAGGTTTTTGACCACTTTTATCTTATAATTAATTAATTTTCCATTTTTAGTCAAAATACCTTTTATTTGCTTGAAAATTGTTTTGGAGTCGCCACTGGGCACTTTGGTAGACCGGACACCATAAAAACGCACCAGATATTCTTTTTGAAAAAATTCGGGTTCGGGAGTCAGTTACGTGTAGGGAAAGGTTTGCACCCCTGCGAACGCCCGTTATCGGTACCTTATTAATTACACGTGGCATTTTGGCATTTCGAACATTAATCTGGATTTTAATTAAATCTTTTAACTGTAAAATGAATTTTATTCCGAATGTAAGTATCCTTTTGTAAGAAAATACATTTCGAACGAATATAGTTATGAAACATCCAATTGCATTAGGAAACTTCAACATATATTCGAAAAATGTATCTCAACACAAAATGTTTTAATGCATGATTAATTATTGTCTTGACATTTTTAAGTGTACCCTAATTAGGCTCCATTCATTAACTTGATTAAAGTTCTATGAATGTTATTAATTTTGGACATAAAAGAAAACATCCAAAATAATATTAGACACTTCCTTTAACAAACCCAAAAACAACAACATTCCTAATCAATATGTCTCTAATCATTAGCCCTATTTAAATTTTTAAATTTACCTAATTATTGATTCATTTCCATTTTCTAAGTTGAAGTGAAAAATTAAAACCTTTATCGGAATACTCATTGGTTAACATCACTCTACATTGTGACACTAGCCAATATTGAGTATTCTAACATTGTTTCAAATATCCACTTATTTTCTACAATGATCTCTCTTATTTGATTATGATTAAGGGAACTACTCTAATGGCTCTAATTCTATATTTTAAAGATGTGCTTTTAATTTCCAAACAATATATGATATGATGTTTTAAAAAATATACAAATATGTAAATTAATTAAAGCAATTAAATAAAACAATTAATTAAAATAAATGAATAATGAAAGAGGACCAAATTGAATTAAATTGAGGATTATGTGACAAAGTTACAAGAAAATAGTGACTGGTTTGTAAAGAAATCAAAACCTGAGAGCCCAAACCTAAAACTCTAAAAGAACTAGCCTAAACTCGTTAAACCCAAGCCCAAACCGTTAAACCTGAGCCCAAAACCTTCGGCTCGTTTAACCAAAACCCAGACCAGTTTAACTCGATCGGGTCACAGACCCGTATTCGAACCCACGTAAGAAACACGCGGATCCTTCGCGACCTAGCTCTTCAAAACGACGTCGTTTCCAACTCGATATAAATAACCCCAAACCGAGTTGGAACGGCCATTTGGCCTCTCTCCTCCTCTCTCTCCTCAACTCTCTCTCTCTCTCTCTCTTAAATTCTCTGTACTCGAACACTAGAAAACCCGAAAACTAAAAGTTTTTTGATCAAAACCACCTTTCCCCTCCTTGTTCTTCCTATGTTCTTCCAAAAAACGTAGTTTGATCCTCGCAAACGCTTAAACCCTCCCCTAAACATGTTTTTCAAAGATCTAAACCCATTTTTTTCAAGAACACACCAAGAACTCTTCAAAATCCTTATTTTGATCCTCACTCATTCCCTAAAACCCATCCAACCTCTTTCTTGGCCGCCAGGATGATATCGGTCACTGAATGTCATCTCTGGTCTTCTCCTACCTCTTTCCGATGACTGAACCTTCTTCGGTCATCTTCTCCGGCACCTCTGTAAATTCTAACCACCGTCCGATCATCTTCAACCTTTCTCCGATGACCGGACCTTCTCCGATCATCTTCTCTGGCCAACCCTGGCTTTTCCGGCCACCGTCTGCAACTCCGACCACCGCCGCCGCCGGAACCCTAGATCTACCCAAAAAGCTCCGTTTTTCACCCTAAATCTAGATCTAAGTCCAGTTTCATCAGAAACGCCCTGCTTCTCCCAATCCTAGGCTATCCACCCGAAACCAGTGACCTCACCATTATATTTTTCAACTCCAACAGTGATCCTAACACTCAAATCCTCACTCGGCGACATTTCCGACGACAGCAAAGCGAGATAAGTCCCTTCGAACTCTCTCCTTATTTTTTATTTATTTTTATTATTATTTATGTTTCGAGCCTGATCTATTTTTTAGAGTTTGGATCTATTTTTTATTCTAGATCTAGGTTTTGTTAAACGTTATGGATCTGATCTTAGGATTTAGGTTTAGATTTAGTACGAGATTTATGCTTGAGGTCTGATTTTAGGACAGATTATGTTCGGTTTTAGAGATTTTAATTTGTTTTAATGTTTTCAAGCAGGTAAAATAAGGAAAATAAGTGAACAAAGGTAAAAAAATACCTCAGTTCGGTGTTTCGGTGGTTCCGATGAGCTTCCGGCACAATCTCCTTGTTCCAATTTTCTTCCTCAACTCTGGTTCTCCAGGTAACCTCTCAACTTCCTCTGACTTTTGGGTTTTTTTGGTAATTATTAGGGTAATTATTACTAATCATTATTTGCCTTTTTCTCTCTCTTCGCAAGTATTTGTATTCGTTGTCAGACGTGACGTCATTTCGCACAACTGGCGATGCCAGCTGGTTCCAGATCGACGGAAATCCGCGTGAAACAAACAGAGCCAATACCGTCTCGACACGTGTCCATTGGTGCTCGAGTTTGAGCGAGAAAAACCAAAAATGGATCAGAGGGGCTTTTTTGTGTTTGTTGGGCTGTTTATGGGTTGTAATGGGTCATTAACAGCTGTAATGGGTCTTTGCTATTTGGTTTGGGCTTTGTAACATTTTTGGACCGTTTGTAATATATTTTGGGCTTTATAATACATTTGGACTCTAATATATATTTGGGCTGATATTTTATTATTATTATCTGGTTTATTTATTTATTATTTTTATCTTATATATATATATATATGGGCCCGGACAAAAATTCGGTTCTACAAAAGCAAAGCTTAAATTGTTGAACAAATGATAATTTTAAATACATTGATACTTATTTAATAAAAAATTGTCACTAAAGTTAATATTCAATAAAATATATCGTTATCAATAATGGTAAAAACATAAATTTTAAATACATTGATACTTATTTACATCGTTGTAAATAAGTATTATCACTTGTTACACTGTTGTAAACAGACATTGATAACTTATTTACACCATTGTAAATAAGTATTGATAAGTTATTTACACATAGTCACTTATATTCGTAAACATATAAACAAACATATAGTCGTATTATTTTTAGTTTTTATTCCTTTTCCAGTTCCTCTGTCTCCAGCTTTATGGAAGCCAACAATAGAAGGTGGGATAGGCTTAAACTGGAATCTCTCTTCTTGCCTACGGAAGTGGAAGCTATCTTGGCCATTCCAATCGGAGGTCCTGAAATTAAAGACTCTCTAATCTGGGCAGGATCGAAGGACGGAGATTACTCTGTCAAATCAGGCTATTGGTTCATCGAAGATAATCCCCGTCAGACGCAGGATTCGTCTCCAAGCTTTGTCCCTGGGAACTGTAAAGGATTTTGGAAATCCATTTGGGGACTAAAAGTGCCACCAAAAATTCGTTCCTTCCTCTGGAAGATGTGCCACAACATCGTTCCTACCAAAGGTATCTTAGCTCGCCGTTTCCACGGATGCTTTAAGGATTCTGATTGTTGCCCAAGATGTGGGACTGATACGGAAACAATTGAGCACCTTATGTTCCTTTGTCCTTTCGCCCAAGCAGTATGGAGAGTGTCTGGCTTCAGTTACTCGCCATCCTCTTCAGGCTTCCCTGGTTTCGCACGCTGGTGGATCAAATTAAATGACCTAAGGAAACCAGGTGATTTCGAGGCAGGACGGGCACTTATTGCTTTCCTCCTCTGGTCCATCTGGAAATCGAGAAATGCTTTCGTCTTTGACAACAGAAAGGATCTTCCTTGGGAAGTTTGGCTACGAGCGGAGAGTGCCTTTCAGGAATTCTCTACAGAAACAACTCCAAGCTCGTCGGGCGATCCCGACTGCCCTGCGCTCTCGCGGAATTGGTCTCCCCTTCCGGCGGGCACCATTAAGATTAATTGCGACGCGGCCTTTGACCCTCTCTCTGGTAAGGTCTCCGCGGCAGCTATTGCGCGTGATTCTTCAGGAAGGTTCATCCTTGGTGTCACTGAACCATCGCTTGCTCCCTCAGTTCCTGCTGCTGAAGCTATGGCTATTCGTTTAGGCCTTTCTATGGCATATTCGAATGATTTCTCCCATATCATCGTTGAAGCTGACTGTCTCGCAGTCATCAAAAGACTTCGCGAAGGTTCGTTGTTTGATTGGACCTCCTCGGCTATCGAAGAGGATATCTTGTGCAAAGCTGACACTTTCCATGACTACTCCTTTTCTTTTGTTCCGAGATCTTGTAACCAGGCAGCCGATTGGCTTGCTAAATTTTCTAAGAACTTGGAGGTTTTGACATCTTGGGGACCTCCTCCCCCGTCAAACTTGTTTATGTTCTTATAATTCGTTTATCAATATACTCCCCTTTGATCAAAAAAAAATAAAAAACTATATATATGATTATGTTAGACCATTTTTCTATTTATATTGATCTAAACAATGATATTTTTTGGATTTGTCACTAACAACAATCCTATTATAGAGAAGAATAAATATGAAAGAGGTTCGCACATTAAATTTGCAGTGGAATAAAGATTAATCATATATACTCATCCATGTTGAACTGATTTTTTTTATTGAAATACTGATATCTTTTTCTTTTTTGTTAAGTATGGCTCGTATACTGTTAAAGGACAGATGTTAGAGCGGAGACGGAGTGAGCGAGCGACGTGGAAGGTTACTTATATATGTGTCTATTATTTGTAACTTAATTTGATTGATTGAATCAATAAGAAAAACAGCCGCTCTTGCTCCCGAGGACGTAAGCACATTGCTGAACCTCGTCAATCTCTTGTGTTCTTGTTTGTTTATTTTTTTGTTCGTTTGACTTATTGTACAACATTTTCAAATAAGATTGTTGAAAAATAAATTTAAAAAATAAATTCATGGATGGGATATCGAATTTATTTTAATATGTTGTTATATCATAAAGAAATTCCATAATTTTGTTTTATCGGGAATTGATTTTGGTGTTTGGCCAATGGCCACCAACACAATGTTACTATACCATATTTTGATTTGCAAAAATTCCTTTGATGTTAGTTTATGGAGTTTTTTAAAATAGTCAAAAAAAAATAAGAGTAAAGATGAGAGAAAAAACAATCAACTCTAAACAAGAGAGAACACACGACGAGACTCTAGTAAAATACTCATAATGGCAAAAATCTGAACTTACCCAGAACCCATAAAACAAAGAGAAAAAAACACTAAAAATCAAGAAAAGAGAGATACATTGACATCCACTTGTAGAACAACTTCTTTCATAACATACATACCACGAGAACGAGAGTTTCAAGATAGAAGTAAGATCTCTCTAATCCAAGTCACTAAGGACTTAGATATCGATTCGTCCATAAAACAAGAACTAAACACTAAAAGGAAAAAGAGTCTGAGCAGCTCAAGCCAAAGCAAGATAAAACCACATGTCAAGTAACGAATGAATGATAGATTTTTTAACAGATCAAGACATCAATTCGTCCATAAAACAAGAACTAAACACCAAAAAGGGAAAAGAGTTTGAGCATCTCAAGCCAAAGCAAGGTGAATCACGTGTCAAGTAACGAATGAGTAATAAACTCTTTAACGGATCAACCTTAAATAGTAATGGAATAAAACATCAAACACTTAAAATATAATAGAATAAAATGTTGCGAACTTATTTAACAAAAAAAATTTAGACACCTAGAGCAAAAAAGATATATAATTTGCGCACTTATTTTATATTAAAGCCTATATAATATTATGTAAAAGTAAATACACTATGGATTATATTTTGATACTTAAGTTCTGTAAAAAAATTACACAACCCTTCTTATTTAAACTATAAATTTTAAAACCCAAATCTCTAACCCTAAAACCCTAAATCTTAAACTATAAACAATAAACTAAACCCTAAAACTAACAAGCTTATGTATCAAAATATTTCCCATACATTATAGTTTAAATGTTAATTGTGTTAATTTATTTATATTTAAAATTTGGGATAAAGCTTTTAATAGTCCTTCAACTTGACAAATTTTTTTCACATTAATCCTGATTTTTTGGGGTCTACATTAGATCATGATATTTTTACATTACTCAATGAATTAAAATTAGATAAAATAATTTATTTTAATTAATAAATATTAACTAACTAAAACAACATCATTAATAACCGCATCAAACAACATAGAATCTTCAACAATCAATAGTGTTAGGAATTGTACGAGTTGGTTTTTTTGGTTTTCCAAGATACCTATTGGAGCGATTCAAACGATTAATCATTCACTTTTTGTTGACCCATATAAAAGAAAGACGTTGACTACAAGTTTTAAAGTTGCACTATCATTTATGTTCAAGATAAAGATCGAACTCTTACCACTAATATAATGGGGGACTAACATAGACCTAAAATATAAATTTGGAGACTATTTAATAAATTTTCTAATTTATCCTTAATCATTCAAAACTTTAGAGATTTAACACTCGGCGGAAGTCATTGAAGGTCGGCTTTGTTAAAACTAATTGTGATGCAACCTTTGATAGAGTATATGGATTGGCAGTAGCAGCTGTCATGGCTAGAGATTTTGCTGGGACCATCCTAGGTGGGGATGATGTCTCCTTTTTAGCCTCTTCAGTGTCGAAAATTGAAGCACAAGTCGTTCTTTTTGGTGTTTCTTTTGCTTTGAAGCAAGGTTTCTCCAAAGTTCTTTTGGAATCGGATAATTTTAGTGTCATGAACCGGTTGAAGTCTAAGAGGCTTGATGCTTGGGACTCTGCGGCTGTTGAAGAGGACATTTTAAACTTGACATCTTGGTGTCTTTCCTTCGTTTTCTCTTATATTCCTCAATTTTGTAATAGAGCTGCCGACTGAATAACGAGACCTTTTCAAATAAATTATTATCCTTCTAATTGATCGTTCAATGTTCTTCCTAGCCTTATAACCTTTTTATAATCTATTCTTTGTTTATTTTAGTTGGTTCCTGGGAAGCACGGGTACGATATAGTAGCACTGTTTTAAGTACCCAATACGTCTCCAGCACGGATACAAGACGGGTACGATTGGAGTACGTCGGGGACGTGCCACGTTGGCAGAATACGGCTGAACGGAGTTGGGGACATTCAACGCTTACCTAGAGACGTTTTAGGGACGGCACAACACTTTCACATGTGTCCAGGGGACGTTTCGATGTTTCAGTGTGTTCTCTATTTTATTAAAGTTGAAGGTTGAAGAAGGGAGGAACAAGAATAGAGAAAAAGTAATGTGTGTGAGAAAAAAAACCCTAATTACAACACATATTAGTCTAATTAAAAACATGCGCATTTTTATTAACCTAAATTCGAATTTACTTTATTTATTATATAATTGGGTTTGCATCCCAATTTATTTTATTATATAATTGGGCATATATATATATGAGATTATTTTTAAAGAAAAAATTATTAAATCTCATTTTTCTCATTGGTAAAATTATAATATTTTTATTTCTTTTCTTTTGAAAATGAAGACCATGATAAATATATATATATATATATATATATTAAAATTAATTTTTATTTGACTGATTTATTTTATTCAAACAATATTCAATTGAAATAGAAGATATAAGTAACTTAGATTAACATTTTATTTATATATTGTAGTCTTTTATTTCAAGTAGTAACATTTAATTTGAGTTATATTTTAATAAATTAATTGTGTAAAAAATACACAATCTTATTTCAAATTATAAAATTTAAAATTTTAAAATCTAAATTTCTAACTTAAACCTTAAAGTTTAAACTCTAAACATAAACTATAAACTACAAACACAAAAAAGTGTCTCGTCTACAAAAGGCGTGCGTCTACGCCTTGTGCCTCTGTGTGCCTTGTGCCTTCTAAAACTATAAATATTTTATTTATATATTGTAGTCTTTTATTTCAAGTAGTAACATTTAATTTGAGTTATATTTTAATAAATAATTGTGTAAAAAATACACAATCTTATTTCAATTATAAAATTTAAAATTTTAAAATTTAAATTCCTAACTTAAACCTTAAACCTTAAAGTCTAAACTCTAAACATAAACTATAAACTATAAACACAAAAAATGTGTCTCGTCTACAAAAGGCGTGCGTTTACGCCTTGTGCCTCTGCGTGCCTTGCGCCTTTTAAAACTAAGGTATGCATGAGCGGAGCCACCTTATGAATGGGGTGTCTCATAACACCCTAAAATTTTTTGAAAACTTTTTATTCTTGTATAATTTGTATATAAAAATTAAAAAAACATATAAATGACACTTTTTTTATAAATAAAACGACACACATTTATAAATAAAACGACACCCTCCTTAAATACCATTGAAAAAATGACACCAATTGAATAAATTCCTGGTTTCGCCCATGAAGATATAAATTTTAATAAATATTTATAAATTTTTACATCTATTTAGAACTTTAAAATTTATTTTATATGTTGTACTCCTACCGTATTCATATATTCTAATTTTAAAATTTGTCATAATTCATTCTTGTATCTATCTCTGTATCTGTTTCCGTATATGTATTCAGTGGGGGTTCTGGACAAGCGCGATAGGAGCGACCGTACAGGGCCAAAAATAAAAAATTTAAATTAAATTAAGTATTTGTAAAAAATTATAGATTTATATATATAATTATGTGTACATATATAATTATGTGTGTATATAAGTTAATTTTTTGTATTAAGGTTTTTTTTGTTGAAAAAAATAACTTATATCTATTATTGATTATAAATTAAGAATCCTTATTTTAATATATTGCACAGGACACCAAATTCTTCGAACCGCCCCTGTATGTATTGTTTCGACATAGGTTGGTACTTCGATAAGAAAAATCTTCAACTCTTTAGAGAGATTACCGTTCCAAAGCAAGATTTTTATTTTCTGAAATTAGAAAACGAATAATGAAGGACTTAATTAACTAAAAAAGAAAGAAAGAAAGAAAGAAAGAAAGAAAACCTCGTAAAGCGAACAAGCAAAAGCATTGGAGGAATGGATGGGATTGAGTGTTAAGATCGGCAAACTCAGCCTTTCTTTCACTCATCAATCTCCTCACGTGCGTCATCACCTCACAGGCAATGATCATATTTTATACAATTATTATTTTATTTTAAAAGAGCTTTAGATCAAATATACTATTAAATATAATAATAATAATTGTTTAAAAGAGTTTTAAATGAATCCAACAAATAGTTTAAGTGGAAAAGACGATGATGTTTGTTTGAGTAAAAAAAGACGATGATGTTTATTTTAAGAGACACAAATTTAAATTATTTTGTGTGTGAAGTGTGTATACATTGTTAAAGAGTTAAAAATACCTTTAAAATGATTTAAATCATTAAAATCATAAAACAACAAATTCCAATTATGTTTTAATTAATTATTGTCTAATTTACTAATTATATTATACAAAAACTCAAATTTGTTAATGATTTGTTAATGAACTCGCTGTGTGTGAGTGGCAGTTCAATAATTTTTTTGAACTAGCCTCTCAAGCATGATGAGTTTAATAACATAATATTTAAAAAATAATAAGAACTTGCCATGCGTGAATGGTGAATTCACTACAAGGATGTTATGTAAGGAAATAATTTTGTTCGGCTGTCAGATTGGTAAATAATGTTTTAATGGTGCTATTTCAGAGAAAACACCATAATATTTAGCATAAAATGCACTTTTTTTTGAAGTGACTTAATTATAGGTTTGATATTTTTTTAAAAAATTAATTATTTAATTAAATTTTGTGACAATCATGTATTTTTTTATAGAAAATAATTAGTCACTTAATTAAAATTTTGTTTGGCTCGAGCAATTGACTAGATCCGCAATTGGGGATGGGCAACATCTATTGTTGGACACCACGGGAAGCAGAGTCGTCTTTGAGACTTTTGGGGTCCTGAGCGAAAATTAAAAATGGATCTTTATATAGCATATCTCGTTACGAATAGAAATCATATGCTCCTTTTTGGTGCCCTATTTATGCCCCAATAATATAAAATTAGATTTAAAGTTTAGGGTTACGGTTTAAACCATTTGTGTAGAGTTTAGGATTTATGATTTAGAATTTAGGGTTAGAGATTATAATTTAACTTTTTAGTGTCGGGCATAGAAAGGGACGCCGAAAAGGGGCAGATGATTTTTATTCATCTCATTACTTTAAACAATTAATTTAATATTTCAAACACATTATTTTCATGGTTAGATTTATTTATTTAGGAAAGAAAATTGATTTTTTTACTATTAAATTTATTTATTTATTTGATAAATTAAAAAATATAAATAGTTAAATTTTGGGCCCTAAGTAATCGCTCAAGGTGCTCTCCTTATAGTCGGCTTTCGCTAAGCAAAGAGACCCACTTAGCAACAAAAGAGATCCACTCAGCAACAATTTGATCACTTTTGACTCTCTTCCTATGTTCTAAAGCCTCTCATGGATCGGGATACTTTAGGTGTCGTCATTGCTTCGGTTGTCTCTTTGTAATTTAAAAAAAATGTGACAAACATGTCAGTTTATCACTAAAATTGAAACATGATTGAATACAATAACAGTTTTAGTTCCTAAAACGTATACATTCTATTAATTTGGTCTTAATTAAAACAATAATTCAATAAATTTAATCATTCATATTTAAAATTTTTGACACTACACTCCTAAAACACCCTTTGGACACATGTCACACTATATGCTATTGTTCATGAGCTCGATATCCGACAAATGTGATAGCTCGATAGATACAATCATGTCACAACTAGACAACTGACAGATTTATAGATCAGACTCTGTATAACCTTAATGTTACATGCTAGTAGACACAATCATTTCACTAATGAAATTTTTAAATATGAGCTTAAATTTATTAAATTATTTCGACTATTACTATATTAATAGAATGTATAAGTTTTGGGAATTAGAATTGTTATTATATAAAGTCGTCTATTTAAATTTTAACGGCATAGTGACATGTTTGTCACAAAATTTTAATTGAGTGACTAAAATTATCATTTCTAGAAGAAAAATGATATGTTAGTCACCAATTTTTAATTAAATGACTAAATTGTTATTTTCAGAAGAAAAATGACATATTTGTCACTAAATCTATAACTAATGACATATGATGTAATTTAACCTAATATTTATATATAATACATCAATTCTAAGCATCCTACTTTAGAACATCACTAGAAATGGGGAACATTCACTTCGGAAATATTATTAAAACATGAAAATAAAAGTTAATAAAACTCATTAAAACTATGGAAAAAAAATTACATTGAATCAATTCTAATCGATAATTAAATGGATAAAGTATCAAAACGGTCACTAAATTTTGTTAAAAGAAATGGAAATCAAATTTTTAAATGTTACAAAATGACAATTAAACGTTGTGTTTTGTAAAAAATGGTAACTGAGACATTAAACCTCGTTAAGTGCTTAATGTGTCTATTATAAAACTTTGTACAATAGCACATTTAATCCTCAATATTTACACAGTCAATCAATTTAGTCCTAATTCAAAAAAAAATCACTAAATATAGCCCTCGTTATTTACACATTCTTTTCAATTTGGTCCTTAAAACAAAATTCTAAAGTTGTTCCACTGCATTCCCAACCACGCAACTTGCAAAATTCCAAAGGAGGATTTGCCACGGCCAAATGTTATTTAAAAGCTTGTTGTTAATTATAGTATACATACAAGTGTAAACACTTAAAAGACATTTCCTCAAGCATTGTGTTAAAGAAGACCAGGTACGGGAAGTATACGAATTGATCAGCTCCAAGAGCAGTGATGTTGAACTTGGAATCGTAAACATTGATGCCTAAAACAACTCTACAGAGCCCTGGGAGTGTAAATGCAGCATGGCTCTCATACTGTCGTCTGTCCTGGTCTCTCTTTGCTGCAGACAATAGAGTTGAATTCAGTTTGTGATAATAAATGAGATTTAAGTTAACAATGTTTGATTTGGGTCTTCGAGAAGAATGAAGATTCGGAGCAGCAGTGATTCAACTTTTCAGTCGATACTTAGGCAACCTATAAACCAAAAATCATACGAATGGAGGTAATGGTTAATTTTCTGACCTCCATGTAATCTCTTGGTATGTGCTTGTTATAATGAAATTTGTTGCATTCATTGCAATTGTATCAGCCATGAATTGGCATGAAAAGTGGTACTTTGGATCAAGCTCCTTCCACTTGATGTCTGAGTCTTCATATATACTTGGTCTTCTCGTTATGCCCAAACCTCATTTAGAATTTTGCAAGTTGCGTGGCTCGGAATGTAGTGGAACAACTTTAGAATTTTGCTTTAAGGATCAAATTAAAAGAATGTATAAATAACGAGGGCTAAATTTAATGAATTTTTTCGAATTGAGACTAAATTGATTAAATGTATAAATATGAAGGATTAAATGTGCTATTATACAAAATTTTATAACACACACTTTAAGTACTTAACGGGGTTTAACGTCTTAGTTACTATTTTGTTACAAAACACAAAGTTTAATTCCCATTGTTGTAACATTTGAAAATTTAGTTATCGTTTTGTTTTTTTAAACAAAGTTCGGTGACCATTTTAGTATTTTACCCTAATTAAATTGAATTTTATTGTAATCGTAATGATTGAAGATTACTTAATAAATGTCTTAAGGGTTAAGGGGTATTTTTGTCCATGAGTTCATACTAAATAATTAATAAAAACACACAATTTGGCCCCAAACTCAAAATAACATTAATTCAGTTAATTGAATATCATTGATCGTTAATGTGCTGAAGCAATCGTTAATGGTGCTGACGTGACAAACCACGTGTAAATGTTGATGTGAGGGGACCCATAATCAAAACTAGACAAAAAAATCATCTTCTTATTTTTTATTTACTCTGACTATTGTCGATTACGACTCTTCGTCCAAATAAAAAAAGTAAACCGTTCGAACACAGACAACCACCACTATTCCACTTTTAGTACCTATAAAACTTTATATGATTTGTGAGGAAAAAAAAATTAAATGCGAGAGATAATAGATCAAAGTATAATGTCAAAAAATATTCCTAACGTTTGATTGAATAGTCATTTTAACCTCTATTATGTTTCTGAAGCAATTTAACCCTCGACGTTTTATTTTGGGTCAAAATAACCCCCTTGCAGATGAAAAATATTACTCAACTGACGATGACAGGCTTGAAATGATGTGACAAAGTTGTATGGTAGTGCATGCTGCGATAGCAGTGTCATATAGTAAATATGCCGACTTTACAAAATGACAAATGAGTCAAAAAAATAATTTTAAATTTTTTTATAACATATAAAATATTTTTTATTTTGACGTGTCATCTTGTCAAGTCGTTTCAAGTTGTTTATTATCTGTTCACTAACATATTTCATACGTAGAAGTGTTTGACCCAAAATAAAATTTTAAGTTAAATTACTTTAAAAATAATATAATTAAAATAACTATTCAATAAAATATTAAA
Organism: Hibiscus tridactylites; assembly: GCA_958450335.1. NCBI lineage: Eukaryota > Viridiplantae > Streptophyta > Magnoliopsida > Malvales > Malvaceae > Hibiscus > Hibiscus tridactylites. Next base: position 32,063,319 of record OY288267.1, on the reverse strand, counting down.
AACATTTTTTCACCTTATGCCATATATTAATAACCCTTTGTTCAATTCAGAACGAGCCACAATTATCCATCCATCCCCATTATCTTCCACCTTAAGAATCCTCATGAATTACCGCACCATATACTTTCATTAACAAAATGATAACATATTTAATCGAATTTTATTATAAAAGGATAATTATTTCATACACTGGTGATAGAAAATTTTAGTTTTTATAAGTGTCATAGTTTTAAAGTTTGAAGACTCAGTTTAGGGTGTAAGATTTATGTGTTAGGTTTAATAGTTTAAAATTTTGTAATTGTCAATAGAATTTAAGGTTTATGATTAGAATTTAGAGTTTATAGGTTAAAATTTAAATCATCAACATATTACCTTAAACCTAAATACTAACATCTAACACTAAACCCTTAAATTTTAAATCTTTAATCCCTATACCCTAAAATAAATTTATAAACCCAAAATCTAAAATGTTTATAGATATTAAAAAAATTTACCCTCAGTGTATTGGATATAAATTAATTATAAAATACGGATTATTTTATATTTTATAAAGATATGTGTAGAATATAATACTAATAGAAAAAGCTACTTTCTTTTTTCCTTCTTTTTGATCTGCTGGTTAGAATAACCCCATAGCATAAAATACCAAAAGATTAGATAAAACGACAAAACATCCCCCCAAAACCTTTGTCAGAAATATCTGCAACACAGTTTGTTCAATTATTACCGCAAATAGCCGGTCATCCTCCGGTTTCTCGAAACCCTATGATCACCAGGCTTTGGATATGAACATAACACAGAAAATAAATAAATGAAAAAACAGAAGATTTTGAGTTTTGAGAGTGACATACGTGACATCGAAGTTCATTTCTTTTTGTGTAAGATAAAAAAAGAACAAAGGAGAAGGATGTTTGTTTGAACTTCTCTCCTTCTCTGCCATGTTTTCTGCTTTGGAAGAAGATCATCACAACTTTCATCTTTCACTGTTTTTACAGTTTCAATAATATATACTCTTGTTTCTCTCCTTGGGTTTCTTTGTTCTGTTTTGTTAAGAGAGTTTTATTTAATTATTTATTGTTTCTGTGTGGCTATGGCGGAGGGTTTTGAGCCCTACCATGTCCCACAGCAAAGCAGAAGAGATAAGCTAAGAATTGTGGCTCAAAACCACCCAGCCTCGACGGCTGTTTCTCTTTCAGCTTGCTCCGGTTTACTTCCTTTGTACGACGCTTCACTTCTTTCCTCCGATTTATTGTCTTGCGCTGCCAACAACGCTAGTGCTAGCCATGACTTTCACCAGCTTTCAGCTTCTGGTAAAAACAGTAGCCTCGTTTGCGCCGGTAAAGCTGTGAATTCCATGGCTTTTGTTGGTGGGATCGTTAACGGTTCTTCATCAGCTTCTCATCATCACCACCCTTATTTGGATGCACAATCGCCTCTACCATTGAACCCTAGCTCGATTCAAGATATGAGCAACAACCCTTTTCTTTATCCCCAACAAAGCCTTCAAAACACAAGAGATTTCGACCCGTCTTACAACAGTGCCACTGCTCAAGCCTTATCTCTTTCCCTATCATCTCATAATACCCACCAAAACATTATTGGCCGTGATATCTACAGTGACAAGGTTACCGCCGGTGGATTTGTGGTTCCAAGCATTATTTGTGGCGGTGCTACTGCTTCCACGTCGAATGAGGTTTCAAAGGGCTCGTTTCCTCTCGGCCCTTTCACCGGTTACGCTTCGATTCTAAAGGGATCGAGGTTTCTGAAGCCCGCGCAACAGTTATTAGAAGAACTTTCAGATGTGGGTGGTGGATTCTGCGCTGAAAAAATCACCCCCGATTCTTCTTTGATGGAGCCGCCTACTGGTATCATTGATGATCCTCTCAGTGGTGGTGGAGACGGCGGTGAGAGTAGAAGAAAAAAGTCAAGGCTAATTTCAATGCTCGACGAGGTTAGCTTCCAGCTTCCAACATGCAGTTTCATGTTCTGATGTACTTTTGTCTGTTGTTTTTGCTGTCATGAATTTCTTATTTTTTTCTTCCTGCAGAGTTATTAGCCTTAAAACGATACTATATTTAAGGGTTTATTTGGATCCGTGTTTAAATCTTCCTTGAAGATGGTTTCAACTTTCAAGCATTATTAAAATAAAACAATGTCAGTACTTTTTTAATGGCATTAAGTTCAGTCAGTGCTTGGACCAACATGCAATCTTGGGTGTTGTTTCATGCATACTAATTATTTGTCAGTAAATTATACCGTCTTCTGCCATTTCTTGTAATAAAATGAAACTTCTCTGAGTTGTTTAAAACTCCAAAGCCTGGATTAGATTCTTGGCCTCAATCATAACAAAAAATAATCTCTTTTTATGTAAAGTTGATAGGTGGGAATATATGCATGGAGATTAGTGTTATAAAGTGCTTGACAACCATAGAAAAGAGTTGTAATAAGTGATAATGTCGCCAATGTTTGGGGGCTAATTAATGTGCTTTTTAAGTGATTGAAGGAATCCATTTGAAAAGATTTATACTCCAAAGTAAAGTTTGTGGAAAAGCATAATTGGTTATTCCAAGCCTACAAAGTAGAGTGCTTATCCTTTTTGCTTTGCTTGTTGTTGGAGAATGATCTTTCTCTAATGCGATAAATGTTGTATTATCGGATCGACCGATCGAGAATCGACTGTTCTTGTACTGTGACTGTTAACTATCGTCTCGAGTTTCTTGGATTGTTGCAATTTCTTCAAATTCATATACAACTCTTCCGAATTCCTGAATTGAATGATCCAAAGCTAATCAAGCTGTGTCCTTGATGGTCTATTGTCGGTTGGGACATAGAATAGATGAGTATTTGCATGTTGTAATTGTGGGGGCCGAGAGCCAAGTTCAAATTCATATCTTGGTGCATTGAACTGCGGCTCGTTTGATTTGCATATGTTTAGTGGTTTGCTGCAAAGTTTGTGCTATTGTTTTCCACTCAGGTGTGTTGTTAATGGTTCAATTCAATTTCTGTTTCCATGTTTAAATCACATCTAATTCAGCAGCATTGGGGCACCTAACCATCGTTATGATTGTCAGGTTTACAGGAGCTACAAGCAGTATTATCAACAAATACAAGCTGTAGTTGCATCGTTCGAGTATGTTGCTGGACTAGGCAATGCTGCTCCTTTCGCAAACTTGGCTTTGAAAGCCATGTCTAAACATTTCAGGTGCTTGAAGAAAGCAATCACAGACCAGCTTCACTTCATTAATAAGCCTCACGATCAGACAAGCCCCGGAAAAGACGAAGGTCCAATGTTTGGAAGAGCCGAAAGAAGCCTTTATAACCGAGCTGTTCATAACTCTGGGTTCCATGAGCACCAACCTGTTTGGCGGCCTCAACGAGGTCTCCCTGAGCGTGCTGTAACCGTACTTCGTGCATGGCTATTTGAACACTTTCTACACCCGTAAGTACATGAATTGCATAGGTAAAACCGGTCATTGGAATTTATTTGCGCTCTTTTAAACTTCTGTGTTCGAATTTTCAGTTATCCAACCGACACGGACAAGCTCATGTTAGCCAAGCAAACTGGTCTTTCGCGTAACCAGGTGTGCCATTAATCATCATTTTTACATTCTTTTACAGTATCATTTTGCAAACATTAACTTTGAAAGCGTGCGGTTGTAAACCAGGTATCAAATTGGTTTATCAATGCCAGAGTAAGGCTTTGGAAGCCAATGGTGGAAGAAATACACAATCTCGAACAAGCTCAAAAAGGTTCGCAAAAGGAGGACAAAAATTCGAATCATATGTCTTCAGCAAACTCGCTCGCACCCGAAAATCCATCTACCTCCACTCAAAGGGCTCAAGATATGCCTTCGAAGCGCACAAGAAGTGAACCACTCTCCGATATACCCCTCGGAAGTGAACCACTCAACTTATCCTACAACAACTTGTCAAGCCATCATCCACATGTTGGCATCGGCATTAGCACGACAGGTGGGAGTAACGGCAATGGGGTCTCCTTAACACTCGGTCTTCATCAGAACAACGGTATCACCTTATCCGAGCCGTTTCCAATGAATGCAGCCCAGCGTTTCGGCCTTGGCCTAAGCAGTGAGGGGTATGTGGTCAGCGGTTTCGAAGCACAGAATCGGCACTTCGGACGGGATGTTATCGGAGGACAGCTTTTGCATGACTTCGTCGGTTGAAAAACTGTTTCAGACAAGTCTTTCTGGTGTCATTATTTACTCTGATAGTATGTTATACTAACGAAATTCTCGACCTAGATGAAAACAAATATTTATTACCAGAAAGCAAGCTGGTTGCCATCTTTTACAGTGTAAGGTCTATGCCATGACATTGAAAAGTCCATGTTTTGTTTCAGAAACTGTCCACCGGCATAGACTATTAGCAGTGAACAAAATTCTTATGTAAAATTTATAATTTACATGAGTGAGAATAAACAATTCCGAGGCCATCAAATCAAGCTCCTGGCCTTAGAATATGCATGAGTTCCATGTTAAAGAAAAAGCTTCAGACCAAGTCAAAGAAATATACAAATTGTGGCACCGTTTTGTTTAGTTTCCTCTGCATATTCCTCGACATGCTCTTATAGCATGGATGGCGAAAGACAAAATCATCTTCTGAGGTGTGATGGCTGAGGCTGCTTGCATGCTACGTGGAAGGTACGATGAAACCAGAAATCATCTATTTTTTTTGGTTGTAGATATTCTAAACTTGTTTGGAAGGAATTCTTGTGATGTTGTTGCATTAACAGAGAAGTGTTTTCTTGGGAAGTTAAATTTAACAGCACAGTGAAGTATTTAAAAGGCAAGTCCTTAATTGCTTTAATCTTGAGGATTGTTTGGAGTGCTTTCTTTTATTTCGTATGGCAAGAATAAAACTGCAGAATTTTTAGTTAGAATTCTGCTTTCTCTTCTGATATTTTTTTCAGTACACGAGATCTTGTTCATACAAGAATAAGAGAGAAGGTTATACACTTAAAGAATAGCATAAATTTACAATTGAGTTATAATTGGAGTCTAATTGTATAGGGTGAGGGTTGCTTTTCCTTATTATGGATTGTTGTTTTCTGTAGCAGCTTTGTAGCTCTTGGGTAATAAAATCTATTATTCAAACAAATTTGGGTAATTGGATTAAATACTATATTATTTATATATAACCATAACCTAGTTGCATGGGGATAAAAGTTCTCTGTTCTTTTTCGGTAATCATATTTATGCCCCAACACTAAAAGACATTATAAAATTAAATTTCAAGTCCTAACTTTAAATTTTAAATCTTAAACTCTACACTCTATACCCTAAAAATACACCCTACCCTAAATTCTCTAAACTCTAACCATAAATTCTAACCTAAAACTTAAAAGGCTAAACTTAATTTTGAGTGTGAGGCATAAATAAGTACACCGAAAAAAGGTACGAGAATTATCATCCGTTGCATGGATGGTAGGTATGTTGTTCCCTGCTGAAAGTGGCCTCTAAATTCTGCAATCTTTTTCAAACTATTGTTTTGTTCAACTGTTGCTTTTGCTTTGTTGATGTTGAGGGTCCCCCGAAAGAGGCGGGGGAAGAGTGAATAAGGTGGTGAAAGGGTAGAACAAAATTCGTATGTTATTTTGTCACTTTATATGTTATCAATTATTTTATATTATATGTATTAATAATTTTTTTAATAAACTAATTGTATTTACTTTATTGATAATACACATGACAAAAAATCTTGATAGAGCATATAAAAAGGCACATAAAAGGACAAACAATTTGATTCAAAAGGTTACTTATGTTATATTTTTTAAATAACGTTCAGGTTTTGCTTGGTATGATGGACGAAAATGTGAAAGAATAAAAAATTTATTAGTTAAATAATTAAGATTCAAAATAAGAAAATTGTTCTAAATCTTCACCATTTGATTAACAAATTTTCTTTCATACCAAGCAAAGCCTTAAGGTTCGAAAACTTCTGTAGTATCAGAATTCTAATTGATCGAATCATATACTGGATGATTATAATATACACATGTAGTACAGAAGTACAGAAAAAAAAAAGAAGTGTGGTCCAGTGTGAAGATTGGTGAAAGCTGTGAAGTTCAAAAAGAGTGAAACTGCAGCTCTGCCAAGGCATGCTTTTTGCAAAAGCATTGATGTTGTTGTTGGGGTGGATGTTTGAGCTTCAAAATCAAATCAAAAGCAGCTTTTTGAGGTGTTGATGATGGTAGGGAAACAGATTAGCAAATCAAGAGTTAGGTTAGGCATCTAATCATGTTTTATTGTGGCAATTAATCAAAGTTTGGTTAAAGGGGGAAGGAAATGAATTCGATGTACCAAAAGTGCCTCCAAAGCTGGCGCCTCATTCGAGGTAGCCTTCAAGGAGGCAACATCAATGGGTCTCTCTTTTTTTTTTTTGCTTTTAATTGTTTCGATCATTTGAGTTAAAGTCTCATGTTATTTCTTTTCCATTTCTTATTCCTACAAGTAGGGATGGGCACATGTCGGGTCGAGTTTTTGTCATTTCGAACTCGATCCGAAAATATATACTTTGAATCTGACCTAATTTTATACCTAAAAAATTTGACCCGACCCAAAAGTCATATACTTAAACCCGACTTGACATGAGCTATTAAAAAAATTTAGAGATTTAATCGTAAAAAATTAAAATTTAGGAACCTAATTATAAAAAAATCAATTTTAATGACTTAATTGTAATATATATATATATATATATATATATAAAGAGATCATTATTGCGAATATCTCAAAAAAATATAAGAGAAAATTACATTATTAGTTTCGGGTCGGATATTTTACACCATAAACCCCAACCAAACCCAAAAGCACACTTAAAAAAAAACTCGACCCGAATCCGAACTTTCTATATAAAAAAATTTCCGACCCGATCGGGCCGGGTCGGATATAATTCCCGTCCCTACCTACAAGTGCAACCAACGATTCTAAAATAAGATGGATTGAAAGAGTATTGGAACAATTACGATTCTTGAAAATTTTAAAATTCCACATAATTGTTTTGAATATAAAGTTTTATGTTTGTCCCTATTTAATATTATATAATTAAAACTTCACGAGTGAAAAATTATTAGTCTAGCACTTAATCGTGCAACATCTTTTAATTTAAAATTTTAAACAAGTCTCCGGCTCGAGCCGTTGTGAATGCAATTTTTTTACTGAAATATTCACCCACCAAAACCAAATATACGACGCGAGTCAGTCCAAATTAATCATGACAAAATTCTAACAAACAGGAGGAAAAGAAACTGTATACAAAGGTACATTATAATTATCTCTAACATGTAGATGAATTTTCTATTATGTTTTTTTTTCTAGAGAAAACACTATCCAATTTAGCTCGACTTACATTATTGCCCGAAGAATATATGAAGTTGAATATGTTTAAAACTTAACTAACAATCGGTTAATCTAGTGAGACGAGGCATTATCTCTTTAGCAAGGTTATGGATTCGAATTATAGTGTTGTGAATAGAGCGATTGAGTTGGAAGGGTCACCCTCGTAATAAATTTTTACAGTACCTGATCGAAATTAATCGGTCAATTAGTTGAATATCGATGATTAAAAAAATATAATATTGCATAAATAAGAGTGAATAATTTAAGTATTGTATAAAAAGAGAAAAATAATTGGAAGACCGTGAAATATGTATAAGAGTTATAGCCCATACAGCCCCTCTTCTTCCATGGCCAAATTTATGAGAAAGCTCAAGGTCACAGTGGGTTTCAAAAGCCTTTTTGTTAAAAGAAACAAAGTTTGATACCGATTGTGTTATGGCCCATTCCTATTATTACCCCATGTTTCCATGGCGAAGAAAGCTACATTGTTTCTAAAAAAAAGTTACATTACTTAAAGGATTGGTCGCGATATGACCACTATATTTTTAATTTTGTTAATATGACCACTTAATTATTTTAAGTGACAGTAATCAAGCTACCTACTGTTAAAATTTAATGGCAAGGTGACGCGACATTTAAAATTTGTATAATTACACTATTAGTCTTCGTTACTTACACATTCTATCAATTTAGTCTTAATTTTAATTAAATTAAATTTAATAAATTAATCATTCAATAAGGTGGTGACACCTAGACCTGGCAAACTTGACCCGAGACCCGAACCGAGACCCGATTTTGATCCGAACATGATGATTCGAAGTTGACCCGAAACCCGAAATAAACCGAACCGAAACTTTTTGTTGAACCGAAATGGACCCGAACCGAATGTTGCCCGAACCGAAAGCTGAACCGAATATCGACCCAATTTTAACCCGAAAATTAAGGTAAAATAAATGAAAAAATTATTTTTAATATTATTTATTTTTAACACTATAATAAATAATAATGTAACACCCGGGTTTAGGGGTTAGGTGGAAATAATATTTTAATATTATTTGGGCTCGGGTTTATAATTAAAATGATCCTTTAAAATTTCGGGTTTCAAAATAAATATTTGAAATGGGACCAAATTGATTTAATTGCAAGTTGAAGAGCTTTTTAAAGGACAAGAGGATAGCCATTCATTAATGGCCTTTTAGTAATTTACCCATTTTTCAATTTAAATCCCTTTTTCACAAATAAACACTATTCACTCTCTTCCTCACCCATTACCAACGTGAAAAGAGCTCCTCCTCTTCAAGCCACTATTCCATTTCAAAGCTCACTCATTTCAGCTCTTTTTTGAAAGGTAACAACGTTTTTGACTTCCCCTCAACTCCCTCTCTTTAAAAGTACCATTTATTTTCATTTTCATGGAAGTTTTGAAAATGGAATTTTCAAGGGTTTTGATTAAAAATGGTATCTTTGCTATGGTTAACTTAATATTTTGATATAGTGTTGTTAGTTATGGAATCTAGGAGTCAAATGAGGCAACATATATGAATTTTGCATGGTTTTAAGCACATTCCTGAAATTGGGTTTCAAGGGGTTTTTGGAGGGTTTTAAAGTGGTTTTTGGGGTAGTTTTATGTTGGATTTTGAGGGCTGGTGTTAGTATGATATATGAGGGTCACTTTGGGTGTGTTTGATGATTGTTTGGATGCTTGAATTGTAAGATTTCAGTGGGTTTTGTGGGCTGCTCAGGAATTCTATTTTGGGCTTGATTTTGAGTGTTGGTTGCTTAAAAATGTTAATCCGGGTTAGTTCCGACGATGAGTTATTGATTGTGGATGTTTTGTTTGTGTTTGGGATTGATTAGAATCGAGGTTTGGCGTCGGTGAAGCATCGTAAGTGAATCCGGAAATTTGAAGGTGGTCGCTTGCTTGGTCTTTGAGCTTGGAAGCTTAGGTGAGTGGTTAAACGTTTTATGTGGTTTTTAAATGGTTGGTTCGAGTATGTTGACTAGGCTGGGCTTGGTAGACCCACCTAGAGTTAGGATTAGGGTGGTAGCCTAATCCTAAACTTGATCTAGAGCCATTGGTTGAACTTATGTATGGATGTTTATGCCTCGTATGATTGTGAGATGTTTGATTATGTATATTGTGTTATACATGTGAAATGGGGCATGATTTGTGATGCTTGAGGCATGCATGGTAATGGTTCATGATTGTGTTCATGGTGAGTACGTGCTAAGCACGGAATTGATTCGAATGAGTTAAATGTTGGCACTAGTATGCTTGAGTACAAATGATCGATCATTAGGATGTTAGTGTGTACACATGAGTCAAAAGTCGTGCGTGGCCTTGGTGGCGTTGAGTCACCAAGGAGGAGTACGGGTTCGCCCGGAAATTGTATCTTTATATAGTCGATGATGAGTGGAATCCCATCGACGGGGCGTGAGGATGAGTGGAATCCCCTCCGCGAGACCGGTGATGAGTGTAATCCCACCGTGAGGTAATGTGGTTGTTGGATGTGAGTTCCAACGTGTTTATCCGCGTATTCGGGTCATAGCTAGGTGCCAATGTTGATTGATATGTGTATCAATGTGTGGTGATATGTGATTCTTACTTGGATGTTATATGTGTTTACATATGTTGTGAAATAGAGCTTGTTGAGCATGGCATCAAATTGAATATTGCATGCATCTTTATCTTGTGGTTCTTGTGGATTTTTGGTAAATATGTAATTTTGCCTTGGCTAAGATCGTGCTCGGACCCTGCAATGTTGAGGTTTGTTTTTAAGAGCTTACACTCACTAAGCATCATTGCTTACGCTCTCTTTGTTCAACATTGCAGATCCTTAGTTCGTGGGTTGCTAGCGCAAGTGGAGGGCCTCCAAGTGTGGTTGTTGGCTTTGAGTACATCAAGTATGAGTTTTAAATGTTTGAACATGTAATAGCTAAGCAATGGGATTCGTGTTATTTCGATGGATATTGTTGGTTGTTAGGAGCATGTTTAGACTCCTTGCTATGTTGCTTTTGTATGGCTTGTTGATGCCATGTTCGAATTGTAAAACCATGCCCTAATTACTTACCATGAATGTTGGCTATGTGCCTTTTGAGGTTGCCTTTGTGTTTGAGTGTTGTAGTATGAGACTTTGAATGCTTAAATGTCATCTTTGATCAATTGCATGATTTCTTTGATGTATGTACATGTTGAGTGCTTGTATGGCTAAATGTTGATCTGTTAATGTTGTATGAATGCTTGTTTGGGTCTAGGGAAGTCCTAAATTGCACCTAGGTTCGAGTCTTGCACGTTTTTGCTGAGTTTGGGAGTTTTGCAGTGCAGGGCGTATCGGTACGCCTGAGGGCCGTATCGATACGGCCTTGCCTCTAGGGCTCAAGTTTGGCTGGGTGTATCGATACACGGGGGGTATCGATACGATTTTTGCTCACTGGAATTCTGAGATTTTGGTGAGATGTTACCGTATCGATACGGTGGGTTAGTGTATCGGTACGGGTTTATCTCGTTGACCACGAGTTGTTGACTGGGAAGGGTGTATCGATACTCTTAACAGGTGTACCGATACGGTCTTCCTGTGTTGACCCTTGAGTGTTGACTTTGGTCAAGGTGTATCGATACCCTTGACAAGTGTATTGATACGGCCTGCTTAATTACAGAAAATGGGTTGTTTTATGAATGATGTCTTGAATGGCTGATCCTTGTATTGCTCTTGTTTCCGCTGACATGTTTCACATAGGTAATGGTAACTCATTTAGACAAGATAAATAAAAAGAAATTTTTAGGGTTGTGAACAGAGGGGGAACCTTAACGGGGTTCGCTTCGGTTTTCCCCGTGTGACCCACTCGGACCGGTCATCCGGCCAGACCGGGACGAGGGGGTTACAAATAAAATGAAGTATGTTTTATTATCTTTTTGTACTATACTATGGAAGAGACCGTTGCTCTTGTCAAAGTTGTGGTATAATAACATTTTTGTCATTTTACGTTTAAATATTAATTAAATAAAACTTTTGTCCCTACTAATTTTTAAATTTAGAATTTTAATGTACTATTTTCTCTCCCAATATTTAATCTTAAGCCATAAATCCTAAACAATAAACCTTAAGCCATAGAAATTAATCTCATGAACCAATAACCTTAAACTAAACCATAAACCCTAAATCATTAACACTAAGCCCTAAAAACCTAAATTGTTAAACTTTAAGCCATAGAAATTAATCTAAAATCAATAACCCTAAACCATTAACACTAAGGCCTAAACTATAAACTTAAATTAGAGACAATTTTTACAATCTTACCATAAAATATAGCTAAAACTGGAATTAGAGACCATCTTGACAATTTGAAAGTAGAGAATTTTGAGAGCTTGGTAACCAATTTTATAATTTCACCATAAAATATAGCATAAAACTAAAAATGTGGACTAAATTGATAATTTGGAAGTGGAGAAATTTGAGAGTTCAATGACCAATTTCATAATTATTATCATATAAATAAATAAAGGTCAATTTTGGCTAAAAATTAAATCTTAGAAATTAAAATGAACAAAAATATCATTATATTAAATTAATAGACTAAATTACAAAGATTAGTTAATTTTGACTAAAAGTAAATTTTTAGAGACTAAATATCACTACACGGAGGGGATTTTTATATCCGAAGTCTAAATCGTAGGGATACTTGTGACTAAATTAAATTAAACTAAAACTTAAAATTGAATATTAGTACTAAAATGTAACATTTTAAATGCAACATGACCTAAAAAGTAATTAATCTCTAGCTTAAATAATTGGTGGCTTATTTCCCTCCAAAATTTTGTCTTTTTTTCTCTCTATTTTTACCAATTGTCTTTTTTTTTTCAATCTAGCTTAAAAATTGGTGGTTTATTTCCCTCCAAAATTTTGTCTTTTCCCTCTCTATTTTTACCAATTATCTTTCTCCTTTTCTTTTTCTTAATTTAATTGAGTTTCAATTTAGATTAATTTAATTGAAATTCCACATTTAGTTTTAGAATTATTTTAATTATGTCCGTGATTTATGCTTCTAGATTTTAGTTAGCTCAATTAGATCCTAAATTTAATAAATTAATTCATTTCAGACATTATTATTATTGTTGTTGTTATTACTACATATAATAAAATTTAATTAATATAATTATACACAAAATTTTGATATGGATACATGAAGCTTTGATTTAAATATTTAATCAAATTCAAATGCATAGATTAACAAGTTGAATCAGAATTAATCTCATACACCAATAACTCTAAACTAAACCATAAATACTAAACCTCAAACCCTAAACTCAACTCAAACCAAATTGACCCGCAAATTCAAATGTTGACCCGACCCGAAATCGACCCGAACGACCAAATTTTCACCTGAACCGAAAGCGACTCGAACGGCCCGATTTTGACCCGAACCGAAAGCGACCGATCCGATATTGACCCAACCCGAAAACATCTGATCCGATTTTGACCCGATCCAATACCCGAACCAGATTTGACTCATCACAGACCCGAATTAGACCCGAACCCGAACCGAACCGACCCGAATCTAAATCGATTCTAAATAGACGCGAAACGACCCGAACCGAACTCGAATCGAATGACCCGATTGCCACCTCTAGTGACACCCAATTGGAGGAAATTATATATTTTAATTTAATTTGGGGTAAACTACACAAATAACCACTTAACTATGGGGATGATGTCAATTTGACCACTATACTTTCCATTTTGGCAAATATACCACTTAACTATTTAATTGGTTCCAATTAAGCCACCAACCACTAAAAAAACCAAAAAAGTTGACACGACTGTTAAATAAAATTGGTATAATTGCATATTTGGTCCCCGTTACTTACACAATCTACCAATTTGGTCCTAATTTTAGTCTAATAAAATAAATTAATTATTCAATTAGGTGGTGATTGGAGGACTTTACCTATTTTTATTTAATTTATTCTCTTCCTCCAACAGATGATGACATGTGTCACTTGATTGGAGAAAGAAAAATAGAAGAAAGTAAATCGGGCACAAGGGGACTAAAACCTGGTGTTTGTGGTGAGAATATCATGCTTTTACCACCAGGCCAAGCATGCTTTAGTGATATGGAATCCAAAATTTAATATATATGTTATATCGTTGGTAATAGCATGAAAAAAAGAAGTAAATGTAGTTTTAGTAGACTCGGACATAATACATTTATGGTGCATACAAACATCTAACCTAATTAAATAAATATAATAATTAAATTAAAATTAATAATATTTTGTATATATTTTAAATTATAGTTAGTATACGATTTAAAATTTAAAATTTAAAATTATATTATGTTTGTGAGTTTAATTTCAATAAATGAATTTAATATAATTTTAAAATTTTATTTTTTTTACATTAAAGATGATTAAAAATTACATTTTAAACTTATATATTTTTATTATTAAATATTCTAAAAATATAATCTTTCATGTTTTTGTTATGAATATTTATCTATGTGGATGTCTATCATGATTAGAACTTTATCAAAGGAGTTTGATTTATTTATTATTAGGAATATTATCTCTATGAATTAGAGTTTAATGTATTATGTACTTCTTATGCCTATAAATAGATGATTCATTGAAGGCATTGTATACAAGTCTATATTTTGAGAATAATATAAATCTCCCTCTTTCTCTCATCTCTTTGTTCTTCTTGTTCTTATTCTTGTTCTTCTTTATTTTATTCACAACACGTTATCAGCACGAGACTCTAATCAACTGAGGTCTTCATCGTTATAATTCAAAAGAAGTTACCGGGAAGAATTCGATTATAGAATAAACCAAAGATAAGTTTTTTTTTCTCTCCTTATTTTTTTAGTTACCGATTGTCTTTCTCTTTATATTTTAACTTTGTTTTAATTTTTTTTGAAAATTTTGGAAGTATGTTTGATTTTATTCGAACATTGGAAAGAGATAAATTTGTGGCTTCTCACAAACCAAAAGACGGATCGACAGAGACGAAGAGGGAACGATGGAATCGATTAAGGTTTGTTAAGCAAAAGTATTTGTGGGTTTTCATCTTTGGTACTCAACTGCTTATGCTTTTCATACTTAATTATTATTATTTGTGTTTGTATATTTGTAAATTCATGAAGTTCGATGATGGTGCATGTAAAGCATGTTCGATTTACTGATTATACTTTATAATTATGAATAACAAAGTTATGTACGTAGAACTATGGTAGTTTTTCATATAAATTAATTAAAATCCGTACTCTAGGTTTAAGGTTTTTTTTTAGTAACAAAGATCTGTACATTAATGAAACACCTTTGTTGGTTTAGTTTTTTTTTTAAAGAGAGAAATGACATAGATCCTCTGATTTCTAATATATTCAATTCAATCCATACATATAGATATTATTATTATGGTTTCATATATGTTTATTTTTTTGACACAATGATTGAACTTTGTATTAAGATCAATATGTGTTTATAATATTTTATTTGATGATATTGATATTTTAACCATGAATTGAGTTTTACATGTATTTAAATGACTTGGAAAGAGACACGACATTATGAGAAGATGTTTTGGTCATTTGCTACGTCTCCATTTTCCTCGAGAGGAAAACTAATATCGGTAAATTCTTATTTTATTTTCATTCTTTAAATTATGATTTTAATGTGCGATAAATTATGGTGAATTTCAATCTATAAAAAGATTGTTATAAAGTCTATATTTGCTCGAAAGCAATTTTTCTTCTTTGTCGAAAAACTCGACCATAGACTTCTCCCAATTTCAAGTTACGAAAATTCTTCTTGATCCAAAAAGTTTTATGGGAGGCATTCCTTGAAGTGAATGCAAAGCATGATGTTTATTCCATACGATTATCAATGATGGGGCATTCCCTGAAGTGAATGCAAGCATGATGTTTATTCCATGCAATTATCAATGATGGGGCATTCCCTGAAGTGAATGCAAGCATGATGTTTATTCCATGCAATTATTGAATCTGTTTCATTCCCTGAAGTGAATGCAAACATGGTAAATCATTATTCAATTAGAGACATAATTTCGATATAATCCAAGTATAATTGGTTGGACATCCCGTTCTGCGAGGCTACTGGTCTTAAAGGAGGTTTTTAAAGGACCTTGTGGACAGGTTTAACAATGCCGCGTACGAGGATTAAATCTTTGTTCTATGTGATAAGGATATGAGAAAAAGGTTTTAAAGGCCCACTGGCTCTACTCCATTCCCTGAAGTGAATGTGAGATTATATTATGGAAGGAATAAAAAATCACATTAAAAGTTGTGGTCGTGGTCGAGGCTATGAATATACACATGAAAAATATAGTCATTTTAAGAATACTTCTACCCGCTGGTAGCGAAGTTATAAGGATGACAAGAGTGATAAAGATCATTCTAAGGAAGTGAAATCCTTTTACCAATGTGATGTTATAAACCATTGGTTTCGTACTTGTCAAACGCCAAAGTATTATGGACTTTATCCATAATCATGAATGATAAATGAAATAAAATATAAACAAAATTTGTTTATGGAGAAAATAATTATGGCGTTATTGGTCCAACTCAATTGGATATTGTTAATTTTCTCATAACCCTTGAAGGGAATAATTTACCATTTATTTATTTCCCTTATAACCTCTAACATGAATAATTGGTTTTATTTTATTTTATTTTTTTATGTTAATTCGTTCTATTTATTATTTATTTATGTTAGTTTGCTTTATGTTTATTTATTTCACATATTATTTAGTTACGCTTTATGTTAATTTATTATTTGAAGAATATGATTACTTCCGGAATAAAATATACAATGAATTGTGGCTATTTATGCATAGAATTGTGGCTATTTATGCCTAGAATTGTGGCTATTAATGCCTAGAATTGTGGCTATTTATGCCTAGCAGATAATGCAAGTACTCATATTGTACTTAAGCATAAGAAATATTTTTCCCATTTAAATGCAAGGGGAAATATGAGTAGTATTTCTCAAAGTACTAAAATATCAATACTTCGGAAGAGCACTTGAAAGTTTATCTCTGATAGATAACCGACTTGATATGATGTGCTATATTTTATATTTTTCATTCCTCAAAGTGAATGATACAAAGTACATATTTTCATTACCTGAAGTAAATGAAACAAAGCACATTTTGAAAGGTGCACAATTATGCATTTCTCGATTAAAATGCAAGGGAATAATGTGAGTACTATATCTGGAAGTACTAATATCACAAAAGGCTCTGGTTGAGCAAATATGTTATTGTCAAATGGAAATTTATTCCATATTCACAGTGCGTTATACTCGTCAAAGTCATAAAGAGAGCAATATGAGTTCGCAAACTATCCCTTTGGGAATTATAGATAACATATGTTATCAATTGACATTTGAAATAAGCCAATATGGATATAAGTTCTGGTAGCCAAAAAGTCAGTTGAAAACTCTAGGAGAGCTATATATTGCTATCAAAAGATCATTTCAATTGAAAGCTCCGAAAGAGCTAAATATATTCCTATTTAAAGGAACAATTTTGATGGTCGTACTAGACATGTACGAGTGAGATTGAATTGCATGTTATGGTAAACAAGAAGTTTACAAATTCAGAGATATAAACACATATATATAGTTGGCATGATCGGTTAGACCATCCTGATCAATAATGGTGCATAAATTATTGAGATTTACATGCACATGTATTAAAAGAACCTGTAGTTCTTGTGGTGCTTATTCTCAAAGGAATTGATTAAATTCCACTTATTAAAGAATGTGAAGTTCTTGTGTTGCTTAAAGGAATTGATTAAATTCCACTTACTAAAAGAACCTGAAGTTCTTGTGTTGTTTGTTCTCAAAGGATATAAATGATCCCACTTACCAAAAACTTAAAGTTCTTGTACTGAAGTTTAGACTGTATGTCTTGCATATCTGAACGAAATATGGGCCCATATATCCACAAATGTGGAAAGTTTTATATGATTTTAGTAGATGTATCTACATTGTTTTATCGACTTACAACTAGAAGTTTGTGAGATTGATTCTAAAAATATTCAGATTATGCAGTTAGACTATTCGTCTTGAAAAGCTAGTGGATTTATATTTTAGGCTATATCAGTTGTTACAAAGCCTATTGATTATGAAAAATATAGTTTAGCAAAATTTCAATTGGATGCCTCCTATTTAATAGCTAAACTATGAGAACAAAAGAGTTATTATTTATATGGTGTTTCCATATAGCAACACTTATACGCATCAAGCCAACGAGTTATAATAAACTCCCCGTTATGATTGGTTTTTGGTCAGAAACCATACATTTCCCATTTTATGATTTTTGAATGTGCGATATGAATTGCTCCACCACAACGCACAAAATGGGTAAATAAAAAGGGTTGAGAATATATATTGAGTACGAGTCTCCTTTTATGTTTAAATTCTTAAAGATTAATTGGAGAATCATTTATGACATGATTTTTCTCAACATCAGGGGGAGATAATAATCAGCTGGATAGAGGAAAATGAATTATCATTATCTAGATCCTCGTATATGAACTAGAAGTTCATAAGATAATTCATGTTATTACATGTCAACTGCCAGACATATTTACTGACCCAATGAGAGTAATTAACTCTCATATACCAGCTGAAATGCTCTAAGTTTAAATTACATGTTAGAGCGAGAGAATGTAAATCATGCCTGAAGCATGATAGTTGAAATGGTTCCAATGATCAAAATTCTCGTAAATAGAAAGTAATATGAGATGGTCATATATTGGAGGCGGGTGCTTCTGAAGAGACCCAAGACATAACAAATAATAAAACTCTTGAAGAGTTTCAGGTACCTGAAATAAAGATTGAAATCTTGAAGAGATCTCGATGAGTTATGTCATTACGAGAATGGAACTAGAAAAATTGGAAAGTTGTCAACAACGATTTTACAAACAATTTTACATAAAATACTTCTATAGAAGTAAAGAAAGAAATCGAGGATCTTGTATAAAATCTATCCAGAAGTATAGATATTGAATTGGCCAATGTTGAAAGACGCGCTGAACTTCTAAAATAGAAGTATTTGGACCACCAGTCCAAACACCTAAAGGTGTAATGCAAGTGAGGCACGAATAAGTAGTCGTAAATACGACTTGAATTGTGATTTATGAAAAGTTTTAATTACTTCATGGTGGATGCAATTACTTTGGCAGTTTTGAAAATTTTACATGCGTCTAATTATTTGTGGATCCATATTTATTCTTGAAGGATCTAAAATGCTATAAGCATTTGGAAATTTCTGAGGAAATTTATTTAAATATGTCTCATGAATATTTTTGGCGCATTTGGTATAATCGCCTTAGTGAATACTAATTGAGAAAATACTATAAGAATGATCAGATTTCCTTATGTATTTTATAAAGGAGTTTGGATCAAGATCCATTATGATACTTTTAGAACTCCTAAAGAGCTTCAAATTGGAAACTCATGAAGTACTTTCAATACAAGTACTTGAATCTTGACATCAAGTTTATCTCGACCTGAAGATCGAGCATTTTTATATATTTCTTTTGTCTATGAATAGACATAAGCTGAAAGAATCTTAAAGAAGATTCAATATGAATAGAGCATATCTATTGAGTATCCCAATAGTTGTAAGATTGTTGGATGTGAATAAAGATAATTATATCTTTTCTTGGTCTTGAAGCACTATATATTGGTTGGTTAAGAAATATCTATGAATATACAAAGATCATTACATTTAGATCTTCAAACATTCGTTGATGCCTCCTCAAATGTCGTAGAAATAATTGTTATGAACGAGGCAAGCCAAAAAAACTGTGTTTGGCTAAGACTATTGACCCAACATATCCAAAAGATAAGTGGATTTACTTTTACAAGATATGATAAAAGCTATCTTGTGTGAAGATAACGCAAAATGTATATCTCAGTTTGAAAGTGGATACATCATGGAACATATTACTCCAAAGTTTTCATCCCTCACGATCTTTAGAAAAATGATATTCAAGATTAAATTATGAAGATTCAAAGATCTTCTGTGATGTTTGCATGAGGGGGAGTAAATACGCGTTGCACTCTTTTTCCCTTAACCGAGGTTTTGTCCCAATGGGTTTTCCTGGTAAGGTTTTTAATGAGGCAACAAGTTATGCGTATCAAAAATGTGTGTACTCTTTTTCCTTCACTAAAGAATTTTTTTTCCCACTGGGTTTTTATCTTAGTAAGGTTTTAACGAGGCACATTATCTTCATAGACATCCAAGGGGGAGTGTTATGAATATTTATCTATGTGGATGTCTATCATGATTAGAACTTTATCAAAGGAGTTTGATTTATTTATTATTAGGAATATTATCTCTATGAATTAGAGTTTAATGTATTATGTACTTCTTATGCCTCTAAATAGATGATTCATTGAAGGCATTGTATACAAGTCTATATTTTGAGAATAATATAAATCTCCCTCTTTCTCTCATCTCTTTGTTCTTCTTGTTCTTATTCTTGTTCTTCTTTATTTTATTCACAACAGTTTTTTAATTTTTAAAAAATCAATATTATTATACTAATTTTAGTTTTTAATATTTTATATAAAATATAGTTTTTATTTATTTTCTAATATAAAAAATCAAAAATTTTAAATTATATTAAATTAATTTAGTGAATTCAAACACCCGAACATAATATAATTTTAAAATTTTATTTTTAAATGGTGTACTAACTATAATTTAAAATATATACAAAATATTGTTAATTGTAATTTAATTATTAGATTGATTTAATTGGTTTAGATGTTTTTATGCACCATACACGTGTTATGTTCGAGTCCCTTAAAACTTCATTTATTTCTTTTTTTCATGCTATTAGCAAGCATATAACATATATATTACATTTTGTATTTTATATCACTAAAGCATGCTTGGCGTAGTGGTAAAATCATGGCATTCTAATATCAAGCACCCAGGTTTGAATCCCCTTGTTCTTAGTTTTCTTTCTTCTATTTTTCTTTCTCCAATCAGGTGACACGTGTCATCACCTGATTGGAGGAGGAAAATCAAATAAAAATAGGTAAATTCATACGTGTCACCACCTAATTGAATATTTTATTTATTTTATTAGATTAAAATTAGGACCAAATTGATAGATTGTGAAAATAGTGGGGGCCAAATGCACAAATTATACCAATTTTATTTAATAGCCACATCAACGCTTCTATTTTTTAACGGTTGGTGGCTTAATTAGAACCAATTAAATAGTTAAGTGGTATATTTGCCAAAATTGAAAGTATAGTGGTCAAATTGACACTAACCCCATAGTTAAGTGGCCATTTATGTAGTTTACCCTTAATTTAATAGATGGGTTAACTACACCGAATACCACTAAACTATACCCCTGAGTCGAAAATACCACCGGTCTTTAAAAGTGTTCAAAACTAGCACTAAACTTTAATCTGTGAATCGAAAATACCATTGCACCGTTAAAACCTAAACGCCGTTATGACTTGTAACCTAAAATCGTTGACGCCGCTGATGCGGATTATTTTTAATATTTGTTTTTCCATGCCATTTATTTTCTAAACTAAAAATAAAAAATGTGTCAAAGTAATATCCCTAAAACGATGTAGTTTTAATAGGCTAGAGTATTTGAGTTAAAATAACAAATTAACACTAACCCTCGATAAAAAATCCCCAAATCTAGATTACCAGAAGTCTGAATGTTCTCTCGTTCTTATTAGAATGGGTTTAAGGTTTATATATGTGAAATTAACACTAACCCTCGATAAAAAAATTTGCCAAAAATTATAGAAAAAAATGGGCGACGGCAAGATAGGAGGGGATGGGCGACGATGGTGGACTCTCTTTATCGGCAATTTACCACAATAACTACATTGGAAAGGGGTATGGCAGGTCTTTGATCGACATAGGGTGGTGGTAGACGTGTTTGTACCGACGAAAAGAGCATGGGATGGATCAAGATTTGGGTTCATGAGGATGAAAACTAGAGAGGATGCGGAGAGGGTGATTGAACGATTCCATGGATTCAGATTGTACGGGTCCAAGATTACGGTTCGGATGGCACAACGAGATAATCGAAATTCTTATTGACGACGCAGGAAAGGGGAATCGACGGCGACGTCAAAGCCGTTTGGCAACACAACAAATACTCGAGTAGAAAGGACGCGATTGAAAAAAAAAAGAGTGATACATGGATGGGATCGACGGACAAAATGCAAGAGTACCAGAAAGTAGATGTGGTAATTGACGAGGACAAAGTAGGAGTGTTGCAAAATTGCGCTGTCGGGTTTTGCCAAAAGCCAATGTCAGTGATGGAATTGGCAACGGAATTAAATAATGCCCAAATCAAGGATGTTTCTTTAATGAGGGTAGCGGGTTCTCTAATGCTACTGTTGAGTTGAGAGGTGCTCGATTCGATCAACCGATATGGCTCACCAAGTGGTGGAGAGGTGGATTTTTGGGTGGAAGGGTTGTGGAAGCTAAAAAGAAAATTGACACAAAGAATTATAGTGGTTCAACCTTCTAACCAAGGTCTACATCCACTATCTTAGCTCCCCACTAAGGATTTCCAATCAATCCACTATTGATTCGTCCCTTTTTCTAGGCTTGGGAGGAAACCCTTTTACACCGATCAAGCTTTCTACCCAAAGCCTTGATCAAACCCTCTTTTACAAAGAGAAACAATAAGCAAACACAAATCCCTCTAATAGGTGTTTGTTTGCACAATTAAAGCACTCACCCAAAACCTAAAACACTTGAGCAAATTTGACAATTTTGGCTCACGAGTGTTTGTCTATACAATAAATGACAATTTAAGCTCTAAGACAATTCTTGATCATTTGTTGATTGACAATATGAGCATTAACCTAATCTTGATGCTTGGAGGTCCCTTTTATACTCCTTGATGAGTTTGTAGCCGTTACTAGCCTTTGGGATTGAATTGGAGCCGTTGAGGACTTTAACTCCCTCCATAAATGCAATTCTGCAGCTCACCGTTTCGAAACGCTCGAACCCGTTTCGAAACACCCTTTAAGTAGAAAGAGCTGTTGCAGCCTGACGAGGCACTTGTATCGGAACTCCTCTTTGCCGTTTCAGAACACGTATTGAAACGCCTAGTCCCGTATCGAAACGACCCGCATTTAAATGTTAGTTGGGAAATAGCCGTTGGGGTTTATGATCGTTGTGGTCAATGCCACGCAGGCGTATCAAAACGGCATAGCCTGTTTCGAAACGCTGGGCAAAATCCTCATCTAGGAAAAGCCCGTTTCGTTACCAGTATCGAAACATTTTTGCTACTGGAATGCACCGTATCAAAACGCCTGGAAGGTTTTGTGTAGTTTGGCTTTTGAAAACATGCAAAACCATTTGAAAAATATCCCTAAACATAGTTTCAAGTTATTTGGACTTTGGAAATAGTTTTGAATTCTTTTTAAATCAGTCCAAAACATTTTTCAATTATTATATCAAAACATTAGTTATACATTTACCATCATGCACAAACCACATTCCATAACCAGATGCATATCACAATGCATCAACACCATGCCTCATCATACATGTATATCACAATATACACAACAACATTAATCACATGATTATAAAACAAGAGGCATAACAAAGCATTTAGAAGTTCAACCAAAGGTCTCCTAAACTAAGCTTGAGATTAGGCTACCACTCTAATCCCAACTCTAGGTGGGTTTACCAAGCCCGACCTAGGTCCACATGCTTGAACCAACATTTGAAAACCAATTTAAAAACGTAGAACCACTCACCGACTATTCCAAGCTTAACAACTCTAGCCGATTAATCCACCAAGCTATCCGGATTCGTTCCCGAGGCTTCACCAACACAATTTCTCGCTTCTAAACAATCCAACACAATCAAAACAACCACATTTCAGTCCACAATCACTGTAGCAACCCGGAATACAATTCAAGCATATATTCGATCCAAAAACACTCTCAAAACACCATTTTTGAGCAGCCCATTTTTACAGCCAAAACCCAATGATTCCAACACTTTTAACACACCTAATAGCTTCCAAAACAACCCCTAACTATCAATCAACCATCAGCCAATAATTTCCCACACAAAACAGCCCCAAAAACCAACCTTTGAACTCCCTAAAACCCAAATCCGGGAATCATTATAAAACCATTCAAAATTTAGATATGTTGGACCTTATGGTTTACAAACAACTTATCTAACAACAATAAACCAAAAACTTAGTTAAAAATCCATAAAGCTACAACCTTTATCAAAATCTTTGAAAAACCCAAAATATAGAAACATGGGTTTTATGAAAAATGAAGACTAGAGTTAGATAGGAAATGAAAAGGACAACATAAAATCGAGTTTACCTTTGAAAAATCTTCAAAAACAAGCAAGAATGGTGGTGGAATAGTAACTCAAGGGGAAGGGGGAATGTTGTCGTGAACTTTGAATGTGAGAGAGGAAGAAGATGAGTGAATAAAATGAGTGTTTTATTTTTAAAAGCCAAAAGACCATTTCACCATTAATGAAATAAGGTATTTACAATAGAAGGAAACCCATGACTATTTGGTTCAAATTAAAATATGTCCAACACAATTTATTTTGAAAACAAAAACCCGGAACATTATTTTAATTATTTAATTCACTCGACCCCAAACCCGGGTGTTATAGAGCAGCAACCCCTCTCACAACATGAACAGTTCCGTCTCTGGTCATAGAAAGAACATACGACAAAAACCTCACTAATAACTAATAAGGGACGCATACGGAACAAAAAAAAGCATCAAGAACTCACCCTCGTATACCAAGTCACTTTCATGATATCAATCAGGGGCGGAACATAGAGGATTTGGGGCGTAGGCCCTGTCTTTTTTTTCAATAGGAATAAAATAGTCTTTTTTAAAAAGGTAAAATTAGTTCTATAGCTCCTTCAATCTTTTTAAAATCTTACTATATCCCTTTAAAATTTTAATTTTATAATGGTCCTCTTTCTAAATTTCTAGTTCCACCCTTGATTTCAATCTGCTTTTACAGCTTGATAAGTGTCATCCTCATAACCAAAGTATCACCTGCGATGACTAGTTTCCTAAGCCTTACTTTAAGAAGTTCTCTCGAGAACCTCCCATTTCGGGTTGCAGCATAACCAGACCTCCAACTTGTGCCATTGCCTAGACCAAGCAAATACTTCTGTTACAACCTTTCTTTACTAAAAATGAAATAAAAATTTAGCATTCAGGAAATTAACCATCTAATTACCTAACATTTTTAACATTTTGATTTTCCAGAGCAAAACATTGGTGGAATCCAAGACGGTGTGTATACCGACTTTCTAGACCGGCTTGCCGACTTATAACTATGATTATTATCTACAACTCGACTGTGATACTTTGGTTTAGTGGTTTGGTTTCGTCCCTTACACCAATAGCACTTGGTTCAAATCCCATAGAAATAAATTTTGATTTTTTTTATTTCTCTCCTCCAATCAGGTGAAATGTGTCATCACTTGATTGGAAGAGGAACACACATTTATTAAATCAAACTAAAACATATAATTTTCTCCAATTAGGTGTCACCACCTGGTTGAATGATTAATTTATTGAATTAAATTAAAATTAAGACCAAATTGATAGAATGTATAAATAACGAGGATCAATAGTGTAATTATACAAATTTTATGTTAACTGCCATGGAACCTCCCGTTAGATTTTAACGGTAGGTGCCTTGATTGATACCACTTAAATAGTTAAGTGGTCATATTGACAAAACTGAAAATATAGTGGTCATATTGCAACCAACCCTATAATTAGATGGCCATTTAAATAGTTTACCCTTAAAAATATATTAATCATGAAATAATTTTTTTTTGAATATGCTGGTGCGATGCAAGGGTAGCATCTGTTCAACTTTCTAAGTCTTTTCAAAGACGGCACACACAACATGGCACTACTGGTGCTCGAACCGGGTCCCAAGGGATGATAAACATCTACCTTTGCCACCAGGACACAAGGGGATGAGCAACATCATGAAATAAATAAAAAGGTTTAAAAGTGTTTCGAAAAAGTTTGAAAGTCGATATGATTAATTGCGCATGCAGTTCTCCTATTTTAAACCTTTTTAAGATTTAATAATGTAATTGGTGGCAGAGCGTAAGATTTTATGTTAAGGATATAAAATTTTATAAAATTATATTAAAAGTTTAGGGTATAAAATTACAAAAATTTAAGTGTTGCGAAAATATGTCATTAATAGAAAATAAAAGAAAATATATGAACTATATAGGAGTTTAAAATCTTCAAAGATACAACTCAACATTCACTCGTTCCATCTTTAAAGTGATCTGGTTATATCAACTCACTTATTATAATAATTTTCCAAACATAAAAATTACAAAACAATTATTTTTAATTCAAAAAATTAATATAAATTATATATAGTTCCATATATATACATAAATGGATAAATAGATAAATAAATAAGTAAAGGGTGATTATCTCAAATACCAACAATGAATTTTGTTTTTCACGAGTAAATATCTAATGATGTCATATATCAAAATTATATTATGGGTCATTCTCCCACGCCATCTATAGATCAACCAATAAAAATTATTCATCTTATTATTTTTTAGGGTAAACTACCTGAAATACCACTCAACTTTAATGTGTGACTCTAATATGCCACTGAACTAAAATTCGATACTATAATACCATTGAACTTCACTGTGTGATTCAAAGTTAGCACTCCACCGTTACTCCCATTACGGAATTTTGACGTGGACTCTAACTCCCGTTACAGGGATGACGTGGCCGATAAAAAAATAATATCTTTTTCCAGATATGATCCACCTCATTATATTTTATGTTTTATTTTTACTATAAAATCTCTTTTGGCTGAAAACAAAACCCTAATTTCCTATTTTCTATTTCCCAGCATAGATTTTGAAGCTGATCCAAATCAATGGAGGTAGAATGGCAAAGACCAAGTGAACGCAGGGTTAAAGTAGAAGAACCCATTTCAATTCCGGTGTGTGGATGCGGATATCCGGCAAAGCTGACTACATCATGGTCTAATGCCAACCCTGGAAGGAGATTCTTTGGCTGCAAAAATTACGGGAGTTTTCTTCATAAACATTGTAGATTTTTTTGTTGGTTTGATCCTCCAATGAGCCCACGTGCAAGAGTTGTTCTCGTCGGACTGCTAAACAAAATCAAGACGAATAACATCCAAAGAAGGAATGAGAGATTTGTTTGGATTTTTGTTTTGATTATCAGTATTGTACTACTATGGTACTTAATGCACTAAGGGGAGTGTAAATACAACTTATACCGGTATAAGACTTAAAGAAAGAATAAAAGAAATACAACTTATACCGGTATAAGACTTAAAGAAAGAATAAAAGAAATACAACTAACTAATTGAAAAGGTAGGATCAGCCTTCCATTGTTCCAAATATTTTTTAGCCAACCACTTGTAAGTAACATTTTTATTTCTAAAATCTTTGAGACAGTTATGCTCTTCAATATAAGACTTAATCTGCCATGTGTTGTTCATAAGATCTTTAGGGTCAACCTTTGATGCCCAAATATATCAAGGACAATTTTCCTTGCAAATTACATGTATCCTACCTTTGTCAACCCTTTTGAATTTGATATCATGTCTGGTCTTAATCCCATACTCCCTTATAGCTTTTTTCAGAATCTCTTTATCACTAAATTTCATCCCCTTTTTAAATCTCGAATTTTCCATATCCATCTCATCATTAAATACAGGACATTTGGGGTTTTTCTTTCGATCATCTTCATCAGATTCATTTGCACTAACACTATGCAATGAATCTGATCCATCACTAACATATCCATTCAAATGTGTCTCATTACCAAACTCCAAATTCATCAGATCCACCTCTTCTTCTCGAGCTTCATCATTTAAGGCATCATCACTATTTTCATATCCATTATCACTATCAGTTTGTTCAATCTCATCCTCTACATAATCATCATCCTCTTCTACATCATCATCTCCAGTCTCTTCTACAACATCATCTACAATCTTCTTTCAGAGAAAACCCAGAGAAACCCACGTTTTTCCATTTGATTTCTTTCTAACAATCGATCACTACAATCTTCTTTCAGAGAAAACCCAGAGAAACCCACTTGAATAATCAATAACAATCCATAGAAAACCCACTGATTTTTTTTGCGTCTAATTTCAGAGTGATTTCTGAAGTTTGAAATTTCATTAACCTAATTTTGAGGAGATAAAGAGTCTTTAACAAAACTACGTCGTTTTACAATAAAAATAAAACATAAAATATAATGAGGTGGATCATATCTGGAAAAAGATATTATTTTTTATCGGCCACGTCATCCCTGTAACAGGAGTTAGAGTCCACGTCAGAATTCCGTAATGGGAGTAACAGTGGAGTGCTAACTTTGAATCACACAGTGAAGTTCAATGGTATTATAGTATCGAATTTTAGTTCAGTGGCATATTAGAGTCACACATTAAAGTTGAGTGGTATTTCAGGTAGTTTACCCTATTTTTTTTATCACATTATCTTTTTACTAAGTGAATCTTCACTCATATTTACTGCAAATTAAATTTAAAAACATTTTTTTAGTGACATAGAAAAAAACAATGAGATGAATGATTTTTATTGGTTGGTCCCATGAATGACATGACGGGAATGACCCATGATATAATTTCCCATATTTAAGGACATCAAATTTAAATGTTAAATCTAAATATTAATATTTAAACTCTAAATTATATATATATATATATATATATATATATATATATATATATATATATATATATATATATATATGAGTTATTATCCTATACAATGCCGATAAAAACATTGACAGAACTCAACATTGTTTGTAGAAGGGACCATTTAAAAAAACTAAACTTAAGAAGGCCACCACTGGATTTTACATTTTCAAGGGGTTAAAGAGCAATTTTATCATATAATTCTTTAAAGTTTTAATAATTTGTGGGAGTCGTGGCCCTAGTAGTCCCTTGATAGTTACGCCCCTGGATAGAAATAAATTATTTCATAAGCAGGGTTATTTTAGAGTTTGTAGACTTAGTTTAGAGTTTAGAGTTAGAAGTTCAGGTTAAATAATTTAAAATTTAAGGTTTATGGTTATAATTTAAATTTATAATTTAAAATTTTAAAGTTAAAATAAACATATTTGTATAAAATTTTTACACTAACAATGTATCAAATAATAACTCAATATATAATAACATTAGAATTTTTTTGAATATATAACATTAGAAATTTGTTTATAGAAATATTACACTATCAATGTAGGAAATAATTCTCCATAAACAAATAGTGAAAAAGAAAAAAAATTGAGAAACAATGATATTTTGATAATAGTAATTGAAATTAAAATAAAAAAGAATAGAGTAATTGTACTGTCGAATCAACGCAACAGAAGCCAGAAGGTATATTCGAAATATAACTCTCATGAGTCTTTCTTTAAACCTCCTAAAACCCCTTCTCTTACTTGCCACATTAGGGTTTATGCATCTTCCCCTTTAAACTTCACCAAAGCCAGCTAACGACTTCCCCTGTTTTCATTTCCTTATTCACCCTTGTTTTAATACCCATGTAACATCAAAACCCAGATTACCAAGTGCTTTTTTTTTGGAAAGGAGGGAACTTTGAGATATTATGAACATGGAAACAAGAATCGGGGTGGTGGTTGAAGGAGGACAAAGGGCTCTGAATTCAGCTCACGGTGCCGTCGTAGATGCTGGGGCCAGAAAGTTTTTACAGCAGCAGCAACATGGGCATTCTTCAAAGCACGGTTTGAGTCCACAGATTGGGACCATTCAACAGCTTCTTGCTGGTGGTATTGCTGGTGCTTTTAGCAAGACTTGCACGGCTCCTCTTGCTCGTCTCACCATCTTATTTCAGGTCTGCTTTACAATTGCTTGTTTAGTTTATCAGAGATGCTGATTATTTTTATTGGTTTTAGTTGTAGTTTGATCTGGGTTGCAGAGGATTGTTCATATCTATTAGATGGTTTGGCAAGTTGAATTTATTGTCTGTTTATCCGGTTGAACAAAATTTGCTCACTTAGGCATTACTGCATTAGTCAATTTAGCATGAAACAACAGGGTAATAATGTCGGCTTAATGTTTTTGAGTGATGTTTTGTGATGAATTTAGATACTGTTTTCTGTTAGATTGAGCATGTGTGTACATTCTACCTTGATATGATTGTTGAATGGTTTCTTTCCTTTCAGGTGCAAGGAATGCATTCAGATGTATCAGCATTGAGTAAGGCTTGCATTAGGCGTGAGGCTTCGCGCATTATAAATGAAGAAGGGTTTAGAGCTTTTTGGAAAGGCAATCTGGTTACAATTGCTCATCGTCTTCCCTATTCTTCAGTCAATTTCTACGCCTACGAACGCTATAAAAGTGTATGTTCTGACTTTTTATAATCGTCTCTTTGTTTTCCCCCCCCAAAAGTGTTCAATTCATTCTTATGTTTGTTTTATTTTCAGACATTGCAGTCTATTATTGGTCTGGAGAATCAAAGGGGAAATGCTGGTGCTGACCTCTTTGTGCACTTTGTTGGCGGTGGGTTGGCTGGAATGACCGCTGCCTCTGCTACATATCCCCTGGATCTTGTAAGAACACGTCTTGCAGCGCAGGTAATATCATCGGAACATCTGAGTGAATAAAGCACTTGCCTTTAATTTAGGGTACTCTTTGAACTGGTTTTCACATGTGGTCTACTGCTTCTCATTTGATATGCACTATGTTTCATTTTTTTTACATACCCTCCTATTAAACTATTATTCTGAACTTTGCAGAGAAATTCGATATACTACAGAGGTATTTGTCATGCTTTTCATACCATTTGTAGGGAAGAAGGTGTTTTGGGATTGTATAGAGGACTCGGAGCAACATTATTGGTATGTTAGTTGCTTTTCCTCTTCAGTTCTGTATTTCCCCATCTCGTTGTCTATAATTGCTCTTGGAATGCTGTGTGGTGCAGGGTGTTGGACCGAGTATAGCAATAAGCTTTTCGGTATATGAATCTTTAAGATCTTATTGGCAGTTACAAAGGTAAATTTTTATATTGGTTTAAATTAATCAATAGCCCGTGCTCTTTTATGTTAGTCATCTCTGGTTGATGCGGTCAAGCTGTAACCGGTTCGAAATTTCTTTGATTTTACATTTCAGGCCCAATGATTCCACTATCATGGTTAGTCTTGCCTGTGGCAGTCTCTCAGGAATTGCATCATCTACAGGTCAGTAATCTGTATTCTGTAACCCTGTCGTTAAAAGATCGAATCATCTACAAATTAGATAGAAGCTAATTCTGATCCCTGCATGAATATGTTTTTCTTCACCGACAATTTGCAG
Organism: Hibiscus tridactylites; assembly: GCA_958450335.1. Taxonomy (NCBI): domain Eukaryota; kingdom Viridiplantae; phylum Streptophyta; class Magnoliopsida; order Malvales; family Malvaceae; genus Hibiscus; species Hibiscus tridactylites. The sequence continues at coordinate 32,032,553 of OY288267.1, read as the reverse complement.
CGACATTTCCCATTGATCTTGTGAGGAGACGAATGCAACTTGAAGGGGCTGGCGGGCGAGCCCGTGTTTATAAAACGGGATTGCTCGGTACTTTTCGGCACATAATCCACTCCGAAGGCCTTCGTGGTTTGTATAGAGGGATTCTGCCTGAGTACTACAAGGTGGTTCCCGGTGTAGGCATTGTCTTTATGACCTATGAGACACTGAAGATGCTTCTATCAAGTATTCCTACCGATTATTAGCTTCATCCCGAAGCCCCTCTTCTTCCATAAACGTTGTGTAACACTCATTCAGTTCTCAAGATGATAAGAAAACCCGAAAAAAACAGGGTAGAATCCTAAAGAAACCCTTGTGGTAAATTTTGCTGTTGTTGCCATGGGTATACTTTTTTTTTTTTGTAAGTATAGGTAATTAGCAGTTTAGCATTGTGAGAGGTGATAAATGTATCACAGTTATTCCTATTATGTAGCTTTTGAGATTAGAACCAAAGCTTTTCATCTTGTCAAAAATGTGAATCGATCACTTCTCTTGATTAATACTTCAATATTACTAAACAATCGAAGCCGTTGGTTTTATTCTATTTTGCTGGTGCTTTATCGGAGGGTATGGCATGGACAAGAACCACTGGATTTCATGCCTAATAACAGTGACACCACATTGCAGCAACTTGGGAGGGGGTTAAATTATTAAATTTTAAAAATATAAAGGTTTATTAAAATTTATAAAGCTTAAATTTTTATTGAACCAAAAAAATTGAGGGACAAATTAAAAATTTAGAGAATTTAAATAAAAATATTAAATATTTAATATGAATTTTAAAAATTCAAAAGGAATATTTTTAAAAACAAAACAAAAGAATTGTGAGTTTCTAAAATTCCGGATATGAAGGCCTCTTGAATTGAATCCTCTTAGAAAGAGAGAAGATATTAATCTCATATTAAGAAAAGTAAGGTCTTAAAATTTACTAATTGACCTAGTGACTAAAGATGTTATCTTATTTCTATTTTGTATGAGTTTATATACCGATATAAGAATATAATATCTTACTATTTACTCAAAAAACAAACACAAAGATTTAAAATATAAAAATAGCGACACGTCTTTTGAAAAAAGAGTAATAGTCTCATGACAAGTAATATCAAAATACAATTTTACATTAAACACCAAGTGGATGAAATATTAATCTATATTAAGAAAAATGAAGTCTTGGAATATAAAAATTGTGACATGTATTTTGAAAAGAGGATAATCATTTCGTGATATATGATATCAGAATACGATTTCACATTAAACACTCGAGTGGATGAGTAGGCATACGTTGACTTTTACATGTTCTAGAATGCTTTTTAAAAGTGCTTTTGAGATTCAAATTACTTTTGAAATTAAAAGCAGTATAAAACATGTAAATTTTAAGATTAAAATTACTTTGCAACTAGGTTTGTAAAATATTTTTTAAAAGTTGAAATTCTAGCTTTTAGTTTTTCGAAAAGCAAATTTAGACAAAGTTACTCATTTGTTATCCTCATTCATATCTCAATTTTTTTATATTTTCGAAAAGAATGTCTAAAATAAAAATTTCATCCACTTAAAAGCATTTTTTACAGCAAATTAAACATTTAAATTTTAAACTAAATAATTTAAATTCACTTTTTAAAATTATTTTTTCACCTCACCTTTTAAAAGTAAAATCAAATTGACTTCTATCCGTTGAGTTACTTCTTAAAACACATAAAATCAAACTTTCTTGTTTACCAACATGACATTCATCTATCAAATGACAATCGATGACTGCACATTTGACATCTGATTCATATATACAAACTACATGTTATTTCTGTAAATTACATATTCAATTTATAGTCTATGTTTAAAATTCATAGCTCTCCTTCTTAACAATGTCTTCTTTGAAATTTAAACTCGAATTTTTTCTTTAAAATAACAATATATTTGATTTTAAATGTGATTGTGTATCTAATCTGATATGTGCGTTAAATTTCATCTGTGAAGTACATATGATTTTGTCTATAACATCAACTCTGATTTGTCTAATAATTTGTAAGAACCTGAATAATGCCATCTAGTTAATAAATCATTTTTGAATACGTGCGTGTTAAAAGGGAAATAACTAGCTTAAGATGAAGATTATATGCGACTTGTTCTACTTTGAATCAAGTTGTATGTTATAAGTATGTTCGCAAGGGCGAAACTAAAAATTTATAAAGGAGATCAAAATAAAATTAAAAAAAATCAGAAATTCATAAAGGGGCCAAAATGAAATTAAATTTTTTAAAGGGGTCATACTAAAATTTTACAAACTTTAAAGGGACTATAAAGGTAATTTTATCTTTTTTTTCTAAAAAATCTAACATATTATTAATGAAAAGAAAAGTTGGCGGGACCAAACAGCCTTAAACCCCTATGTTCCGCCCCTGTACGTTCGGTTACATTTATTTTTACTAATTTTGATTGAGTAGTTGCGCGTTACTAAGTTTGCAAAGTTCAACATTCGAATTTAAGTTTACAGATATTATTATGAGATTACATTAAAAATATTTTTTAAAAATAAATTATAATTAATCAAATATAATACCTCCAGAATAACAACATTTAAAAATAATCATAACATATATAATTTTCAACCAAGAGATGAAAAATAATAAATAATTAAATATAATACATCCACGATGAATAGATTATTTGTAAATCTATAATAATACAATATCCAACAATTTGTTATGGACCACTGCATACATACATACATACATACATACATACATACATACATACATACATACATACATACATACATACATACATACATACATACTCTTCAAACTGCTAAAAAAATTGTAATTTAATTTACTTTAAATTAAAATTCATACCGCTTATGTATCAAAATATTTTCATGATTTATTATTTTTTAATAATAATTACGCATTTATTCAAATATAGCGACACTAATTGCTTAAAGGGACTACTGAAAATCAATATTTTCCACAAATAAATATGATTTTAAATCAAAGATACTAAATATTTATTATCATTGTAATGCTACGATTAATGACTAAACTAAAAGTAATGAAAATGTAAATAAATTAAAATGTGATTTTTTTGACAAGTCTTAAATTCCTAATCGTATCTAGAAGTGAAGGGAAATGAAAATTCTAGGGGGAAAAAAGGGGTTGTTCCTAATAAGTTTAGAACCTATGACCTAAGGAAATATAAAAAAACAAAAATAAATAGCTTAACCAATCAGCCAAATATGCTTGCTCCAGCCAAATGTACTTTTTTAAATTAAAATGTGAAACTAAATTAAAGAAGAGTCTAGAGGACAAAACTAAATAACTTAACCAATCAGCCAAATAGCTTAACCAATCATGTTCTCCTTCAATTTTCTCTCTCTTTACAAAATTCATCTTAACAAATTTATATGGTATGATTTCTATAATAATTGAATGTTAGTTGTTAAGTTTTTTATTTTTGTTTGGTCAATTTATAATTTTTTGTATTTATTTTATCTTGTTCAATTGTGTGTCACTTAAAATAATGTCACATATGTGGTGAGAGTCTAGAGGACAAATATTTTACACTTTTTTCATAAAAATAATTTATATTTATTTAACTAATACTTATAAATATATATAAAGTGGGTCATAGGGTGGATATAGCGAGGATTAAGAGGGTCTCAAGACTCACATGAGTGGTGAAGCTGTGATGATTTTAGTCTTATGAGTGCGGAAAACATATATGTATAAAAAATCTTAAGAGAGATGAGTATGAAGAGAGCACCCTTCACAATTATCCCGCCCAATTGACATCCATAATCATGGTTTTTAGATTTTATATTTAATCGAGGTCAACCTTTCTTTTCCCTTATAGAAAATGGAAAAAATGTCATGTCTTTTTAACAGTCTTAAGGTAATTACAAGGTCGTATATGTTTATTTTTTTTCTCAATCTTTTGATAAGGCACAATCACCTTATAGACAAAACGGATTAAACTTGGGTCTCCTAGGATAAATATTATTCTCTTTTTCACTAGGACCACTCGTTGGGTTCAATAACATGTGCTTTTAATATAGTTTTTTTGATGATGATATTTATTTTGTTTTCTTATTTAACTTAAAGAAAAGTGAATTTTGTTTTTTTCAAAACAAAGAAAAATTGTTTAATTTCATTTCAAGAGAAAGAATTACAAATTAGTCATATCCAAAGCACCAGAAGCATAGAGTATATAAAATACATAAAAAAAGAAAAAAAAAGAGTATGAAAAATAAAGACAAAATCCTTCACTCCATAAAAGATTGTGCAAAATCTTCAAACAAAAATCAAACAACTGTAAAACTTCGACCAGAATGCTCCAGAAAATCTTCAATACTCTCCGCTGCAAGCATCAGACACATCGACAAAACAACCATGAAAAGGCATCAAACATTGATAAGACTACCGACCATCTCAAAGGAGATAACTGCCATGAATACAGATACACATGTCACCAGGACAGAGTAAAACTGCGAAAGATGCAGAGATAGAAACTACAAAAATTACAGACATATAAATTGTCGTGAAAATAGAAAAAAGATTGACAGAAAAGCAAATATAAATATATTTTCGTCGAAGTAAAACACATAAAATTAAAAGCAAAAAAAGAGAGAAAACAACACAAATACTTATCAAAATGAACCAGTCGACGTAAAAATCGTCGCTGAAAAGAACTCAAGTAAAAAAATTAAAAAAGTAAAAAAAAAAACTATCTCAAAGAAAATGGAGAAAATGAAGAAGAGGAATTTTAAGAATTGCGGAAGATGTAGTGAATTTTGTTTTATTATAGGATGATTAAATCAAATAATTTTTTATAATTATTTTAGTTCAAATTGATCTTAAAACATACAAACTAATGTTAGTTGGACGAGAAAAATACTTATTACTTAGTTTAAGAAAGTTTAAATAATTAATTATAAAAAATATATTATTTATATTAAATTAATGTAAAGTTAAACCACAAGACGCGTGTTCACATTCTTAGTTTTAGAAATAATGAAAGAAAAGGTATTATTGTAACAAAAAATGTCGATTGGGGTTTATGTTAAGACACGGCTACGGCATTTAAAACAAAACAAATATAAAATTTAGTGTTGTTCATTTCATTATTTAATTATGAGATTGAGGGATTCATCTTTGCTCACTAAAATGAAGTATATTTCATATTTAGTAATTAAACACGGTTACCAGTCATTTATTTATGTAAAAAATAAAGTTAATACGATTAAAAATAATATGAGTAACTACACTGGTAGTCCCTAAATTTTTAGAGCGTTTTTATTATGATCACTAAATTTTTAAACTTACAATACAATCATTAATTTTTAATCTATTTTTATTACAGTCACTATCGTCCACTGCGGCTAAAAAAATACTAAAACATCAGCTCTAGGAGACCCATTTTGGTTGTAGACAAGCCAAACAAAGATGAAGTTTAGAAAATTTTATCGCATGCTCGTTCTTAGGTCAATGGGGATTTCAATTATTGAAAAGCCACGTTTTAATCTTGAATTTTGTTTATTCATTTGTTTATCGAAGCTATACAATTAATAATTCGCACGGATATGCCAAACTTAAACTTAATCACTGCAAAATTTTATTTGAACAGTTTTCCGTGTCGGCTTAAGGGCGAACTTAAAAATTAGGTCTATAATAACAAGTATTGTAAAAATTAAATTTTAAGAGTAGACCCTAATAACAAGTATTAGAAAAATATTAAATTTTAAGAGTATTTACTTAATAAAAAATATAGGAAAAAATTAGTCCCCTAATAACAAGTATTAAAAAAATTAGACCCCTAATAACGAATATTGAAAAAAATTAAACTCCTTATAAAAAAAGTATTGAAAAAACTGGTCACCTAATAACAAATATTAAAAAAAGATGCCTAATAACAAGTATTAAGACAAACTAAATTTTAAGACTAGACCTTAATAACAAGTATTAAGAAAAACTAAATTTTAAGACTAGACCTTAATAACAAGTATTGAAAAATAAAACTCTAATAATAATTACAAAAAAAAAATTAATTTTTTTTAATATTTGTTATTAGTTAGTCCTCGGCAATTGGCTTTGTTGCCCACCTCAGAGATGACCGTGCTTTCGATGAGAAATATGAAAACAACTGTTACTGCATATTTATCTCATGTCTTTCCCTTAAATGTATAATGAGAAATATGTGTTAGAAGTAAGTTGTAGAGGAAGAGAGTAAGGGTTATTGTTGATGTAGTCATGGAGAAAAAAGATGTGAGAGGAAGAAGAGGGGTTTATTAGAGGTAAAGGAGAGAATGTATAATAAGTTAATTATAAATAAATAGTTTGAAGTGTCACGTAAGTTTTTTTAAACGGTGATTGACGAATAATAAAAGTGAATTAAAAATTTAGTGACTGAATTATAAGTTTTAAAAGTTCAGTGATTATATTAAAATTGCTATAAAAGTTTAGAACTCCTAAATGCTCATAATAAGTTTGAATAAAAATTATGTCTCTTTTTGGTGTCCTTATGTATGCTCAATATTAAAAAACTAACCCATATATTACCATAGATCTTAAATCCTAAACTCTAAACCTTAAAAACTAAAGCCTATACCTTAAGCTATAACTCTTAACCTTAAGCCCTAATCTTAATTTTTAATGTTAAACCATTCATAAGGACACAAAAAAACAAACAAAAACAAATGATTTCTATTGGATAAGTTTACCCCCAACGAACATTCCCACTTGCTAAATTCAAGCAATAAATTGGAGAAGAATAGCTTGTAAGTTGTATCATAGATTCATAGTAATATTTAAAATAAAAGTCAAAACTCTCGCTCATAATATATGCAAGTAGCTCCCAACTAGTGAAATTAAAACGTAATGACACGTTGTTTTATCCAAAAAAACAGTGTAATGATGTTGAAGTTAAGGTAGATGAATGATTCTTCCCGAGTTTTCATTTAACAGAAAATTACTTTTTTGGGTATTTTTTTTATATTATAATTTTAAATTCTTAACTCTAAAAAATACATCACACTCTCAATTCCTTAAATCTTAACCCTAAATATTAACCTCAAACTCTAAAATTATTTTTTAGTATAGACATAAATAAAAGAACTAAAAAAGATAGAAAAATTCTATTCACTTTTCTTTATACTTAAATTAATACTCTAAGCTCTATTAAACAACTTTTCTAGAACTTATAGGTTACATAATTGTTCAAGTAAAATTTAAATACTGAATATAATTATGTTCTTCTGTAGAAGTAATTTTTTTTTAAAAAATAGTTTCTTTTTGTAATTTTAGTGTTGTAAGTATTATATTTTATATTATTTTGGATAAAAGTTAAAATGTAATAATTTGTATATTCGTTTTTTTAATAAAGAGAGATAATTTATTTAAAATAAATATATTTTTTAATTTTTCATAACATGCATGCATGTGTTCGGATGTCAAGTAACAAATTTTAATAATTTTATTTGAAGATATATGAAAGTAAAAAAGAACCATACAAAATTATTTATTATACTTAAAAACAAGAGTAAGCTAAATTGTATAGGTAACCGAGTATATTAATGACATATATTCTACTAATACACGGTTTTAAGAAATTTTTATATGCAACTAATACAGAGCAGTTGGATCAAACCGCTGCAGCAGCCGGTTTTCTTTTCTCTAGCAGCAGAAACCATTTTCCTTTCCTTTTTTTTCTTTTTAATTTTTTTACGTAGCCGATGGCATCATCTTTAATATTGATTATCGATAGTAAGTATTTTTTTAATTTTTAAATTTAATAACTCTTATTCTTGTTATACGCTTTTGTCTACCTTTTAATATTTTTTTATCTTTTAATACAATTTTTTTTAATCGGTCGTTTGTCTATTTTTTTCATTTGATTTTTTATTATGGTTGGATTTGACACCGTAATTGATCAAAATAGTGCGTATTAGATGATCTAATTGATCTCCTTATTCTGAACACTCAATCTGAATTCAGATACGAGCTCATAGTCACTGCTTTTGCTCACAAAAATAGAAAAATGATTATATGAAACCATATTTGCCAAGTGTTTTTGTTATAAATATTGTTAATGCTCAAAATGTAACTCATTTTAAAATGCCACATAATTTTATTATAAATAGAATTAAATTGTGTTTTGGAAATGACATTTTTACCTCACTATTTAGCCTATAAATAGTGGTCATCTTCTCATTTTGAATATCCCATAAGCAAATGATATTTGCTTTGAAAACACCTTTTGGTTTTACATGATTTTTTCTTTAAGTGTTGCTTTGAGTTGAAAGAAGATTAGTACTACTAAAGTCCATTTTATCTTTCGGGTGTACAAAATCTAAAAAATTGTGCTGATTTTATGGGGCCGTTCATCCGTTGTTTTGTAGCGATTACACATATCAGGACGAATTCGCTTTTAAGGTGGTCGTTAATACTACGAAACGTTATCGTTTGTTTAATTATTTTACTAATTTTTAGTCAGTTTTAATGCCTCTTCTTGCAGTAGTATATTTTCCAACAATAAAATGAGGATAAATGTAATGATTGCACAAATAAAATACACATAGAAGTTTTACATGGAGCACTCTAAATGACAAAGTATAACTGATAAGTAAAAAAATCACAAATTTCAAAAATAACAATCATACAAGAGATTTGTGATTAAACATGATTTGTGGGTTAATCAAACATATTCTAATCCTAATACCTAATATCTATTAACAAGGATAGATAATTATAAAAGAAGTTTGTAGAAAATTTAACCAAATTGAGTTTCATACTTTAAATAAAAGTATAATCATAGAAGTACAATCCTATACAAATTTGAGGTGTGCGACAAGATCGCACCGTAAACAGGGGTGAGTCCTTATGGAAGCCGATCGGGGCTTGGTCTCCTAAAAACTGGCAAATTGACATTTAATCCTTTAAAAAAATTAATTTTGCCGTTCAAATTTTTTTAAAAATTATTATTATATTTTAAAATTTTAAATATTTTTAATCAAATCTCCTCCGAAGTTTCTTAAAAGTTCTCATTAAGTCTCGTTTTAAAAAAATAGTTAAACCCTTAAACTTTTATAAAAATTTTAATTTAAATCCATCACAATTTCCAAAATTTAAATATAAACTTCTATTTTTTTACTATTTAAAATAAATTCCTCAAACTAGATTGTTACAATTGGGGATGGGTATTTGGCCCGGATAAACGAGTTCCGACTCGCCCGTGCCTATCCCTAGCTAAGATCTACCCCAACTTTTTTAATTATATCAGTACGAGATATTAGATCACAGGCTCTAATACTTGTACTGTTTTGTTATATATATATATATATGTGTGTATGTATGCTGTAGTCATTGTTTAGTATTTTTCTTTTTTAATTATATTATACATTAGCTTTCAATGTTTCTGACTCCGTAAATATAACATTTGAACATTTAAACCGCGTTTGAACGGCCTCTTAGATACTAATAATAATAAACGTAGGTTAGTTTGATTTTCATTTTAAACGTGATCTTAATCAGCAGCATTATTGCTCCTATATAAAGCAGCTGCTATCATTTTTCCTGCCAATCACACGCACAGACCTAAAACTTGTAACCGAGCTAAAGGAGGAAAGAGGCAAAACATGGCTACGATCACCGTTTTGCTCGGTTGTTCCATCGTACTTAACCTGTTGCTGTTTGTTTGCTTGTACTCCGATGGCGGGTGGGAGCCAAGTTGGACTCGAACTGCTGCTGCTGAAGCTGAATCCGTGGCGTCCATCTCATGTTCAGGGCACGGACGAGCTTTCTTGGATGGATCCATCCTTGATGGAAAACCTGTTTGTGAGTGCAATGCATGCTATGGAGGCCCTCGTTGCTCCGTCTTCTTACCCGAATGTATTGCCGACGCCGATAGGTAATCGACGGCACGACTCTTTCAATTCAGTTTGCCGATTATTAATGTGATTAACAATTTAACGTTGTATTGTTAAATGTTAACTCACTTGTTCCAGTGGAGATCCTATGTTCTTGGAGCCATTTTGGGTGAAACATGCTGCTAGTAGCACCATTGTGGTACCCGGATGGCATCGGATGAGCTACGAATTCAACGACGGTTCACTCGTATCTAAAGAACTCGACGCTCGAATTCGTAGGCTTCATGCGGTTGTCGGAAATGCAGTGACCGATGGGAGATACATCGTATTCGGTGGCGGTGCTACCCAACTTCTTCATGCCGCCGTGCATGCACTCTCCGATCCGTTTTCGCCCTCGAGAGTTGTCGCTTCAACCCCATACTATCCGGTACGATCCAAGCCCGGCAGATAAAGATTTAATGGCCATAGGCGATTTAACGGCTAAATCCAATCATGTCTGTTCCTACAGGTTTACAGGAACAAACAGAGTTTTTCAACTCACAGGATTACAAGTTCGAAGGAGATGCTTCATTGTACAAAAACAGAAGAGTTTGTGAGGGGAATTTCATCGAGTTTGTGACTTCACCAAACAATCCTGATGGGCAATTAAAGAAGGCAGTACTTGAAGGCCAATATGTGAAGACAATACATGATCTTGCTTACTATTGGCCACATTATACAGCAGTGCCAGCTCCTGTAGATGAACATCTCATGATTTTCACTCTCTCTAAGCTTACCGGCCATGGCGGAAGCAGATTTGGGTAACTATATTTCCTATCCTTCTATTAACTTTTGACCATTTCCTTTTGGTTTTAAATATGCAAGAGGACTTGTACTCTTTTCCAATTTAAAACAATAAACGAAGACGATTGGAAAAAAATATTTTACCTTTATCATAGTTGATAGGTCAACGATTAATAATAAAATTGAGCATAAGTCGAAGAAAGAAGCCTAGATTTTCAAATAAAAAAAATACTAAAATTCATTTTTTATAAGTATGAAATATAAAAACTAAATTTTAAAAGGATTATTATCCTATGGAACGGCCGTGAAAAAAAGTTTATAAAGCGCAAATATTTTAGGGTTTAGAGATTATGGTTTAGAGTTTTAGCAAACGTAGTTAAGTTTTAAGGTTTGATAATAAATTTTATGGTTTAAAAATTAGAATTTATGGGTTAAAATTTAGAATTTAGGATTTAAGTTTCCTAAAAGAATATATGTGAGCTTTAGAAGTTCGATTGTAGAAAAAAAAATTCATTACGGTGCATAAAAAATTACCCATTTAAAAATGGTACAAATAATTTCTAGTATTTGTTTTCTAAAGCCTTAATTTGGGTGTGGATTTTTGTATCCTCAGATGGGCAATCATAAAAGATGAGGCTGTGTATGAAAGGATGCTTAACTATATGAGTCTAAGTACGTATGGAGTTCCTCGAGAGACTCAGCTACGAGTTCTGAAGCTGCTAAAACTCGCCACTGAAAACGAAGGAAAGGAAATGTTCAACTTCGGATACAAAACAATGAGCAACCGCTGGAGAAAGTTGAGCAAAACCATGTCCACGTCTAAGCGATTCTCAATCCAGGAGCTTGAGCCCCAACGCTGCTCTTTCTCCCAAAAACTCAGAAAACCTACACCAGGTAATTTCAAATCATAAACACCAAACACAACAACCGAAAAACGAGTTGTGAACTTAAAAGTTTTTGATGGCAGCTTTTGCATGGCTCAAGTGTGAAAGAGAAGAAGATAAAGATTGTAACGCGGTGCTGAACTCGGTCAATGTAACCGGACGTGATGGTAGCTTGTTCGGGGCTGAAAGCAGATACGTACGGCTTAGCTTGGTGCAAAGCGAAGATGACTTTGACTTGCTGCTGGAAAGGATGAGACTGCTTGTTTCCCGAGAAAATGATGATTCTGGTGATAGAATCAATGAAATTATGCCGCGAAATGAAACTATTGGGAAATATCTGCCATCGGCAAGGGTGAATGGTAGCTATGAGTGGGATTTTGACCCTGTTTTGCAATTAGCAGAGAGCTACAATGGATTATATTAACTGAAAGTTGATTTGATTAACGAATTGTATAAAAGAATTAGTAAAATTAATTGATAGCTGATAAATGTTTGTTTATTTTTTTTCATTAACGAGAAAATCATACATGAAAAATATTACTACATGCCTGATTAAAAATCTCTCTAAATCTAGTTGAAGGAAAAGAGTACATGTGATAATATAAAATGTTCATAACAATAAAAAAAATAAAGCAATAAACTAACAGAACTAACAACTAGTGATGTAAAAACAGGTCAACAGTTGGGTTTCAGGTCGGGCTCTGTCAGGTCGGGTCAAATCGGTTACAGGTCATTTCAGGCCATTTTTTGTTTTGACTCGATTCGGTTCGGGTTCGGGTTCATTTCGGGTCGGGTTCATTTCAGGTCGGTTTCAATTCAGGTCAAGTTCATTTCGGGTCGGGTTTATTTCAGGTCGGGTTCATTTCAGGTCGGTTCATTTCAGGTCGGGCCAAAACGGTTAATTGGCAGGTTGATTTCAGGTCGGTTTCGTTTCAGGTCGGGTTCATTTCAAGTCGAGTTCATTTCAGGTCGGTTTCATTTCAGGTCGGGTTCGTTTCAGGTCGGTTTCGTTTCAGGTCGGGTTCGTTTCAGGTCGGGTTCGTTTCAGGTCGATTTCGTTTCAGGTTAGGTTCTTTTCAGGTCGGTTTCGTTTCAGGTCGGGTTCATTTCAGGTAGGGTTCCTTCAGGTTTAGGGTTTATTGTGTTATGTGTAGTGTAGGGACTAGGGAATAGAGATTATAAAGTTTATTATAAAGTTTATTATAAAGATTTAAACGACATAACTTAATTAAGTCATTTAAGTTATTTAAGTTATTGTAAAGATTTAAACAACATAACTTAATTAAGTCATTTAAGTTATTGTAAAAGTTATTTAAGTTTTTATATATTCACTGTTAATTATAAAGTTTTAAACAACTTAACTTAATTAAGTCATTTAAGTTATTCAGGTTTCTATAAAGTTAATTAAGTATGTTAAGTTAATAAAAAAATTTAGTCATATTATGTTAATTAAGTATACAGATTTAATTTAATAATATTTATTCATTTAACTTAATTTAATTAAGTATAAAAATTTAATTTAATAATGGTTATTCATTCAACTTAAGTTAAATAAGTATAATAATTTATCTTTGAAGTTATTTTAAAATAAAAGTTAAGTTAATTAGAAAAACAATTTGATTTAATAATGTTTATTCATTCAACTTAAAATGAATGCAAGTTAATTAAAGTTATTTTTAATCTTAAGTTAAGTTAATTTAGCATTACTTTATTCATATTATTTATAAAATGAATGTAAGTTTTAAAATGAATACAAGTTAATTAAAGTTATTGTTAACTTAAAAGATTATTTTTATTATTTTTAATTAAAGTTATCTTTTAATTAATGATAATTTATTATCACTTGATATTTATTCATTCAATTTATCTTTTAATTAAAGTTAAGTTAGTTAATTTATTAATACTTGACATTATTATTAATTTTTAAATTTATTAAAATTTGACATTATTTTATATTCATTAAATATAACTTCTTCAAATGTCAGATAATTATCATTATCAGCAAATCAAATAATAGTATCAGTTCAGGTCAATATCAGTTCAGGTCAAGAACAGTTCAGGTCAATAACAGTTCAGGTCAATATCAGGTCGGGTTCAAAACAGGTCGGGTTCAAAATAGGTCGGTTTCAAAACAGGTCGGGTCCAAACAGGTCGGGTTAAATCGGTTATCTGGCAGGTTAGTCTCGGGTTCGGGTTCGTTTCGGTCGGGTACAGGTCGGGTTTGGTTACTACAGTAACATGTTAAATTCGGGTTCAGGTTCACTTCGGTCGGGTGCAGTTCGGGTTCGGTTTCTACAGTTACAGGTCAAATTCGGGTTCAGGTTCGTTTCGGTCGGGTGCAGGTCGGGTTAGGTCATTAAATTCTCGGGTTAAACCAGGTTCTGACTCGATCGGGTTTCAGGCAGGTTACCAGGTTGGGTCAGTTTTTCACACCCCTACTAACAACCAAACATATGCTAACCCTCAACAGCATCAACTCTACCAGATAATTATTTAATTATTTAAACAAGTAAAATGATATATAAGGACATGATTATATTCGATACTTGTTTAAATAGTTTATTAGTCATCAATATTTTTTGTATAATAATAACAATTAGATTATAAAAAATTATTTTTTAATATAACATTACTAAGCATATTTGAAGGATCTATATATTAATTATATAATTATTTATAATATAATATAATATAAATATAATTATATAAATATAAATATAAATATAAATATAAATATAAATATAAATATAAATATAAATATAAATATAAATGTGTGAGAATAAAAAGAAAAAATATAAAAATATTAGTTTACAATTGTCTCAATGTAAATACGTAAGAGTGAAAAATTAAAATAAAAAAGGCTAAATTTAGGTTATTTGAAGATTTTTGATAATTGTTAAGGGTAAAAAGGTCTTTATAATTCTTATGTCAAAACCTCTTGTTGAGTTGATCAAATGATGGCTAAACACCAAGTGGGGGTGAATTAGTGGAATAAAAATTAAAGGGTGCAAATAGATAATCTAAAAATGAAGACAATGAGATTTTAGAGTGGTTCAAGCTTCAAACAAGCTCTACATCCACTACCTCAGCACACTATTGAGGATTTCAACAATTCACTAACTTGAATTCGTCTCATTTTCTCGGCTTAAGAGGAAACATTACAAATCGGTCAATCTCTCTACTTATAGATTGACCTAATATCACTCTTTTACAAAGGAAAGATAGGCAAACTTTGTATGTACCTCTCAAAGACTAATTGTTTACACAATTACACATAAACACTCCCCAAACTCTAAAAACATTTACAATGAAAAATTTCAAATGAGTTAGGTACAAGAATTTGACTCTAAAGGCACAAGTGTTTGGAATGAATGCTTTGATGTTGCTTGAATGTTCAATAGTTGTTACTGATGCTTTGGAGACTTATTTTTATACTTTCTCATTGAATTCTAGCCGTTTGGGTGGTTGAGATCATCAATAGAGTCGTTGGCACTCTCCCTTCCCTCCATAAATGCTGTTCTGCAACTACCCGTACCGGAACACGAGGCCCTGTATCAAAATGGTTACCAAAAAAAGAAAGAGTTGTTGTGTGTAAAAAGAGCCCGTATCGAAACGGCTATAGGCCGTATCGAAACAGTTTGAAACTGTAAAATGTAAAAAAGGGCCGTGTTAAAACGGATAAGGGTTGTATCGAAACGTTTTGAAACTGTAAATTAGTGTTTCGAAACAGGCTAGGGGGTGTATCGAAATACTTAACCAAATTTTCAAAAGTTTGTTTCTGACAAGTAACGTCTAGTTCATTTAATGCTCAATTTTAAAACTACTTAACCCTGTATCGAAACAAGTATGAGCCACTTCGAAACAATACATAAAATAAAAAACACAGATGAAGGTTGTATCGAAACGAGTATGAGCCGTTTTGAAACGGACGTTTTCAGTGGCAAAACGTATCGAAACACTTTGAGGGTGTTTAGAAACGTCTGAGTAATTTTGTATATTTTGGCTTTGAAACACTTAAAAAAATTTATGGGGTTTAAATTTTGACTTCAAAACAGTTTAGGTATAAATTTTACTTGTCAAAATCAAGTATTTTGATTACTTAAAAATTTATTTACTTTGCAATTAAGTCCTTATATTATTTGTTATATCAAAATCAAATATTGGTTTTACACCTCTGATTTTAAAAAGTTCCTATTAGCGTCTTTTTCAAAATTAGAGATTTCATCACAATTCACTATTCACCAAACATCCAAATTAATAGATTTGACCGGTCAAACCTCTAATTTTAGCTTAAATCATTATTTACTAATCATGACCTATGTTACTAGTAGATGGCACCTTGAAGAAGTGGTAACACATTTTTTATATAATGCTGCCATGCCAGCCTATTAATGGTGGGAGATATCTCTTCCTATTCTAATCCGTTATTTAACATCTAGTTAATTTAACAGAATGAAGCGTTAGACTTCTTTAACAAGGTCGGTGGTTTGAATTATGATGTTTTGAATAAAAAATTATATTGAGATCACTCTTATAATAGATTTATGAAAGACTCGATGCAGATTAGTCGGTGAATAAATCATAAATGTAATTGTGTGAGAACGGACTCATGTGGCCAGAGATGGTGATGAATGGTTGTGGAACGTTTATGGAGATAGTGAACGACAGAGAAGAGAGAAAAGGGGAAAGTGATTTTATTAGAAATTGAACTTATTGGTATATTTCTCATAGCAAAAGGTGGGTTTATATAACCCAAACTTATAACAAAATACTAACAAACTTAACAAAATAATAGGCTGAAACAGCTGGCCCAACTGAACACAATACTAACAAACTTAACAAAATACTAATTATTTTATTTTCTAACATTCATCCTGCTTTCTTCTTCTTCCGTCTTCTACTTCTTCAAACCGTTGAGATGCTAGAACAACAATAGATCGGCTTTTGAACAAACGCTTTCTTCAAAAAAAAGATGAGCTGCCGCAAAAAGCAAGAATCTTCTTTCTTCTTTCACCATTTTTTCATCTGAAGTTCCTTCTGAAATAGAAATTGTATTTCTTTTTAGGTGGTTTACTGAGAATCGAAGGTGTTCTTCATCCTTTCGTTCTTCTTTACTCACCTTTTTGTCCTACATTATTCTTTTCATTCGAAATTTCTTGAGGAAAAAAGTAATGAAGAAATCCAAATCTGAATTTACTGAGCAACACAATTCTGTGGCAATAGTGACCAACGATTAATAGTAATATCAGCTAGAAAACCTAAACCATCACCTGCTTGTACAATAACATGAGATACTAACCAATAACCAGGCTCACCAAATCTCAATCAACTCATAACCAATAACCAGAACAAGCTAACAACATCGGCAACTTCAAATCGTATTCAGAACTAATAGCTCAATCCAACTTTGGTGACCAGATGCACTAATCGGTGAAGCATCTAAGGCAAGGTACAATCAATCGAAAGAAGTATTCATCATTCACAGTGACATTTTGTCGAACAGGAAACATGCTATCCATCTCATTATTTTTAACCAAAAAAGAAAACACTCAATCGAATATACCAACAATAAGAGATCCACACAGAAGTTCAACCACAATGCTACAGCAATGCTCATTTCCCAATTCCAAAGAATGAACAAGAGAACATCATGGTATGAGTCCACAAGAGTATACGCAGCTTCAAAACACGAACAAACCTCAACTTAACAAAAGGTGGGTTTATATTTCTCATAGCAAAAGGTGGGTTTATATAACCCAAACTTATAACAAAATACTAACAAACTTAACAAAATAATGGGCTGAAACAGCTGGCCCAACTGAACACAATACTAACAAACTTAACAAAATACTAATTATTTTATTTTCTAACAAATTGTACTAAAAGAATCTATCTATTAAATTTTTTTGGCATTCTTTAATTGTAGGTACGTGCTAGGTTAAAGCTAATCAATTGACATTAGAACTTCTAATGATAATTTTTTAAGGATAAAAATAGTTTGTGTTGTTGAAGTAATCTTCGATTGTATCATATGGATAATGGATCGGAATGTAAACAAACAAAGTTGGATTAATTTTGGGGGGACTTCCATGTTTTATAACAAGTCAATTGGCTGAAACTAATACTACTTGTGATGAAATTAGATAACTTTAATTTAAGAAAACTCATTAAATTCATCAACTCCGATTTTTAACTAATAAAACAGTTATTTTTATTTAATAAATAAAAAATATAATAAATCACATTCTCGAACTAAAGTAGAATACTCACTTTAATCGGAAAAAATCGAAAATACATACAAACACCGTTGCTGACGATGAAGAAAACATTATCAATATGAGAGATGAAAAAGAGAAAACAGATATAACAACGACTCCACATTGACAACTGACTTTATTATAATTCAAGTGTGATATGTTTATGACAATTGCGAGTACCGATTAATATGAGAGAACCAATATAAAGATCCAAATCACAGGTAAATTAATAAGATAACTAAATAAATGTCATACGGAGATGTGATGCCATCAAACCTTTAATAAAAAAAATGAAAAAATGACAAAATATAAAAGAATACAACACAAATTATGATAAAGCATGGACAACAATAGTATAGTTAAAGATTGACTACGCTATTTTTTTAGGAAAATAAAAATAAAAAAGTTAAAAAGAAAAAGAGAGAATGAAACAGTAAACGGCTCTTATTAGGATCGAGAGGTTCACAATTATTTAAGGGTTTATTAAGTCCAATTTTAATATTGCAAAACAAGTTGCTTAAAGTATATTTCTAAACTTAGAATTCAATATAAAGAAATGGATTGAAAATGAAATAAAATTATAATCGAGTAGAAAAGGTTCTTTGAAATAGGTTCGGATTTAAAGAATATTCAAGTCTAACAGGAGAGAGAGAAAAAAGACTGAATGATTTTAAAGAAATTGAAAGTGGGCTAAAGTATACTTATAAATTTTTAAGTTGAATTAATGACTTGTCCGATGAAAATGATGTAATGAGAATAGATTTTTTTAAATAAAGTTAAAAGTTTAATTTTTAAAGTTGTTAATTGAGTAAATCTAGTTTAGAAGATGTATATCTAATACCGGTGATTATATAAGGTATGATAAGATCTTAAATTTTTGGGGAAAAATAGATTAAGCCCTAATTTTTTACAACCAATTAAGTTGTTATACTCTAAAATTTCATCAATTCACCACTTTGACTAATGTTGACTGTTAATTCTAATAATTTTTTAGACCAGTTGGTGTAACGTGTCGTGTTACAGTGTTATCGATTGATATTTTTAGAATTTTTTATTTTATTTAAAAATTCTAAAAACATAAAAATTATAAAAAATGATTTTCTAGAAAAATATGTAAATGTCACATGACAAATTTGTAGTGAGTTACGTGACAATAATATTTCAATAAAAAATTATTAAAAATTGATGGTCAAAATCGATCAAATGGCTTAATTGATTAAATATATTGATTTGTGGGTTTAATTGAGTATAAAAAAAGTACAAAAACTTAATTGATTTTTTTTAAGTTAATAAGCTTAAAGCACCCTTAAGCTTACAAAAAAAAAAAAAAAAACAAACTTACATGACGGTATTTATTGACAAAAAAAGTTATTTACCTCCTTCAGTGTGTCTCGCCTATAATTTTTTGACACTCTTCTTTATTTTTGTTAACTCATTTGATAAAAGGTTAATATATATGTTTTTTTGTTCATAACTTTGATTTTGATCTATAATTTGATCTTAACTTTCTGTGGTGCAATTTGATCTCTGAATTTTTGTTGGATGTAATCTAACTATTGATCTTGACTTCGATATGCAATTTGCCCCCCTATATTTTTTAATATAAATTCATACTTAATAAATATTTATATTTGCATTAAATCAAAACTTGAAATATAAATCCTAACACTTTAAATAATTTTTAATGTAACACCCGTGTTTTGGGTTAGGAGTTAGTCGGGTTAGTTGGTCCGAGTCGGTAAAATTAATCTTAACCAATTTGACCTTGGCTTGAGCCAATTGAGTTTAAATAATAAGGAGGGACCAATCTTGTGATTTAACCCAAAATAATCTAAAAGGTAGACAACTTTTGAAATTAAAAAGAACAAAAGAAAAGTGGTCTTCCTCCATTTTCTCCCCCAACATGAAAAGCAAGACTAAACCCTCTCTAAAGCCCTAAACACTATTCCATTGATTTCTTCTTCAACTCAAGGTCATTTTTAAAGGTAATTGCATATCTACACTCTCCTCTTCATTCTCTACATTTACCTAGTTTTAAAATTTAAAACTATCAACTTTTGGAAATTTAGGGTTTGAAGAAAGTTTGAGTTTTTATTTAGTTTTTCAATTGGTTTTGAATTATTGAGTTGGGTTTTGGTTTAGTCACCTTAAAATACACCTAATATGTTAAAATGAGTGAGTTTGGGTGAAAACCCGAAATGGGTCATTGTGGTCATGTTTGAAGTGTCTAAAACTTGGTTTTTGGTGAGTTTTAGGGTTAGGTTGAAGGGCTGATGGTTTAGGGATGTTAGGAAGGTGTTTTGGGACCATTTGGGTGTCATTTGGGTGTTTGAAAACATGGTTTTCAGCTAGGTTTTAAGGGAGCACGAAAATGGACATTGTGGGTGATTATTTGGATTGGAATTTGTTGAAGTTTGGCTTGTACTTAAGGGTTGGGTTGGTGACTGAGTTCTAGCATTGATTGTGAGTAATGGATGTGTTTTTGATTGGCTAGAAACAAGAGGAGACATTGGAGAAGCAACGGGATCGAATCCGGGCGTATAGGAGGCTTGCTTTGGTTACTAAGGAAGGGTGGTGAGTAACTTTAAATATGTTTTAAAGTTGGTTCAAGTGTGCATAGTGTATGTAATGGATGTGTTTTTGATTGGCTAGAAACAAGAGGAGACATTGGAGAAGCAACGGGATCGAATCCGGGCGTATAGGAGGCTTGCTTTGGTTACTAAGGAAGGGTGGTGAGTAACTTTAAATATGTTTTAAAGTTGGTTCAAGTGTGCGTAGTGTATGTGTGGAATGTGCTTGGTAGGCCATTCCTATGAGGGAGTTAAATTGGTAACTTAACTCCTTGAATTCTATTATGCTATTTATGCCATTGCCTACTTGTTATTGTGAAGTGTTGATTGGTTTGTATATGTGTGCTTGATATGTATATGTAATGAGTATGAGATATGAATGGTGGATATGAGATGTGGTAAATGAAATTGGCACTAATTAACTTACCGGGTGTAAATGATCGATCATTAGGATTAGTGTGCACACAAATTGAGTCAAAACGTACGTGGCCTTGATGGCGTTGAGTCATCAAGGAGGAGTACGGTGATGTAATATTCCACTGGAAATTTATATATATTCTACGTGATGATGAGTGGAATCCCATCCGTAGGGCATGTGGTGATGAGTGGAATCCCGCCCATGCAAGGTCCGGTGATGAGTGTAATCCCACCGAGGTAATGTTGTTGTTGAGATTAAATCCGCACATCCGAGTAAACTAATAGTGGCCAATTGAACTTGTTCTTACAAATATGATGTTATGATGTTGATGTATGATGTTGAGCTTAGTATGATGTAAGATGCCATATTATGACTCTTGAAAGACTAGCTAGGTTGACTCGTTGATTACCTATGTATGTTGTATGTGAGATTAGGATTTGCATGCTTGAACCCTGCATTGTTGATATTTTCGATTTTAGAGCATCCTCACTAAGCTTCAAGCTTACGCTCTCATTTTCAACAATACAGATCATTAGCGTGGTGTTAGCACGGAGCAAGGCGAAGGGGCTTTCCAAGTTTTTGTTGCTCAAGTACGGTTTAGCAATTATGTAGTAGCTTAGCAATGTGGCAAGAGTGTGTTTTGTATGAGCGATGTATGACTCATATATGTGTTGATGTTTATGAATTGACTTTGTTTGTAAACATGTTATGTCTTGCCAAATGCTTGTGTGATGGTATGCCTTATGAATGTTTAGGTTGCTTTTGAATGATATGTAAATCTTATTGTGATGAATTGTGCCTTTTGGCTTTTAAGTCTTCAAGCATGCCTTTACATGTAATGTTGCCTCTTGTGTAAATGCCATGAATGGATGTTTCATCTTATGCCTTGTGTGTTTGAGCATGTTTGACATAGGATCCATGCCTCTAGTTCATGTATGCTTGTGTTGAATGCTTCTTGGAGTTGTTGAGGGCTTTTGGGATCATTTAGAGTTGCCTAAGTCCGATTTTTGAATGTTGCAGACAGTTAGTGTATCGAAACGGGCTGAGCCGTTTCGGAACGGGTAAGGCTTCAAGGACCCTGTATCGGAACCCGTTTCGGTACGGTTTGGCCACTATGAGCCCTTGTTCCGAAACAGGTTTTGGAACGATTTTGCCACTGTCCATGCCTGTTTCGAAACCAGTTTTGAAAGGCCAAGGCCAAATTGTAGCCCTATTCTGAAACGTGGTGGAGGCGTTTCGGTACGGGTGACTTGCTTTTTACCTGGAGCCCGTGTTTCGAAACGGGCAGTACCTGTTTCGAAACACAGGCCTGAATGTGGGCTTTTAGGCATCTCTAAAGGGTCTCAATGCTCGGGTTAGGCCTGTTATGTTGTAGGGTCTCTCGGGAGTCTTGTTTCCGCTGTAGAAATCACTTAAGAATCGATTATGCCTCTAGTAAGAATGTAATTTTTTTTAAAAAAAATTAGGGTCGCTAACCGAGGGGGAATCTTAACGGGTTTCGCTTCGGTTTTCCCCGTGTGGCCCACTCGGACCGGTCATCCGGCCAGACCGGGACGAGGGGTTACACTTTTTGGTATTAGAGCCTGAGGTTACCGAGACCTCGGGCAGGTAAGTGAGGTAAGCTTGATGTGTTAAGTAATTGTATTGCTGGAAGTATGCTTTGCCATGAAATCTCGTTGTTTGAATATTTATATGATGTTTTGGAGCATGGATTGTTGCGTTTGGTGTAGAGTCTAGTGCCCATTGCTACTATTGCTTAATTTAAAAAGGTTTTCGTAAAGGAAGTACTTGAACACAGTTGGACCCTTGCTTTTGCTAACGTAATCCTTATCTGCTTGTTGTTGTTTGTTGTAGTTATAATCTTACTAGCTGTACCATGAGACCACGTGGGAGGCCTTGGATGGTTCGATCGGAACCACGGGCAGCGGCTCCAAGAGTTGAGCCAATAGTTAGAGTTGAGGCTCAAGTGGGAGAGCCTGTGGTTGGAGTTGGAGCTCCTCCACCACCTCCACCACCACCACCTCCTCCACCAGGAGTAGGAGGCGAGGCCGGGGCTGAAGGAGAGGGACCTCAGGGAGGCCAAGGACCGGCCGGAATAGACTTAGCTCCTTTGGTTCAGACGATAGCCGGGTCTTTTCAGGCTGCAGTAGCTGGAGGTCAGGCAGCAGCACATCATCAAGGAGAGGGCACTGGTTTGCCATTAGAGAGACTCCGTGGTCTAGGGGCCGAAGAGTTCAGAGGGTCTACACCGGAGAGATCTAAGTTATAGTTTGAGAAGACTGTCCGTATCCTCGCACAGATGGGATGTACCGGAGAGCGCAAGTTAGGGTGTGTTGAGTCTCTGCTTTAGGGAGATGCCTACACTTGGTGGGTCACCATCACTTCGGGTATGGATGAGGCCGAGATTACTTGGGAGTTCTTTGAGTCAGCATTCCGTAAGAAGTATTTTGGTCCGTGATACCTCGATGAGAGGAATAGGGAGTTTATGGCTTTGCTTCAGGGGAGTATGACTGTGACAAACTATGAGATTCGATTTGTTAGACTGAGTTAGTATGCACCTGAGCTTGTTTCTGCTGAGGTGGAACGATGTAACCGTTTCCGTTATGGGCTGAATGAAGAGATCAAGAGGTATACTCTAGCTTCAGACTACACTGATTTTGATGTCTTGGTCGCGAGGGCCAAGGACTTAGAGCACAGTTTGGGCTTGACCAAACGGTCTGGTGGTTCTAGTTCGGGTAAGAGGTCCAGTGACTTTGATAGAGGCGATGCCAAGAGGCATCGGGACAACAGGCATCACTACGATCATAGGCGTGGTGGCGGTAACCACGATAGGGGCCAACAGGGCCAGAGGGCTGGTGGGAAGTTTCCCACATGTGCTACTTGCGGGAGGAACCACACCGGGGAGTGTTGGGGGAATTTCCACTCGTGTTGGAGTTGTGGGGCTAGAGATCATATTAGGCGTGACTGTCTACATCAGGTGGGGCAGACACCAGCTCAGGCTCCTGCTAGAGCAAATGACTTTCAGAGAGGCCGCGGGCGCGGTAGAGGTAACTTCCAGCCGAGAAATGATGGTCAGAGGAACATAGCACATGTAGTTGCAGTCCAACCGGAGGGCGGAGGACAGGCCAGAGTTTATGCTCAGCGTGGGGACCAACATGACACAGATGTGATCGCAGGTAACTTCTCGATACAGTCCTTGGGTTTACTTTCTTTGATTGACTTCGGGTCTACACATTCCTACATATTGAGTGAACATGCACAGTCATTGAATTTGCCTTGTGAAATGTTAGAGGTAGGAGTTAGTGTTTGTAACATCCGGGTTTAGGGGTTAGGTGAAAATAATATTTTAATATTATTTTGGGTTCGGTTCTATGATTTAAATAATGGTCCGGGTTTGACTTTCAAAATTAATTAAATTAATGATAGACTAAGTTTTGGAATTAAAACCCCAAATGACCATGGAAAATATGTCCTTGTGAATAATCCATTTCATTAAGGGCAAATGGGTCATTGAACTTTCAATTTAAAACAAAACAAACCAAAAACCCAATTCTTCACTCATCTTCTCCCTCTCTCCCAAAATCTCAGACAAACCTCCCCAAAGCCATTGAAGCTACTGTTCCATCATCCTCCTTCTTCATTTCAACTCCGAATTTAAAGGTGAAGGTAAATTTGAACTCCCCTCACCTCCATCTTCTTAAAAGTACTCTTCTTTTTCATTTTCATGAAGTTCTTGGGAAATAGGGGTTTTGAATATTTTGAATAAAAATTGTGCCTTTTGTGTAGCTAATCGTAATATTTTGATTTGTTATGGTTGGTTATGGGATATAGAAGTCAAATGGTATGATATATGTGAATTTCAAAGGGTTTTGAACAATTTTTGGAATTGGGTTTCAAAGGGGTTTTTGGAGGGTTTTAAAGAGGTTTTGGGGGTTGTTTAAGGTTGGTTTTTGAGGGCTGATGTTAGTATAATATATGAGGGCTGCTTTGGGTGTGTTTGATGGTTATTTGGATGCTTGAAATGGGAGATATTGGTGGGCTTTAAGGGCAGCTCGGAAATTCTGTTCTTGGGACTTGTTTTGGGTATTGAGTGCTTGAAGTATTGTTCCGGGTTGTTTCCGTTGATGAGATATTGATTATGAATGTTTTGTTTGTGTTTGAGATTGATTAGAACCGAGTTTGGGCGTCGGTGAAGCTTTGGAAGAGAATCCGGGAATTTGAAGAACGGTCGCTTGCGTGGTCTTTGAGCTAGGAAGTTTAGGTGAGTGGTTAATTGTTTTAAACGGTTTTAGATTGGTTGGTTCGAGTAGTTGGACTAGGTTGGGCTTGGTAGACCCACCTAGAGTTAGGATTAGGGTGGTAGCCTAATCCTAAGCTTGATCTAAGCCTTTGGATGAACTCAAATGTATGAATGTATATGCCTCGTATGTCTGGCGATATGAATGCCTATGTATATTGTTTTATGCATGCGAATTAAGGCATGGGTTGTATTGCTTAAAGCATGCATGGTGATGGTTCATGGTTGTGTCCATGGTAAGTACGTGCTAAGCACGGAAATGATTGAAATGAGTAATGTGGAATGAGTAAAATATTGGCACTAGTATACTTAAATACAAATGATCGATCATTAGGACGTTAGTGTGTACACATGAGTCTAAAGTCGCGCGTGGCCTTGGTGGCATTGAGTCACCAAGGAGGAGTACGGGTACGCCCGGAAATGGTATTTAAATATAGTCGGTGATGAGTGGAATCCCATCGACGGGGCGTGAGGATGAGTGGAATCCCCTCCGCGAGACCGGTGATGAGTGTAATCCCACCGTCAGGTAATGGTTGTGTTGTTGGATGTGAGTTCCAACGGTTGTCCGCGTATTTGAGTCATAACTAGGTGCCAATGTTGATTGATATGTGCATCAATGTGTTGAGATTTATGAGCTGTTTGGATGTTTAAATGTGATTACATGTATGGTAGTGTTGAGCTCATGATTATGGCATACATGTGATATATTGCTCATGCATTTATATCTTGTGGACTCTTGACAAATGTAAATTGCCTTGGCTAGATCGTGCTCGGACCCTGCAGTGTTGAGGTTTGATTTTAGAGCTTACCCTCACTAAGCATTATTGCTTACGCTCTCTTTGTTCAACATTGCAGATCCTTAGTTCGTGGGTTGCTCGGGCAAGTGGAGGGCCTCCAAGTGTGATTTTGGACTGTGTTCATCAAGTATGGTTTTAATGCTAAGACATGTAATAGTTTAAGCAATGGGATGTGTAAGGTTTTGTTGGATTGTTGTTGGTTGTTTGGAGCATGTGTAGACTCCTTAGTATCTTGCTTTTGCATGGTTGTGTTGCCATGTTGATTGTTAACTCATGCCTAATTGCTTACTCGCATGTTAGCCTTATGCTTTAGGAGTTTATATATGTGTTTGACCTATGTTTGAATGAATGCATGTTGTGGGAATGTTGCCTTAGAGTTAGACATGTCTAGACCTTGTTGAAGCATGCTAGTATGTTGGTATATCTTGGGTTTAAATGCTTGGCTGTTGTATGGTGCTTTGGGGATGTTTTGGGGCATCCTTGTGCCTCAAAACAGCCCAGAAAAGTCTGCAGACAGGGGGTGTTTCGGAACGGGTTCCCGTGTTCTGAAACGGCCCCTGTGTATATGGCCTGCCGTTTCGAAACGGATGAGGGTCGTTTCGGAACGTTTTCGCTACTGGAATTTTGAGAAATTGGCGAGATGAAGCCGTTCCGAAACGGGCCTCTGAAGTTCCGAAACGGTCAAATCTCGTTGACCACGAGATATTGACCGTCAAGGTCGTTCCGATACGGGTCACCCCTGTTTCGGAACGGTCACCTTGTGGTTGACCCAGGCCCGTTGACCAGGTCAGGGCGTTTCGGAACACCCTATAGGTGTTTCGAAACGGCCTGCTGAAATGAAGTAAAATGGACTGTTTGTGTTTGTTTGGTCGGTGAATGTTTCGTTGATTGTATCTTCCGCTGTTGTGCCACACTTAGGTCTAAAATTATGCATGTAGACAAGATAAGATAAAAAGAAATTTTCTGGGTCGTTAACCGTGGGAAAGCCTTAATGGGTTTCGCTTCGGTTTTCCCCGTGTGGCCCACTCGGACCGGTCATCCGACCAGACCGGAACGAGGGGGTTACACTTGTTGGTATCAGAGCCTAAGGTTACCGAGACCTTGGGCAGGTAAGTGAGGTAAGTTTAAGTTTTTTTTAAGTTGAATTGCACGGTGTTTGCTTGTTCTGCAAGAATGGTTGCTTATGCGACAAGTATGCTGATTGTTTTACTTTTAAGCATGTGTGTGTGGGTCCCATTGCTACTATTACATTGGAAAAATGATTTTTAAGTGAGGAAACATACTTGGACACTTGGAAGCCTTGCCTTGCTAACCCAACTTGTATGTTTGTTTGTTGTGGTTGTAGTTAATATCTGTGAGAGCAATGTCTAGACCGAGAGGTAGGCCGAGGTTGGTTCGTCAGGAACCACGAGTTGTGGCTCCTGTTGAGCCGGTAGTGGGTGCGGGAGCTCACATAGAGGGACCGGGGGCAGCGGGAGTTGGCGCTCCTCCACCACCTCCACCACCACCACCTCCTCCACCGGGAGTTGGGGGCGAGGATGGAGTCGGAGGAAATGGACCTCAGGGTGGCCAAGGTGGCCAAGGTCCAGCTGGAATCGATATGACTCCGCTAGTGCAAGCAATAGCGGGAGCTTTCCAGGCCGCAGTTGCGGGAGCCCAGGCTGCAGCTCAGCCTAGGTGTGATGATGCTAGCTTACCTTTGGAGAGGCTCCGTAGCTTAGGGGCCGAGGAGTTTAAAGGATCTTCTCCGGAGAGGTTGGAGTTATGGTTGGAGAAGACAGTTCGTATCTTGGCTCAGATGGGTTGTGCGGGCGCACGTAGATTGGGTTGTGTGATCTCACTGCTTCAGGGTGATGCCTACACCTGGTGGGTCACCATCACTACCGGGGTTCCAGAGGCCGAGATAGATTGGGATTTCTTTGAGTTTGCTTTCCGGAAGAGATACTTGGGGCCGAGGTACTTGGATGAGAAGAAGCGAGAGTTTATGGCTCTTACTCAGGGGGATGCTTCTGTGACTGATTATGAGATCCGCTTTGTTCGCTTGAGTCAGTATGCCCCAGAGTTGGTTCCTACGGAAGTGGAACGCTGCAACCGATTCCGTTACGGATTGAACGAAGAGGTTAAGAGGTACACGTTGGCTTCTGACTACTCAGACTTCGATGTGTTGGTCGCTAGGGCCAAGGATTTGGAACATAGTTTGGGTTTAGCCAAACGAGCTGGTGGTTCTGGTTCTGGAAAGAGGCATAACCACTTTGATGGTAGAGATGCTAAGAGGCACAGAGGTGGCGGACATCAGTTTGATCAGAGACGTGGCGGTGGCCACCAAGGTAGGGGCCACCAGGGCCATAGAGGAGGAGGGCGCTTGCCCGAGTGTACACAGTGTGGGAGACAGCACACTGGAGAGTGCTGGGGTAACTTTCATGCTTGCTGGAACTGTGGTTCGAGGGACCACTTTAGGAGGGACTGTCCACGTCAGGCAGCTCAGGCACCGAATATTGCTCAGGCTCCTGCGAGAGGTACTGATTTTCAGAGAGGCCGTGGGCGCGGTCGTGGCTACTTCCAGCCGAGGGCTGATGCACCTAGGGTAGATGCTCAGAGGAACCTTGCACATGTTGTGGCTGTGCAGCCAGAGGCGGGAGGACCAGCGAGGGTCTATGCTCAGAGAGAGGCCGGGAACGACACCGATGTGATAGCAGGTAATTTCGAGTTACAGTCAATGTCCTTGCTTTCTTTGGTTGATTCGGGTTCTACGCATTCCTACATTTTGAGTAAGCATGCACAGAAGTTAGATATTCATGTTGAGATCTTAGATGTAGGTATGCATGTTACTAGTTCTTTTGGTGAGACAGTTGTGGTTAGACGTATGTATAGGAGGTGTCCACTGAAGATTCAGGGTCATGTGTTTTCAGTTGATATGATGGAACTTCCTTTCTACGGTTTTGATATTATATTGGGTATGGATTGGTTGGTTGAGCATCGGGCTAGTGTGGATTTTGAGACAAAGAGAATTTCCTTGAAACTTTCTGATGACTATGAGGTAGTGGTAGTGGGCGAGAACATTAAGTTCTTGTCCAATGTGGTGTCAGCTTTAGAGGCTCATAGGTTGATGGACTCTCGATGTGGGGCCTATTTAGCTTATGTTATGAATCCGGATATGAGTGAAGCTAGACCGAAAGATATCAGAACAGTGTGTGACTTTCCAGATGTGTTTCCTGAGGAGTTGCCTGGTTTGCCTCCTGACAGAGATGCTGAGTTTGTGATTGAAACAGTTTCAGGGTCTAGTCCAGTTTCGATAGCTCCGTATCGTATGGCTCCGAAGGAGTTGAAAGAATTGAAGAGTCAGTTGCAAGAATTATTAGACCGTGGTTTCATTAGGCCTAGTAGTTCTCCGTGGGGTGCTCCAGTGTTGTTTGTGAAAAAGAAAGATGGTAGCATGCGCATGTGTATTGACTATAGACAGCTGAATCAGTTGACTGTGAAGAACAAGTATCCGTTGCCTCGTATAGATGATTTGTTTGATCAGTTGAGAGGTGCTTCAGTATTCTCGAAGATAGATTTGAGATCCGGGTACTATCAGTTGAAGGTGAAAGAGTGTGATGTTCCGAAGACAACTTTTAGGACTAGATATGGTCACTATGAGTTTCTTGTGATGCCATTTGGGCTCACGAATGCACCAGCAGCATTCATGGACATGATGAACAGAATTTTTAGAGACTATCTAGACCGGTTTGTGGTTGTCTTCATTGATGATATACTTGTGTACTCGAAGACGGAAGAAGAGCATGATGAACACTTGAGATTTGTTTTACAGAGGTTGTTGAGCAATCAGTTGTATGCGAAGCTTAGCAAATGTGAATTCTGGATTCGAGAGGTTGTATTTCTTGGCCATGTTGTTTCGGCCGAAGGCATTCGAGTTGATCCATCGAAGATTGAGGCTATTGTTGAGTGGAAACAACCTAAGTCCGTGACCGAGATTAGGAGTTTCCTAGGATTAGCTGGTTACTATAGGAGATTTGTGGATGGCTTCTCTAGAGTAGCTGCTCCCTTGACTAAGTTGTTGCAAAAGGGAGTCAAGTTCGAATGGTCAGATGCAAGGCAAAAGGCCTTTGAGAAATTGAAAGAAGCTTTGACGAATGCTCCAATGTTAGTACAACCTGTTTCAGGTAAGGAGTTTGTGATTTACAGTGATGCTTCCTACGTAGGCTTAGGATGTGTTTTGATGCAAGATAGGAGAGTTGTTGCCT
The DNA here is from genome assembly GCA_958450335.1 of Hibiscus tridactylites. NCBI lineage: Eukaryota > Viridiplantae > Streptophyta > Magnoliopsida > Malvales > Malvaceae > Hibiscus > Hibiscus tridactylites. The sequence goes on along the minus strand of OY288267.1, from coordinate 32,002,417 downwards.
ATGCTTCTAGACAGTTGAAGATTCATGAGAAGAACTATCCTACCCATGACATAGAGCTAGCCGCAGTCGTATTTGCATTGAAGATTTGGCGTCACTATTTGTATGGTGAGAAGTGTATAGTCTACACCGATCACAAGAGCTTGAAGTACTTGATGACACAGAAAGAGTTGAACTTGAGACAGAGGAGATGGCTAGAGCTGTTAAAAGATTATGATTTGACTATTGAGTACCATCCGGGTAAAGCAAACGTAGTAGCCGATGCTTTGAGTAGAAAAGTGGCCGTTGAGCTGAGAGCTATGTTTGCTAGATTGAGTGTGTCCGATGATGGTGGCTTGATCACTGAGTTGCAAGTGAAGCCTTCTTTGATTCAGTTGATTAGCGAGAAGCAGTTGCAAGATGCGAGCCTAGTTCCTCATGTTCAAGACATAGCCGAAGGAAGACCGACTGAGTATAGTTTCAGTGGTGAGAGCTTGTTGTGCTTCAGAGATAGAATTGTGGTACCGGAAGATGTTGAGCTGAGACGTCAGATTTTGAGCGAAGCGCATTCGAGTCCCTTTTCTATGCATCCGGGTAGTACCAAGATGTACAGAGATTTGAAGAATGATTACTTCTGGGTTGGTTTGAAAAGAGATGTAGCCGAGTATGTGAGCCGTTGTATGGTTTGTCAGAGAGTGAAGGCAGAACATCAGGTTCCTTCAGGTTTGCTACAGCCTTTGAAGATTCCGGAATGGAAATGGGAGAGAATCACCATGGATTTTGTATCGGGGTTGCCTTTGTCTCCTTCGAAGAAGAATTCAGTTTGGGTGATTGTTGATAGGTTCACTAAGTGTGCTCACTTCTTAGCAGTGAACACTACGGATTCCTTAGATAAGTTGGCAAACTTGTACATTCGTGAGATTGTGAGACTTCATGGAGTTCCAAAGTCTATAGTTTCAGATAGGGATCCTAGATTTACTTCGAGGTTCTGGAGTTGTTTGCATGGTGCTTTGGGTAGTCGTTTGCATTTCAGCACATCTTATCATCCGCAGTCCGATGGGCAGTCAGAGCGAGTGATACAGATTCTAGAGGATATGCTTCGTTGTTGTGTGATTGATTTTCAGGGTTCTTGGGAGAAGCACTTACCGTTAGTTGAGTTTGCTTACAACAACAGTTATCAGTCTAGTATACAGATGGCACCTTATGAGGCTTTGTATGGTAGACGGTGTAGAACTCTAATTTGTTGGGCTGAGACAGGTCAGAGGTTGTTACCTATGCCAGACTTGCTTAAAGGGACCACAGAAAAAGTGAAGTTGATTTGTGACCGTTTGAAAGCAGCTTCCGATCGTCAGAAGTCCTATGCAGATTTGAAGAGGAAGGAAGTTGAGTACACAGTGGGTGAGAAAGTGTTTCTGAAAGTATCCCCGTGGAAGAAGGTGATGAGATTTGGCCGGAAAGGCAAGTTGAGCCCGAGGTTCATTGGTCCGTATGAGATAGTTGAGCGGATTGGGCCCGTAGCTTATCGTTTGAGGTTACCTTCTGAGTTAGAGAAGATCCATGATGTCTTTCATGTGTCTATGCTTAGGAGATATAGATCGGATCCTTCTCATGTGATGCCCGTTGAGGAGATAGAGTTGAATCCGGATTTGTCTTATAATGAAGAGCCCGTAGAGATACTTGCTTCTGATAGCAAGGTGTTGCGTGGCAAGACCATAGAGTTAGTCAAGGTGTTGTGGAGACACAGAGGTGTGGAAGAGGCCACGTGGGAGAGGAAAGCGGATATGGTTGAGTAGTTTCCGTATCTGTTCCCACCAGGTAATTTCGGGGACGGAATTTCCTTAAGTGGGGGAGAGTTGTAACATCCGGGTTTAGGGGTTAGGTGAAAATAATATTTTAATATTATTTTGGGTTCGGTTCTATGATTTAAATAATGGTCCGGGTTTGACTTTCAAAATTAATTAAATTAATGATAGACTAAGTTTTGGAATTAAAACCCCAAATGACCATGGAAAATATGTCCTTGTGAATAATCCATTTCATTAAGGGCAAATGGGTCATTGAACTTTCAATTTAAAACAAAACAAACCAAAAACCCAATTCTTCACTCATCTTCTCCCTCTCTCCCAAAATCTCAGACAAACCTCCCCAAAGCCATTGAAGCTACTGTTCCGTCATCCTCCTTCTTCATTTCAACTCCGAATTTAAAGGTGAAGGTAAATTTGAACTCCCCTCACCTCCATCTTCTTAAAAGTACTCTTCTTTTTCATTTTCATGAAGTTCTTGAGAAATAGGGGTTTTGAATATTTTGAATAAAAATGGTGCCTTTTGTGTAGCTAATCGTAATATTTTGATTTGTTATGGTTGGTTATGGGATATAGAAGTCAAATGGTATGATATATGTGAATTTCAAAGGGTTTTGAACAATTTTCGGAATTGGGTTTCAAAGGGGTTTTTGGAGGGTTTTAAAGAGGTTTTGGGGGTTGTTTAAGGTTGGTTTTTGAGGGCTGATGTTAGTATAATATATGAGGGCTGCTTTGGGTGTGTTTGATGGTTATTTGGATGCTTGAAATGGGAGATATTGGTGGGCTTTAAGGGCAGCTCGGAAATTCTGTTCTTGGGACTTGTTTTGGGTATTGAGTGCTTGAAGTATTGTTCCGGGTTGTTTCCGTTGATGAGATATTGATTATGAATGTTTTGTTTGTGTTTGAGATTGATTAGAACCGAGTTTGGGCGTCGGTGGAGCTTTGGAAGAGAATCCGAGAATTTGAAGAACGGTCGCTTGCGTGGTCTTTGAGCTAGGAAGTTTAGGTGAGTGGTTAATTGTTTCAAACGGTTTTAGATTGGTTGGTTCGAGTAGTTGGACTAGGTTGGGCTTGGTAGACCCACCTAGAGTTAGGATTAGGGTGGTAGCCTAATCCTAAGCTTGATCTAAGCCTTTGGATGAACTCAAATGTATGAATGTATATGCCTCGTATGTCTGGCGATATGAATGCCTATGTATATTGTTTTATGCATGCGAATTAAGGCATGGGTTGTATTGCTTAAAGCATGCATGATGATGGTTCATGGTTGTGTCCATGGTGAGTACGTGCTAAGCACGGAAATGATTGAAATGAGTAATGTGGAATGAGTAAAATATTGGCACTAGTATACTTAAATACAAATGATCGATCATTAGGACGTTAGTGTGTACACATGAGTCTAAAGTCGCGCGTGGCCTTGGTGGCATTGAGTCACCAAGGAGGAGTACGGGTACGCCCGGAAATGGTATTTAAATATAGTCGGTGATGAGTGGAATCCCATCGACGGGGCGTGAGGATGAGTGGAATCCCCTCCGCGAGACCGGTGATGAGTGTAATCCCACCGTCAGGTAATGGTTGTGTTGTTGGATGTGAGTTCCAACGGTTGTCCGCGTATTTGAGTCATAACTAGGTGCCAATGTTGATTGATATGTGCATCAATGTGTTGAGATTTATGAGCTGTTTGGATGTTTAAATGTGATTACATGTATGGTAGTGTTGAGCTCATGATTATGGCATACATGTGATATATTGCTCATGCATTTATATCTTGTGGACTCTTGACAAATGTAAATTGCCTTGGCTAGATCGTGCTCGGACCCTGCAGTGTTGAGGTTTGTTTTTAGAGCTTACCCTCACTAAGCATTATTGCTTACGCTCTCTTTGTTCAACATTGCAGATCCTTAGTTCGTGGGTTGCTCGGGCAAGTGGAGGGCCTCCAAGTGTGATTTTGGACTGTGCTCATCAAGTATGGTTTTAATGCTAAGACATGTAATAGTTTAAGCAATGGGATGTGTAAGGTTTTGTTGGATTGTTGTTGGTTGTTTGGAGCATGTGTAGACTCCTTAGTATCTTGCTTTTGCATGGTTGTGTTGCCATGTTGATTGTTAACTCATGCCTAATTGCTTACTCGCATGTTAGCCTTATGCTTTAGGAGTTTATATATGTGTTTGACCTATGTTTGAATGAATGCATGTTGTGGGAATGTTGCCTTAGAGTTAGACATGTCTAGACCTTGTTGAAGCATGCTAGTATGTTGGTATATCTTGGGTTTAAATGCTTGGCTGTTGTATGGTGCTTTGGGGATGTTTTGGGGCATCCTTGTGCCTCAAAACATCCCAAAAAAGTCTGCAGACAGGGGGTGTTTCGGAACGGGTTCCCGTGTTCCGAAACGGCCCCTGTGTATATGGCCTGCCGTTTCGAAACGGATGAGGGTCGTTCCGGAACGTTTTCGCTACTGGAATTTTGAGAAATTGGCGAGATGAAGCCGTTCCGAAACGGGCCTCTGAAGTTCCGAAACGGTCAAATCTCGTTGACCACGAGATATTGACCGTCAAGGTCGTTCCGATACGGGTCACCCCTGTTTCGGAACGGTCACCTTGTGGTTGACCCAGGCCCGTTGACCAGGTCAGGGCGTTTCGGAACACCCTATAGGTGTTTCGAAACGGCCTGCTGAAATGAAGTAAAATGGACTATTTGTGTTTGTTTGGTCGGTGAATGTTTCGTTGATTGTATCTTCCGCTGTTGTGCCACACTTAGGTCTAAAATTATGCATGTAGACAAGATAAGATAAAAAGAAATTTTCTGGGTCGTTAACCGAGGGGAAGCCTTAACGGGTTTCGCTTCGGTTTTCCCCGTGTGGCCCACTCGGACTGGTCATCCGAACGGACCGGAACGAGGGGGTTACAGTGTTACTAGTTCCTTTGGGGACACGGTAGTAGTTAGAAAAATGTACAGAAGGTGTCCGTTGATGGTTTAGGGACATGTGTTTCTAGTGGATATGATGGAGCTACCTTTCTATGGTTTTGATGTAATTCTGGGTATGGACTGGCTCACGGAGCATAGAGCTAGGATAGATTTTGAAACCAAGAGGATTTCTTTGAGGCTCACAGATGATTATGAGATTGTAGTGGTGGGTGAGAATGTGAAGTTCTTGTCCAATGTAGTTTCAGTTCTGGAGGTTAAGAGGTTAGTTGAGTTGGGTTGTGAAGCATACCTGGCCTATGTGATAAACCCTAATATGAGTGAGGTTAGACCTCAAGACATCCGGACAATGTGTGACTTTCCTAGTGTGTTTCCGGAAGAGTTGCCAGGGTTACCACCGGATAGGGAGGTAGAGTTCACTATTGAGACTTATTCCGATTCAGCTCCCATTTCGATTGCTCTGTATCGCATGGCACCGAAAGAATTGAAAGAGTTTAAGACTCAGTTGCAAGAATTGACAGATAGAGGCGTTATTCGACCTAGTTCTTCACCTTGGGGTGCACCAGTTTTGTTTGTAAAGAAGAAAGATGGAAACATGAGAATGTGTATAGATTACAGACAATTGAATCAACTAACAATGAAGAATAAGTATCCTTTGCCTAGAATTGATGATTTGTTTGACCAGTTGAGAGGAGCATCAATCTTTTCGAAGATTGACTTGAGAACGGGTTACTACCAGCTAAAGGTAAGAGAAGTTGATGTACCAAAGACGACCTTTAGGACTAGGTATGGTCACTATGAGTTTTTAGTCATGCCTTTTGGGTTGACTAATGCACAGGCTGCTTTCATGAATATGATGAATAGGTTTTTTCATCAGTACCTAGATCAGTTTGTAGTTGTATTTATAGATGACATCTTGGTGTATTCGCGAACTGAAGAAGACCATGACCGACACTTGAGACTAGTTTTGAAGACTTTGCTAGATCATCAGTTGTATGCGAAGTTGAGCAAGTGTGAATTCTAGATCCGAGAGGTAGTCTTCTTAGGACATGTAGTGTCAGCCGATGAGATTAGAGTTGATCCGAAGAAGATTGAGGCCATTGTTTAATGGAAGCAACCGAAGTCTGTAACAGAGGTACGTACCTTCCTAGGCTTAGCTGGATACTATAGAAGATTCGTAGAAGGTTTCTCTAAGTTAGCCGCTCCATTGACACAGTTACTTCAGAAGAGTGTTCAATTTGAGTGGACAGATGCAAGATAGAGAGCCTTTGAAAAATTGAAAGAAGCTTTGACCCAATCACCGATTTTAGTTCAGCCAGAGTCTGGGAAAGACTATGTAGTTTACAGTGATGCTTCTTATGTAGGCCTAGGTTGTGTCCTTATGCAAGATAAGAGAGTGGTGGCTTATCCCTCAAGACAGTTGAAGACTCACGAGCCCAACTATCCGACCCATGACATAAAGTTAGCTGTAGTTGTGTTTGCTCTGAAGATTTGGAGACATTATTTGTACGTGTAGAAGTGCACAGTGTACACGGATCACAAGAGTTTGAAGTACATTATGACTCAGCGAGATTTGAATCTCAGACAGCGTAGGTGGTTAGAGTTGCTAAAAGACTATGATCTTACCATTGAGTACCATCCGGGTAAGGCCAATGTAGTGGCCGATGCATTGAGTAGGAAGATAGCCGTGGACTTGAGAGCCATGTTTGCTAGATTGAGTTTGTCCGGAGATGGTGGCTTGGTAGCCGAGCTTCAGGTTAGACCTACCCTAGGTCAGTTGATTAGAGAGAAGCAGCTCTTAGATAGATCTTTGGCACCTCACGTGCAAGATATAGCCGAAGGTAGATCTTCAGACTACAGTTTTAGTACCGATGGGGTTTTGTGTTTCAAAAATAGGATAGTTGTTCCAGAGGACAGTGACTTGAGACGTACGATTTTGACTGAAGCACACAGTAGTCCGTTTGCTATGCGTCCTAGAAGTACGAAGATGTACCGTGATTTGGAGAATAAGTACTTTTGGGTTTGCTTGAAGAGAGATGTAGCCGACTTTGTGAGTAAGTGTTTAGTGTGTCAGAGAATGAAGGCGGAACATCAGGTTCCCTCAGGTTTGTTGCAACCGTTGTGAATTCCAGAATGGAAATGGGAGAACATCACCATGGATTTTGTTTCGGGTTTGCCTTTGACTCCTACGAAGAAGAACTCAGTCTGGGTGATAGTAGATCGTTTTACGAAGTGTGCTCACTTCTTGAGAGTCAATACTACTTACACTTTAGATAGATTGGCCGACTTGTACATTGGTGAGATTGTTAGACTGCATGGTGTGCCGAAGTCTATTGTGTCCGATAGAGATCCAAGGTTTACAGCTCGATTTTGGGAGTGTCTGCATACAGATTTGGGTACCCGTTTGAACTTCAGCACGTCTTATCATCCTCAGTCAGATGGTCAGTCAGAGAGAGTTATACAGATTTTAGAGGATATGTTGCGTTGTTGCATCATTGGTTTTCAGGGTACGTGGGAGAAACACTTGCCTTTAGTCGAGTTTGCTTACAATAATAGCTTCTAGTCGAGTATTTAGATGGCTCCGTATGAGGCCTTGTATGGCCGGAAGTGTAGAACTCCAGTTTGTTGGGCCGAGGTGGGACAAAAGTTGTTACCTATGCCGGATTTGCTCAAGGGAACAACTGACAAGGTAAAATTGATTTGCGATCGATTGAAGGCTGCTTCGGATAGGCAGAAGTCCTATGCTGACTTGAAGAGAAAGGAAGTTGAGTTCTTAGTGGGTGAGAAGGTATTCTTGAAAGTGTCTCCGTGGAAGAAAGTAATGAGATTTGGCCGAAAGGGGAAGTTGAGTCCGAGGTACATAGGACCGCATGAGATTGTGAAGAGGGTTGGTCCGGTTGCTTATCAGTTGCGTTTGCCATCCGAGCTAGAGAAGATACACGATGTATTTCATGTTTCGATGCTCCGTAAGTATAGGTCCGATCCATCACATGTTATGCCTGTAGAGGAGTTTGAAATGAATCCGGATTTGACTTATGAGGAAGAACCAGTTGAGATCATAGCTTCTGACAGTAAGGTGTTGCGGGGTAGATCGATCGAGTTAGTAAAAGTGCGGTGGCAACGTCGAGGTGTGGACGAGGCCACTTGGGAGAGAAAGGAGGATATGGAAAGGCAGTTTCTGTATCTCTTTTAGTCAGGAGAGAGTTGTAACACCCGTGTTTTGGGGTTAGGAGTTAGTCGGGTTAGTTGGTCCGAGTCAGTAAAATTAATTTTAACCAATTTGACCTTGGCTTGAGCCAATTGAGTTTTAAATTTTAAGGAGGGACCAATCTGGTGATTTAAACCAAAATAATCTAAAATGTAGACAACTTTTGAAATTAAAAAGAACAAAAGAAAAGTGGTCTTCCTCCATTTTCTCCCCCAACTTGAAAAGCAAGACTAAACCCTCTCTAAAGCCTTAAACACTATTCCATTGATTTCTTCTTCAACTCAAGGTCATTTTTAAAGGTAATTGCATATCTATACTCTCCTCTTCATCCTCTACATTTACCCAGTTTTAAAATTTAAAACTATCAACTTTTGGAAATTTAGGGTTTGAGGAAAGTTTGAGTTTTTATTTAGTTTTTCAATTGGTTTTGAATTATTGAGTTGGGTTTTGGTTTAGTCACCTTAAAATACACCTAATATGTTAAAATAAGTGAGTTTGGGTGAAAACCCGAAATGGGTCATTGTGGCCATGTTTGAAGTGTCTAAAACTTTGTTTTTGGTGATTTTTAGGGTTAGGTTGAAGGGCTGATGGTTTAGGGATGTTAGGAAGGTGTTTTGGGACCATTTGGGTGTCATTTGGGTGTTTGAAAACATGGTTTTCAGCTAGGTTTTAAGGGAGCATGAAAACGGACATTGTGGGCGATTATTTGGATTGGAATTTGTTGAAGTTTGGCTTGTACTTAAGGGTTGGGTTGGTGACTGAGTTCTAGCATTGATTGTGAGTAATGGATGTGTTTTTGATTGGCTAGAAACAAGAGTAGACATTAGAGAAGCAATGAGATCGAATCCGGGCGTATAGGAGGCTTGCTTTGGTTGCTAAGGAAGGGTGGTGAGTAACTTTAAATATGTTTTAAAGTTGGTTCAAGTGTGCGTAGTGTATGTGTGGAATGTGCTTGGTAGGCCATTCCTATGAGGGAGTTAAATTGGTAACTTAACTCCTTGAATTCTATTATGCTATTTATGCCATTGCCTACTTGTTATTGTGAAGTGTGGATTGGTTTGTATATGTGTGCTTGATATGTATATGTAATGAGTATGAGATATGAATGGTGGATATGAGATGTGGTAAATGAAATTGGCACTAATTAACTTACCGGGTGTAAATGATCGATCATTAGGATTAGTGTGCACACAAATTGAGTCAAAACGTACGTGGCCTTGATGGCGTTGAGTCATCAAGGAGGAGTACGGTGATGTAATATTCCACCAGAAATTTATATATATTCTACGTGATGATGAGTGGAATCCCATCCGTAGGGCATGTGGTGATGAGTGGAATCCCGCCCATGCAAGGTCCGGTGATGAGTGTAATCCCACCGAGGTAATGTTGTTGTTGAGATTAAATCCGCACATCCGAGTAAACTAATAGTGGCCAATTGAACTTGTTCTTACAAATATGATGTTATGATGTTGATGTATGATGTTGAGCTTAGTATGATGTAAGATGCCATATTATGACTCTTGAAAGACTAGCTAGGTTGACTCGTTGATTACCTATGTATGTTGTATGTGAGATTAGGATTTGCATGCTTGAACCCTGTATTGTTGATATTTTCGATTTTAGAGCATCCTCACTAAGCTTCAAGCTTACGCTCTCATTTTCAACAATACAGATCATTAGCATGGTGTTAGCACGGAGCAAGGCGAAGGGGCTTTCCAAGTTTTTGTTGCTCAAGTACGGTTTAGCAATTATGTAGTAGCTTAGCAATTTGGCAAGAGTGTGTTTTGTATGAGCGATGTATGACTCATATATGTGTTGATGTTTATGAATTGACTTTGTTTGTAAACATGTTATGTCTTGCCAAATGCTTGTGTGATGGTATGCCTTATGAATGTTTAGGTTGCTTTTGAATGACATGTAATGTTGCCTCTTGTGTAAATGCCATGAATGGATGTTTCATCTTATGCCTCCTGTGTTTGAGCATGTTTGACATAGGATCCATGCCTCTAGTTCATGTATGCTTGTGTTGAATGCTTCTTGGAGTTGTTGAGGGCTTTTGGGATCATTTAGAGTTGCCTAAGTCCGATTTTTGAATGTTGTAGACAATTAGTGTATCAAAACGGGCTGAGCCGTTTCGGAACGGGTAAGGCTTCAGGGACCCCGTATCGGAACCCGTTTCGGTACGGTTTGGCCACTGTGATCCCCTGTTCCGAAACAGGTTTCAGAACAATTTTGCCACTGTCCATGCCTGTTTCGAAACCAGTTTCGAAATGCCAAGGCCAAATTGTAGCCCTGTTCCGAAACGTGGTGGAGGCGTTTCGATACGGGTGACTTGCTTTTTACCTGCAGCCCGTGTTTCGAAACGGGAAGTACCTATTTCGAAACACAGGCCTGAATGTGGGCTTTTAGGCATCTCTAAAGGGTCTCAATGCTCGGGTTAGGCCTGTTATGCTGTAGGGTCTCTCGGGAGTCTTTTTTCCGCTGTAGAAATCACTTAAGAATCGATTATGCCTCTAGTAAGAATGTAATTTTTTTTAAAAAAATTAGGGTTGCTAACCGAGGGGGAACCTTAACGGGTTTCGCTTCGGTTTTCCCCGTGTGGCCCACTCGGACCGGTCATCCGGCCAGACCGGGACGAGGGGGTTACATTTAATTTATAAATAAAAAATTTTAATCATTATTTTAAAATTGTAAAAACAAGCTCATGACTAAATTGTGTTGCGTGTAAAAGTGTCTATCGCAATTGAGTGCAAGTGTACACGTCGCAAGTAATAAAGTGATACTAGAGTATCGGATTTGTCTCCACAGGGACTGGGCTAACCCTTTCCTTCGCTATCTGCACAAGGGGAAAAGAATAGATTAAAAGATTGTCACGAAAATAATAAAGAATACTTAAATAAAAGAGTGATAGAATCAAGATAGAGAGAATGAGCTGGTATTGAATTGCTCAGCAGTGCAGGTATTGCAGAGTTTAGGAAATCCAGTTCTGTCGTCGCGCCTGTCGCCGGCAGCACCTGTCACGGCGGCTGTCCGTTAGCTGTCGCGGCAGCGAACACACCAACTCCGTACTTCAAGTTTGGCAAGAATCCCAGATCATCCTTGGCCTATCCCTAGGTCCAAGTCTGTCGATGATCACGTCTTGATGATACCTCCCGGCGTGAATCGAAGGATGAACACCGATGTGTATGAATTCTTCTTTAGCCACTTAACCTTGCCCTATCCCTAGGCACAAGATAGTTCAACTATAAACTAGAGAACTTGCTCTTATTTCTTTCGTATACTTAACTCTCCCGATGCTAAGTAAATGGATAACCTCACAATGCTCTCCCGATGCTCTTGCAAGATATTAATAACCAAAATAAGAGAACTTGAAGTTTATTTTATTGAACTTGGAAAATCCTAAAGCACAACAACCCTTGCAACTACTTTACAAAACAACCCGTGGCCCTAGGGGGTTTTTAGAACATAACGACGGCGAGTAAACGGCAGGGGGTTTAGGTTATCGGTTATGGGGTATGGAGTATGATCCATCCCTAGGTTAAAATCTATGCCCTTATATAAGCTTTGGGCTCAAGTATTCTAAGTTAACAAGGATTACACCTTTGATTAAAAGTAAGATTCTAATAAAGACTTAATCTCCAAGTATCCTACTTTTCAGCCGCCATCCTTGTGTCTTGGGGTTTCCTCTCCTTGAGCTTTGGCTTGACATATCTTTTGATCCGGGGCTTGGAAAATTATTTGGTTTTCACATGACAGACGAGCAGATTTTTCTCTATCTATCGAGGTCCACTTTGCTTTTCCTCTTCATAAAGCTGCTGTCACCTTGCTGTCACGGCAGGTCCATGGCAGCATCATCCTCGTCGTCTGCTTGTCCAGTTCAGCTCTGCTGCTTCTCTGCCTTGTGCCCGCCTTCACCGTCTACGACGGCGGCAACCTGCCAAAAACATCCATTTTAGTAGAATCTGTGCCTTTTATATATTTGTGATGTTTTGCTGTAAACTAACCTAAATGCAATGCAATGATGCTTGAATGCAACAGAAATATGGGTTAAAAAGGGTGTAAATAATAGAACTTTTACACACTCAACACACCCCCAAACTCAAGTTTTTGCTTGCCCTCAAGCAATTAAGACTTAAAAGAAAAATGAATATTTTTGTGTTGGCCTTCAAACAGTGAACTGTCTCTTACCCGTTGTTCATTTTCTGTGGCGGCCGCAACCTGTCGGAAAGATTAGGATCTGTCCGGAATCTCCCTATAGTTCTCGTGCAGTGTGTGCATGCTTGCGAACAATTATATGCCAAGACTCTCTTAGTTTCACTAGAATATTCAACTCTTAACTCGAATTTTTATGCCAAAGTTTATCTTTTGAATGAGCTTTTTCATGCTCCTTTGATTTTTTTTTGTTTTGACTCGATTTTTCTATTTTTCAAGCTAAAGTTTGACTGGAGCCAGTTTTAGGCACCTCTAGTTAACTTCCTAGAGCCAGTTTCGGGCACCTCTAGGGCTGTTGAGTCTCTTTTTCTAAACTTCTTTCCTAGAGCTAGTGTTAGGCACCTCTAGGGGCTATTCAAGTGCTAAGCTTCCTATTCTAGTTTGGCTAAAAGAAATCTAAGCAATATAACAGTCACAATGGTGTTTAAGTTTTCAGAACTATAGAAAGGCTCTAAACTTCTCCTTAAACTGTCCTAAAGATGCTGCCACGACAGAGCTGTCATGACAGGTAAGTTCACTTCACAGTTTTAAGCCAACAGTTTTAGTCTTTTCTGATTTTTTTAAGAGAACTTAATTAAATAAAAGACACAACAATAATTTAAAGATGTACTAAGACTCCATTAAAATGGAGGGTTGCCACCCCTAAACTCAAGGGTTGCATTGCCCTCAATGCAAATGACAAAATAAAAATGAAAGCATATGAATGCAGTACATCACAAAATATATATGGCAGGCAGCAATAATAAGATAAGAAACTTAAATTTTAATTACTGTTTTCACTGCTGCTGCTGAGGCGGATCTGGCGACGGGTTCTGGTTCGCGGGGCGGGCTGGGGTGGTTGCTGTACAACCTGAATATCAGAGCTGTTGCCGCTGCTGTCACTGTTGTTGCTGGCCCTTGGCAGAGTTTTCTTATCTGACATTCTTTTCTGCCACTTTACCGGTGTAAATTCCTTCGACAGATTCCTCTAAATAGAGGGTTCAATGTCACTGTCTGCCCAGACGGAGGAGGAAGAAAACCCAGCAACAAAGGCAACAAGGTCATCCGAGGGAACTGGTTGCTTTGTTCCTCGAGCAGATGTTTCGACATGGGTGTTGTCGGCTGCCGTCGGGGCAGGTGATGGTATGGAGGCGGCAGATGGTATGGAGGTGGCAGGTGATGAAAGGCTTGAGGCCCAGATTCTTTGCCTTTGGAGTATAAATGAAGCCTCGTTCTTCCCACAGATCTCTGGTTGCAAAGGACTGTGGGGGAGTTGCTGCCGGCGAAGAAGTAGAGGCATCATTGCGGCGGGTTTTTTCTGGAAGACATGTTAGTGCAAGGGTTGTGAAAAGTAATTGAAAGCAAATGAAAACTAAAGATGGAGAGCAAGTAAGAAAAGCAGAAGTGAGTGAAAATGAAAATGAAACGGGGTTTTATAGAAAAGGAATTGCTGCCCGTTGAAGCTGTAACGACAGACGCGAATAACGTGGCGGCTGTCGAGCTTTAGCGTGTCTGATGCGTCTGACAAACGTTTTCGCGTCTGTCACGCGTCTGTTGTGACAGCATGGTGACAGCCTATTTTTTCCGCGTCTGTCATGGCAGCCGTAACGACAGGCTTCAATATTGGGCTTTGTTGGGCTGATGGATGGGTGGTGGGCTGGGTTCACTTCTCCTGTTCTTCTTGGCTCCCTTATTTCCTAAAAGCTTTATTCGAATAAAATAAACCTTATTTCCTAATAAATAATAAATAATAAAAATAAAAATAAAAATAAAATTTAAGTTAAATTAGGGATGCCAGGTGGGGCATCTTCTAAGGTAACCACTTCCTGCATTCATGGGGCTTTAGTCCCCTGATAATGCTTGAGGCGTCATTTCCGGTACTTCTTGAAGTCCATCCGTACCCTCCATCTGGTGATTATTCTCATGGTGGGGGCTCCTTTCTTTCTCTTCCCTTTGTAGTCCATGAAGTCCTCCCTTCTTGGTAATGTTTCTGAGAGCATGAATATATGATTAGAAAAAATTAAATTGACATTCGACCACAAACTTACCTTGTTTTCGTTGAATGTTGTTGTGGTTGAATGTATCCCTTGCTGTCGTGCCTGCTGCTGCGGCAGGTAGTTATTTTGATAGTCCGTTGTCAGGTTACTTTGCAGGTCAATGTGACATTGGTAAGTGCCGTCACTCTCTATACCAAATTCTGTTGACCACTCGTAGATCTCCATCAGCAGAGACTTTGATGTGTCTGTGTCCACCGGCTTTGGTTCTTCAAATGCCTGCAATGGAATTGGTGAGTTTTCATATAATTCAAAAGGTTCGTTTATTACCTGCTCATATTCCATCGGCGAGGCATTGTCATTGGGTAGCTCTTCTAGGTGGTCGTTCCAGTGCCATGACAGGGATGGATGTGTGCAATCTTGGTCAGGCATAATTAAGGTAGTGGGTTGAGAATTTGCCTCTGATGTGGTTGATGCTTCAGCATCAGTTGCTGCCGAGGCGGCAGTTGCTGTCGAGGCGGCAGTTGCTGTCGAGGCGGCAGTTGCTGTCGAGGCGGTAGTTGCTGTCGAGGCGGCAGTTGCTGCCGAGGTGACAGTTTCCGCTTTGACTGGGGTTTCTGCCTCAGAAGTGGTTGCTGCCGTGACGTTCTCTTGAATTTCACTCAGCGTTGTCGCGGTGTTGCTCCATTCCGGCTCCTCGGTCATTGCCATGGCAAGTTGTTGCTCAGACTCATCATATGTTGGGTATTCCTTCACATGGGCATCCTCGTCATCTTGCCTCGGGATTTCAGGTTCAGTCGTGGCATGAATGAGGACCGGTCTACTCAAGAGTGCATCCATCTTGGCGATACTTGCGTCCATAGAAACTGACACTTCTTGAGTGAGTGCCATGAAGGCTTGCAGTGTGTCTTCTAAGGATTTTGACTGCTCTTGAGGATGATGACATTGCCAGGGCAGGTCGGGTTCTGTAGCAAAACTGTTATGGTATAAAAAATTTTGTGGGTTTTGATCATACCATAAAAAATTTTGCTGCTGCGGCATCGGCATTTGCTGCCCCTGTTGCTGTCGTGACAGCATATCTTTACGGTAATTGCAAGAACTTTCCCACATCAACTCTCGAATAGTTTTTCCTGTCATGTTGATGCCCTTGAACCGGTATTTTCACCTGAGTTTTTTTTGTTAAAAAAAATAATAAAAAATAAAAATAAAAATAAAAATAAAAGAAAAGTGCAGAAGCTAGGGTAAGAGTGTGTTGCCAGTCCCCGGCAACGGCGCCAAAAACTTGTTGCGTGTAAAAGTGTCTATCGCAATTGAGTGCAAGTGTACACGCTGCAAGTAATAAAGTGATACTAGAGTATCGAATATCGTCTCCACAGGGACTGAGCTAACCCTTTCCTTCGCTATCTGCACAAGGGGAAAAGAATAGATTAAAAGATTGTCATGAAAATAATAAAGAATACTTAAATAAAAGAGTGATAGAATCAAGATAGAGAGAATGGGCTGGTATTGAATTGCTCAGCAGTGCAGGTATTGCAGAGTTTAGGAAATCCAGTTCTGTCGTCGCGCCTGTCGCCGACAGCACCTGTCGCGGCGGCTGTCCGTTAGCTGTCGCGGCAGCGAACACACCAACTCCGTACTTCAAGTTTGGCAAGAATCCCAGATCTGCCTTGGCCTATCCCTAGGTCCAAGTCTGTCGATGATCACGTCTTGATGATACCTCCCGGCGTGAATCGAAGGATGAACACCGATGTGTATGAATTCTTCTTTAGCCACTTAACCTTGCCCTATCCCTAGGCACAAGATAGTTCAACTATAAACTAGAGAACTTGCTCTTATTTCTTTCGTATACTTAACTCTCCCGATGCTAAGTAAATGGATAACCTCACAATGCTCTCCCGATGCTCTTGCAAGATATTAATAACCAAAATAAGAGAACTTGAAGTTTATTTTATTGAACTTGGAAAATCCTAAAACACAACAACCCTTGCAACTACTTTACAAAACAACCCGTGACCCTAGGGGTTTTTTAGAACATAACGACGGCGGGTAAACGGCAGGGGGTTTAGGTTATCAGTTATGGGGTATGGAGTATGATCCATCCCTAGGTTAAAATCTATGCCCTTATATAAGCTTTGGGCTCAAGTATTCTAAGTTAACAAGGATTACAACTTTGATTAAAAGTAAGATTCTAATAAAGACTTAATCTCCAAGTATCCTACTTTTCAGCCGCCATCCTTGTGTCTTGGGATTTCCTCTCCTTGAGCTTTGGCTTGACATATCTTTTGATCCGGGGCTTGGAAAATTATTTGGTTTTCACACGACAGACGAGCAGATTTTTCTCTATCTATCGAGGTCCACTTTGCTTTTCCTCTTCATAAAGCTGCTGTCACCTTGCTGTCACGGCAGGTCCATGGCAGCATCATCCTCGTCGTCTGCTTGTCCAGTTCAGCTATGCTGCTTCTCTGCCCTGCGCCTGCCTTCACCGTCTACGACGGCGGCAACCTGCCAAAAACAACCATTTTAGTAGAATCTGTGCCTTTTATATATTTGTGATGTTTTGCTGTAAACTAACCTAAATGCAATGCAATGATGCTTGAATGCAGCAGAAATATGGGTTAAAAAGGGTGTAAATAATAGAACTTTTACACACTCAACAAATTGCATATTTAAAAGCCAAAGTTAGGAGATAAATAGTACCCAAAAAGTTAAGAATCAAATTACAACTCAATACTAAAGTCAAAGACTAAATTACATATAAAAACCAAAAGTAAAGGTGAAAATGCGCAAGAACCCTATAATAAAACTTTGGAGCATGGATGAACCGGGGACTAAAGGGGGAGGTCACCCCCTAAAATTTAAAATTTCTATACGATTTTAGATTTTTTAAAATTTTTCTATTGAAAATATATTTTTGTTCCTTAAATTTTTATAAATTCACCCCCTAAAAAATTATAAGTTCGTCCACTAACCTAAAGTCTTGTGTTTGTACCTACTTTAGAACATATGAAATATTAATAAGCCACGCATAAAAACAAGGTGAAAACACTTGATTGTTTGCGTATGATAAATCTAGATTTAGAATGAATCAATAATAACCGAGTTAATTCTATATGATTTCTTAAGGCCATGAAAAATAAGACAAAAGTGTCTGCTCCTTCGGTGTTTTTTTTATGTCCCAAAATTAAAAAAAAAATTAAATTCTAAGTCACAATTTTAAAATTTAAACTTTAAATCATAAACCTTAAAATTACATACTAACCTAAATTTCTTAAACTCTAATCATAAACCCTTAAACTCTAAACCTAACTTTTTAATGTGGGGCATAAATAGAGATACCGAAAAGGGACAGGTATTTCTATCCTGAAAAATACTCTAATTAGGCCTTGAAGAAAAGTTGACCAAAAGCAGGGATGAAACTACAGTCATACATAGTGAGGGACAAGATATGAAACTACAATCATACATAGTGAGGAACAAGATTCTATTAAGCCTTTAAATTTTAAAATTGAAAGGGACAAAAGCTTTGCTTAACTAATATTGAAACTAAAGATCTAAAATTACCATTTCAAAAAAGAAAAGAAAAGAAAAGGGGTGTTATAAGGCTCCATCCATGACTGAAAGCCAATTAATGATGATCATAGGCGTAGCCACCTGAGGGCAGAAAGAGATCTGGCCCATATAGCTCATCCTTACAGTCCATTTTATTTTTAATTTGGCACCTTAGGATTTTTAATTATAATTTATTTTACTTTTTCAAATATTATAAAATAATTATTGTCCTGGTGATAAATGTGCAAGGAAATTTATGTTTATTTTACTTGAAATTAGTAAGTTGAATCTTATTGGCGACATTTTTAATGTTTTAATATTTTATTTTTGACCATTTAACTTTCAATTCTGGCCGGTGATTATATACAATGGCTTTGTATAGCAAAGAATGAAAAATAAAACTGAACTAAAGACGATCACTGAGCATGGTGTCACGACCGTTTTTAAAAGCGTTGTGTAAAAATAACTTGACGATTTGGGTTTTGGAAATCTGAGTTTTTTCATTTTAATTCAAAATTTATTTATTTATTCTTTGAAATTATTTTGGAGTCGCCACTGATCACTTTGGTAGACCGGACACTATAAAAAAGAACCAGAGATTCTTTTTAGTAAAACTTGGGTTCGAGACTCGGTTATGTGTAGGAAGGGTTATCACCCCTAGAAATGCCCGTTATCGGTACCTTATTAATTTCATGTGGCATTTTGACATTTCGAACATTAAACTGAACTTTATTAAATCCTTAATTGTAAAATGGATTTCATTTCGAATAGGAATATCTTTTTGTAAGAAAATACATTTTGGACGAATATAAGTTTTGAAACATCCAAATACATTAGGACACTTCAATTTATATTCAAAATGTATCTCAACACAAAAGGTTTAATGCATGTTTAATTATTGTCTTGTCACTTTTAAGTAAAATCTAATTAGGACTCCATTAATTAATTAATTAATTAAAATTCTATGAATATTATTAATTTTTGGGCTTTTATGGTAATACCTAAATGATTGGACACTACTCATATTAAGCCCAAAAGTAACAACATTCCTAACTTTAGTGATACTAATTATTTAATTCTATTTTAATTTTATTTAAACTAATTATATGTGATTTTCATTTTCTATGTTTAAATGAAACATTGAATTTCTTACTTAAATATTCCTTTGATTAACATCACATTACAATGTGATACTAATCAACTTAGAATGTTTAAGCTTCATTCAATATTCATTCAATTGTCTACAATGTTCTCCCTATTAAATTAATTAGATTTAATTAGAGAACATAGTCTTAAATGCTCTAATTCTACTTTACTAAATGTATTAAGTTCCCTTGATCATACATACTATATGGTTATTTTAAATCATGCAAGTATACAAATAAATTAAGACAAATACAATTAAATTAAACAAGTTAATTATGGACGAAATTGAAATAAAAGAAAAATTATATGGCTAAATCATAAAGGAACAATGACCAAATTGAAGTGTTATTAAAACATGGGAGCCAAATCATACAACATTGGTGACTAAATTGAAAGGGAGACTAAATTTGGGAGCCCAAAACTAATTTTCTTTAAAAAAGAAAGCCCAACCCGTTAAAATTCGACCCAAAAACCGACAGCTCAACCTAAATTGGATCGCAGACCCGTACCCGGACCCCCTCAAAAGAGCGTGGATCCACTCGTGACCCGACACCAAAACAGTGTCGTGTCGACTCGTGTATAAAAAGAGAACGATCGGGCCAACTCGGCCATTTGATTGGCTCACTCTCTGTCTCCTTCCCCACTCTCTTTCTAAATACTCTCGACACAAACACAAATACTCTCGACTCGTAGATCCACTAGGATGAAATTGAGCTTTCAGATGCTAATTTATTAACTGTGGTTTGACGGCAGACTCCTCCTCTTCTAGCCGTGGGGAACTGATAATCATTCTTGGCCATCCTGTTTAAGGTCTTCATGGCTTCTTCTGGTTCTTTGTCTAAGAGTATGTCGTTTGCTGAGGCATCCAACATCATCCTAGTTGCGTTGTTTACTGTGTTATAGAACATGGTCACATGCGTCCATACCGGGAATCCGTGTAAGGGGCATTTGTATAATAGCTCTCGATATCGCTCCCAAGCCTCATGCATGGACTCGTCATTAGCCTGTCGAAAAGAAGTGATCTCGTTACGTAATATGTCAGTTAAATTTGTAGGATTAAAACGAGCTAGAAAATCACGACAAAGATCACTCCAGGATCCGATTGATCCTGCTGGTATGTTGTTGAGCCAGGTTTTTGACCTATCCCTTAGTGAATAGGGGAACATGTTTAATCTCAGAATATCCTCATGTACTCCCTGGATTTTGAATGAGTTACAGATTTGGAGGAAGGACTTGAGGTGCTGTCTGGCATCTTCAGTTGCGGAGCCGCCAAATTGCCCCATCGTGTTGATCATATTAAACATCACGAGCTTCAGCTCGAAGTGGGCGGCCTCGATCTCTGGGGTAACAACTCCAGGGTTTAGTCTGTTTAAGTCCTGTTCAAGGTAATCTCAGACTGTTGGGTGTCATACTGGTGCAAATGGAGCTTGCAGATTTAATCCATTTCCTGCCGGGATCTATTGTTCTTCAATAAGTGGTTGATCATCGGTAGGGTGATGCCCATTAACATTATTTCGCGGCGGCACTTGGTGGAGGCCGCCGCAAGGTAGGTCCTCAAGGTTCTGCATTGTGGTTTCGTTCTCTCATCTAAGCCTTCGATAAGTGCGTTCGATTTCTGGATCTGGATTTTGCAATGAGCTTCCTGGGTTAGCTCTGGTCATGCATTGAAACAAGACACAATTTTATTAATAATAAAGGGAATAATAAAAACAATTAAACTAAATAAAAGAAAGAGTGCAAGAAAATAAAAACAAAAGTTGCCAATCCCCGACAACGGCACCAAAAACTTGTTGCGTGTAAATAGTGCTCCACAAATTGTGCAAGTATACATGTTGCAAGTAACATAGGAATAAGTATTAGAGTATCGTCTCCACATGAATTGGTACTCAACCTTCGGTTCTACTCCCTCACACTGCAAAATAAAGAAAGTAAAAATATAGATTAAATGGGTGATTTGAGGTAGTCTAAAGATAACTAAACTAAGAGAATCCATTAAATAAAGTAAGGAGTGATCAAGATAAGAAGATGGGTCGGATTAGAACGTGTCGTAGTGTGGAATCCTCTTGACTTCGTTTCTGTCTTGAATGCAGCAACGCACTACTACTGTGGCAGTGACCTAAATCCCTGTTGCGGTCGCAGTGGCTGAATCCCTGCCGCGACAATCTGTAACACCCCTTTCCCGGCCTGGTAGAGAACCGGGTCGGAGAGCATTACCGAAAACAAAACGAAAAATCGAAGACATAAATCTTAAACCTTTTTAACCAATATTTTATTACTAACTCAAAAGTCATTATAGCTTTAAAACCTTATCCAAAACATAGGCAACATTTACACAATAGTAGGGCCATAAGACTAGTATAATTACTTTAACTACTTTGCCACCATACTAGGAGTTCATAAGGACAAAACACATTACTCTTAGCTTGTAGTGACTTACCGATCCTTTGACTGCTCTGATCTCGGACTGAACACTTTGTTAGCCTGAAATGTTATGCGAATGAATGCATTAGACTTACATAGTCTAAGTGAGGTAGCCAATAACAATGAATGAGCATGTTATGCAATGCTGCATACTTCAATGTCATATTTAATGACACATTTCACATAAGCAATCTATATACACATTATAAATGAAAGGCATGCTATCCAATCATAACAAAAGCAATATCAATAATCAACATTTTCCCTTGGACCGATTCAACAGTATTTGGATACACGAATTCCACCACATCACCAACAATAACGATAATGGTCGTGTCATATTCCCTCCTCTGCACCAATTGACCAACACACAACACATCCCTCCTCCGCACCAATGGCCGAAGCCCAATATCCGTACCAATGAGCTCATGAATTCTATGGCATGCCAATTGTATCCAATACTTTCGAATCCAAGGTTCAATACTCAATAGTTCAACAACGATATTTCAATAGCAATATTTACACATCAATATCAATAACAGTAATTCAATAGCGGTAGACATATATCAAAGTTTCACTAGCAATATTTAATGCTCAATATGCAATACTTAATCAAACATTCCAAGTAAAGCTTTCAATATGAATTTTATGCAATGACCTTCAATAAAATGGTTAACAAATCAATAAACAATGATTCGAGATGGCACCTAGCCAACTCTCGAGACTCCGACTACACTCACCTTGATAATAAGGTTCTCGAATAACGACGCCTTTTCCCTTGGTTGGCGATTGTTCTTTCTCGACTTTTTGAACTAGATTAAATAGGAATCAGTTAGGACCGACAAGACAATATCGAATAAAAATATTAATCAGACTCGATACCGAAACTTAAACTAACCAAGAATTTGAGCTTACCCCGACGTCAGCAGAGATTCTATATTACTATATCGAATTTATCGGATCACCAATCAAATAGTGAACCACCTAATTATTGTTTCTTCACTAACTCCTTATTCTCGGTATGTCTCTAACTTCATTTCCTAATTTTCCTTATGCTTTTGTTCGTCTACTTCCCCTATTTATACTAATAATGACCCGGCCCTTCATTGCTTCTCCAAGTTCCACGAATCATGGAACCGTGGCAATTTTGGGGAGAATTTCCCTTTTGCTTGTGCCACGTATAGTGGAAATTGCCACCCTAAACCAAATTTGGCCGAGTGGCCACAATGCGTGGAATGCCCTTAGGCAATTCCTTCATTTTGAAGGAATTGCTACCATAATTACCTTTTTTTTTTAATAATAATAATAATAATAATAATAATAATAATAAACCAATACAAATACCTATTATTTTAATTTAGAATGTCACATCCCAAAAATCGGTCTAGTCGGAATTAAGTTTCGATGACCGAATATTTTATATCGATTCTATAAGTTATTCGATCTTATTAGGATATTCGGGTCAATTTATTAATTCGGGGTCAAGTTCCAGCAATCGAATATTTTTGTTTCGATTATAAGTTGGTTTGATCTTGTTTCTAAATTAAAATAATAGGTATTTGTATTGGTTTATTATTATTATTATTATTATTAAAAAAAAGAAGGTAATTATGGTAGCAATTCCTTCAAAATGAAGGAATTGCCTAAGGGCATTCCACGCTTTGTGGCCACTCGGCCAAATTTGGTTTAGGGTGGCAATTGCCACTATACGTGGCTCAAGAAAAAGGGAAATTCTCCCCAAAATTGCCACGGTTCCATGATTCGTGGAACTTGGAGAAGCAATGAAGGGCCGGCTCATTCTTAGTATAAATAGGGGAAGTAGACGAACAAAAGCATAAGGAAAATTAGGAAATGAAGTTAGAGACATACCGAAAATAAGGAGTTAGTGAAGAAACAATAATTAGGTGGTTCACTGTTTGATTGGTGATCCGATAAATTTGATATAGTAATATAGAATCTCTGCTGACGTCGGGGTAAGCTCAAATTCTTGGTTAGTTTAAGTTTCGGTATCGAGTCTGATTAATATTTTTATTCGATATTGTCTTGTCGGTCCTAATTGATTCCTATTTAATCTAGTTCAAAAAGTCGAGAAAGAACAATCGTCAACCAAGGGAAAAGGCGTCGTTATTCGAGAACCTTATTATCAAGGTGAGTGTAGTCGGAGTCTCGAGAGTTTGCTAGGTGCCATCTCGAATCATTGTTTATTGATTTGTTAACCATTTTATTGAAGGTCATTGCATAAAATTCATATTGAAAGCTTTACTTGGTAAGTTTGATTAAGTATTGCATATCGAGCATTAAATATTGCTAGTGAAACTTTGATATATGTCTACCGCTATTGAATTACTGTTATTGATATTGATGTGTAAATATTGCTATTGAAATACCGTTGTTGAACTATTGAGTATTGAACCTTGGATTCGAGAGTATTGGATACAATTGACATGCCATAGAATTCATGAGCTCATTGGTACGGGTATTGGGCTTCGGCCATTGGTGCGGAGGAGGGATGTGTTGTGTGTTGGTCAATTGGTGCGGAGGAGGGAATATGACATGACCATTATCGTTATTGTTGGTGATATGGTGGAATTCGTGTATCCAAATACTGTTGAATCGGTCCAAGGGAAAATGTTGATTATTGATATTGCTTTTGTTATGATTGGATAGCATGCCTTTCATTTATAATGTGTATATAGATTGCGTATGTGAAATGTGTCATTAAATATGACATTGAAGTATGCAGCATTGCATAACATGCTCATTCATTGTTATTGGCTACCTCACTTAGACTATGTAAGTCTAATGCATTCATTTGCATAACATTTCAGGCTAACAAAGTGTTCAGTCCGAGATCGGAGCAGTCAAAGGATCGACAAGTCACTACAAGCTAAGAGTAATGTGTTTTGTCCTTATGAACTCCTAGTATGGTGGCAAAGTAGTTAAAGTAATTATACTAGTCTTATGGCCTTACTATTGTGTAAATGTTGCCTATGTTTTGGATAAGGTTTTAAAGCTATAATGACTTTTGAGTTAGTAATAAAATATTGGTTAAAAAGGTTTATGATTTATGTCTTCGATTTTTCGTTTTGTTTTCGGTAATGCTCTCCGACCCGGTTCTCTACCAGGCCGGGAAGGGGGTGTTACACAATCCCTTGCCCTTGGGCAGAAGCAGTTAAGGTTCGGCAAAGCGTCCTTGGATGGTTCTGCCTTATCCCTAAGCACAGAACATTGGTTGATGATTGAACTCTAATGATACCTCCCGGCGTGAATCAAATGCAAACACCAACTGTTCATACACTTCTCTTAGCCGCTAAAACTCAAACCTATCCTTAGGCCGAGTTAGTTAACACCACGTTGGGCGAAAACTGTTCTTATTCCTTTCGTGAGCTCAACTCTCCTGGTATTGAACAAATGGATGATCTCACAAACCCTCTACCGAGTAGAATGCGAAGATAATTAAAGCCAGAATAAGAAAACCTTAACTTTTATTGCATTAAGAACAAAAACTAAGTACAAAGAGTTTTCACACAACTACTAAACAAACTAATCCTAACCCTAAGAAAATATAGAACATAATGAAACTAATCTTAAGCTCAATCTCCCTTCTATTCTCTCCAATGTGTCTTCTCCATGGTGGCATGCCTTTATATAGGGGAAGGTGTGGGCATGAATCCTTATGTGAGAGGAAGTTAAGTTGGACTTGGACTAGACTTTATTAAAGAAGTAAATCTCTTTAATTTATTACAATATACACTTTTGTCCAAGAGTCCAACTTTATACTTTCTTCCACATTTTCCTCCTCTTCTCGAGCTCCAACTGCCACGCAAAGTGTGTAGTAAAATCTAGCGTTAAAGGCTCTACAAGTCGGCTACCACTTTACTCATTTTCCCTCTAGCAATACACTGCTGCGGCCTGGCTTTTGTTGCCTCCGCATCGGTCTGTTCTGCTCAGCAAGGCTTCCTCAGCTTCCTTCAGTAGAAGCTGTCTTATGGCTTGGCTCGATCAGGGTCTATTGACTGCTAACTTTGCCTCATCTTCCCTCCTGCTTTCTGTACTGTGGCGGCATCCTCCTGCTCCAGCAGTGGTCATCCTGCAAGAATACCAATCATGCATTAAATAGTACCTTTTTCATATAATAAACAGAATACTAAGCTTAAGGTTATAAACGATGAAATCTATGCATGAAAGGCTATAATGCAACTCAAATGGGTGTAGGTTGAGTGATAACTGCCATGTAAAAGGGGTCAAAATATAAGACTTTTTGGCACTTATCAGATGTGAAATCCCTTCCAAAATACCAGGTGTTCGAGAGATTCTGATTACCAAATGCCTAACCTCATTTATATGAGCTTCCTTTTACGGGTTTTCAACTCAAATCCTCATTTGGTTTCAAGACACTCTTTGCGGATTTTCATCTTGAACCCCCCTTTTATTTTTGTCTCTTTTTTATATATTTAAGACGCCCTTTTTTGGGTTTTCACTATAGATATTTTCATTTTGTGAAGTGCCCTTTCGGGTTTGCACTTCGCTTTTTCTTTCTTTTTCCTTTTTTCATTCTCTTTTTGAATTCTTCAAGCATAATAATTCTTGACTGAATCAGAGTTCATTGGCTTATGCAACTCCTTGTCGTCCATTTACGTTAAAATCAAATCTCCTCTAGAGAAAGCCTTTTTGACAACATAAGGCCCTTTCCAGTTAGGTATCCACTTTCCATGGTGGTCTCAATGTATTTGCAAGACCTTTTTCAATACAAGATCTCCCTCTCAGAATTATCTTGGGCGCTTTTTTTATCATATACCCGTATCATTCTTTTTTGGTACATCTAGCTATGGCATATTGCTTTCAACCTCTTTTCCTCAATAAGATTCAACTGGTCAAATCGAACCCGTAGCCATTCTGCATCATCTAACTTCACTTCGGACAAAACACGAAAAGATGGAATTTTAACCTCAATGGGAAGTAGTGCTTCTGTCCCATAAACTAAAGAGTAAGGTGTTGTCCCCGTTGAGGTTCGTATTGAAGTTCGATATGCGAACAATGCAAAGGGTAGTTTCTCATGCTAATCTTTGTAAGTTTCTGTTGTTTTCGATATTATCTTCTTGATGTTTTTATTTGCTGCCTCCACTGCCCCATTCATCTTAGGACGGTAAGTCACAGAATTGTGGTGAATGATTTTGAATTGCTCGCATACTTCTGCTATTACTTTATTGTTGAAATTGGTGGCATTATTAGTGACAATTCTTTCCGGCAAACCATACTGACAAATTATCTCTTTCTTCAAGAACTTGGAAACTGTCGTTCTTGTGATATTGGCATAAGAAGCTGCTTCTACCCACTTGGTGAAGTAATCTATGGCCACAAGAATGAAACGATGTCCATTAGAAGCTTTAGGGTGGATCTACCCAATAACATCTATGCCCCAGACAGTAAAAGGTCATGGCGAATTCATTATATGAAGGGGTACTGGTGGAGAATTAATCTTGACAACATATATCTGACACTTATGACAATTTTTGGCTTATTCGATGCAGTCTCTTTCCATGGTTATCCAATAGTAGTCATATCTTATGATCTTCCTAGCTATTGAGAATCCACTTGCATGTATTCCACATATCCTGTCATGCACTTCTGCCATGATGTTCCTTGCTTTATTGGCATTAACACACCTTAGCAGGATCTGATCTTTTCCTCTCTTATAAAGAATCTCTCCATCGAGCACATATCCTGAAGTCATTCTTCTAATAGTTCTTTTGTCATTGTCATTTGCCCCCAGGGGATAAGTCTGAAACTTAAGGTATTGCAAGATGTCATAATATCAGGGATGTTTATCAGCTTCCTCTTCTATGCTACAGAAATGAGCATAGGTCTCATAACTTTGCATACGAATCGACATCATGTCTTCTGGTTTATTTTCTAGGAATACCGAAGCTAGTGTAGCTAAGGTATCCTCCATTTGGTTGTCTTCCCTAGGAATATATGTAAAGGTAATTTCTTCAAATTCTTTCATTAGCTCAAGGATCAATCTTCATTACTCAATCAACTTTATATCCTTTGTTTTCCATTCTCCACGAAGTTGGTAGATCACCAACACTGAATCCCTATATACTTTCAAGACCTCTATCTTTCTTTTGATAGCAGCTCGCAAGCCCATAACACAAGCTTCATATTCTGCCATATTGTTGGTACAAAGAAATTCTAATTTGCTTGTGAACGGGTAGTGTACATTATTTGGAGAAATCAATATCGCTCCAATTCCACGTCCAAGGGCGTTAGCTTCTCCGTCAAAATACAATTTCCAAGTTCCATTATCAGGGATTCCAATTTTCGTTGTGGAGATATTCATCACATCCTTATCCGGGAAATCAAAGTTTAGGGGCTCATAATCTTCCGATGCACGAATGGCTAAGAAATCTCCTATAACACTTCCTTTTATTGCCTTTTAACTCACACATACAATATCAAATTTTGTCAACAACATTTGCCAACGTGCTAACCTCCCAGTCAATGCTGGCACCTCCATCATAAATTTCAACGGATCAAGGCGGGAAATTAGCCATGTAGTGTGGTATAACATATATTGTCTAAGCCTACGAGTTACCCAAACCAAGGCACAACATAAATTTTGGATTGGCAGGTATCGTACTTCACATTTTGTAAACTTTTTTCTCAAATAGTAGACAACTCTTTTTTTCTTTCCCATGTCATCATGTTGCCCCAGCACACATCCCATTGAGTTCTCATAGACCGTCAAATAAAGGATCAGTGGTCTGCCGAGAACTGGTGTGACTAATATTGCAGCATTCGTCAAGTACTTTTTAATTTTATCAAATGTCTCCTGACATTCTTCATTCCACTCTGCAGGGTTATTCTTTTTAATTTTATCAAATGTCGCCAAGGAATCCACGAACTCCTTTTTGTGAGCTAAGTGGTGGCAAATTTTGAATGGCCTTCACCTTATCTGGGCCTATTTCGATTCATTTTCTGTTGACAACAAACCCAAGAGTTTTCCTGACGTTACTCCAAAAGTGCATTTGTTGGGATTGAGTTTCAATTGGTACTTTCTCAATCTCAAAAATAGTTTTCTTAAGTTTTGAATATGCTCTTCCTCAGTATGAGACTTGGCAATCATATCATCCACGTACACCTCAACTTCTTTGTGCATCATGTCGTGGAACAAGGTAACCATTGCTCGTTGATAAGTTGCCTCGACATTATTTAATCCAAAAGGCATCATTTTGTAGCAATATGTGCCCCATAAAGTTATGAATGTTGTTTTGACCATATCCCCAGATTCATCTTTATCTGGTTATATCCCGAGAAACTATCCATGAAGGAAACCATGAATGTCCCGACGTGTTGTCGACCAAAATATCTATATGTGGCAAAGGAAAATTATCTTTCGGACTAACTTTATTCAGGTCTCTGTAATCCACACACATGAGTACCTTCCCATCTTTCTTCGGTAAAGGGACTATATTGGCCACCCATTCTGGATACTGGGATACCGTAAGAAAACCAACACCAATCTACTTTTTTACTGCTTCTTTTATCTTTAATACCGTTTTCGGTCTCAATCTTCTAATTTTCTGTTGAACCGCTTTACACTCTGGCCTTATGGGCAACTTGTGTACCACTATGTCAGTATTCAATCTTGGCCTGTCTTGGTAAGACTAGGCGAAGACATCTTTGAACTCTCATAGAAGATCAATCAACTTTTGCTTTTTCTTTGACGAGAAGGATGTTCCGATCTTTACCTCTCTCCTGACTTCATCTGTTCCCAAATTGAGAACTTCCAACTCTTCTTTATGAGGCAAGATCTGCTTGTCTTTCTTTTCCACCAACCTTAATAATTCTCCAGGGATTTCACATTATGTTTCATCCTCGACTTCATTGACTTCCATTAGACACACTGGCTGCTTAGAACCTACTCCAGGATTAGGTTTAGTATCATTCATATAGTCGATAGTTGAAGACCTGCAAAGGAAATAATAATATAATATGGATAGGATGAGAAAAAAACAAGAAACATGTTTTCCATTTGTGAATCAGCATGAAAGTATCTTTATTAAAATGGACAAGTATAATGGCCCTTTACAGATAACCACTTATACTTGCAGGCAAAAGTATAAGGTTGTTCTTGGCATTTACTTTGTCTTATTCTTAGCTACTAGAGGAAGGTCTTCAAATGTCCAGTTGTTCAGCATCTCGCATGGGAAACATGGGTGAATCTTTTCCAGAAATTCTCCAGGTCGAGCTACTTTAAAAATTCCTCTGATGAAGAACCCATCCAAATCATTGCCGAAGATTTATTCTTCATGTAGCTTCACAATTTCTTGATTGACTTCTTCAAACTGCTTCTCAACATTCTCAAACCCCCGCGACTTGAAAATCTTCGTCATATCAAAGAAGGTTACCAGTCTAGATGGAGCTTCAATTCCCAATAAGCGAGCCTTCCTCTGCTCTTCCCCTTTCTTCAATTCTCTCAGCCGGTTTTGCACACTTGGCTTGAATCCTAGTCCGAAATGGTCCTTCTTCATGATGACGAGCCTCAGACGTAAGCACCCCTGCAAGTGTTTTCCTAGTCCCTTTCCAGTCTTTGCGACAAAGGTTTGCCCTCAGTAACAAAGGTTGCGTTCACGAATTCTAAAGCTCGAAAAGAGCACTCAAGGGCATTTTCATATGCTTGTATATACGGGACGTCAGTGGTTATCGAGGCAATAATGTCTTCCTCCGCACCAACACTGACCAGCTTCCTCTCTATAACAAATTTGAGTTTCTGGAGTAGGGACAACGAGACTGCTCCAGCCGAGTGAATCCAGGGTCTACCCAACAATTAATTGTATGTAGGCTTAATATCCATGACCATAAAATCTATATTGTACACTGTCGGTCCAATCAACAATGGTACCTCAATATTTCTCAACACCTCTCGAGTGGTTCCATCAAAGTCCCTTACAGTGTTGTGATATGTCTTCATATGTGAGTCATCAATAGGCAACCTTTGCAGAGTTGCCATTAGCATGACATTCAAGGTCGATCCATTATCTATTAAAACTCCTGGTAACACTTACCCTTTACAATGTGTGGTGATATTCAAAGCCTTCACCGACCCCATTCCTCCTTCGGGAATTTCATCATCAGTGAATGTGAAGTAGTTGTTAGCAGTGATATGGCTCAATATTTTGTCTAATTTGTTTACGGATATATCATTTGGTACAAATGTCTAATTGAGCACTTTTATTAAAGCATTGCGGTGCCCCTCAGAGCTTAACAGTAACTCTAAGACAGAAATTCTTGCTTGTTGTCTCTTTAACTGCTCCACTATACTGTATTCACCGTGCTTCAAAAACTTCAAGAACTCTTGTGCTTGTTCTTCTATCACCGGCTCATTTATCTTTAGAGCAGGATCATCTCCGAAAATATTATCTGGTACCACCGTAGCCTTTCCTTTAATCTTCTCTGCTTCCTTGAGTACTTCAAGAGAAGAATAGCATCTACCACTGCGGGTAAGTGCTACTTCATTTACTGCTTCTGTGTCAAGCTGCTTATCTTTCTTTTCTTCTGGCACTTCTTTTATTCCATCTGTTGACTTTGTCTCCTCTTGCAGTTTTTCCTTCTCTGGTGTGGTTACATTGGCTGTATAATTCCAGGGAACCTTGTGGCTACTGCCAGTTTTGCACTCGACGTAGTTCCAGCCTTAAGTCTTACAGAGACGACCAAAGGCTTATGGACCCCGTACTTGACTCAAGAACACTCAGAGGTGCATAGCTCGACTTCTTTCCTCATTCCTGCTTTCTCAAAGAATTCAATTTCCTTATTATCCCTCATCTTCTAAATGAAGCTCCTGAACTCTGGGCAATGTTGAATCTCATGACTACATTGTTAATGATACTCGCAATACACCTTAAATTGTATCTCCATTTCCACTTTCATACCAATTTCAATCATCTCGGCATTATACAATTGTTCAAATATCCATTTCAATGGAGATCTAATTTCTGAAACATTAGTTTTCAACCTTTTTGCTTCATCATCTTCTTCTATAGCATTTACCCCTCGCCCACCATGACTCAACAAAGGATTTGATGCAATGCTTGGCTCGTCAAACTTCAAGATTCCATTGTTGATCAAATTCCGTACCACCTTTTTGAATCCCAT
The DNA here is from genome assembly GCA_958450335.1 of Hibiscus tridactylites. Taxonomy (NCBI): domain Eukaryota; kingdom Viridiplantae; phylum Streptophyta; class Magnoliopsida; order Malvales; family Malvaceae; genus Hibiscus; species Hibiscus tridactylites. The sequence continues at coordinate 31,971,050 of OY288267.1, read as the reverse complement.
GCACGTCTCAATCGAGTTCCCTAGTATCCAGCATGGAATTCACAATGAGCATCAGATTGGTACCACGGAGGGTAAGGAGGCTACATAGGCGTCAAATGGTATGGCCTTACCAAATCTGCTTCATACAACTGGGGATACATATCAACATATGTCATCGGGATGGGTGTATATTGAGTTGATCACACAATTGCAAATGGCCAAGAGGGGGTGAATTGGCAATTAAAAATTTGAAGGGGGAAAAGGAAAAGTGAAAATTATGAGACAAAACAATTTAGAGTGGTTCAAGCTTCTAACAAGCTCTACATCCACTACCTTAGCTCCCACTAAGGATTTTCAACCAATCCACTAATTGATTCTTCCCCTTTTCTTTGATTAGGAGAAAACCTTACAAACCGATTAAGCTTTCTACCCAAAGCTTAATTAAATTCACTCACAATTACAAAGAAAGAAAGGCAATCTGAAATGTATCTCTCAATAGACTAATTAATTGCTCAATTACAAACAAACACTCCCCAAACTTGAAAGATAAATAAACAATGAAGAATTTTACAGGTTGGGTACACAAATCTGACTCTATAGGCTCAAAGGTTTGGAATAATTGTTTGGTTGTTTCTTGAAGGTTCAGTAGTTGTTGTTGGTGCTTTTGAGGCTTGCTTTTATACCTTCTCATTGATTTCTAGCTGTTTGGGTGGTTGAGATCATCAATAGAGTCGTTGAGGCTCTCTCTTCCCTCCATAAATTTTGTTCTGCAATTACCTGTATCGAAACACGAGATCTTGTATTGAAATGGACACCAAAAAAGAAAGAGTTGTTGTGTGTAAAAAAGGGACTTGTATCAAAACGGCTATAGGCCGTATCGAAACAGATTGAAACTGTAAAATGCCTTTAAGTGTAAAAAGGGGGTCATATCGAAACGACTATAGACTGTAACGAAACGTTTTAAAACTGTAAATTGGTGTTTCGAAACAGTAGAGGGGTGTATCAAAACACTTAACCAATTTTCAAAAGTCTGTTTCTGCCAAGTAACAGCTAGTTCATTTAATGCTCAATTTTGAAAATACTTAACCCCTGTATCGAAACGGTATGAGTCGTTTCATAACGACACTCAAAAATCAAAAACCCAGATGAATGTTGTATCGAAATGAGCAAGCCCATTTTGAAACCCTTGTCTCGAAACAAATTAGCTCGTATCGAAATGGACGTTTCTAGTGGTAAAACGTATCAGAACACTATGGGGGTGTTTCGAAACGCTTGGGAAATTTTGAGTATTTTGGCTTTGAAACACTTAGAAAAATTTATGGGGTTTAAGTTTTGACTTCTAAACATTTTAAGTCTAAAATTTACTTGTCAAATGTGAGTCTTTTGATTACTTAAAAATTTATTTACTTTACAATTTAGTCCTTAGATTATTTTTTATATCAAAATCAAACATTGGTTTTACAGTTTTAAAATCTTCTCCTTTTTGATATAACAAAACCAAAGTAAATAGCTTCATCACTTTTTGCATCAAATTTACCCAAATTATCTTTTCCATTGTTTAAAACAAAACACCTACATCCAAAAAGGATGAAAATAACTAATGTTAGGTTTTTTAGATTTTAAAATCTCATAGGGGGTTTTCTTTAAAAGTGACCTAATCATTACTCTATTAATAATATAGCAAGAAGTTTTTGTGGCTTCCGCTAAAAAATACTTAGGTAAATTGTTTTCACAAAACAAGGTTCTAGTCATTTCTTCTAAAGTTCGATTTTTCCTCTCAACTACCTCATTTTGTTGAGGAGTGCGAGGTGCAGAAAAAATATGGCTTATACCATTTTCATTACAAAAATCATCAAAACCTAGATTTTGAAATTTGGTTCCATGGTCACTTCTAATATGGGAAATATTTTGACCAAGGCCATTTTAAGTGATTTATGAAAATGTGATGAATTTTTCTAAAGCCTCATCTTTAGTACTTAAAAAGAGAACCCAAGTGTATCTAGAGAAATCATCAACAAGCACAAAAGCATATGATTTTCCACCCAAGCTAATTGTCATAACTGGCCCAAAGAGATCCATATGGATCAATTGTAATACCATACTAGTTGAAACATCATTAATAGGTTTAAATGAGGTTCTTTTATGTTTACCCTTGGCACATGCATCACAAATTTTATCTAATGAAAATTTTATCTTGAGTAAACCTCTAACTAGATCTTGGGAAACCAATTTCTCTAAGACACTCATGCTAGCATGTCCTAGTTTCTTATGTCATAACCATGCATCATGTTCATCTTTAGCTACAAAACATGCATTTGAAATGTTTATGTCTTCTAAATGCACCATATATATATTACCTATGCGATGACCTATTAGCATAGTCTGATTAGTTTCAATGTTCATTATCTTGCAACCATTAACATCAAAAAGAACATTAAAACTTTCAATTAAGATTGAAGAGTGATTACCAATGGAGCCTATTCCTTCAATATGGCCTTTGGAGTTGTCACCGAAAGTCACTACTCCCCACTTTTAGGCTTTAGATCCAAGAATCTACTCTTGTCACTGGTCATGTGTCTTGAGCATACACTATCAAGGTACCATGTGTTTTGACTTGAAGTTTTGGCTTTGTAGCAATGCTCCTCCTACAAATAAAGATTAGTTCTTGATTTTTGGTACCCAAATTATTTTGGGTCCATGTGAGTTAACTCCCAAATATTTGGTTCCCTTAGGAATCCAAGAAAAAATAGCATCAATATTGTTAGAAATTACAAGTTCCTTAGGAACCCACACACTCCTAACTCTTTTACCTCTATTATGCCTATGAGAGCTTCATTGTTTGTAGTTATTAAAATTTCTCTTCACATATTGGGTTTTTGAAGAATCTCTTTTTTCAAAATTATTTTTCCCAATAGTGTTAAGAGAAGCTTTTAGTTTATACATCTCCTCATGGTGATAAACATGATATTTTTCAAGAAGGTTATTCAAATTAATGGATTTCTTTTCAAATTCATTTGGGGATAGTTATCCTCATTGAAGTAAGGAGGCTTCGTGATAAATTACAACTCGTAGTTGTTGCCGGAGGTAGATGTCATTGCTTCTAGTTATTGTTGATCAAACTCTCCAAGAATCGACTCAAGAGGGTTGTAATCCTTCCAATGAGTGTAGCTCTGATACCAATAGTTGAGTTGATCACACAATTGCAAATGGTCAAGAGGGGGTGAATTGAGAATTAAAAATTTGAAAGGAGGAAAGGGAAAAGTGAAAATTTTGAGACAAGACAATTTAGAGTGGTTCAAGCTTCCAACAAGCTCTACATCCACTATTTTAGCTCTCACTAAGGATTTTCAACAAATCCACTAATTGATTCTTCCCCTTTCCTCGGATTAGGAGGAAACCTTACAAATCGATTAAGCTTTCTACCCAAAGCTTAATCGAATTCACTCACAATTACAAAGAAAGAAATGCAATCTGAAATGTATCTCTCAATAGACTAATTAATTGCCCAATTACAAACAAACACTCCCCAAACTTGAAAGATGGATAAACAATGAAGAATTTTGCAGGTTGGGTACACAAATTTGACTCTATAAGCTCAAAGGTTTGGAATAATTGCTTGATTGTTGCTTGAAGGTTTAATAGTTGCTTTTATACCTTCTTATAAATGATGTTCTGTAACTACCCGTATCGAAACACGAGACCCTATATCGAAACAGACACTAAAAGAGAAAGAGATGTTGTATGTAAAAAGGGACCCGTATCGAAACAGCTATAGGCCGTATCAAAACAAATTGAAACTGTAAAATGCCTTTAAGTGTACAAAGGGGGCCATATCGAAACGACTATAGGCTGTATCGAAACATTTTGAAACTGTAAATTGGTGTTTTGAAACAACGGAAGGGTGTATCAAAACACTTAGCTAATTTTTCAAAAGTTCGTTTCTGACAAGTAACGGCTAGTTCATTTAATGCTCGATTTTGAAAATACTTAACCCATGTATCGAAACGGTATGAGTCATTTCGAAACGACACTGAAAAAACAAAAACCCAAATGAAGGTTGTATCAAAATGGGTAAGCCCGTTCTGAAACCCTTTTCTCGAAATAGATTAGTCCATATTGAAACATACATTTCCATTGGCAAAACGTATCGAAACACTTTGGGGGTGTTTCGAAACGTATGAGCAATTTTGAGTATTTTGGCTTTGAAACACTTAGAAAAATTTATTTACTTTGCAATTTAGTCCTTAGATTATTTGTTATATCAAAATCAAACATTGGTTTTACAATGAAGTAATAGTCACATTCTTCGGAGCCTTATATGCACTTGTATTGTTCACTTCATTATCTTTCCTCTTGTAATTCCTCTGGGAGTTCTCCCCACTCTCAATCCGGCCACTTTTAATTGCAGCTTCTATCAACTCTCCAATCATCATAATATCAACAAAGTTTTGAGTAGCATTGATGATCAACTTCTCAAAAAGTGGGCCTCTCAAAGTTTGAACAAACATGTGGTCAACCTCACTTTCCATCAGTGGAGGTTGCACTTTAGCTACTACATCTCTCCATCTTTGAGCGTTTTGTCGAAGTGTTTCGTCAATTTTCTACTCCATTCCTTGCAACATAACCCGACTAGGAATCATTTCTGACACATGTTTATAATGTTCTACAAAGGCCCCTGAAAGATCCTTCCAAGATCGAATGTTCACATGGCTCAACTGTGTGTACCATTAGGCCGCTGGACCAGTTAAACTATCTTGGAAGCAGTGTATCAGCAACTTCTCATCTTTCAAGTGAGCAACCATCTTCTGGCAGTACATTGTGAGGTGGACCTTTGGGCAAGTGGTTCCATCGTATTTTTCAAAATCTGGGGCTTTAAATTTCGAAGGAAGTACCAAGTCAGCCACTAAACTCATTTTAGTAGCACCAGGTCCCATTTTGTTTACTTTTTGTAACTCCAGCAAACGATCTTCTAAGGCCTTGCAGCGCTCCTCGTACTTCCTTTCAATCTCAGCGCGAATCTTTTTTATCTCATTCAAAGTATTTAGATTCGGGACCTCTTCGCCACTTCCAAATTTGCCCCAACATGCACTGGGTGACTAGGTGTCACTTCTGCCAGGTTAATGTGGACCTTCTTCGCAGGAGGAGACTTTTCATACTGCATTCTAATGTGAGATGTGGTTTCAGCCTGGTGGATCATTTCGTTGGAAGCACCTTCGGGCATTTTAGCTTTTTCAGATTCCTTTGGTCCTAACAGAGCAGTCAACTGATTAATAATCTATGTTTGTGTCTGGGCAAAATAGTCTTTAATAGATTACTCCATCCTGTCAAATCGGTTATGTGTCTCCACCCGATCGTTCTCTAGACTAGCAATTCTATCTTCAAAAACCATGGCTTTAAAGCACAGACGAGTTTCGTATGGATACGTATGATTGCGGCTTAAAAGTAAACTGTCATTAAATCTTTCTTCATTAAATTCATTATTTTGCAATGTATATTATGAAGTTTTAAGTGCGCGAATGCATGAATGTATGCATGAATGCAAAAAAAGAAGGCATCGAATTTTAAGAACTAGTCTTTTGGAAACAACCATTCATCCAAAAGTTCAAATACAAAGAAAAGACAAATTTCCTACAGGAAACTGCTAGCCTTAATTCCTAAGTTGTCCAACTCGTTCAGCAAGCGAGTGATAACTTCTCTGTGTTCTTGCTTGACGTTGGGTTGCTCTAACAAACTCGTAGCTTGCCTTGACAATATCTAGACGTACGAGGCAACACTCCTGACCTGTTTCTTGAAACTTACCAATTCATCATCTTGCTTTGAATAGTGTCTCATGCCGCTTCATACTTGTCTTTCCATGCTCCACTATCTACAGTCAACGCTCCTTCATAACCTGTAAGTTTTTCCTTCAGATCCTAAACAACATTCTCTAGCTCCGTTACCTTTTTCTATAACCCATCCTTCTCTATTTCCAACTGAACTTTGTCCTCATTGTGGTATTTTGTGATTAGTTGCTCTAGCTGCGTTACTTGACTTGTTAGATCGAAATTCCTGGATTGTTCCTCTTCCAGCTTCTTTTTCGCTTTAATGCTTGATTCTTTTCGTGACCTAGACTTCTTTTCATACATCCTTTTATAATCATCTCTTTCCTTCATCATAGCATCTAATTTTTCTGACAAACTCTTCACCACTTTGCTTGTTCCTTCTTTTTGTTTTGCCTTATAACCATCATGTAGTTCTTGCAGCTCCTTCAGATCATGACTAATCTTTTCATTCTGTTTCATCATCACTTTTTCTTTTCCTTCTGTAAGGGGTGTATGTGTTCCCTTTTTGTTAGAGCGCAAGTGCACACTCCTAGGGATGGGCACGGCACCCGGACACGAAGGGTTCCGACCCGACCCGGCCCGATCGGGTCGGGTATTTTTATGAAAAAATCGGGTTCGGGTCAGGTCAGATTTTTATTGTAATTTTCCCCTAAATTTTTTAGGGATATTTATAATAATACCCCCTCTTTATATATATTTTTATAATTAGGTCCTTAAAATTAATTTTTTATTTACATTTTAGTCCTTAAATTATTATTTTTTATAATTATGCCTCTTAAAATTATTTTTTTTACAATTAGGTCCCTAAAATTAATTTTTTTCTATAGGTCGGGTCGGGTTTAGAATATTTATTTTCGGGTCGGGTCGGAGTCAGTTTTAGGATAATTAGTTTCGGGTTGGGTTCGGGTGGGCCAAAAACCCGACCCGTGCCCATCCCTACACACCCCTGCCAAGTTACAGTATAAAAGATGTCGAATCCCACGAGGATTGGTCAGCTTGGTTCGATTCGTAGTTCCTGCACAAGGAAAAGTAAAAACAAAAATGAGTTGTTTGTTGAGATGAAGAGTAAAATAACATAAAACACAAATGATAAAAGAGGTGATTTAGGTTGATAAAGCGGACAGGGTTATTGTGAAACCAATAAATTGATTTTTGATATAACAAAGGAATTAAGGACTAAATTGAAAAGGAGAAAATGAATTTTTAAGTCCTCAAAACCTCTCTATGTGTAACCCCCTTAGCCCGGCCTAGACGCTTGACCCGAACTACAAAGATTACACGGGGAAAACCAAAGTCAACCCAAAAGTCAACCTTGATTAACGACCCTTTTTTTCTTTTTATCTTTTCTAGACGCACATTAACCCTATGTGAATACTCAAGAATCATATGAGAGAAGGGCACATTGATCGGAAAACATTATGGACTCAATTGCATGAAATACACTTTTAGGGACCAAAATGTAATTTTTAGAAAATATAAGGACATTGCAGATTTTAAGATTACCAAATTGTAATTAGTCATGATACATGCCTCTCTATCAAATTTCAGCTTAAATGGACATTTCAAACTCAAGTAATTGCATCCACAACAGTCAGGACTAAAATGTAAAACATGAAAACTTAAAACAATTCAAATCGACATCCAACGGTCATCCGTTTCGGAACACCCACCCTTCGTACCGAAACACCCGTATCGAAACGGTGTTGACCGTTTCGGTACTCGGGTGCGTTCCGAGACCGGTATCGAAATAGGCCTCTCCAGTAGCCAAAATGTTCCGAAACACCTACAACCGTACCGAAACGCCATGGCCATTATAGGCCCCCGTTTCGAAACAGTTAAGGGTGTTTCGATACACCCTGCCCTGTGACAGCAGAAAATGTTGGTTTTTCACCTTTTAACCCACTCAAACATGCTTCAAAGCATACCATAACATACCAGAAACATGATTAAACATCTAGGAACATGTATAAGAAGCGTAAGCTCAAACATGGCATCAAGCACATGAACACTCTAACTATATGCATGCTTCCTATCCACCAAACCAAATATAGAGCTCAAACCTCCAAACAAACCATTAGGACCATTTACAACCCATAAAAGCCATCACAAACATGCCACAAACTCAAGGAGTTCAAAACACATCTCCCAAATACAAACTTGAAGTCCCATTGCCAAATATCAAAACTAAAGTGTATAAAAACATCACCATACATGAGCTTTGCACTTCCTTGGATGTTCTTAACCTTCTTGCTGCCCAAAACACCTCAATTATCTGCATTACTAGTAAAAGAGAGCGTAAGCACATTTGCGTAGTGAGGCATGCTCTAAGAAAACAAACACAATAATGCATTAATCAAAACACTTTATCAAAAGCCTTTTTCCACAACATGCTCGTTCTATCTCATGCTTGAAAACCATTTCAAAGCAAAACTTCATTGAAAACACATGTACCTCAATTCTATCTCATGCATTAAAACCAATGCAAACCTCATGGCAAGGCCATACACATGCTTGTGAAAATCAAAGCATTTCATATACAAATCTCATATATATTTCTCATAGCATAAATCATCTCATCAATAGGTACATGTGAATCAAAAGCATTTTCATATATTATATTGGCATTTCACATCTCATTATTACTCGGATATGCGGACAACATTCTCAAACCACTAGACTCTTTCGGTGGAATCTCACATCACCGTACTCACTTGTCTAGTAACATAATTTCTGGTGGAATCTCACATCACCGTACTCACATGGCGGAATCTCTCATCGCCACAAAGCTTGGGTATTTCACCAAGTCCTACCCGATGGAATGCCCATCATCGGTCTCTCCCTTTGGATTGAATCGAAGGAGCACGTACGAATTTTTAGTTTATAGTGCACTCTCATCCTATTTATCGATCAATTATATGCGGTAAGTATCTCATCTTCTATGCCAATATATTATGTCAAAACATCATCTCACCTACTATTTTTCATGTAATATTTCTCAAATCTTTCTCATCCCATTTCAAAACCACAACATTTGCCATGCTTTAAAACAAAAGCTCAAAACTCATCAATGCAACATGTTATTTCATGAAATCATTTCAAGCATCATCTCATGCTACAAATCATGCATAAAAATAGTAGGAATTTATCTATCTCAAACCATGAGCATGTAAAAGCATTTTAAGGGCAACCACCACATATATGAGAGCAATCTAGCCAATACTTACTTCCGGATTTAGGAAGGTGTTTCAAACCTTTCCTAAATCCCCAAACCTTGATTCTTCGTCCCTCAAGGACTTCTAAAACCATTCACACTCACCGATTACGTTTCGCTTGCTCGCCGAAACGCTATCTAAGCTCTCGGATCAACACCAAAGGCTTCCGAAGATGTCTCCCTTGTTCATAACACATAAGAGCAGAGGATTAATGCATCATCATGCATTGAAATCATCAGCCACACACCTAAACTCGTTGCTCTACTCAAGAACCTCATTCCGGCTACCAAAAACAACCGAAATCATCTACAAACTCTCCCAAAACAAAGCCCAGCCAAGATCTATCACTTCTAATCATTTATAAACATCAATCAACATCAAAAACCACCACAAACTCGTCCTTATACCTCCAGCTATAACCGAACACCAAAACCACCCCAAAACCATCATTCTAGCATGCAAAACTTAGGAATCCAAACCTATTCGGGATTTGTTTGATAAAACCTCATTTATAACATCAATTACCATCCAAAATACATTAGAAAACAACCTCAAAACAGAGCCTAACCAACAACCACGAAAATCATCAAGATCTCTCCAAAAACCTTGAGTTTTAATACAATTTCTTGTTTCTAACATTAAAGGAACTCAAAATCATTAATAAAAGATTGATAACTTGGGAATTTCAGTAAAGAACTGATCATTAGAGGAGAAGGAAGAAGCTTACCTCTAATGGTTGATTTCTCCTTGATTTAGGCAAGTTTTCTTGAAAATCCAATGTGAAAACAAGAGGATTTGGTGAGGAAAAGATTAGGAATCAAAAGGAGATTGAAATATCATCAAAAGGGATGAAAATCAGAGGCTAATTGGTGGAGGAAATGTGTTTGGCTGAAAAGAAATTGAGAGAAAATGAAATGAGAGAAAATTGACGTAAAATAGTTATGAAAAGTCAAAGATAGTTTTTCCTTTAATCAATCTTTATTTCCTTTAATTAAAACATTATTAAAATCATCCAAAATAAGGAGAAATCTGATTAAAAACATTTTGGTAAAATTAGCTCCTTAAAGATTCAAAGTTTCAATCCTTTACAAAACTGTCACTATTTAACTTTTGCAAAAACTGCGATTTGGTCACTACACCGAAATGTAATATTTCAAAACCTTATTTTGTAAAATTGTTTTCACTATAATCATTCATACAATAAAAGAGGATTTTTAGGTATTTTTCCATATTTTTAAAGCATCCCGAAATAGGTGTTCCCTAAATCTCCCTTTAAGATTTGAACCGTTCTCGATCGATCCGATTCGAACTCTAAAACATCTAGGCCCAAAATCGGGGCGTTACACTATGTGTTTAAAGAAAAATGTATACGTCAAAACCTCAACTTGTCAAATATTTTCTAAGTGTTTACCAAGTCAAAACAGTGATTTTCGAGTCACCGTTTCGAAACGGCCTTCTGGCGTTTCGAAACATTTTGAAACTGTTAACGTCAGTTTCGAAACGTGTTTCGAAACGGATGAAGAACATCAGAACGGTTTGAACCGTTTTGATACGGCAGTATCAAAACGACCTCAAATGTTTCGAAATGGAATTCAAACTTGGTTTTAAAATATGACCATTGAAGTTTTATAATTGAATTTAAAATTATCGTTATGGCGTATCGAAACGCTTCTAAGTCGTTTCAGTACAGGCTTTGATAGTGGCAAAATGTTTCGAAACGAGTTTCAAAACGGGCTCTTAGCGTATCGAAAAGATCGTGCCCGTTTCGGTACGGTCTATTTATTACACCCCAACGGCTCTTTCTATTTTGGTCTGTTTCGAAATAGGGTCGGGCGTTTCAGAACGGGTAGTTGTAGACTGCATTTATGAAGGGAAGATAACATCCCAACGACTATATTGATGAATGCAACAACCCCAACGGCTAGAATTCAATGAGAAGGTTAAAATGGGACCTCTAAAAGCTCCAGCAACAACTATTGATCTCCAAAGAGTTATCCAAACATCAAATCCAAGCAATTGTACCAAAATCCCATTATTTCTTGTAAACCCCAATTGTGAACTTTGTAATTTTCATTCTTATCTGTTCAATTGGGTTGAGTGCTTGTAAAAGGGCTATATTTTGTATTGAGAGATACTAGTCTTAGCCTTTATCTTCTTTGTATTTCTTGAGTGAGGATTGAGTCAAATTTTGGGTAGAAAATTTGACCGGTATTGTAAAGGTTACCTCCTTAGCCTAGAAAACGAGAAGAACAATTAGTGGATTGTTGGAAAATCCTTAGTGAAGCTAAGGTAGTGGATGTAAAGTTCGATTGGAACTTGAACCACTCTAAATCCTCTTGTCTAGCACTTTTAATTTTCCACTCCACCACCAAATGTTTTAAAAATCCAATTCACCCCTATCTTGGCTAACATCGTTTCATTGATCCACTCAACAATTGGTATCAGATCCTACCTCTTTGAAGGATTAACAACCACAAGAGGAGTTCCTAGGAAGAGTGTGATCAACAACAAAGCAAGTCATGGCATCTACCTCCGGGTCAAACATGTACGAGTCTCAATCAACCACCAAACCGCCTTTCTTCAACGGTGATAACTACCCTTTTTGGAAGAATCGAATGTGTCTCTTCATTAAATCCAACGATTATCTTGTTTGGGATGCCTTTGAAGATGGTCCCTCTATTCCGATGAAGAGAGACGACGAAGGAAGACTTGTGCCAAAAAAGAAAAATGAGATGAGTGAAGAAGAGAGAAAGAAGATTCAAATCAATGATAAAGCTCTTCACATGTTGTTTTGATCTTTCGGTCCTGACATCTACTCCAAAGTTTCCTCCATCCAAAGTGCTAAGGAAGTGTGGGATACACTTGAGACTACATATGAAGGAACAAGTGATGTGAAGGAGACAAAGATTGGAATTTTCAATCTTAGCTATGAGAATTTCAAAATGGAGCCCGACCAAACTGTGTCAAAAATGTTTGATCGTTTCTCAACAATCGTCAATGGGCTAAAGGGTTTTGGAGAGATAATCCCGGAAGACAAACTAGTCCGGAAGCTACTCTACTCACTTCCCGAGTCTTGGGATGGGAAGAGAACCGCCATCATTGAGGCCAAAAATTTGAAGACACTCAAGCTTGATGAGCTAGTGGGTTCTCTCCTAACTCATGAGATAATGAAGCAAGGAAGGGAAGATGAAAGGAAGAAGGAAGAAAGAAGAGTGGAGAAGCTTGAGGTAGATAAGAAGAAGAAGATAGGAGTGGCTCTCAAAGCTTCTCTACATGAGGAGAGCACTTCTAGTGAGGAGGAAGACCTAGAAGAATTGGCTATGATAACCAAAAGGTTCTCACGGTTTATGAAGTCCAACCGAGGAAGGAAGATTCAAAGAAAAATGAACTTCAAGACCAAAAACAAAGAAGAAGAGAGGGATCAAATCATTTGCTTTAAGTGCAAAAAACCGGGTTATATTCGTTCCGAGTGCCCTCAACTCAAGAAGAAGGGCTTTGAGAAGAAGAAGAAGAAGCTCAAAGCCAAGCTTGCAACTTGAAGTGATGAGGAGTCATCTGAGGATGAGGAGCACGAAGTGGCCAATCTTTGCCTCATGGCTCTTGAGGAGGATTCCTCCATGGTAACCTCTAATTCATCATCTTTTGATGAAATGCTAAAAACGACTCACTTTCTCAAGCTAACTTGAAATTTGAGAAAAAGATCTTAGGTTTACAAGATGAACTTAAATTCTTTCAAGATGAAAATGTAGACTTAAACAATCTTATTTCTCAATGCAATAGTGAACACCAAAAGGTGTTAGATGAGCTTAACAAGCTCAAGGAGTCTTTCAAAAATGTTGGTAATGTGAAAAATGAGATAGGTGAATCCTCTAGAACTAACCAACCTAAGAGAAAGACATATAACTACAAACAAAGTGGCTTCCATAGGCATAATAGAACTAAGAAAATTAAAAGTGTATGGGTTCCTAAGGAACTCGTCAAGTCTAATAATGTTGTTGCTATGTCACCTTGGATTCCTAAGGGAACCAAGCTTTTGGGAGCTAACACTCGTGGACCCAAAATGATTTGGGTACCAAAAATCAAAGTTTAACTCTTTGTTTGTAGGGGGAGCTTTGCTACAAGGCCAAAGCACAAAGTCAAAACTCATGGTACCTTGATAGTGGATGCTCGAGGCACATGACCGGAGACAAGAGTCGATTCATGGACTTAAAGCCAAAAAGTGGAGGAGTAGTGACATTTGGAGACAACTCCAAATGACACATTAAAGGTATTGGATCCATAGGTAATTACTTGTATGACGATGGTCTTAAACACAATTTATTGAGCATTAGTCAATTGTGTGATAAAGGATTTAATGTCTTATTTGATAAAAATTGTTGTAAAATTGTTGACATTAAATAAAATAAAATAATGCTCATTGGCCATCGCATAGGTAACATTTACATGGTGCATTTAGATGACATTCATACATCTCATGCATGTTTTGTTGCACAAAATGAAAATGATGCATGGCTATGGCATAAGAAACTAGGACATGCTAGCATTAGTGTTTTAGAAAAATTAGATTCCCTAAATCTAGTTAGAGGTTTACCCAAGATCAAATTCTCAAATGATAAAATATGTGATGCATGCTCTAAGGGTAAACAACGTAGATCATCCTTTAAATCCATTCATGATGTTTCTACAAGTAGTTGTTTACAACTAATCCATATGGATTTATTTGGGCCTATTAGAACTATGAGCTTGGGTGGTAAATCATATGAATTTGTACTTGTTGATGACTATTCTAGATTTACTTGGGTTCTATTTTTAAGTACTAAAGATGAGGCTTTAGAAAAATTCATCACATTTTCAAAATTAACTCAAAATGATCTTGAACTTAAGATTTCTCACATTAGGAGTGATCATGGAACCGAATTTCAAAATCTAGGTTTTGAAGAGTTTTTAAATGAAAATGGTATTAGCCACAATTTTTCGGCTCCTCGAACTCCTCAACAAAATAGGGTAGTTGAGAGGAAAAATAGGACTTTACAAGAAATGGCTAGAACCATGCTTTGTGAAAACAATTTACCTAAATATTTTTGGGCGGAAGCCACAAAAATCGTTTGCTACATTGTAAATCGAGTAATGATTATGCCACTTTTAAAGAAAACACCATATGAGATTTTAAAATTTAAAAAGCCTAACATTAGCTATTTTCATCCATTTGGTTGCAAGTGTTTTGTTTTAAACAATGGAAAAGATAACGTAGGTAAATTTGATGTTAAAAGTGATGAAGCTATTTTCTTAGGTTATTCTTTAAACTCTAAAGCCTATCGTGTATTTAATAAGAGAACTTTATTAGTAGAAGAGTCTATTCATGTTGTATTCGATGATAACCTCCTTCCAAGGAAGGATTCTTGTGATGATGATGATGTAGGAATCCTTGATGCCTTTGATGGAGGACAAACTTCAAAGAAGGATGAGATTCCAACGAAAGAAGAGAATGCACAAGATCCACCTCATTAAGCCTTGAAGGACTTGGCTCTTGAGGAAAAGGAAGTGAGCTACCCAAGGGAGTACAACTATGTCAAAAGTGGTGAAATCTTGGGTGATCCATCCAAGGGGGTAACTACTAGATCTTCTCTCAAACTTATGAACCATGTTGCTTTTATTTCATGCATTGAGCCTAAGAATATAAAAGAAGCATTAAAAGATGATTTTTGGATTATGGCTATGCAATAAGAGTTAAATCAATTTGAGAGAAGTAATGTATGGACATTAGTTGAAAGGCCTAGTAATCAATCTATTATAGGAACTAAATGGGTATTTGGGAATAAACTAGATGAGAGTGGTAACATTGTGAGAAACAAAGCTAGATTAGTTGCTCAAGGTTACACTCAAGAAGAGGGAATTGATTTTGATGTAACCTATGCACTCGTAGCTAGAATGGAAGCTATTAGGATGTTGCTTGCATATGCATGTTATAATGATTTCAAGCTTTTTCAAATGGATGTTAAAAGCGCATTTTTAAATGGTTTTATAAATGAGGAAGTGTATGTGGAACAATCACCGGGTTTTGAAGATTCAAAATTTCCAAATCATGTTTTCAAACTAACCAAAGCACTTTATGGTTTAAAACAAGCTCCTAGAGCTTAGTATGAAAGACTTTCAAACTTTTTGATTGAAAAATGTTTTGAAAAAGGTAAGGTTGACACTACACTTTTCATAAAAAAGTATAAAAATGACATCTTAGTAGTACAAATATACGTTGATGATATTATTTTTGGATCTACTAATGAGTGTCATTGCAAAGAGTTTGCTATGTTAATGCAAGGTGAATTCGAGATGAGCATGATGGGGGAGCTCTCATTCTTTTTGGGACTCAAAATCAAGCAAAGGAAGGATGGAACCTTCATCAATCAAGCAAAGTACGTGAAAGATATGCTCAAGAAGTTTGGCTTGGAGCAAGCAAAGCCTCAAGCTACAGCAACGAGTTCATCTACAAAGCTTGACTAAGATGAAAGAGGTAAGTGTGTTGACTCTAAGCTTTATCGCTCTATGATTTGATCTTTGCTTTACCTTACCGCAAGTAGACCGGATATATTGTTTAGTGTTTGCTTGTGTGCTAGGTTTCAAGCTAGTCCTAGAGAGTCTCACCTTATAGCCGTTAAAAGAATCTTTAGGTGCCTTAGAGATACTCCTTGTTTAGGCCTTTGGTACCCTAGGGACTCAACCTTCAACCTTCATGCTTATTCGGATGCGGATTATGGGGGGTGTAAAATCGATAGGAAGAGTACTTCGGGAACATGTCAATTCTTAGGTAGTATGCTCATATCTTGGTTCTCTAAGAAACAAAATAGTGTAGCTCTATCTACTACCGAAGTCGAGTACATATTCTTTGAGAGTTGTTGTGCTCAAGTCCTTTGGATGAAGCAAAAACTCTTAGATTATGGTATTAAAGTTGAAACCATACCCCTTAAGTGTGATGACACTAGTGCCATATGCCTAACCAAAAATCACATCCAACACTCTAGAACCAAACTATAGAAATAAGGCATCATTTCATTAGAGATCATGTCCTTAAGGAAGATGTTGCTATAGAGTTCGTTGACACCTTAAACCAACTAGCGGACATTTTTACCAAGCCTTTGGATAAGGAGCAATTTTTTGGTCCCTTAGGAGAGAGTTAGGTCTAACTAGCCTAACTTGACCTTTTAGGACCTTTTGTGCTTAAATTGCTTGATTTCTTAAAAAGTTCCATGCTTATGTGTTTTTATCCTAATCTCATCCATGCTTATAGTTAGGGGGAGTATGTTTATGTTTATACATGTTATTCCTGCTCATTCATATCAATTATGCATATAAGACTTCATGAAATTTATTTTTCTACAATATTAGAGCCTCATCTGCACCTCCAGGCCTAGGCGTATCGAAACGGGTCAATCTATTTCGATACGGGTGCCTTAAAAGAGTGATCTATGACGAGGGTGTTTCGAAACGCCTAGAAGGGTTTCGAAACGTTTTGTCTCTGCCAAGAAGTGTATCGAAATGAGTTTCGATACGGGTCAACACGTGGGATTCAATACAGTCAAAGCCGTATCGGAACGGTCAACAGGACTCAAAACGACAGTCAACGTTTCAGTACGCACGTTTCGGAACGATCGTGCCTGTTTCGAAACGGCTCTACGGACAACTTTAAAAAGGGTCTTAAATGGTAAAGTTGCTTTTAAATTAAAACTCCTAAAAACCCTAACCCGATTTTCCCTATAAAAACCCTCTAAACCTCATTTTTTTCATCAAATTTTGAGGGCTTTTTCTCACAAACTCAAGTCTAAGCAAGCTTCAACAATTTTGTGCAAGATCTTCCATTCATTCATCCAAAATCCCTATTTAAGGTATATTTTTATTTTTTTCTTTTTCCTTTGATTTTATTCAAATTTTAGGTTAGAAAACATTAATTTTGTATAGATTATATGTTTTGCAACTTGGGTTTTTCAAAAATTTGTAATTTTTTTTCAAAATCTTCAAATTTTTGATTCGAATATATTTGTTTTTACTCGTATTTTTTCTGTTTTTCAAAAGTTTTTTCCTCTTAAATTTTTTTTAAGTCTTTTTAAACCTAAATGGGATTTGTCATTGGATTGAATTAAGGATGTTCATGCATACACTTCGATTTTTAAATTGCTTGCTTTATGTTTTTAGGATTTTTCCATAGACAACGTTAACAAGAAATGGAAGACGACTCAAACGGGTGAAGGCTCAATTCAAGCAAATATCCGTCCCAATCTCACCCAAATTTTCTCAAGAGTCTTCGGACTCAAGAGATGAAGGATCGTTTCACCTGCGTCAAGGATATAGTCGTTCGTCGAGAGCGTGTTGTTGATATCTCATTCCTTGATTCCGAGCGTTTCGCTTTCCGCTATATAGAGCGTTTGCAAGAATGGAACTTCATGGCTTTCTTGAACATACCGGATATTACCTACAAGCACATGGTCCTCCTTTTCTACTCAAATGTCGTGCTCATTGATAATGAAGATCACACCGAGGTGATTGGTTAAATATCTATTGCTTTAAGTTTTATGTTTGGTTATTTGATCTTTATGAATCTATATTATGTTGTTTGGTTTATTTTTTTTAACCTTGTTTCTTCTCTTGATGAGCCTTGTTTATTATTCTTTTTGATCTAACAAAAAGGGGGAGAAGTAACATAAGAGCCAAAAAAAATTTAAGTCGGTTTTGAGTTTTAAAACTTGAGTTTTTAAATCTTTTCAAAACTTTAAAGCCCATATTAAATTTAGGGGGAGTTAGAATGTCTAAAAAATTTCAAAACTCTTAAAAATTCTAACTTGGTTTTGTTATATCAAAAAGGGGGAGATTGTGAAACCAATAAATTGATTTTGATATAACAAAGGAATTAAGGACTAAATTGAAAAAGAGAAAATGAATTTTTAAGTCCTCAAAACCTATCTATGTGTTTAAAGAAAAATGTATAAGTCAAAACCTCAACTTGTCAAATATTTTCTAAGTGTTTACCAAGTCAAAACAGTGATTTTCGAGTCACTGTTTCGGAACGACCTTCTGGTGTTTCAAAACGTTTTGAAACTGTTAACCTCTGTTTCGGAACGTGTTTCGAAACGGATGAAGAACATCGAAACGGTTTGAACCGTTTCGATACATCAGTATCGAACCGACCTCAAACGTTTCGAAACGGAATTCAAACTTGGTTTTAAAATATGACCGTTGAAGTTTTATAACTAAATTTAAAATTATCGTTAAGGCGTATCGAAACGCTTCTAAGCCGTTTCGATACAGGCTTTGACAGTGGCATAATGTTTCGAAACGAGTTTCGAAACGGGCTCTTAGCGTATCGAAACGATTGTGCCCGTTCCGGTACGGTCTATTTATTACACCCCAATGGCTCTTTCTATTTTGGTCTGTTTCGAAATAGGGTCGGGCGTTTCGGAACAGGTAGTTGCAGACTGCATTTATTGAGGGAAGATAACATCCCAACGACTATATTGATGAATGCAACAACCCCAACGGCTAGAATTCAATGAGAAGGTATAAAAGGGGCCTCTAAAAGCTCCAGCAACAACTATTGATCTCCAAAGAATTATCCAAACATCAAATCCAAGCAATTGTGCCAAAATCCTATTATTTCTTGTAAACCCCAATTGTGAACTTTGTAATTTCCATTCTTATATGTTCAATTGGGTTGAATGCTTGTAAAAGGGCTATATTTTGTATTGAGAGATACTAGTCTTAGCCTTTATCTTCTTTGTATTTCCTGAGTGAGGATTGGGTCAAATTTTGGGTAGAAAATTTGACCGGTATTGTAAAGGTTACCTCTTTAGCCTAGAAAAGGGGAAGAACAATTAGTGGATTGTTGGAAAATCCTTAGTGAAGCTAAGGTAGTGGATGTAGAGTTCGATTGGAACTTGAACCACTCTAAACCCTCTTGTCTAGCATTTTTAATTTTCCACTCCACCACCAAAAGTTCTAAAAATCCAATTCACCCCCCATCTTGGCTTATATCGTTTCATTGATCCACTCAACAGTTATGCTGCCACTTAGTGTGAAACTGTGTTGTAAAGGTTAAGTTGTTTTGTGCTGCCACAATATGCTGCCTCGGCGGGTAATGGACGGTAGCTACGACCCTGTCACGCGGCCGCATCGGGTCTCTGCCCCTGCAACTTTTGCTGCTTCGGCAGGTGGAATGGGAATAAGTCTTGGCGGCTAGTCTGGCAGATACTCCAAGTTCGACAGAGCAATTCTTAAGTGATCCTTCCTATGTCTAGACAAGGATTCTGTCACCACGTGATGTAGGCAATACCTAGCAATCTCAGCGTGAACCTAACACATGCAGTCGATGTTTGGTTGCTCCTTTTAGTCGCTTAAGCTCAGACTTATGTCTAAGCCGAATTAGTCAACACCTCGACATGATGAGACCGTACTTAATTCTTTCGTGAGCCTTACACTTTCGTGCCCGACAAATGAATTTCTTCAACTGGACTTTTGGAACTAATTGAAGAAGTGAAGAACATGAATTAAGCAAACTTGGAATATTTTATTGAAAACAACTTAAAAACCTAATACAACCGTCTCACAGATAATTTACAACATAACCCTAAACCCATAAGAGGTTTAGAACATGACGGCGGCAAAGAACATGCTAGCTATGTCTATAGAAAACCTAAGATGATTTTAACTAGGAGTACAATGAGTATTTATATACAAATAACTAGGTTAAGTCCTCCTTAAAGTAGAAGTCCTCAAAAGTAGCTTTCCACATTTAATGTGACTTTAAAGTCTGACTTCTTTGCATTGAATGTGGACTTTATCTCGTTTGCCTTAGCCTGCAAGTAACCTTGAGATCTCACTTTGGCGGCTCTGCCCGTTGCTACAGACGTCGAAAAATTGAGTGGATGGTGGCGATAGACTCAGGATTTTTAGCTCTACAAACAAATCACACTCCGGTTCTCCAACTCTATAGTTTGCTGCCGCGGGCAGCAAAGTCGGTGGCAACCTTACTCGACAGCTACTCAGCAGCAATTGCATCAGTACAGTCCCTTGGTTTGCTGCTTCAGCATTGTATCCTCAGCTCCTCTTTCCCTCTTTCAGCTTTTATTACCTAGAATCAAAAATACACTAAAACAGTATCTCTTCTTTACCAAATGAAAGATAATCTATAAAAACAAGGTAAAGCGAAGGAATACTGTAAAATGCAATGCATGAACCTAATTATGCCTAAACTGAGCTCAAAACAGTAATAATAAGAGGTGGAATGTGCGTGAAATATAGGACTTGTAGAAACTTTACACACCCCTAACCTCAAACTATTGCTTGTCCTCAAGCAATGCAACCTAACATACTTGCTCTATTAATAATCAGAAAGATAAACCTGTATTCAACTTGATTTTATTGCCTCAAGGCCGTGGCACCTATATTAATTAGAGAAGGGAAATAAAGCAAGAAAATAACTCAGAATTTAATTTCTCATGCTAGTGCGGTGTGTGCATGTTGTGTACAGGCTGAATATGCAGAATAAATAATTAAACAAAGATGATGTTACGATTTAAAGGTTGCTGCCGAGGCAGCACAGTTAAGCACAATAATTTAATCATGACTTTGAGGGCTTCGGCTAATCACAACTACTCTTCTAGGTCTAAAGTTGAGATAGGAGCAAACTACAAAAACCCCGAACCCTTGGAGTAGAGTCATCCAGTGAAGACTTTCATTCACTCATGCTAATTTGTCTGTCACCTCAAGGCTTTCAGTTTCATGGACTTTGATAGCAGCGGAGTGTCCTCGCACATGATTCTTCCTAGAGCCTATTGTGGGCACCTCTAGGGTAAAACACCATATTGTTCCTTGTTTTTACCTCTGCTGCCGTGGCAGTGCTGTATTATTCTGTTTCTTTTGCCTACCTCGGCGACTACCTGCAATCATTGTTAGAACTTTTCAAGGAATCCTAAAACTAAACAGGAAATGTTCATTAAATATTCTAATACATTCAGCAAGTAACAGAGGTGTTTGACATTTTTAGGCAAAAAGAAAAAAAATCTAAGTCATATTTCATGCTTTTTCAAAGATTAAGTTCAATTTCCATTAGGTGCGAAAATTAATTAGTCGGCTATCCTATCATAGGCACAAGTCATAATAAACTTTTCTTTTCCGATTATTACTAAGGCGAGTGCAATGCAATCTAAATGTAACTAAGTATGCTTGGAAAAAAGATGCGAGAGTTATCCCCCCCAAACTCGAGATGGTCATTGCCCCTAATGCACAGAAAGAAAATAATTAAAAAAGAAAAATTAAGGCAAGAAAAAGGATAAAAATAAAATAAAGAAAAAGGAAAAGAAACAACTAAAAGTTGGTCGAGGGTTGAGAGGGGCCTTGGGTCTTTTCAGCTGAGGAGGATGAAGACGTGTGGATGACGAAACGGCGGCTGGCAGATGTCTTGGCGGTGGTCTTAGTTGGTGAGGTTTTTGCTTTCCGCGGCGGCTGGACTCTTTTTGGCGTATAATGTGGCTCTTCTTGAGGTTCGGCATGAGGGGCGGCAGGAGTTGTGTCGCTCTCTTCTGACTCCGTCTTGAAGTCCACAAGCTCAGCGGCGATGATGTGTCGCTTCCTCTTCCTTGTTCCTTCCTCCGTGGCTGCTGTCGGAGGGATAAACACCATTGGGATGGCTGATGCCGCTGCTATCACTACTGTTTCTGGCTCCAGCAGTTGCTGGTCAATCTCCTCTGACGAAGAGTTGTTTGCCATTGTCCTTGTTGTATCTGCAGGTGCATGGTGTTGTTGGTGCCTCTCGGGGGAGTCTGCCACTATGTTGGATGGAGTTGTGGCTGAGTAGGTTGGATAGTGCATCGAAGAGGGCACCTGGTGGTCGGTTTGGCGGGTAGCGGTGGTAGCTGGTGTTCCTTGTGCTTGTGCTACTGCTGCAAGCTCGAAAGGGTATGGCAGCAGGATGGGTCCCTCACCAAGGAATTTTTGCTGGAGATAATCTACTAAGGCTTCTTGTACTTCCCCCACAAATTTCATGAAGGCCAGATGCTGCTATTCGATGTATTTCATGTTGTCTGAAGGGTGTGCAGCAGTGTGTGGACTTTATTTTCTAGGGCAGCTTCAGTACTGCAGGGGCAGCTGGAGTGGCAGAAGGCTGGCTAGGCGTTGTTGGCTCTTTCTATGTGTCATGCATCATATGTATGCGGACTTTTCTGGTCCAGCCTTCTTTGGCAGTCGTTAACTCATCTTTAGGCTCTGCAGGGACACCGAAGTTGGTGTAGAGGCCCATGATGAGGGATGGGAAGTACAACCTGCCTTTCTTCTTTTTAAAGCAGTTGTGGATCTCCGTGCATATGATCTCCCCATCGTTTATCGGCCGGTTCATCAGAATGTTGTGAATTAGGGCGAGGCGCGGCCGGTCGACGGTTGAGTTGTGGGAGGTGGGCAGCAGGCACCTCTTCACAAAGGTGTTCCACAGCATTGCCTCGGGTGGCAGGTGGCGGCACTGGACAGATCCCGCGTGTTTGCCTGCCAACCACGGCGTGCTGGGCTTGTAGAGTTTGGCCTTGATTTTCTCATAGTCGGCAGCCGTCGGTGACTGCCTCCACTCCTCGTGAGGATTGTCGTGCAAATCAAGGCTATAGTATATGTTAATAACCGCGGTGTTTAGTTTGACAGGCTCCCAGCGGACATAGACAAAAGGCTTCCCTAGGCATGGGTGATGGCCGTAGAATTCCCTGACCAAGGTAAGATTGGCCGTCTCTGGCTGCCGAGCAAATATCTCCCATCCCTTGTTGTGGATGGTTTCAAACAGGGCAGGCTCTAGACTGAGGTCTCCTGTTTGCTGTGTGTAATGGAAACCTTGCTCTTTCCCAGACTTCCTGCTTAGAGAACTGATCTTTATATCTTTCCTTATCCGCCTTAGAGTAAAATCTCTTGTAGGTGGGCTTGGGTTGTGATGTGGTTGCCATGTGAAACAGTTCTATGTAACTGAAACTAGAAAAAAACAATGAGAGATCAGTGGGGTCAAAAAGAAGATATCAAGGAGGTGAAAGTAAAGTAAATGGATGGAGTGAGAGTGGTTTAAATAGAAGCTGCCGAGAGATGTCATGGCGGCATTAAATGCCCAACGGCCTGATTATCTTGCACATGTTACAGGATTTTCTGCCCGTTATTCTCAGAGCCGTTGGCAGCTAGCCGTTGGCGGTCAACTAGCCGTTACGTGTTGCTACGCTGGTCTGCCACGTGTTGTCTCGGTGGCATGGTGGGCGGGCTCCTTGCTGGGCCTCCTTCTTGATCTTGCTCTTTTGTTCCTAAATCTGAATAAAAATAAATAAAAATAAAAATAATCAAATAACTTCTAAAAATAAAAATCTAAAAAAACTAATCTGATCTTAAAATAAAAAAGACTCTAATCCTAATGCATAAAAAATAAAAATAAAACGAAAATTATGTTATGTTGGGAAGTGCATTTCCAGACATAACCACTTCCTGGGGGTTTTATGTTTGGCTTTTCAACCAGGAATGTTCTTCCTCTCCTCAAGTGGGTCCTCTTGTTTCTTCAAGTGCTGCGTCACTGGGTCCCTTTCCTTTCCCTTGGGTTTGTCACGGCAGCTGCTACCTTGGCCTGTTTCAATGTTGATCTTTGCAGCTCTTTCATTTGGGCATCTTTTTTCTTTTTCTGAGGGTTTTAGCACATTCATCTTTATGCTCTGATCGTCTATCCCCATTGTCAGCTCCTCAAGTTCCACATCTATAAGCGTTCTGCCCGTGGCCAAGAATGGTTGCCCAAGAATGATAGGCGATTTTTCATCGACCTCGCAATCTAAGATGAGGAAATCAGCATAAAGAATCAGGTTGCCCGCCTTTACCAGGATGTCTTCGATTTTTCCCTCCGGTTGTACAAACGAATGGTCAGCAAGTTTTAGCATGGCGGAGGTAGGTTTGGCAGGCCCAATACCTAGTTTATCGAAAACGGCCTTGGGTATAAGGTTGATGCTGGCTCCCAAGTCGCACAGAGCTCTGGTTTCATGTTTGTTGCCTAACTTGCATGGGATAGCAAAGCTGCCCGGGTCTGTCTGCTTGGGCGACGTCTTGTTGTGCAGCATTGCCATGCACTCTTCAGTGACAGTAACTGTCTCGAATTCCTCAATCCTCTCCTTCTTAGAAACCATATCTCTGAGATGTCTGGCATAGTTTGGTATACTTTGAATGGCTTCTATAAGAGGTCTGTTGATGTGCACCTGTTTCAGAATATCTAGGAATTTTCTGAACTGGTGCTCTGATTGTTGTTGCTTGAGCCTATGGGGAAAAGGTACTAGCATGCGGATGTCCTCTATATACTCCTTTCTTGGGGGCTTAGTTTGAGGAGGATCATCTGCTCCAAGACTGTTGTCCTATTCAACTGCTGGGGCAGCTAGTGTTGGTGCTGTTGTGGCAAGATTCTTTATCTGGCCCGGCTGGGTTTCTGGTTGTGTCTCCACCCTGGGTTCATCCAGCTGCTTCCCACTTCTTGTAGATATGGCTTTGCACTGCTCGTAAGTGGGTTTGGCTGCCGCCTCTGAGCTGCTGGATGGTGCTCTCATTGTCTGGCTGATGTATATCTCGGTAAACTGCCCAAATTGGGTCTTTAGGTTCTTTATAACAGACTCCTGGTTATTCATTCGCATCTGCGTCCTGTTCATAAAAGACTCAGTCTTATCAATAAATTTATTTGTACGAACAATAAAGTCACTAGTTCTGGACATGAAAGTATGAAGGGTTGCTTCTAGTGAGTTATTGTTGTGTGGCTGCTGAGTCTGCTGCCTAGATTGGTTCTGTTGGTAGCCTCCATGTAGTTGTTGTGGGTTTGCAGCTATCTTTTGGTTGCTCCTGAAGAAGTTGGGATGGTTCTTCCATCAAGAACTGTAGGTGTTTCTGGGCAGGCCTGTTATTCCTCTCATATCCTCCCATGTAGTTGGCCGATGTTGTGCAGTTAGAGGAATCATGGTTGCCCCCGCACTCGCCACAGAATGGTTCCACAGCCGTTACCTCATGGACCTTCCCAGCGGGTTTCACGATGCTCATGACTAGTTCCGTCAGTGTGTCAAGGTGGGCATTAACAAAGTCTGAGGCTTCTACCTTGTTTATAGTGGATGGCCGTCTTATGTTGCCTCGGCGGGCGGTTGGATATTTGTAATCATTTTTAGCGGCTTGGTTCAGCAACTGCAATGCTTCTTCTAGAGGTCTTTCGAGAATGATTCCATTGCCCGAGGAGTCTATCATCATCCGAGTTGGGTAATTCACCCCGTTGTAGAATATGGATTCTTGCGTCCAAGCCAGAAGACCATGTAGCGGGTAGTTATTCAGCATCTGTTGGTACCGCTCCCATGCTTCATACATCGGCTCGTCATCTCCTTGTCTAAAGGTTGTGATCTCATTCCGCAACCTATCAGTGACATTGGACAGGCTGAATCGATCAAGGAAGTCTTTATATAGTTCCGTCCATGTGTTGAAGGATCATGCTGGCTGATTATTCAACCACTATTTAGCCCTATCCCTTAGTGAATAGGGAAATAACCTTAGCCGCAGTACATCCTGGTGGACCCCGTGTATTTTAAATGCTCTGCATATGTTCAAGAATCCTCTCAAATGCTGCCGAGCATCCCTATGGCAGTCCCTCTAAAGTGCCCTAATGTGTTTATCATGTTGAACATGACGGGCTTCAGCTCAAAGTGGTTCGCCTTTATATCAGGTTCTGTTACTGTGGGATTGAACCCTCAGAAGTCATGTTCGAGATAATCCCTAGTGGTTCGAATCTGAGGCGGCCGGTGCGGAAGTGGGGGATCCTGTCGTGGTAGATATTGTGGACCTTTGGGTGGTAAGTCTTGCTGCCCATCCCTGCCGTGTGTGGCACCGTTGGGTGGGTCCTCGTTTACCATGTTCACCTTTTCTTTTCCTTTGTCTTCTTTGTTTTTCTTTAGGACTTCTCTGATCTCCTTCTTAATTTCTCTTGCTTGACGTTCGATATCATCGTAAAAGAGGAGATCTCCTTTAGGGTTTGCCCTGGTCATACACTAGCAAAGGACACGGTGAAAATTTTTTAAGACTATAAATAAATAAAAGGTGCATAAATTAAAAATGAAACTCGTTGTTACCAATCCCCGGCAACGGCGCCAAAAACTTGTAAGGGGTGTAGGTGTTCCCTTATTGTTAGAGCGCAAGTGCACACTCCTGCCAAGTTATAATATAAAAGATGACGAATCCCACGAGAATTGATCAGCTTGGTTCGATTCGTAGTTCCTGCACAAGGAAAAGTAAAAACACAAATGAGTTGTTTGTTGAGATGAAGAGTAAAATAACATAAAACACAAATGATAAAAGAGGTGATTCATGTTGATAAAGCGTGCAGGGTTATGCTACCACTTAGTGTGAAACTGCGTTGTAAAGGTTAAGTTGTTTTGTGCTGCCACAGTATGCTGCCTCGGCGAGTAATGGACGGCAGCTACGACCCTGTCACGCGGCCGCAGCAGGTCTCTACCCCTGTAACTTTCGTTGACTCAGCAGGTGGAATGGGAATAAGTCTTGGTAGGGCTGTAAACGAACCGAACGAACACGAACGAGGGTGTGTTCATGTTCGTTCGTTTAACTTTAACCGAACAAATGAACGAACACGAACATAAACGAACACGAAATTTTTTGTTCGTGTTCGTTCATTAAGGAATGTAGCTTGTTCATGTTCGTTCGTTTAAATGGTAAACGAACACAAACGAACATAAACGAACATAAACGGACATGAACGAACATGAACGAACATATATAATTTGTTAAATATTTAATATTTTTGGTTAGTTCGATTAATTTAGTTAATTAACCGATTTTTAAACCGAATTAATCAATAATTAAAATTTGAAAAAACTCTTAATTATTAGTCGAAACCTAAAATTTTCTAATAGATTAACTAATTTTGTTTTGGTTCGGTCGGTAAGTTCAATTTAACTGAATAATGAACACCCCTAGACATATTTAAATAAATTTAAATGAACATAAACGAACATAATTGAACGAACGGACATAAATGAACATAAATGAACATAAACGAACGAACATAAACGAACGGATTACCGAACGTTCACGAACATAAATGAACGAACAAGCCTTTTGTTCGTGTTCGTTCATTTAATTAGACGAACAAAAAATCTTGTTCATGTTCGTTCGTTTAATAAATAAACGAACTTCCCGCCGAACGGTTCACGAACGGTTCGCTGAACGTTCGGTTCGTTTACAGCCCTAAGTCTTGGCGGCAAGTCTGGCAGATACTCCAAGTTCGACAGAGCAATTCTTAAGTGATCCTTCCTATGTCTAGGCAAGGATTCTGTCACCACGTGATGTAGGCAATACCTAGAAATCTAAGCGTGAACCTAACACAGGCAATCGACGTTTGGTTGCTCCTTTTAGCCGCTTAAACTCGGACTTATGTCTAAGTCGAATTAGTCAACACCTCGACATGATGAGATCGTACTTAATTCTTTCGTGAGCCTTACACTTTCGTGCCCGACAAATGGATTTCTTCAACTAGACTTTTGGAACTAATTGAAGAAGTGAAGAACATGAATTAAGCAAACTTTGAATATTTTATTGAAAACAACTTAAAAACCTAATACAACCGTCTCAAAGCTAATTTACAACATAACCCTAAACCTAAAAGAGGTTTAGAACATGGCAGCGGCAAAGAACACTCTAGTTATGTATATAGAAAACCTAAGATGATTTGAACTAGGAGTACAATGAGTATTTATATACAAATAACTAGGTTAAGTCCTCCTTAAAGTAGAAGTCCTCAAAAGTAGCTTTCCACATTTAATGTAACTTTAAACTCTGACTTCTTTGCGTTGAATGTGGACTTTATCTCGTTTGCCTTAGCGCGCAAGTAACCTTGAGATCTCACTTCCGCGGCTCTTCCCGCTGCTACAAATGTCGGAAAATTGAGTGGATGGTGGCGATAGACTTAGGGTTTTTAGCTCTACAAATCGCACTCCGGTTCTCCAACTCTATAGTTTGTTGCCGTGGGCAGCAAAGTCGGCGGCAACCTTACTCGACAGCTACTCAGCATCAATTGTCTTCAGCTGGAACTGTATCAGTACAGTCCCTTGGTTCGCTGCCTCAGCATTGTATCCTCAGCTCCTCTTTCCCTCTTTCAGCCTTTATTACATAGAAACAAAAATACACTAAAACAATATCTCTTCTTTACCAAATGAAAGATAATCTATAAAAACAAGGTAAAGCGAAGGAATATTGTAAAATGCAATGCATGAACCTAATTATGCCTAAAATGAGCTCAAAACAGTAATAATAAGAGGTAGAATGTGCGTGAAATATAGGATTTTTTGACACTTTACACCTTCATGCATGCTTTCCTGCAACTTTGCATAGTTAACTCTTTAGTGAGATAACTGATTCCCTTTTCATACTTCTTCAAATCCAACTCACGGTCATGCTTGAGTTTTTCTAAAGCTGAGGGTGCTTCCTTAGCATACTGAGTAGAGGAACTAGCATTTACCAGCCTTTCTTGAAATGTGTTGTCGTTGACCCTCTGCGCTCTCCATTCATCGTATCTCGTCATCACTCCCGAGTCTTGATATGGTTAGACCATTCTCAGTTTTTCCTATGCTCTTGTTGTCTGAACTACTACCCCCTTGTAATCATTCATCTTGTGTGTGTACTCGAATGTTGTCATGCCTGCAGTAACTAGTATAAACTGTCTAGATACTAGCAAAAGACAATAAGTCGTTCCTTCCCCAAATTTCTGGCAGTGGGACCCAGTCTCTATCTCCACAACGATATAAGAAAGTTGTTGCCCTATTCAACCATGGAGTCTTCCATACCACATCAGTATCTTTCAAGTCCTTGAAGTATTCTTCCCAGTGTTTTTCTTACAAGCAGTCAACGATTAGTAAGTTTCTGTCATGATAGCAGGCACTAGGTTGACTCCTTTCTCTAGTCGCTCGAATAGTCCTACAGTTGACGGGTCAATATGCCCCAGAGTCCTTGGAAATAAGACCAACCCGTAAATACACAAGGCGAAAAGGCTTCTCATCCTGACCGGCTCATCATTACTTGCCAATATCAGTTCTTTAAGGCTCCTCTAGTTGATTCGTTGTCTATCTTTATTTTGATCTAGGTTGTCATTATTTGCCATTTTTCTATCAAACCACACTTTTGTTTTTCCAGTTAATGATATTAATTTCTTCATGAAGCTTGAACTGTTAACGGGTCTGGCATAAATCTTATCACTTTTAATTTTTGGACAGTTAACTAGTATCTCATATTCCTCCAGTGTAGGTGTCATGTCTACTTGTTCGAAGGTGAAACAATTGTACGTTGGGTTCCAGAACTGTGTCATGGCTCTAAGCAACTCTTGATCGATCTTTACACTTAATAGCAAGGCCATGTCTCCAAATTCTTTCCTAAATTGTTCTTTCATTTCATTATCCCACTAATCTCTTATCTCTTTTACTTCTGGTAAACATGTATTTTGGTTAGTGTTTATCTTTACATAACCCTTCATCTTAGACACTTCACTTTTACCGAGATTGTCCCCCTTCTTGTGCTGAGTTTGCTCAGACCAGGTCCAGACCGTTGTATTATTTTCTCCTATATTAAACTCTCGAGACATATCGAATACTTTCAAATTGACTGACTCCCAATTCGGTTCCAAAACAAATGCAATTATGACAGGATTTATTCAAAACAAAGCAAAACAAAACAAAACAAAAAACTCATGTTAGTACTTGTGAATTAATATGAAAAATAAGTAAACAAATTATTAATTCAGAGAAACACATAATACGTAGTGTTGAGATTTTAGGGGCTCGATTCGATCAACCGTTCTTGCTCGCCAAGTGTGGAGAAGTTGGATAATTGGGTGTTTTAGTGGGAGGTGAAAAATTGGCAATTTGACACAAGGATTTATAGTGGTTCAACCTTCTAACCAAGGTCTACATCCACTACCTTAGCTCCCCACTAAGGATTTCAAACAAATTCACTAAGAATTTCGTCCCCTTTTCTTGGATTAGGAGGAAACTGTTACAACCCTCAAAGCTTTCTACCCAAAGCTTGAAGGAACACTCTCTTTAAAAAGAAAGACTTAGCAAACTAGAAATCCCTCTAAAAGGTGTTTGTTTGCAATTCTAAGCACTCACCCAAAACCTAAACACTTGAGCAAATTTAACAATGTAAGCTCACAAGTGTTGTCTAAGCAAGAAATAAACAATTTAAGCTCTAGACAAATTTTGACATCATAATGTTGTAACAATTGAAGCATTGGCCATTACAAGATGCTTGGAGGTCCCTTTTATACTCTCAATTGAGTTTGTAGCCGTTACTAGCCGTTGGGGATGATTTGGAGCCGTTGAGGACTTTATTTCCCTTCATTAATGATGTTCTGCAGCCATCCGTATCGATACGCTTGGATCCGTATCGGTACGGCCTTCATCAGAAACTAGCCGTTGGGCTCTTGCTAGCCTGGGCGTATCGATACGCTTGAGGGTGTATCGGTACGGTTTCACTTTTAAAAGACCGTTGAGAAATAGTCGTTGGGGTTGTTGGAAAGGGGATCGGTACGCTTACCAGGCGTATCGAAACGATCCCGATCCGTATCGAAACGGCCAAGCCTGTTTCGATATGGGTTTTGACAGTGACCAAACTGAGGCAAAAAGGTATCGGTACGGGTAGAACCGTATCGATACGGGTAGCTTGAAAAGTCAAATTTGGTTGTTTAAAAAAAGTAAAAACATTGCCAAAAACCCTCTAAAATATCTCAAACATAATTTCAAGTTGTTTGGACTTAAAAACAAGTTTTAAATTCTTTTCAAATTAGTCCAAAACATTTTTCAATTATTATATCAAAATACTAGTTCTACAATCTCCCCCTTTTTGATATAATAAAACCAACTTGAAAAATTGTTTGGGATTCTCCCCTTTTAACTTTAAAAATGTGAATAAGAGATTAAAGATATGAAATCAAATAAAGCTCCCCCTTATTCATTTGAAAAATCAAATAAAGCCCCCCCTTATTCATTTGAAAATTCAATTTTTCAAACCATTTCTCCCCCTTTTTGTTATATCAAAAAGAATTTAAAAACATTAAGTTTCAAAATAACAATAAAAAAAATTGACATACATAAAATTTTGGTTTAAAATTGGCTCCCCTTACTCAAAGCATCATAAGAATATTAGTTCAACATATATGATTATCTAGTTGACTTAAATGAAAAATAATCAAAGAAAAGCAAAAACAACTAGATTTTACCACACTTGAACTCAAGGGAGGATGTGAAGCCTTCCTTCTTCAAGTGTTCTTCCTATGTGTGCATGGAGCTCCCCCTCAATTTTTGACTTGTTGATCACTCTCCATCACACCTAGCAAAAGACAATCAACTAATTTTTGGTATCCAAATTGCTTTGGATCCATAGACATTAGTAGCACAAAATTTAGTCCCCTTAGGAATCCATTTTTCAATTTCATCCTTTTTAGTTGAAGTGGTTAGTCCTTTTGGGACCCAAACACTTCTAAAACATTTACCATTTTTAAATCTAGGGGCACTAGATTGTCTTACATAAAAATCTGATTTTCCAAAACTATTTTTCTTTTCAAGTTCATTGGAAATCAAATCTTTTTCTTTTTGAACTTTGAGAAGCAAATTTTGTAAATCAAAACATTTTTGTTCAAAATCTTTCAATTTTGCTTCAAGTTCAAGATTTGTTTTGGAAAGCAAATCATTTTCAATTTTTATTTTTGAAATCAACTTTTTGTTCTTGGAAAATGATGCCTTGAATTCCAAAAGCAAATCATCATAGGCATCTTGTAACTCATCAAATGTATAAGAATTTGAAATAGATGAGTTAGAAGTTACCTCCCCCTCATTGAGAACCATCAAGCATAGGTGGGCTACTTCATCATCGGTGGAGTCTTCATCACTCCATGTGGCCACATATGCTTGTTTTGAAGATGATCCCTTCTTTTTGGATTTGTGGGAGTCCTTCATCTTCTTCATCGATTCATGCTTGGATTTTTCCATTTTGCTCTTCATGAATCGAGCAAATTTGTTGAAGAGATAGGCTATCTCTTCATCTTCACTTTCCTCCTCACTTGAATCTACATGATGGCATGTGGAGGATTTGAGAGCTACGACAATAGCATTGATGCCTAGCTCCATGATCTTCTTCTTCCCCATCGCTCTAATATCTTCCTTCTTCTTCTCCTCTTCTTTATTTTTCTTCATTATTTGGTGAGTGAGAAGTGACCCCATGAGTTCATCAAGCTTCAAGGTTTTGAGATTCTTGGCTTCGATGATGGCGGTCCTCTTTGAGTCCCATGACTCGGGAAGGGAGTAGATAAGCTTTCGGACAAGCTTCTCTTCTGGGATGGCTTCTCCATAACCTTTAAGACCATTTGTGATAGTGGAGAACCTATCAAACATCTTCTTGATGTTCTCTTCCGGATCCATCTTGAAGTTCTCATACTCTAAGGTTAGGAGCCCAATCTTGGTCTCCTTGACTTCATCGGTTCCCTCGTATATGACTTCAAGCTTGTCCCATACCTCCTTGGCACTCTCACAAGAAGACATCTTCTCATAGATGGTTGGGCCAAAAGCACAAAAGAGCATGTGCAAGGCTTTGCAATTAAGCTCCATCTTCTTGCGATCGTCGGCACTCCATTCCGCTTTGCTTCCTTGAGGCACGAACGGACCATCTTCAACTATGTCCCATAGTTTGTAATCTCTTGACTTCAAGAAGAATTTCATCTTTGTCTTCCAATGGGCATAGTGATTTCCGTCGAAGAAAGGCGGTTTGTCGATTGATTGTGCCATTGAGACGGTTGGTGAAATGTTGATCGAGCTTGCCGGATCTTCTCAATAGGATGTGAATCCCCTTCGATTGAGTCAAGCTCTGATACCAATTGTTGAGATTTTAGGGGCTCAATTCGATCAACCATTCTTGCTCGCCAAGTGTAGAGAAGTTGGATAATTGGGTGTTTTAGTGGGAGGTGAAAAATTGGCAATTTGACACAAGGATTTATAGTGGTTCAACCTTCTAACCAAGGTCTACATCAACTACCTTAGCTCCCCACTAAGGATTTCCAACAAATTCACTAAGAATTTCGTCCCCTTTTCTCGGATTAGGAGGAAATCGTTACAACCCTCAAAGCTTTCTACCCAAAGCTTGAAGGAACACTCTATTTACAAAGAAAGACTTAGCAAACTAGAAATCCCTCTAAAAGGTGTTTGTTTGCAATTCTAAGCACTCACCCAAAACCTAAACACTTGAGCAATTTAACAATGTAAGCTCACAAGTGTTGTCTAAGCAAGAAATAAATAATTTAAGCTCTAGACAAATTTTGACATCATAATGTTGTAACAATTGAAGCATTGGCCATTACAAGATGCTTGGAGGTCCCTTTTGTACTCCCAATTGAGTTTGTAGTCGTTACTAGCCGTTGGGGATGATTTGGAGCCGTTGAGGACTTTATTTCCCTTCATTAATGTTGTTCTGCAGCCATCCGTATCGATACGCTTGGATCCGTATCGGTACGGCCTTCATCAGAAACTAGCCGTTGGGCTCTTACTAGCCTAGGCGTATCGATACGCTTGAGGGCGTATCGGTACGGTTTCACTTTTAAAAGACCGTTGGGAAATAGCCGTTGGGGTTGTTGGAAAGGGGATCGGTACGCTTACCAGGCGTATCGAAACGATCCCGATCCGTATCGAAACGGCTAAGCCTGTTTCAATACGGGTTTTGACAGTGACCAAATTGAGGCAAAAAGGTATCGGTACGGGTAGAACCGTATCGATACGGGTAGCTTGAAAAGTCAAGTTTGGCTCTTTAAAAAAAGTAAAAACATTGCCAAAAACCCTCTAAAATATCTCAAACATAATTTCAAGTTGTTTGGACTTAAAAACAAGTTTTAAATTCTTTTCAAATTAGTCCAAAACATTTTTCAATTATTATATCAAAATACTAGTTCTACACGTAGCAAAGAAAATAACCAGAGAAATGTATTTAAACTGGCAGGATTTGTCCTAGGTCCTTGTCTAGCTCTAGCGGGGTAGGTTTCTAAAAACAGAATGTGAGCTTTGTTCTAGACTCTTAGTTCCTGAACTATTGTTATCGTCTACTGCAACAGTAAGACACTAATTCAATAGTATAGGTCCCTTATAATGGAGGCGTGGGCCCCACAACACATAAGGTTAGTATACCGGAAGAAAACAAAAATCCGAACTCAGAGATGGAGAGCATCACGTCGGATATTGTCTCTCTCCCACTTAAGGGTGAAAAACCCAGGTTGAGGATTTATGCATGAATGACAGATATATCATACACAAAAGCTACTCCCATTTTCCCTCAAAATCCATCCAACAATTCTCTTAGAAAAAATTAAATTCATAATATTGTTCGAAATGCCAAAATGCCATATGGAATTAATTAATAGGCCTGGCACTCAATTTTATCTCTAGTAGAGTCGCCAAGCTGTCGCGACCGTTTTAAAACCGTTGTGTGAAAACAGTCTGGCGATTTGGGTTTTGGAAATCAGGGGTTTTCCATTTTAATTCAAATTTTCTTTACTTATTCTTAAAATCATTTTGGAGTCGCCACCGATCACTTTGGTAGACCAGACACCATAAAAACGAACCAGAGATTCTTTTTAGTAAAATTTGAGTTCGGGAGTCGGTTATATGTAGGGAAGGATTAGCACCCCTACAAACGCCCGTTATCGGTACCTTATTAATTCTACATGACACTTTGGCATTTCGAACATTAATCTAAACTTAATTAAATCCTTAATTGTAAAATGGATTCTATTTCGAATGGGAATATCCTTTTGTAAGAAAATACATTTTGGACGAATATAAGGTCTTAAACGTCCAAATACATTATGACACTTCAATTTATATTTAAAATGTATCTCAACACAAAAAGTTTAATGCATGTTTGATTATTGTCTTGACACTTTTAAGTAAAACCTAATTATGTCTCCATTAATTAATTAATTAAAATTCTATGAACATTATTAATTTTGGGCTTTTATGGTAATACTCAAATGATTGGACACTACTCATATTAGGCCCAAAAGTAACAACATTCCTAACTTTAGTGATACTAATTATTTAATCTTATTTTAATTTTATTTAAACTAATTATATGTGATTTTCATTTTCTATGTTTAAATGAAATATTGAATTTTTTACTTAAATATTGCCTTGATTAACATCACCTTACAATGTGATACTAATCAACTTACAATGTTTAAGCTTCATTCAATATTCATTCATTTGTCTACAATGTTCCCCTGATCATACATACTATATGGTTATTTGAAATCATGCAAGCATACAAATAAATTAAGACAAATACAATTAAAGTAAACAAGTTAATTATGGACGAAATTGAAATAAAAAGAAAATTATATGGCTAAATCATAAAGGAAAAGTGACCAAATTGAAGTGTTATTAAAACATGGGAGCCAAATCATACAACATTGGTGACTAAATTGAAAGGGAGGCTAAAGTTGGGAGCCCAAAACTAATTTTCTTTAAAAAAGAAAGCCCGACCCGTTAAAATTTGGCCCAAAAACCGACAGCCCAACCTAAACTGGATTGCAGACCCGTACCTGCTCAAAAGAGCGCGGATCCACTTGTGTCCCAGCACCAAAACGGTGTGTGTCGACTCGTGCATAAAAAGAGAACGACCGGGCCAACTTGGCCATTTGATTGGCTCACTCTCTCTCTCCTTCCCCACTCTCTTTCTAAATCCTCTCGACACAAACACAAATTTTTCGAATTTTCCACCCATTTTCGTTCAAGCTCACATATTTTCTTTTCGTTCATCACTCGTTCTTCATTTTTTTCACATTTTAATCGAAAACAAACACCTAAACCCTCTCGTTTTATGTTTCTCTCGGATCAAAACTTGCTTTCCTCCTATTATTCATTATATGTTCTTCATTTTTCATATTTTGATTCAACTCATACACCTAAACTCTTTTATCTCACGTTTTCCTTCGATCAAACCCTAAACTCAAGCAAAAACCAAAACCATTTTTTCTATCTTCCACTTTTGATCTCTCTCGAACCCAATCCTAGCCCGATGTGTTTCTCGACCGTCAGAGGCGACGCCGGTCACCAGCCGTCGACTCTGATTATCTTCTTCATTTTTTTTGATCACCTCTGCAACATCCGATCATCTTCTCCGACCTAATCTAGGTTTCTGATCATCCACTCCGATCAAACCTGCAACTCCGACCACCGCGCTCCGTTGTCAGAGCGATTTCCGGTCACCGTCTATCGCCATACCAGAACCCTAAAATCTCCATTTCTTCGCGATTTTCACTCCTAAGCCTAGATCTACTACCCGTTTCATCCGAAACA
The DNA here is from genome assembly GCA_958450335.1 of Hibiscus tridactylites. NCBI lineage: Eukaryota > Viridiplantae > Streptophyta > Magnoliopsida > Malvales > Malvaceae > Hibiscus > Hibiscus tridactylites. The sequence goes on along the minus strand of OY288267.1, from coordinate 31,934,642 downwards.
CCCTGCTTTCCCACCTAAAATACCTACCCGAAACCAAATCTCACTCTATCTCTATCATTTTCAACTCCGACCGAACCTAGCTCTCTACTCTCAGACTTTGGGGATACTCGGAAAAAATAAGTACTCGACGCTCATTATTTTCAGTTTTAGATCTAAGTTTTGTTAATATTTTTAGGTTTTTTCTAGTTTAGATCTTATTTCTTGTGTTTTCACGCAAGGAAATGAAAGAGAATGAGGGAGTTTACCTTCTGATGGTGGTGGTCGAGCTCTGACAGCGTTCTTCGGCGAGCTTTTCGGCTTCCAGACGGTGAGGTAAAACTTTCGGACTTCTTTTCTCTCTCCTCAATCAAAGCCGGTAATAATTGCCTAATAATTGTTTCTCCTTTTTTGTTTATACCTGAGTGCGGTGTGATGTCATCGCTGATGTTAACGGAGACAGTTGGATCCCGCTGAAAGGGGCAATCCGCGTAAAATGAGATGAGCGAATGAAGAAGCGACATGTGGCATTGCTGAGGGAAAAAAACACAACTTGAGCTTTTGTGTTTCTTGGGCAGACCCTTTTGTTATTTGGGCGGGGATATTGAATTTGGGCTCCAAAATTTGTATTCCGTGTTTTTCATTGTATTTTGGGTTTTATGTAATGACAAATGGACTCTAATGGGCATTTAAACTTTATTTATTTATTTAGTATTTAGTTTTGCTTTACTTATTGAGAATATATATATACACACTCAGACAAAATATGAGTATTGTACATGGAAATGAACTTTTCAACCGACAAATGTTCCATCATTTTTCTAACCCTTACTTTCTGAAAATCCAGGAATGACCGTGATTCCATTTCTCCAAGCCTGAGGTCGTACGGGCAATAACAATTCAACATTTTTAACCTTTGCTTAACGGACTAATTATTTATGGTTAAGACATTCCAAGGAGGCAATGACAGAAATGAAATGTCCACAATCGAACCAAGCAGAAATCGGTTTCAACTGACAAATAGTCCATTATTCTTATGATACTAAAAGATGGCTCCAAACCCTATGGAAGATATGGAAATGAATGCATTCTTTCTGAAGGGGCGAGGTTTTACACTATCTTAGCAATAAATTCACACACGGAAGTCGGAACCAACTACAATGGGTAAACTGATAATCAAAGTCTTTTGCTCAGACACATTACCGGCCGGCTTTCCCACAACTATAACATAACTAATTGCTTAAGGTAATTCTGGACTTTTCTTTCTTTCTTTTTTCTTCATTTTCTTCCCAAAGGGGAGTATTGACTAAAAATATTCTCCAATGTCGTAAAGATAGAAATAGTCTGATTTACAGAAACAAAGAGGTACTGACAATTTACACCTTTTCCGCTATTGCAAAGACTAGCAACCATCATGTCAATCCAGCGAAAGAAACTGTGCTTTACATCAACAGCAGCCATGCACAACCTTATCTACGAGTTTCACATCATCAGAGCCTTCATTGCCTGAAAAACCAAACACTGCAGTAACAACGAGAATCGTGAGCTACTCATGTAACAAGAGGCAAACTATAAGGCAAATCTAAAAAGGGTGCACAATGATGAAGATTAAGGTTGAGGTTATAAGTTGCAAGAGAAAGTAGCACAGATCAGATATGATAAAATCAATAGCCTATACAAAACCACCGCCGTTGCAACAAAATTTTGAGGCAGTAGTACCAAGATTTATTACATGAAAATGTTCAAGAGAGTTGTTAAACTTGTATGTGTCCGGTCAGTCATTTGACCTTTTGACACAAACAAAATCATGAGCTACTCATCTGACTATCCCTATTCCATGCACATTCGAGAACTGTTTCGTCAAGTACCATTGAACCCCAGTGTGTAACATGTGATTTAAATTGTAGATTTATCATAATCAGATGGAAATAAAGCACTAAAGGATACTTATAGATACACGGTAACTAGTATCACCATATAGAGAAGGTTTTGAAACAGAATGCAAGTGTGGAGTGTGGACTATAGAAAACAAGAAAACCAAAGATACCGATATGCTAATGCACATAACATTACAGCGAAGTAGAAAATCACAATCATGAAATACATAAGAATAGCATGTGAATATACAGAATATTCCATTGAATTTTTAACTGATGAAAACTGGAGAAGTAAAACAAAAATAACATTGGATGCAGATAAGCTTACATGCTATAGACTATATGATCTACAGCTCACTGTAATTGCGCCAAACTGCACGAAATTCCTCACGGAAAGTATTAAGACGAGCCTTCAGGTTAGGTGTTCTAAAACTTGCATGAAGGATAGTGGCTGAGAGAGAGAGCAAGAGAGAGTTAGACAAAAAAAATGACATCTTAATGGGGGAGTGAGGGAAAAAAGAGAGATAAGATCACTGACCAAGCAGTGCAATGGCAAGTGCCCAGAGCACAGTCAAAAGGCCACAGGATACATACCAAAGGGTGAAACTCACTGCAACAAGAATTGTAAAATTAGTTGCTTTAAATACATAGGATTGCAAACAGAACAGTTCTGATTTCTTAAGAATGAAAACATTTCTGAAAATATTGATACCAGATGAGAATATGAAGACAAAGACCCAACGAGGCCGACCACATATGTGAATTGTTCTTTTAGCTGACGGACGGCCACGAATAACAGGTCTGACAATAATGAAAAAGTTAATAACCAAATCAAAGATATATAGTCTGCAAACACAAAATTAATGAAAACATACGTAAGAGGGGGCCTCATCTTAGCTGCTAAATGTGGAGAGAATTGCCTCACAGTTCTAGTCACCTTCTCACTAAAAGTACCAGCAAAGCTGTAAAAATAACACACAAATTATTATAGACGTGAAACATAAACTAAATCTAACCATATATTAACCTTCAATACAAGGGCTCATTAATCCATTTCAAAGGTAACATTAGAAATAACATCACTGACTTGAAATCCAGAAAACTAAACAAAGAGGTCTAACAATGCCCACCTATCATTCAGAAAGGCAATGCTAAGCGCTGTTAACATCGCAGCTAAAATAGCAACCGGTCTCCTCAGGAATCCCAAACCTACAAAAATAAAAATAAAATGTCTATAAATAAAAATACATGAACTTAAAAAAAGCTCGAGCGCCACCGTTGATTTTGTCTGCTTACCAAGAATAATAACAATCATAATGAAATAATTGGTTCGGTAGCTGCAAAGAGAAAGGAAAACATAAAATTAAAGTAAGAAACTACAAGACATGAATATTTGATCTAGTATTCGGAAAGGCACATCCAGGATCAAGATTCACGAATTATCTTCATTTATTTATTTATTGCAACAAATTTTCATTATTTTTTTCTCTTCTCGGCAAACAAACAGCACTGATCAAGATTCAAAATCATTGGAATAAAAGAAGAAAATTAAAAAAAAAAATTACTAGTAGAGATTGCATTTCAGGCGGCTGTTCCACTTGGCGTATGATCGAGGGACGGTGAACCGAGAGAAGAATTCGGGGAGAGGACGTGGCGGTGATGACCAGTCAACTTCACGTAGCGCGTCAATCAGATCCTCCGCGGTTACGTTTCCCCAATCCATTCGATTCGATTATGTTCGATCCTCTTTTCTTCACCACGAAACCCTAGAAATGAAGGGGGAAAGGAAATTTTTCGAGGAAGTGGAAGGAATCGAGGTTGAATGGGAAGCTTACAAATTGTTTGGAATTTGGGAAATTGGAAATGGAAGCGTTTCTTTGGGGGGAGTTTTTGCTTTGAACAGAAAAAGATAAAGAAATAAAGAAAAATGCTTAAGTGCTAAGGAATTAAGAGGGGTTGTGTTTCGTTTCAGAGACGAAAGCAGAAAAAGGAAACAAAAACATATGTCTGAGCCCGGGTTCGAACCGGGGACCTCTAGTGTGTGAGACTAGCGTGATAACCAACTACACCACCCAGACCACTTGATTGAATGTTTTTATATTTATTATAAATTATAAAAGTCGGTTATTTCTGCATTTTGTTAAGGATGTTATAATTCCTTAGCTTGATTTTACGTGAAAGTAAAAAGGCGTATAAATACATTTTTTATGAAATACGTGTTTGTTTGATTTTGATCGTTTCTAAATAAAACATTGATAACTTAAAAACAATAATCCATCCGCTTCTCTTTTTTTTTAATTAAATTAAGAGGTATTATATTTTCATGTTAAGATTTGAACATATATTAAATGAGAGTCTCATATGAGCATTTCTGAATATGGTCGAGATGGGCGCTCGCTCAGGGCCTAATTTTTTATAATAATAATATTATGCTCTAATTATTTTTAATAATATTTTTCCAAATTTTTTTAATATTTATTATTAAATGTTTATTTTTAAATTTTAATCTTTTTCTAATATTTGTTATTAGACCCAATTTTTTAACAGTTGTTATTAGTGGTTCAATTTTTCTCAATATTTGTTATTAAGAGTCTACTCTTAAAATTCATTTTTTTTTCTAATATTAGTTATTAGGTGTCCAATTTTTCTCAATATTTGTTATTAGGGGTCTAATCTTTTTTTAACATTTGTTATTATGGGATCAATTTTTATCAATACTTGTTATTAGGGCATACTCTTAAAATTTAATTTTTTTCAAATATTTGTTATTAGTGTCCAATTTTTCCCCAATACTTCATTAGAGCTCTAATTTTTTTAATAATTATTATTAGGTCCCTAATTTTTTTCAATACTTGTTATTAAGGGCTCAATTTTCCCTAATATTTGTTAATAGGGGTTCAATTTTTTCTTAATACTTGTTATTAAGGGCCTAATTTTTTTTCCAATATTTGTTATTAGGCATATACTCTTAAAATTCAATTTTTTTCTAATACTTGTTATTAGAGAGCTTTTTTTTTCTAATAGTTGTTATTAGAGGCCCAAATTTTTTTTCTCAATATTGGTCCTTAGAGATCTACTCTTAAAATTCATTTTGTCTGATACTTGTTATTATGAGTCCATTTTTTTCAATACTTGTTATTAGGGTCATTTTTTTAAAATTAAATTTGTTATTAGAGACCTATTATTCTAATACTTGATATTAGGAACACACTTTTAAAATATAATTTTTCAACATTTATTATTAAGGGTCTAACTTTTAGGTCGCCTTAGGACCACCAAAATCTAAAAAAAACTGTTTAACATAATCGTTAGTGTAGAAACCAAAACTTCAACCTTAATAAATTATTATTTTTAAATAAAATTCAACACGTGATATAGAATCTTTATTTCATTTTTTATACAGTTATTTTAATAGTCATATTTTTTAATCATTTGATAAAGTATATATATATATTTTACAAATAAAGTTAGGATAAATTTTCTATACACAGGCGGTGGAAACTAAAAGTTTCCACAAGCGCCTTAATTTTAGGGTATAGAGAGTTAGTTTAGGGTATAGGGTTTAGAGATTTAGGTGTGGAGGGTTAGAATTTAGGGATAGTTGTTTCAATTTAAGGTTTAGGGTTATAATTTAGGGTTTATAGGTTAAAACCTAAATCCTTACCATATTACCCTAAAAACTAAACCCTAACCTATAAACCCTAAATTATAACCTTAAACCTTAAATTGAAACAACTATCCCTAAATTCTAAACCTCTACACCTAAACCCCTAAACCCTATACCCTAAATTAACTCCCTAAACACTAAAAGTAAGGCGCTTGTGGAAACTTTAAGTTTCCACCGCCGGTGTATAGGATATTAATCCATAAAGTTATTTGAACTCAAATCTTTTTACATAGTTTTTAAGACATGTGAGTAGGGATGGCCATTTGACCTATACTTGATGGGTTTCGATCTGACCCGATCTTATAGGGACGAGTTTTTTAAAGAAAATTTTCGGTTTTGGTCGGGTTCGGGTTTGTTTTTTTCAGGATAAAATCGGGTCGGGTTTGAATTTAAGGTGAAAAATACCCTACCTGAAATAATAGTTTAATTTTATGCTAAATATTTAGGTATAATTACTGTAACCCCCTCGCCCCGGTCTGGTCGGCTGACCGGTTCGAGTAGGCTACACGGGGAAAACCGATACAAAACCCGTGAAGGTCCCGCCTCGGTTAGTGACCCTAAATTTTTTTCATTTATTTTACATCTTGTCTAGAGGCATTTAATCTCCTAAGTGATCACGATAGCGGAAAACGAGGCCCACAAAAAGCCCTACAGCAAACCGGGCCTAAGCCCAACCCTTGAGACCCATTAGAGATGTCCAAAAGCCCATTTCCAGCCACCCGTTTCGAAACAGACGTCACCCGTTTCGAAACGCGGACTCTAGTTTAAAAAGCCAGGTACCCGTAGCGAAACGCATCCTCCCGTTCCAGAACAGGGCCCTAATTTGCCTAGGCGTTTCGATACTTGTTTCGAAACAGGCACTTCCAGTAGCCAAAGTGTTCCGAAACTTATTCCGAAACAGGGGTTCACAGTGGCCAAACCGTATCAAAATGAGTTCCGATACGGGGTCCCTAGAGCCATACCTGTTCCGAAACAGCTCAGCCCGTTTCGAAACACCTGATGTCTACAATTTCCCAAAACCATCTTTAAACATCTCTAATCGACCCCAAAAGCCCTAAACAACCCTAAGAAGCCTACACAACTTACACATACACTCTATAGGCATGCATCCTATGGCAAGATGTACTCAAAACTCACAAGGCATAAGATAGGGCATCCATTTAAGATATCATTCAAAGCATGCTCGAAGACTTAAAAGCCAAAGACACATGTCTCCCATATAAGGTTTACATGCTTAAAAACACACGCACTCAACCAAAAGCATAGCATCTCAATACAAACATTTGACCAACACCTAACAAGCATCATTCATCCAAAAATTCATGCATTTACCAAAGGATGTCATACTAAGCACTTTTAAGGTTCATAACTTAGCAACCAAACATACAAGCATTCGAGACATGCAACATGAACAATGTTTACAAATCAAACAAGGCATCCAAAAGCCAAACCAAATCAACATACATCAAGGCATCCAAAACAACAACTCCTATCCCATTGCTTGACTATTACAATCTACAATTTAAAATTCATACTTGAGCTACCAAAAGCAACACTTGGAGACCTTTCCTTGCCCTTGCCACCCACAAGCTACTGATCTTCATTGTCGAACGAAAAGGAGCGTAAGCATAAAAGCTTAGTGAGGGTAAGCTCATAAATCAAACCTTCGACAATGCAGGGTCCAAGCACGAGCAACTACCATAATGAGATGCATGATCTTACCTCCGATCCACGAGAGCCAAATTAAACATGATGCATGAACATGTAATCAACATTATGCCATGCTCAACAACTCATAAGCTCAATTTACAATGATACATATATCAATGTATTATTAACAACATATCTCAATGCATATTGGAATCACATTTCATATCATATTGGCAACACATCTCAATCATGAGGGCACATATGATCTCATATTTGCATAAACATACAATGTCATATTGGCACCTAGCTACGACTCGAATACGTGGATAACATGTTGGAACGCATTTCCAACATAACTATTACCTGCGGTGGGATTACACTCATCACCGATTCTCGCGGAGGGGATTCCACTCATCTTCACGCCCCGTCGATGGAATTCCACTCATCACCGACTAATATATAAACATTTCCAGTGGAATATTACATCACCATACTCTTCCTTGGTGCCTTAACGCCATCAAGGCCACGCGCGATTTTGACCCTCTTGTGCACACTCATCCTAATGATCGATCATTGTACCCAAGCATACTAGTGCCAATATTAATCAAATTCCATAACCTTTCACAACATCAACTCAACATAACTTCCGTGCTTAGCACGTACTCACCATGATCACTATCATGCACGATTCATAAACCAAACCACATGCATATATCAACGCATCATATCAAGCCTCAACAACATGCATAACACATTATACATAGCCAACACAAACACAATTAGACATGAGGCATAATAAGCAATTAGGAGTTCAACCAAAATTTTCCTAAGCTAAGCTTGAGATTAGGCTACCACTCTAATCTCAACTCTAGGTGGGTCTACAAAGCACATCCTAGGTTCACATGCTTGAACCAATATTTGAAAGCCATTTAAAAATTGTAACCACTCACCGACCACTCCATTAGCACAAGTCGACAAGCCTACCAAGCATCCAAGTTTCCGGATCCGAGCCCGAAGCTTCCTCATTGATTTCCCTTGCTTCTAACCATTCAAAAACAATATATTAACCTCAAAATCAGCCACAAACCCAAAGTTTAACACCAACACACAAATCCACTACAATTCTCACAATTCAAAGCCAAGTTCATTCTTTAATTTCTCATTTTCGTACTTCCACAAAGACTCATCCAAAATCAGCAATGTAGTCATCCAAAGCACCCTTAGACATGTTCAAAACACTACCCAAACATAGTATAACCATCAACCCTTCATTTCCCCACATAGACACCTTAAAAACTCCCATTTTCCACTCCCAAAAATCACTTACAGCAGTAGCTACGGGAATCCATTCAAACCAACACTATAACCACTCAAAAATCATCAAATAACATCCAAGGACACCTACCCAATGTTACTATAACATCAGCCCATCAATTTTTCACAAAACCATCCCAAAAACACAAATTTTGACACTTTAAATATACCCCTAAAAACCCATTTCGGGTTTCACCATAAAACCTTGCAAGAATCGGATACGTTGGACCTTATAGGTAGTAAACAACTCACATAACATTAATAAATCAAAAGCTTTAGTAAAAGCTAACAAAGATAGCATTTTTAACTCAAAATCTCAAAACCCTAAAATGCAAACTAATGAGCTTTAATGAAAACAAATTATATGGGGAGAAAGAGGAAGATGAGGGTAATAAGAAAATGTATTTACCTTTGAAAAGCCCTAAAAAATAAGCAAGATTAGTGATGGAATAGTGATGGGAGATGGGGAGGAGAAACTCACATTCAAAGATGGGGAGGAAGAAGATGGGTGTGATTTTTAGGTATTTGAAATAAAATGAAAATGGGTTTTATTTTACAAGACCAAGAAATTACAACTTTGCCATTAATGAGATGGCCATCTTCCAATTCTAAAATCCATGGAATTTGATTTCCAAAACAATTTAAATCCAACATAATTGTTTGCTTCGAATATATGAAGCCCAAAATAATATTTTATTATTTTAATTATAAAACTGAAACCTGAACCATTATTTAAATATTATTTTCTCTCGGCCCCCAAACCCGGGTGTTACAACTTTCCCCCACTTAAAGAAATTTCGTCCCCGAAATTTTATCAGACAGGAAGAGCCACGGAAACAGCCCCTCCACACCTCCCTTTTCTTCTCGCCACAATATACTCACCAACTCGGTAGACTTACCACACAACATTAGCTATCTGATGCTAAGATCTTCACTGGTTCCCCATTGCTTGTCGATTTTAAACTGAACTCAATCTCTTCTACAAACATGGCACGGAACAGATCTGACTCACATTTCTGAATCATAGATACACGGAACACATCCCAAACCCCTTTCTAACTCTGGTGGTAACCGCAATAAATAAACAACAGAACTAGCTCGATTCACAATCTCATACAGCACTGCTTGAATACTTGACCCATAACCTTCTCTAACTGACCATCTGACTTCAACAGGTAACCAAACACTATGCAGACGTCTTCAAAAATAATCTAGTTGAAATCTCGGATCTCTATTACTCACTTCCATTAAGAACCTTCAACAGATGTAACAAACTAGAAGAAAACTGATGCTCGGTCTTGACACGCTGGCAATTTACACACTTACTCTCATACTGAACCACATTATTCATCAACTCAATCCAGAAGTACTCATCTTCAACCCACAATACGTCTTCATACTACTCAGATGCAATATAAATGAACTGTTGTATGCTTCGGCCAACACAATACGTCTCAAAACACTATGTCAATCGGTACAACAATTCGGTCTCTAAAATGCAGAACTTTATCATCTCTGAAATTGTATTCTAAAGGTCTTCCTTTCGCTATGTCTTGCACGTGAGGTGCCAAGAATTTGTCTTGCAACTGTTTCTCTTCAAGCATTCCGACTCAATGTAGGTTTAACATGAAACTCGGCCACAAGAATACTATCATTCAGTAAACAGAATTCGGCAAATACATCTCGCAACCCAACTACTAATCCAACAACAAATATAACTCAGAACATCGGTTACTACGTCCACTCTCTTCGGATGGTACTCAATCTTGGGATTACGGTCTTCAAGCAGTTCTAACAACTCATGTTGTTCAAGTTTCAACCCTTCCTAAGTCGTCTAATATTTCAAGTTCTGATGATATGTATATATTGTGCATTTCTTACTATACACGCTTTGACTCTAGGTCTTCGAAGCAAATTTATCTGTATCTAACTCTATGTCTAGTGTCGAATAATTCTTTTCAAGGTCTTTCAACTATCTCAAAGAATAGGCCACAATTCTTCTGTCTTACATAAGCACACAACCTAACCCTACATGTAACGCATCACTATAGTTCACAAATTCTTGCTCTGACATCAGCTAGATCAAGATCGAAGCTCTCATCAAAGTTTCTTTCAGTTTCTCAAAGGCTCGTTGTCTCGCATCTGACCACACAAACTGAACAATCTTCTGTAGCAATCTGTCAATGGAGCAGCTATCTTCGAAAGACTATTTACAAACCTCCGATAGTAACAATGCTAGACCTAGGAACTATAGATACCTGTCACAGTCTTCAATTTCTTCCAACTCACATCTTCTTCTACCTACTTAGGATTTACTCTAATACACTCGGCTAATCTACATGTCCTAGGAGAACATCTTCCTTGACTCGGAGTTCACGTTCACAACTTGGCATACAAATGATTTTCTAATAGGATCTGCAACACTAACTTCAAAGCTTGTCATGGTCTTCTTCGGTACATGAATATACCCATGTATCATCTATGAGAACTACTACAACTGATCAAGGAGCTCGGGAAATATTCTGCTCAACATCTCTATAAAACTAACTGACACACTAGTCAAACGAAACGACATAACCCATAACTCAAAGCGATCACATCTTGCCCCGAAAGCTGTCTTCGGTACTTCAACTTCTCTCACTTTCAACTGGTAGTAATCGGATCTCAAATTAATATTGAAAAGACTGGAGCACACCCCAACTGATCAACAAATCACTGACACTCAGAAATGGGTACTAACTACTCACTGTTAATTGTTTCAACTGTCTGTAATCTAAACACATTCTCGTATTGTCTTCTCTCTTCTTCACAAATTGCACTGTCATACTCTAAGATGATGTACTAGGCCTAATGAATCTAAGGTCTAACAAATCTCGAAGTCGATTCTTCAACACTCTCAATTCTTTCGGGAACCATAAAATACAGAGCAACAAAACATGAGCAAACTCGAAGACGGTATCAATAATAAGCTCTTCTTCCCCAACAAGAGACAAACCGGGCAATTCTTGGAAACACTTCTCGGAAAAACACAAACTATTCTAACATTCTGCGGTCTAATCTTCATTCAAAAATCAAATCCATTACATTTGCCAGACAAGCCTGTCAACTAAGCTCAATCAATCTTTGACCTCTAAAGCTAGAACAACATTCGATAAGAAGTTCACATCCTCATCTACCACTATAGTCTCACCGAAATCTGCAACTTCAAGGCAACTCTCTCTTTCTCTCAACGTATACCCTAGCTTTGTGTTCTACGAGCTGAACCACGCCAACTGCTACATCGAAACCGTAAAAAGACAATTACTTCACATCTACTAGGATCATGTAACCCTGAACCATCAACAAACATCTTCTGTACATTTTTCTAACCACCACTATCTTACCAAAAGGTCTAGTCACATGTGTCCCTACGTCTAAGATCTCGACAAAGATATCTAGCTTCCTTACATGCTCACACAAGGGATGTATCCGCAGAAATTGCAACTTCACATGTACACAACTGATAGTCTTCGGTTCTCTTGTTTTCAGGCTGGTCCTTCACACATAACCTAACTCTTCAAAACCGTTCTTAGAGCATCTCGAAACTTCAAAATTCAATTATGATCACAAACAGTCATGCTTGAACTTGTTCTATAGCATCGGTCATGACGACTTAAAACATCCCACTACCAAACAATCTGAGGTTAAAGCTCAAGACTTCCTTCTCGGCTCAACTATATCGGAAGTGACTTCATCTCTTCTTCTTGCTGGAAGACAACTCAGACGCACGCTGGCCCAATCACGCAATTTGATTCCCACTCATGGATACTAATCGGCTGTCTTGTACTAAAACCATAGGCCGAACCCCCAACGATCACTAACTAACATTTCTGAATTTCGGATTACTCACACGAGACCCCTACCTAGATCTCGCCAAAAGAACTAAGGTACTCATACCTACCTCTAACACTTCACCGGACACAATCAAACTTTGCATGCCTGCTAACAATATACAGAAGTACGGATTTAGAATCAACCGTAGGGATCAAACTCAAAATTGTACCAAGGGCTTATCTATTGTAACATCGACACCATTCTGAACCTCACTCAAAGGTCTTCACTTCTTTTTACCAACTATTACCAGAAACGATCACATCGTCCCTCACCAACAAGAATCAACCTACATACACACTGACTTAAACAAACAAATTGTGCCTCAACTTCGATACTACCATACTTCCCTGACCATAACGATAAACTCCCTCAACATCATCCACATTTTCAGAAACCACAACCTCTACTTACTGAAAGTAATAAATCAACAACAACAACAAATAATTAACATACAAACTGGGTTTGCAAAGGAAAGGGTCCAAGTGGCTCAAGTATGATTCTCTCACTTAAAAATCTCTTTTTTCCGATGTAATAGAAGCAATGGGCTCTACTCAACATACTCTAAAAAACATACGCGTACGATCAAACAACATACATTCACAATCAAACAATCACACACCACAACATACACGAATAACAAGCAACATGCTTACATGGCAAGCAAACACCGTGCAATTCAATATAAGAACTTAGCTTACCTCACTTATCTGCCCAAGGTCTCGGAAACCTTAGGCTCTGATACCAACAAATGTAACCCCCTCGCCCCGGTCTGGTCGGCTGACCGGTTCGAGTAGGCTACACGGGGAAAACCGATGTGAAACCCATGAAGGTCCCGCCTCGGTTAGCGACCCAAAATTTTTTTCATTTATTTTACATCTTGTCTAGAGGCATTTAATCTCCTAAGCGATCACGATAGCGGAAAACGAGGCCCGCAAAAGCCCTACAGCAAATCGGGCCTAAGCCCAACCCATAAGACCCATTAGAGATGTCCAAAAGCCCATTTCCAGCCACCCGTTTCGAAACGCAGGCTCTAGTTTAAAAAACCAGGTACCCGTACCGAAACGCATCCTCCCCGTTTCGGAACAGGGTCCTAATTTTCCTAGGCGTTTCGATACTTGTTTCGAAACAGGCACTTCAAGTAGCCAAAGTATTCTGAAACTTGTTCCGAAACAGGGGTTCACAGTGGCCAACCGTATCGAAACGGGTTCCGATACGGGGTCCCTGGAGCCATACCTGTTCCGAAACAGCTCAGCCTATTTCGAAACACCTGATGTCTGCAATTTCCCAAAACCATCTTTAATCATCTCTAATCGACCCCAAAAGCCCTAAACAACCCTAAGAAGCCTACACAACTTACACATACACTCTAGAGGCATGCATCCTATGGCAAGACGTACTCAAAACTCACAAGGGATAAGATAGGTCATCCATTTAAGATATCATTCAAAGCATGCTCGAAGACTTAAAAGCCAAAGACACATGTCTCCCATATAAGGTTTACATGCTTACAAACACATGCACTCAACCAAAAGCATAGCATCTCAATACAAACATTTGACCAACACCTAACAAGCATCATTCATCCAAAGATTCATGCATTTACCAAAGGATGTCATACTAAGCACTTGTAAGGTTCATAACTTAGCAACCAAACATACAAGCATTCGAGACATGCAACATGAACAATGTTTACAAATCAAACAAGGCATCCAAGAGCCAAACCAAATCAACATACATCAAGGCATCCAAAACAACAACTCCTATCCCATTGCTTGACTATTACAATCTACAATTTAAAATTCATACTTGAGCTATCAAAAGCAACACTTGGAGACCTTTCCTTGCCCTTTCCACCCACAAGCTATTGATCTACATTGTCGAACGAAAAGGAGCGTAAGCATAAAAGCTTAGTGAGGGTAAGCTCATAAATAAAACCTTCGACAATGCAGGGTCCAAGCACGAGCAACTACCATAATGAGATACATGATCTTACCTCCGATCCACGAGAGCCAAATTAAACATGATGCATGAACATGTAATCAACATTATGCCATGCTCAACAACTCATAAGCTCAACTTACAATGATACATATATCAATGTATTATTAACAACATATCTCAATGCATATTGGAATCACATTTCATATCATATTGGCAACACATCTCAATCATGAGGGCACATATGATCTCATATTTGCATAAACATACAATGTCATATTGGCACCTAGCTACGACTCGAATACGCGGATAACATGTTGGAACACATTTCCAACATAACCATTACCTGCGGTGGGATTACACTCATCACCGATTCTCGCGGATGGGATTCCACTCATCCTCACGCCCCGTCGATGGAATTCCACTTATCACCGACTAATATATAAACATTTCCGGTGGAATATTACATCACCGTACTCCTCCTTGGTGCCTTAGCGCCACCAAGGCCACGCGCGACTTTGACTCTCGTGTGCACACTCATCCTAATGATCGATCATTGTACCCAAGCATACTAGTGCCAATATTAATCAAATTCCATAACCTTTCACAACATCAACTCAACATAACTTCCGTGCTTAGCACGTACTCACCATGATCACTATCATGCACGATTCATAAACCAAACTACATGCATATATCAACGCATCATATCAAGCCTCAACAACATGCATAACACATTATACATAGCCAACACAAACACTATTAGACATGAGGCATAATAAGCAATTAGGAGTTAAACCAAAGTTTTCCTAAGCTAAGCTTGAGATTAGGCTACTACTCTAATCTCAACTCTAGGTGGGTCTACCAAGCACATCCTAGGTTCACATGCTTGAACCAATATTTGAAAGCCATTTAAAAATAGTAACCACTCACCGACCACTCCATTAGCACAAGCTGACAAGCCTACCAAGCATCCAAGTTTCTGGATCCGAGCCCGAAGCTTCCCCATTGATTTCCCTTGCTTCTAACCATTCAAAAACAATATATTAACCTCAAAATCAGCCACAAACCCAAAGTTTAACACCAACACACAAATCCACTACAATTCTCACAATTCAAAGCCAAGTTCATTCTTCAATTTCTCATTTTCGTACTTCCACAAAGACCCATCCAAAATCAGCAATGTAGTCATCCAAAGCACCCTTAGACATGTTCAAAACACTACCCAAACATAGTATAACCATCAACCCTTTATTTCCCCACATAGACACCTTAAAAACTCCAATTTTCCACTCCCAAAAATCACTTATAGCAGTAGCTACGGGAATTCATTCAAACCAACACTATAACCACTCAAAAATCATCAAATAACATTCAAGGACACCTACCCAATGTTACTATAACATCAGCCCATCAATTTTTCACAAAACCATCCCAAAAACACAAATTTTGACACTTTAAATATACCCCTAAAAACCCATTTCGGGTTTCACCATAAAACCTTGCAAGAATCGGATATGTTAGACCTTATAGGTAGTAAACAACTCACATAACATTAATAAATCAAAAGCTTTAGTTAAAGCTAACAAAGATAGCATTTTTAACTCAAAATCTCAAAACCCTAAAATGCGAACTAGTGAGCTTTAATGAAAACAAATTATATGGGAAGAAAGAGGAAGATGAGGGTAATAAGAAAATATATTTACCTTTGAAAAGCCCTAAAAACAAGCAAGATTGGTGATGGAATAGTGATGGGAGATGGGGGGGAGAAACTCACATTCAAAAATGGGGAGGAAGAAGATGGGTGTGATTTTGGGTATTTGAAATAAAATGAAAATGGGTTTTATTTTACAAGACCAAGAAATTACAACTTTGCCTTTAATGAGATGACCATCTTCCAATTCTAAAATCCATGGAATTTGATTTCCAAAACAATTTAAATCCAACATAATTGTTTGCTTCGAATATATGAAGCCCAAAATTATATTTTATTATTTTAATTATAAAACTGAAACCTGAACCATTATTTAAATATTATTTTCTCCTGGCCCCCAAACTCGGGTGTTACAATTACTACAATGCCCCTCTCTTTATATATATATATTTCAATTATCTTCTTATTTTGTCTGATAAAAATGGAATAATTGTTATAACGCTCATTCTTTATTTGTATTTTTTCAATTAGCTCTCTATTTTATCGAATAATAATGAAAAATAATTATTTTTATTTATTTCGGGTCGAGTCAGGTTGGATTCGAGTTTTATTCTAAAATTCGAATTCGAATCGAATGAAAATCATAAAATGTCGAGTTGAGTTTAGATGGAGGTATTAAATTTACGTATCAGGTAGGGATCGACCAAAAACTTTACTCAACCCATTGTCATCCCTACATGTGAAGCATATATAATAATTAATTACAACTACAATTTTAACCCAAAAAACAAAGCACCGATAAGAAATTTAGGCTTTACCTTCCTCTCTCTTAGACAACATATTATCTTCACATGGCCAAGCATAAATCCTTTAAAATACGGGTCGAATCTTCTAATGTATCCGAATACAATTGACGGATACTCTAATATTTAAACTTAAAGTTCCGGCGTTGGATCCTTTCGCTTTTTCTTTCCAGGCTCGTCTGTAATGGCTCAATCAGCAGGGGAGGGGAAGAGTGGTAGGGAACTATCTAGTGGGCTGGAAAATCAGGCCGGGTTCCCTCTCGTCTCTCGGGTGGCCAACATGGGGACACGAGGGGAAATACTGTTCAAATATTGGGAGCAAAAGCACAATAACATTCGAGTATTCGAATACCTCCCCCAAACCCTAAACTACACTTAACTCATAAGCCGAAGCAAGTTTTGCATTTGCTCTAGCGGATACGAAGTTACAAGTCCAAGAGAGGTTGAATCTATACTCGCCGCTTGTGTTCCGACCATCGTTTCCAATCACTACATGTTATCGTTTCAATGATATTCTTGACTAGACTAAATTTTCTACTTATGTTCCCATCCCAAAGATACCGAAAATGAAAACAATACTGTTGCGTGTAAAATAGTCTATCACAATTGTAGTGCAAGTATACATGACGCAAGTAGTAAAGTGATACTAAGTATCGGATATCGTCTCCATAGGGATTGAGCTAATAGCTTCACCTAAATTCACTGCACGAAGTAAAAGAAATATTTAAGAGAATTGTCACGAGAAATAATAAAGTAAAACGTAAATAAAGGAATTGAGATATCAAGATAGAGAGAATGGGCTGGTATTGAATTGCTCAGTAGTGCAGGTATTGAGAAGTTTAGGAAATCCAGTTCTATCGTCGCGCCCGTCACCGACAGCACCTGTCGCGGCGGATGTCCGTTAGCTGTCGCGGCAACGAACACACCAACTCCGTACTCCAAGTTTGGCAAGAATCCCAGATCCGCCTTGGCCTATCCCTAGGTCCAAGTCTGTCGATGATCACGTCTTTGACGATACCTCCCGGCGTGAGTCGAAGGATGAACACCGATATGTATGAATTCTTCCTTAGCCACTTAACCTCGCCCTATCCCTAGGCACGAGATGATTCAACTATAAACTAGAGAACGCGCTCTTATCTCTTTCGTATACTTAACTCTCCCGATGCTAAGTAAATAGATAACCTCACAATGCTCTCCCGATGCTCTTGCAAGATGTTAAAACCAAAATAAGAGAACTTGAAGTTTATTTTATTGAACTTGGAAAATCCTAAAACAAAACAACCCTTGCAACTACTTTACAAAACAACCCGTGGCCCTAGAGGGTTTTTAGAACATGTCGACGACGGGTAAACGGCGGGGTTTAGGTTATCGGTTATGGGGTATTCGATGCCTCCTAGGTTAAATCTATGCCCTTATATAAGCTTTGGGCTCAAGTATTCTAAGTTAACAAGGATTACAACTTTAATGAAAAGTAATATTCTAATAAATGCTTAATCTCTAAGGATTCCTACTTTTCAGCCGCCTCCTTGTTTCATGGGAATTCTTCTCCTTGAGCTTTGGCTTGACATATCTTTCGATCCGGGGCTTGGAAAAATATTTGGCTTTCACACGACAGACGAGCAGATTTTTCTCTATCTATCGAGGTCCACTTGACTTTTCCTCTTCATGAGGCTGCTGTCACCTTGCTGTCACGACAGGTTCATAGCAGCTTCGTCCTCATCGTCTACTTGTCCAGTTCAACTCTTCTGCTTCGCTGCCCTGCGCCTGCCTTCTTCACCAACCATGGCAGTAACCTGCAAAATCAGCCATCTTTTAGTAGAATCCGTGCCTTTAGTGAATTTGTGATGTTTTATTGTAAACTAACCTAAATGCAATGCAATGATGTTTGAATGCAGCAGAAATATGGGTTAAAAAGGGTGTAAATAATAGAACTTTTACACACTCAACACACCCCCAAACTCAAATTCTTGCTTGCCCTCAAGCAATTAAACCTAAAAGAAAAGAAAATATTTTTGTGTTGGCTTTCAAACAGTGAACTGTCCCTTACCCGTCGCTCATTCTCTGTGGCAGCAGCAACCTGTCGGAAGGTTTTAGGATCTGTCCGGAATCTCCCTATAGCTCTCGTGCAGTGTGTGCATGCTTGTGAACAGTTATATGCCAAGACTCTCTTAGTTTCACTAGAATATTCAACTTTTTTAACTCGAATTTTTATGCCAAAGTTTATTTTTGAAGGCACATTTTCATGCTTCTTTTCTTTTGTTTTCAAGCTAAGTTTTACTAGAGCCAGTTTTGGGCACCTCAAGTTAGCTTCCTAGAGCCGGTTTCGGGCACCTCTAGGTTATTGAGTTTCTTTTGCTAAACTTCTTTCCTAGAGCCAGTGTTAGGCACCTCTAGGGGCTATTCAAGTTCTAAGCATCCTATTCTAGTTTGGCTAAAAGAAATCTAAGCAATATAACAGTCACAAAGGTGTTTAAGTTTTCAGAACTATAGAAAGGCTCTAAACTTCTCCCTAAACTGTCCTAAAGATGCTACCACGACAGAGCTTTCATGACAGGTAAGCTAAATTCACAGTTTTAAGCCAACAATTTTATATTTTCTGTTTTTTTTAAGAGAAATTAATTTAATAAAGACACAACAATAATAAAAAGATGTACTTAAGACTCCATTAATGATGGAGGGTTGCCACCCCCAAACTCGAGGGTTGCATTGCCCTCAATGCAAAATGACAGATAAATGGCAGGTACATCACAAAATAAATATAAGCAGGCAGCAGGATAATAAAAAAAGAAAAGACTTAAATTTAATCGCTGTCCTCGCTGCTGCTGCTGACACGGATCTGGCGGCGGCGTCTGGGCTGTGGAGGAGGTTGGGCAGGTTCAGGGGCAGGTTGCTCCACGAGCTGAACGTCGGAACTGCTGCCACTGTCCCAAGTGCTGTTGGTGGTGGTGCTAGCCTTGGGCATTAATTTCCTGTCTGCCACGTGTTTTATCCTCTTGACCGGCGTAAATTCCCTCTCCAAATTCCTCCTGATCAGAGGGCTGTCATCGGAGGCAGGTCTCTTCGTTCCTCTGGCAGAGCCTGCTGCCGTCAGGGCAGGTGACGGGGTGGAGGCGGTAGAGTGGGAGTGTGGGGAAGCAGGTGGTGTGGGTGTGTGGATAGGGGAGGGGATATGGAAATAATGGGCAGGAAAAGTAAGGAACTGAACATCGGGATAATTTAAAGTGTGGGTAATGAAGTTTACCGTGGAGTTCGTGAAATCCCGGATAAAAGTCATGAGTCCCATTTGTCTCTCTTCCACCCGTTGTAAAGCAGCAAGGATGAGGGCAGACTGGTCTGTTGGGGCGGCTGCGGCGTCAGCTTCAGGGGCAGGCTCCTCATCTGACTCTACTGGTGAGGCAACTGGGTTGAAGGAAGAGATAGGTGTAGCCACTACCAGCTCCATGAGGCTGTTGATGTTGTTGTCTGTCCAGCCTCTGCCCTTGATTAGTTTGTCGGAGGGCTCCTCGGGGACAGCAGCACAGCGGCATAGTGAAGTTATTGTGAACGGCAGGCAGAGGCGGGAGTCGGAGCGGAAGGTGCAGTCCAGGATGCTGTCCCTCATATAGCGGCCCACATTGATAGGCCTGTCATGCATGATTGAATGAGGGTGAGCCGCTGCTGGTTTACCGTCGTGTGGTGGGAGGAGGGCATGATACGCTTTTTGATGAAAGCGTTCCAGAGTTTGGCTTCAGGGAGGAGCTGCCCCCTTTTGACAGAGTGGGGGTTCTTTTTGCTTGTGGTCCAGGTTGTTCCTTCCTCTGTCACCTCCGCCATGACAGCAGTATAGGCAGCAGCATCGAGGGTGTCTAGAAATTTCTGGTGGGCATCATCATCAGGGCCAAAGTAGAGGCCAAACATGTGGTTGATGCTGTCAGCTGTGAAGGGCACCTTTACTCCTCGAACGGTGACAGATGTTGCCGTTATGCTGTCGATAGCAGCATAGAACTCCCGGACTAATGTATCATTCAGCTCTGCAGGTTGTTCGGCGAATTGCTCCCATAGTTGAGCCGTGATTGCCCTTGTGATGAACGGTCGGAGTCCCATGTTGGGTGCTTGTCGGATGTAAACGAAACCCTGTTCCTCCCATAACTCCTTTGTGGCGAAGGGCGTTGCGGCTGCTGAAGAAGAAGCTGAGGGAGCACTACGGCGGGTCTGTCTAGACGACATGTTAGTTGCAAGGGTTGTGAAAATAAAGAAAGCAAATGAAAATGGGAGGAGAAAACAAGTAAGA
Organism: Hibiscus tridactylites; assembly: GCA_958450335.1. Lineage (NCBI taxonomy): Eukaryota > Viridiplantae > Streptophyta > Magnoliopsida > Malvales > Malvaceae > Hibiscus > Hibiscus tridactylites. Next base: position 31,913,620 of record OY288267.1, on the reverse strand, counting down.
ATAAGCAGAAGTGAGGAAAAATGAAAGTGCAAACGGGGTTTTATAGCGGTCGAGGAGCTGCCTATTTAATACCGTAACGGCAGGCGGGAATAACGGAGCGACTGTTGAGTGTTAGCGTGTCTGACGCGTCTGACACGCATTTATGCGTCTGCTATGCGTCTGCCGCACGCTTCTGCGTCTGCCGTGACAGTCTGTTGACAGTCTGTCTTATCCGTCTGCGGCGGCAGCTGAAACGACAGGCTTCAATAAATGGGCTCTGTTGGGCTGATGGATGGATGGTGGGCTTGGGTCACTTCTCCTTTTCTTCTTGACTCCTTTATTTCCTAAAGACAGAAATTGGAAAAACAAAACATTATTCGAATAAAATAAATCTAATTTCCTAATAAATAATAAATAATAAATAATAAAAATAAATAAAAATAAATTTAGGTTAAATTAGGGATGCCTTGTGGGGCATCTCCTAAAGTAACCACTTCCTGTATTCCTGGGGCTTCAGTCCCCTGATAATGCTTGAGGCGCTGTCCGTTGACTTTGAATTGGTGCCCGTCTTTTAATGATTGTATAGTGATGACACCATGGGGAAAAACTTGTACTACTTGGAACGGGCCGGACCATCTAGATTTGAGCTTTCTTGGGAAGAGTTTCAACCTAGAATTAAACAACAATACAAGCTGCCCTGGGCAGAACTGACGTGGCAGCAATTTCCTATCGTGCCATTTCTTAGTTTTCTCCTTGTATAATCTTGCATTGTCGTAGGCCATTGCCCGTATTTCTTCAATCTCATTCAAATCTAATAGCCTTTTCTGGCCTGCCTTGTCCAAGTCCATGTTCACTGCCTTGATTGCCCAGTATGCCCTGTGCTCTATCTCGACAAGCAGATGACAGGTTTTTCCATAAATCAAGCGGTATGGAGACATGCCCAATGGAGTCTTAAAAGCTGTCCGATATGCCCATAATGCATCATTCAGAAGTAAAGACCAATCCTTCCTAGTTGGTTTAACCATTTTCTCAAGAATGTTCTTCACTTCCCTATTGGATATCTCAGCCTGTCCATTGGTCTGTGGGTGGTATGTTGTCGCGATCTTGTGCTTGACACCATATTTCTTCAAAGCGGCAGCAATTACCCTATTATCAAAATGTCTCCCTTCATCAATGATAATCGCCTTAGGGATGCCAAATCTAGAAAAAATGTTTTTGTGCAAAAACTTTTGGACCGTCTTGGCATCATTCTTTTGAGTGGCGATGGCTTCAACCCACTTGGAGACGTAATCTACTGCTAGGAGGATGTACAAATTTCCACATGAAGATGGAAAGGGTCCCATAAAATCGATCCCCCAAACGTCGAAGATCTTGACTTCTAGAATGTTCTGCAGTGGCATCTCGTTTCTCCTCGAGATGTTACCTGTCCACTGGCACCTGTCACAGTTCTTGTAAAAGTCCTGTGCGTCTTTATACAGTGTCAGCCAGTAGAACCCTGACTGCAGCACCTTGGCAGCAGTTTTGTTGCCTCCTAAGTGACCTCCATATTGTGAAGCATGACAGTGATGGAGAATGTCTTCTTGCTCTTCTTGTGGTACACACCTCCTAATAACCTGATCTGCGCACATTTTGAAAAGAAGAGGTTCGTCCCAATAATAATGCTTAACATCATTTTGGAACCTCTTCCTGGCTTGATGGTTAAGATCAGAAGGAAGTATTCCGCTAACTATAAAATTAACGAAATCAGCATACCAGGGGAGTTCAGAAGACTTACCTGCCGCCATGGCTGTCGCGACAACGATTGCGGCAGCAAAGAGCTGCTCATCTGGGAAGGTCTCCAGTATGTGTGTCTCATCAATGGGTAGACTCTGTCCCGTCTCCAACCTTGACAAGTGATCAGCCACCTGATTTTCTGTCCCCTTCTTGTCCTTGATCTCAAGGTCGAATTCTTGTAGTAGCAAGATCCACCGTATCAATCTCGGCTTTGCATCCTTCTTTGCGAACAAATATTTGAGGGCAGAATGGTCGGTGTGTACTATTACTTTCGTCCCAAGTATGTAAGAACGAAACTTGTCAATGGAGAACACCACGGCTAACAGCTCCTTTTCTGTGGTGGTGTAGTTCACTTGGGCGTCATTCAATGTCTTGCTGGCATAATATATAACATGAAACAATTTGTCTCTGCGCTGCCCAAGTGCTGCCCCGACAGCATAGTCACTAGCATCACACATAATCTCGAACGGCTGCGTCCAGTCTGATGGCTGTACTATGGGGGCTGTTACTAACTTTTCCTTCAGAACCTTGAATGCTTCAGTACATTCATAATTAAAGTCAAAGGGTCGGTTCTGCTCTAAGAGATGGCATAAGGGCTTCGTGATTTTTGAGAAATTAGCAATAAATCTCCGATAAAACCCAGCATGCCCTAGAAAACTCCTAATGCCCTTGACTGTGGTTGGCGGCGGCAGCTTCTCAATTACTTCTATCTTGGCCCTGTCGACTTCTATCCCACGGCAGCTAATCTTATGGCTAAGGACTATCCCCTCATCCACCATAAAGTGGCATTTTTCCCAATTTAAAACAAGATTAGCTTTTTCACATCTTTCAAGTACCTTTTGAAGATTGCCGAGGCAGCTCTCAAAATCGTCTCCAAAGACGGAAAAATCATCCATGAAAATCTCTAGGAAGTCCTCTACCATATCGGAGAATATGGCCATCATGCACCTTTGGAAGGTGGCAGGTGCATTACAGAGTCCAAACGGCATCCTCCTAAACGCGTATGTTCCGTAGGGGCATGTGAAAGTCGTTTTCTCTTGATCTTCTGGTGCAATAGCAATTTGGTTGTAACCTGAGTACCCATCAAGAAAACAATAGTAAGGTTTACCCGCTAATCTATCAAGCATTTGATCAATAAAGGGTAAAGGAAAGTGGTCCTTTCGGGTAGCTTTGTTAAGCTTCCGATAGTCCATACAAACTCTCCAACCGGTCACAGTCCTGGTTGGGATTAACTCATTGTTCTCGTTGGTTACCACGGTCATTCCTCCTTTCTTTGGAACGCATTGCACCGGGCTTACCCATTTGCTGTCGGAGATGGCATAAATAATACCAGCATCTAACCATTTAATTATCTCCTTACGCACTACCTCCTTCATCGCATGGTTTAGCCGCCTTTGAGCATCTATAGTCGGCTTATGATCTTCCTCTAGGAGGATTTTGTGCATGCATAACGCCGGACTAATGCCCTGAATATCAGCAATCGTCCATCCAATCGCCTTCTTGTGCTGCCGTAACATGTCGATTAGCTGTCGTTCCTGTTCCTGCGGCAGCTTAGAAGAGATGATTACGGGCAACGTATCATTGGAACCAAGAAAAGCATATTTAAGTTGCCCTGGCAGGGGCTTCAGTTCTAAAGCAGGTGGTTCAACAATAGATGGGTTTTGGATTAAATGGTTATCCGAAGTATAATTTAAAGGTTCGAATAACTTACCTAGACGATTGTCCATCCAGTTTACCTCCTCTTGTCCTTCAGTATCAGATGTATCAGATTCAGAGGAGTCGCTGTCGTCGGTGCTGTCGTTGTTGCTGTCGTGACAGGCCTGCAGGTGGCTGTCGCAGCAGTGACCAAATTTTATATCATGACAGCCCGACCTGATGCAGGGGTGATCAAGGGTCACCTCAATGATAGCCTTACATTCTTCGTCCATATCAGCATGTTTCATCGCTTGGAGAACATTCAACTTAATCTCTTGATCGTTTACGCGCATGGTGAGTTCTCCTTTCTCCACATCAATCAGTGATCTTCCCGTGGCTAAGAAGGGTCGCCCAAGGGTGACTGGTGCGTTTTCGTCTGCCTCACAATCTAAGATAAGAAAGTCAGCAGGAAAAATAAGCTTATCCACTCTTACCAAAATATCTTCAATTTTTCCTTCGGGGTGAACGTAAGAGCGGTCGGCTAGCTGCAGAATTACTGTCGTGGGCTGCGCCTTCCCAATACCTAATTTCTGAAAAACAGATTTGGGCATTAGATTAACACTAGCACCAAGATCACAAAGTGCCTTACCCACGAATTTATTTCCGATTACACAAGGTATGATGAAGCTCCCCGGATCCTTCTTTTTCTGGGGTGGCTGCCGATGAAGAATGCTCATGCAACCTTCTGTCATCTTTACCATTTCGAATTCCCCAAGTTTAGATTTTTTCGACATAACATCCTTGAGAAATTTAGCATAACCGGGCATCTCCCTAACGGCATCTAACAATGGAATATTAATATGAACCTGCTTAAAAATATCATAAATTTTTTTAAGTTGAGATTCATGCTTAGCTTGTTGTATCCGTTGAGGGAAGGGTGGTGGGGGACGGTAATCAGCAATGCGTCCTTCCCACTGCATGCGAATCTGAGGACGATAATCATCTTTTTTCTCCTCTGTCGCTTCTGCTGTCGTGACAGGCTCATCGGCAGCAGTCTGTTTATCACCTGTCGGGGCAGTTTCCTCGGCAGGTTTGTCTAAGGCTGGATCCTTTTCTGTTTCAGCTTCTTTTTCTGGCCCTGGTAGTTTCTTCCCACTCCTAGTAGTAATTGCCTTACATTGCTCATGTGGGGGTGGTCTAGCATTTTCAGTATTGCTAGGGAATCCTCCAGTCTGCCTCGGCTTAATATGTTGCGACACCTGACCCATTTGTGTCTCCAGAGATTTCAAAGTGGCTTCATGATTTGTCATTCTCATCTCTGTTTTATCCATGAAGTTCTCTGTCTTCTTGACAAACTGATTCATATTCTCAATATAAGTACCGGTTTGAGACATAAAAGTGGCCAGAGTCTGTTCCAATATACTACTTGTGGCAGCTGGTGGCTGATGTTGTTGCGGCGACGGCAGGTTCTGCGGCAGCTGCTGTCGCGTCAACAGTCTAGGACCTCCTTGATTCTGATTATGTGCTTGAGGATTCAGGGCATTGTTGGGATTACTCCATGAAAACTTAGGATCCTTCCTCCAATTGGGATTATAGTTGTTGGAATTATAATTTGGCTTGTAATTTCCAACATATTTTCCCTCTTCTACATTTATTGGGCACTCATCCCTACTATGATTTCCCTCACAGATATCGCATACTTCCTCAACAGCAAATCCTTGTAAACTATCATCATTCAATAACCTTTTCATTGCTTTAGTAAGGAAGGCTACCTGTGATTTCATCGTGTTGTCGGCTTCGTAATCCTTGACAGCAAGTACCCGTTTACCCCCTCTTCTTGCAGTCGGAAACTGCTCCTCATTCTTGGCCAGATTTTTCAAAACTTGCAAAGCCTCGTCTGGATCCTTATCCAATAGTAACCCATTTGCTGTAGAATCAATTCGGATGCGAGTCTGTAGGTTGGCAGCATTATAGAACTTTGTAACCTGATTCCAGACGGGGAATCCATGCATTGGGCAGTTTCGAAGAAGAGTAGTAAATCTGTCCCAGGCCTCGTGCATCGGCTCGTCGTCTTCCTGTTGAAAAGTAGCAATTTTGTTACGTAACCGCTCAGCTAAATGCGAAAGATTAAAACGAGATAAGAATTCACGAGTTAGATCTGCCCAAGTCATGATTGAACCCGACGTAAGTTTATTCCACCAAGTTTTAGCTCTGTCCCTCAATGAATGAGGAAATAACCGAAGCCTCAGTATCTCCGGACTAACTCTTGGCAGTCTAAACGAACCACAGATCTCCTGGAACGTCTTGAGATGCTCTCTGGCATCCTCTGTTGCAGCACCACTAAACTGCCCGGCATTGTTGATCATACTAAACATGACAGGCTTAAGCTCGAAGTTATCAACATCAATATCCGGCAGCGTGGTCTCCAGCTCTACATGATCGTTCAGCATGTAGTCACGACATGACCGTCGTCCGTCTGCTGCGAGCGGGTCACCGACAGGCGGGTGGTTATCGCCAAGAGGTGGTATGCGACCGCCGGCAGGTTGGTTATGGCCCATCTTCTCTAGCTGTTCCTCGAGGTATTCGTTTCTGTCTAAAAGGTGGCGAATTTGTTTCTTGAGATTGAAGGAACATTCGATTTCCGGATCTAATTTATACTCAGGATCTTCGCCTCTTTTAGATCTGCGCATAAACAAGAAAACCTCGTGAAAAGCAAGAGTTGAAAAATAGAAAAAGAAAAATTAAAAGAAAAACAAAAATAAAAATAAAAGCGAAAGTGCAATAAAAGAAAGGTGTAGTTATGTTGCCAATCCCCGGCAACGGCGCCAAAAACTTGTTGCGTGTAAAATAGTCTATCGCAATTGCAGTGCAAGTATACACGACGCAAGTAGTAAAGTGATACTAAGTATCGGATATCGTCTCCACAGGGATTGGGCTAATAGCTTCACCTAAATTCACTGCACGAAGTAAAGGAAATATTTAAGAGAATTGTCACGAGAAATAATAAAGTAAAACGTAAATAAAGGAATTGAGATATCAAGATAGAGAGAATGGGCTGGTATTGAATTGCTCAGTAGTGCAGGTATTGAGAAGTTTAGGAAATCCAGTTCTGTCGTCGCGCCCGTCACCTACAGCACCTGTCGCGGCGGCTGTCCGTTAGCTGTCGTGGCAGCGAACACACCAACTCCGTACTCCAAGTTTGGCAAGAATCCCAGATCTGCCTTGGCCTATCCCTAGGTCCAAGTCTGTCGATGATCACGTCTTTGACGATACCTCCCGGCGTGAGTCGAAGGATGAACACCGATATGTATGAATTCTTCCTTAGCCACTTAACCTCGCCCTATCCCTAGGCACGAGATGGTTCAACTATAAACTAGAGAACGCGCTCTTATCTCTTTCGTATACTTAACTCTCCCGATGCTAAGTAAATAGATAACCTCACAATGCTCTCTCGATTCTCTTGCAAGATGTTAAAACCAAAATAAGAGAACTTGAAGTTTATTTTATTGAACTTGGAAAATCCTAAAACAAAACAACCCTTGCAACTACTTTACAAAACAACCCGTGGCCCTAGAGGGTTTTTAGAACATGTCGACGACGGGTAAATGGCGGGGTTTAGGTTATCGGTTATGGGGTATTCGATGCCTCCTAGGTTAAATCTATGCCCTTATATAAGCTTTGGGCTCAAGTATTCTAAGTTAACAAGGATTACAACTTTAATGAAAAGTAAGATTCTAATAAATGCTTAATCTCTAAGGATTCCTACTTTTCAGCCGCCTCCTTGTTTCATGGGAATTCTTCTCCTTGAGCTTTGGCTTGACATATCTTTCGATCCGGGGCTTGGAAAAATATTTGGCTTTCACACGACAGACGAGCAGATTTTTCTCTATCTATCGAGGTCCACTTGACTTTTCCTCTTCATGGGGCTGCTGTCACCTTGCTGTCACAACAGGTTCATAGCAGCTTCGTCCTCATCGTCTACTTGTCCAGTTCAACTCTTCTGCTTTGCTGCCCTACGCCTGCCTTCTTCACCAACCATGGCAGTAACCTGCAAAATCAGCCATCTTTTAGTAGAATCCGTGCCTTTAGTGAATTTGTGATGTTTTATTGTAAACTGACCTAAATGCAATGCAATGATGTTTGAATGCAGCAGAAATATGGGTTAAAAAAGGTGTAAATAATAGAACTTTTACACACTCAACAAATACCACAAGGGATTTTTGAGAAATAATACTTGAGAATACAAAGGAGGGTCCTTGCCGTGCAAAAACATTTCGTTCTCAATCGAACCACCAAATTATATGACATAACTCATACTGTCACATCCTAAAGAGGTGAAAGACATTAATTATACACTAAAATAAAAGTAGTTTTGAGATATAAATGTAGTGGCACTGTACATTTTAATGGTCCCGTAAATATAAAGCGATGCATTTAGTATGGAGGAGGATTAACCGAAGATTGTAAGATTAATCGCATATAAAATATGAATGTGTAGATGTAAATCACAGTTATAAATTTAATTTTTTAAGTTAATTGCATTATACCTCCTCAAATTATGATTTTTATTTTAAATTAATTTTTATACTTTTAAACATTCTAATTTTATCCTTAAACTATGATTCTCATTCTAAATTGGTCATTAAACTTTTGAGTATTTTAATTTCATCCTTAAACAATAACCCTTATTCTAAATTGGTCTTCAAACTTTTAAACATTCTAATTTATTCTCAAACTATCAATATATGCAACATTAGTTTTTTTTTGCATCATATTATTATATAAAAATTAACGTTTATTTAATGATTTTATTAACAATGAAATATACTAATAGTTTGGGATGACGTTAGAATGTTCGCTTTACATTGGGAACCCTAATTGCGGCAGGTCAATGGTATTTTAAAGTTAAAACCGAATTCTAATATAGCGTCGAACGCCGCGTTTTGCTGTTAGAAACAGCCAAGCTCCGCCCACTGCCTAGTCTAGACCACCATACGCTCCAATACAATTAACTGGGCCTTAATTCAAGCTTCACAAATGCCTATGTTTTTAGACTGCAAAATATTAATATACGTTTGGCTTTAAAATAAAATAATTCCTTTACAATTGTTTAAACTAAATTTAAGCAAAATATATTAAAAAATTAATTTCAAACAGATTTTGTAGAATCAAAAACGATATTTTTGTTATAAATAAACTAAGGAAGAACTAGAATAAGAACAAAAGAACAAAGAAACCGAACAAAAAAGAGAGGTTTGTATTTACTCTCAATATTGAAGTGTGTATAATAAATTAAATCTCCAAAATAAAATTCTTATCATGATAGACATTCATATATATAAATATTTATAACAATTTTATTATTATTTTTAATTTGAGAAGTAAGATAAGATATTCAGTAAGAGGCTAAGATATTAATTTTAACATACGTGAACCCTATAAACTATAAAAAGGAAATGAACGATAACAGAACTTGTTCATCATCAACGCATTAATTTTTTAAATTAATTTTAGAAAAAGGATATGGAACCTTGGGGAATTCCACTTATCTTTTTCTCTGTATTCTTTTGTATGATGCTTATTTTTGCTTGCCTTCGTCAATGTGGTGGTAGTGGTGGTGGTGGTGGTGGTGATGGAGGAGGCGGTGGCGGAGCTTGTGATAGTGGGGGTGGTGGAGATGGAGGAGACGATGGAGGAGATTGTGAGAGTGGAGGTGGTGGTGATGGAGGAGGTTGTGATAGTGGCGCTGCTGCTGTGTATAGTAGCAGCAGTTGGTTAGGAGGAGGTTTTGCTTCTGGAGGTGGAAGTAGTGGTGATGGTGGAGGTTGTGATAGTGGCGCTGCTGCTGCGTATAGTAGCAGCAGTTGGTTAGGAGGAGGTTTTGCTTCTGGAGGTGGAAGTAGTGGTGATGGTGGAGGTTGTGATAGCGGCGGTGGTGCTGTGTATAATAGTAGTTGGGGAGGAGGTGGTGGTGGTAGTAGCTGGAGTGGAGGTGGTGACGGAGGTGGAGGAGGTGGGTGTTAAAGAGACGAATACCGTATAATTAGAAAGACAAAAGACGAAGCTTCATTGCTTGACTTCTTTTTCACCTTCCAATCAGTGGTTGTAAATTAGATTTGATATTTTTATTTAACTGTTATGTAAATTGTAAAGCTTTTTCCTCGATCATTCTTGGTTTTGTAAACGGGTAGCTTCCATTAAAAATAGATCATCTTTCAATTAAAAACTTGTTAACCGGTTAAGTGAACAAAGATTATGGGTGCTGAAAGGATAGTAGCTCTGGTGATGGTTAAAGGTAGTTTCCTTATGTCTTTCGTTGGATTTTTGGTGTTAAAGAATCATCTGGTGATGGTTAAAGGTAGTTATCGTAATATTATGATTGAATGTCTTAAGAAATGATATTTTAAACTCATTTGTCGTCAAATGAGACCACATGTGCCAACATTTGGTCGCTGATGATCGATTGCATGGTATGTTCGTGACCGGCTACTATTTAAAATATTACTTGTGACATTGAGCTGACGAATAAAATTCTCTCGCGCTTCTTCAATCAACGCCGCGTTACGGTGGAAGAAGTAGTCAAGTCGTCACCACAAACATACCTTCAGTACAATCGATTCAAGCTTCATATATACCTTAGCTTTGTTTTTTAGTGTTTGACCTTTAAACGTTGTTCCGTAATTGTTTTGTCAATTAATTTTGAAGAATTCAAGAGAAGCAAACACGTTTTATGATTTTGAAAATTAAATATTCAGATTTCAGATTAATTCCAACGTACATCCAAGCTATAAAACTATAAAAGGAGTTGATGGATATACAACTTGTTCATCATTCATCAACACATTAATATGGAACCTTGGGGAATTGCACTCATCATTTTCTCTGTATTCTTCTGTATTGCGCTTATTTTTGCTTTCCTTAGTCGATGTGGTTACGGTGGGAGTAGTAAATTTGGTGGCGGCGCTGCTGCTGCCGGTCATCATCACTTTGGCGGAGGTGCTGCTGCTGCCGGTCATCATCATCACTTTGATGGAGGTGCTCATACCATACATATTGGTGGAGTTGACCATGCAGCGCATAGTGGTTTGGGAGGAGGTTTTGATGCAGGAGGTGGTGGTGGTGCTGGTGGCGGAGGAGGCGGCGGCGGATTTGGTGGAGGTGGCTGTTAAAGAGGCGAATAACGTTTTTAATCAGAAGGACAAAAGATTGAAGCTTCGTGGTTGACTTCGGAAGGGAGAATACAATATGTGTGTGTAATGTATAGGTAGATATTCGTTTATTTGTAACGTACATTGTTTCTCAATACAATAAGAACATTTATGTTAAATTTATTAAATTAGTTATATAAATTAAATTGTACTAAATTTCACATTTTTTTTGTATTATATTAATAATAATATCAATCAAACTGAATTTAATCGCTAAATATTTTTTTTGGATAAATAATATACAATGGAGAATTATATAATAAATGTCACGCGGATATGCACTATTACTAATACGACACATCTATATGTATTTTTAATATTAAATGTAGACAATTGATTATTACTGAGTGATTATATAACTTATTTTGTTAGGTCACTCTTTAACTTATATTTAATTTTATTGTTAATTACTCACTTGACTGCTATTAAAAACAATAAAAATTATCTGTCTTTTCTGATATTTTATGTATAGTATAATATTAAATTAGAGTTTAGGGTTTATGGCTTAAGATTTAAACAATAAAATTTGGTTTTAAGAGTTTAAAAATTAAGAATAAAGAGTAGAATTTAATTTTTTAGTGTTGAAACATACAAAGTACTCCATAAAAGAAAGAGTATTTATATTCTATAAAAAAGGCATAATAAATTTCGTTCTATTTTGTAAATGTTTTTTAATAAAAAAATTATAAATCTTTAAGGTCGCAAAATTTTGGAAGCAAATTAAGTTTAGAGTTTGGATTATAATTTGGGGTTAAAGTTTAAGGAATTAGGTGTAAAATGTAATTTTTATGATTTAAAACTTTATGTTTAAAATATTTAGAATTGAAATTAAGGCTTAGAATTTAATTTTTTATATTGGGACATAAAAAGTGACACAAAAAACAAAAGATTTTTGTTCGAAAAAAGGGTAAAAAATTTTAATCATTAACTAATTAGGTATTACTGAAAAAAAACCCTGCAAATTAGCTCATTTATTTCCTGATTGAATCCCAGTCATATAATTTTCCGGCTAATTTTTCATTTTTTTGGAGTTTTATAGAAGATCAAATGATTAATTCTCTAGTTCTAGGTTGCAAGGCAGCTTCTGCATACAATCTGAACAACCCAGAAAACAACATAAATATAAAAATAAAATATCATCCTATAAACTTCATAATTTTGACATTGAATTGTCAATTTAATTGAAACCAATACAAATCTATATTATTTTGTCGTAAGGTAAAAAAATTCTTGTATTTGACTGAATAGTCATTTAGTCTTTTATTTACTCTTTTGAAACATTTTAACTCTTAACATTTTATTTTGTGTCAAAATGACTATTAAATGGATAAAAATTGTTAATTATCTAATGATAAACACCTTCAAATTACATGGCGATCTTACGCAATATCATACATTGACTGATTATGGCGTGGACTATCCCATAAAGACTTGAATTTGTTCCTTATTAAAGTGCTCCAAAATAAATAAAAATTAAAAAATAATTATTCAATTAAATGTTAATTTTTTGTATTATGCCTTTTATTTTATAACTTGCTTTTTCTTGGGGATGACCGTGATCATAATCCAGATATGTCAACCGACTTGAAATTCCTTATCATATTTCAAAGACTTAACTATAAAATAAGTGCTCAAATTTTGTCACTGTTTGTAATATGTGCCTAAACTATTTTTTGTCTGAAATAGATGCCTAATGTTTTTAAAATCTTAAAATTTGGTGTTTGAGGTTTTAGGGATTTGGGGCTGTTATGTATTTTTTTAAAAATTTTAGAATATTTTTAATTTATTTTATTTTCAGTTTGTTTTCAAAATAAAAATAAAAAATAAAAACCACGTGTCAAGTTATAATTGGGTGATGACTTTTTTTGACAGATTGACTTTAAAACCGACAAAAATGAAACTTTAAAAACCTATTTCAGCTAAAAAATAATTTAAGCATCTATTGCAAAAAATATAGTAAAATTTAGACGGATAATTTACATAGATATTGTCGTGGATTTTTTTCCCCAAAATAGTGTAGGTTCAATTTTATTTCCCAAAATATTGTACATTCTACAATGCAACCAAAAGACCATCCCAGCTGAATCTGACTTCAAACAGGGATTTATTTAATCGAATAAAAAATTGAAGTCTCTTCTAGCTGAATCCGACTTCAAACAGGGATTTATTTAATCGAATAAAAAATTGAAGTCTCTCCCAGCTGAATCCGAGTTCAAACAGGGATTTTATTAAATCGAATAAAAAATTGAAGTCTCTCTTAGCTGAATCTGACTTCAAATAGTGTCGACACTATTCAAAGACGGAGCCATGTGTATCCGACTTCAAATAGTGTCGAATAGAAAAATGGGGTCTTAGCGTGGCAGGCTGCAGCTGCATGCATGCATGCGTCGGGGGAGGCAGGTCTCGGGAATGGGTTTGGGGAATGGTTGGTTGGGTTAATATTTTGGAAAATAAAATTGAACTTACAATATTTTGGGGGAAAATCCCACAATAATATCTATCTAAATTATCTAATTTAGACACCTATTTTATAGTTAATCCTATTTAAAATAGTAGAGCTAGAAGAAATTGTGGTGTTAGAGTAATTGTACGCGACATTTAATTGGAATGCTGGAATTCCCCCGCCAAGTTTAAAATAGCGGTATGTTACCGTAATAACAACCCAACCATTATATAACAAGAGTAATATTATTCAAAAATTGTTACTATAAAATATAAGAGTCTAGAATAATCGCAATAACATCTATTGTATTTATAAACGTAATCATAATTTAAATCTTTGGTCCAAGGTGGTACGACAGTAACATTCTATACAGTTGACTTTAATGGATAAGCTTCTTCTTCAAGTAAACTATAATGTTTTTTTTAAATGAAGGGGGGCAGACCTGGATTATGTCATAGCGTTTGTTAAATTGTTTCTTGCTTGCTGGCTTGACGTGAAATTATTTATCTTTTGATTTGAGCTTGTGATTGTCAGAAAAGATGGCGAGGATTAATGTCGTGATATTTGAAGCCTGAAAGGGAAACTAGATTTGGTGAATAATTATGGAACCCTGGATAGTTTTGGTGATATTTTTTCCATGCGCACTCGTCTTGTTTTTTGTTGCCAACGTCCTCTGTGGTGGATCTTCCTCGGAAGGAGAAGTCACTGCTACTTTTGTGGACGGAGGAGGTACTATTAATGGTGGCATAGGAGGTGGTACTGGAGCTGGAGCTGGAGGTGATGGCGGTGATGGAGGAGCATGTGACTCGGGTGGAGGAGGTGATGGTGGCGGTGGTTGTGGAGGAGGAGGATGTGGAGCCGGAGGCGAGTAATAATCAAAGCTGGTAAGGTCATATAAACAGAAGATCATCTCTTTGGTGCTTTGCTTGGCTACGAATTTGATTGTATTCATTCTCCTTACACAAAAAAAGAAGGAAGAAAAAACATAAAGTTATGAAGGGTGATGAAGCTGAAGTCCTCCTAGCCATTGTTACAGCAGTACAGATTTTGTTAAGAAATAAGATTGGTTGGAAGGTTAAAGCAAATTCATGTGGTGGAATCCTTTGCTTATGTTTTCTGGTATGCTTGTGGAGTTCTATGTTTTTCTGCTGCTGTGAGTATGTGATGATGTATTATGTTGTAATTACCGACTCTTATCAATAAAAACCACAAATTCTAACCATGCATCATGTTCTTACTGATCATGTTATAAAATTTTCATATTACTTGGGTTTTTGGTTAAACTATCCTATATACCAATGAATTTTATCGATTATACCTATGAACTTTAAATTGATTCACTAATTATAACACTGAATTTTCAGTTTGATTCAAATCCATATGATACGATGACGTGGACAACATTTTTCGGGTAGGTGATGACATGGAGGCTGAAGGGTGTAAAATGATGTAGAGAAGCATCTTAATTTTAGGGTTCATGGACTCTGTTTAGAGTTTAGAGTTTAGTGATTTAAGTGTAGTAGTTTTGAATTTAGGGGTTATTGATAAAATTTTGGGTTTAGGAGTTATAATTTATAGTTTATAGGTTAAACCCTAAATTCCTAACCATATTACCCTAAATCTTAAACCCTGAACTCTTAATTATAACCATAAACCATAAATTCTAAACATGTACACTAAAATCCATAAACTCTAAACCTCTAATTAAAACATTAAACCCTAAAACTAAGGCATTCATGAAAACAAAAGGTTTTCACCTCATGCGTAAGTAATAATAATCCATATAAATATTAGAAAAAAATTATTTTCGATTCTTCTCCCTAAACCAACCTTACTCTTTCCTTTGAAGCAAAACCTCAACTACCATCTCTATTGCTGCCTCCCTCGTTACCGTTCGGCAATGGCAAATCTAAAAATTTAAGAATATGAGTCTAAAATATTCTTTTTTAAATAAGTATGCAAAAATAAAATGTTCCCACTTCCACACTGAACAAAATTATTTTTTTCACAAAAAAACGCTAAATTAAAACTTATTTTAAAAAAAATTAAAAATAAGGATACAGATGCACCCCACCGAGACTGGGTGCATCCGCCACTACTATCCGGTGTCATCTCCAACGATTAAGGAAACCGAGCTAAAGCTCTCCTCATGTTCCTTTATAAAGGTTTGGAATCGCCGAATACTATACCAAATACTCGAAATATATTTTTATTGAGTATTGAACCACAACCTATGAAATAAACGTGTCAACTGCACGAAAAATTTGTTGACAGGTCATTGATATTTTTAAAATTAAACCAAATTGTAATATAAGGGTCAAACGCCGCGTTACGTTGGCAGAAACAGTCAACCTCTACCCACGCCACATGGTCGCCAACACCACATAATTGTTTTTTACTGCAAAAATATTTATGTATGTTTGACTTTGACCCTTAAACGCAGGTTCGCAACTGCTCATCTACAACCCTAATAATTGTTCTATAAATATTATTGAAAAAATCAACATAATCAAACACGTTTTGTGAGTTTTCTGGGTTTGACAAGTAAGATAGTTAGAGTAGAGATTAATTCTAACTTACGTTGACCTTATAAAATATAAAAGGAGTTGATAGATAATTATGGACATTCGGTACATTTGAAGAAAAATAAAAAAGATATGGAAATTTGGGTGATTCCGGTTTTGTTTTTCTCTGTATCTGTCTGTATGATGCTTGTGTGTGTTGTCCTTTGTAATTGTGCTTCCGCAGGGAGTAGTAAATCTGGTGGTGACGGTGTAGGTGGTGGTGGTCGTCATAATATGTCCCATGGCTTTGGCGGAGACCATGTAAGCGTAGGTATCGGTGGTGTTGATGGTGCAGGATATAGCAGTTGGGGAGGAGGAGGTTTTGATTCTGGAACTGGTGGCGGTGGCGGAGGAGGTGATAGCGGTGGAGGTGGTGGGGGAGGAGGAGGTGGTGGTTGTTAAAAGAGACAACGCAATAAACATGTATGTAAACTATATGTAAATTAGATGAACATTATAATTTATTTGTTATGTAAATTATAAAGCCTGTCCCTCCTTTATCTTTGACATTGAGGTTGTATATTGAGTAGCTTTAATGGTAAGAAATTGAGAAGGTACTTTCTCAAAGTAATAAAAGAAAAAATATATATTGAAAAAATAAGTAATATTTTAAAGGCATAATGTCAAAAAATTCCCTAATATTTGATTGAATGGTCATTTTGTCTCATATTCTTTTTTAAAGTAATTTAACATTCAACCATTTATTTTAGGTCAAAATAGTTTTTCTGTGAATGAAAAATATTAGTCAACTGATGACAACTTGAAATAAATTGACAGTATAACACGTCAGAAGAAAAAATATTTTAAATTTTATGCAATTCATAAAAATTATTTTTTAACTGATGTGGCATTCTGTAAAGTCAACATATTTGCGTATATAATAGTGCTATCGCAACGTGCACTGCCATGTAGGTTTGTCACGTCATTTCAAGCCATTTAATGTTAGTTGACTAACAGTTTTCATCCACAGATAGACTATTTGACCCAAAATAAAACGTTAAATGTTAAATTACTTTTAAAAGATATAGAACAAAGTGACTATCCAGTCAAACGTTATGGGTATTTTTTAACATTATTTCAATTTTAAATTAATTATAATATGTTTCTTTAACAGTAAATGCAAGTTTCTTTATGCCGTTTGTGCATGTTTGGCATTGCAAGTTTCTCACTGTAATAAAAGGAAGGCTTAAATGTCTAATTGGCCTTTAAAGTATACACGAAATACCGAAGTGCTCTTTAAAAAATTGTTTTGAACGTTTTGCCTCCTAAAGTATACACAGTGACCTACGTTGGCCCATAAACTAAAAATTATGACCTCATATGCCCTTTCCGTTAAAAAAATCTCACGGGCCAATCAGAACGTGCCATGTGTCACTAATAAACAAAAAAAAATCAGCTGACTTGTTTTAAAAGGGTAAATTGCACGCTAATTCTATAAAATTTTTATTTTTGTTCAATTTAGTCCTAAAAAATTCTATTTAACCTTGACCCAAATTGCTTTCTAATTATTATAAATTAGTCCATTATTTTTAATATGCTGATGTTTTTATTCAATTTAGTTCTCAAAAAAATTATTTAACCCATAATTAACCCCTACTACTTTATAATTTTTATAAATTAGTCCAATATTTTTAATATGTTGATATTTTTGTCCAATTTTGTCATCAAAATCTTTATTTAAGTCACAATTAACCCCTACAAGTTTATAATTTTTATAATTTAGTCTAATATTTTAAATACAATTATATTTTTTGTTCAGTTTAGTATTAAAATCGCTATTTAACCCAAAATCGACCCATATTTTTTTTATAATTTTTATAATTTAGTCCAATATTTTAAATATAATCATATTTTGTTCAATTTAGTCAAAAAAATCATTTTAACTTGAAATTAACCTCAATTTCTTTCTGATTTCTATAATTTAGTCTAATATTTTAAATATAATTATATTTTTGTTCAATTCAGTCCAAAATATCTTTATTTTACCCGAAATTAACCTCAATTTCTTTGTAATTTTTATAAATTAGTCTAATATTTTTAATATGTTGATATTTTTGTTCAATTTAGTCCTCAAAATCTTTATTTAACCCGAAATTGACCCACGTTTCTTTATAATTTTTATAATTTATTCCAAAATTTTAAATATAATCTTATTTTGTTCAATTTAGTCCAATAAGGGTCAATTTCGAGTTAAATATATATTTTAAATATAATCGTATTTTATTCAATTGAACAAAATATAACTATATTTAAAATATTGGACTAAATTATAAAAATTAGAAAGAAACTGGGTTAGTTTCAGGATAAAAATTATTTTTGACTAAATTGAACAAAAATATGATTATATTTAAAATATTGGACTAAATTATAAAAATTATAAAGAAATATGGGTCAATTTTGGGTTAAATAGAGATTTTAGGACTAAATTAAACAAAATATAATTATATTTAAAATATTGGACTAAATTATAAAAAATTATGAATTAGTAGGGGTCAATTG
Organism: Hibiscus tridactylites; assembly: GCA_958450335.1. NCBI lineage: Eukaryota > Viridiplantae > Streptophyta > Magnoliopsida > Malvales > Malvaceae > Hibiscus > Hibiscus tridactylites. Next base: position 31,895,519 of record OY288267.1, on the reverse strand, counting down.
TGAGTTAAATAAAGATTTTGATGACAAAATTGAACAAAAATATCAGAATATTAAAAATATTAGACTAATTTATAAAAAAAAATTATAAAGTAGTAAGGGTTAATTGTGGGTTAAATAATTTTTTTTTGAGGACTAAATTGATCAAAAATAGTAGCATATTAAAAATAATGGACTAATTTATAAAAATTAGAAAGCAATTTGTGTCAATTCGAGTTAAATAAAGATTTTTAGGACTAAATTGAATAAAAATAAAAATAAAATTATAGACTTGACGTACAATTTACCCATTTAAAATAATTTAGGTTATTTTTTTGTTTATTAGTGACACGTGGCACGTTCTGATTGGTCTGTGAGAAATTTTTTAACAGAAGGGGCATATGAGGTCACGATTTTTAGTTTAGGAGGGGCCAACGGAGGTCATAGTATATACTTAAGGGGGCAAAACGTCTAAAAGAAAATTAGAGGGCAGTTCGGTATTTGTGTATACTTTAAGAACCAATTTAACATTTAAGCCTAAAAGAAAAAGGAAATATTGAAAAAGTTATTGAATAGTTTTTGGTTGACTTTTTTTTCCTTTCTATTTTGTCCTCCTATGTCTGCGTTGTGACAAACGACCAAACGAGAGAGTTATTATCAAGCTCATTGGTGACAAGAACAAAAATCTTATTTTATTAAGATCTAAATTAAAAAAATTTAAAAAGATACTTGATTTCGTCTTTGATAAAGAGGTAATTGAATAATTTTATTATATATCTTAATCATGATATTGATACTCTAAACCAATCGAGCTAAAAGCTTCGATCTATCTCGTATTTTGATTAGTGCTAAATACTAAACGATTTTTCCATCGAACTTAAGTGGTATAGAATTATATAAATAAATCATGGTGGAATAGTGCAAGAGAATTGATGAAGCATATAATTTCTATCTTATGTATCCTTTATTATTATTTTATTATTATCAAATAGAAAAATATAAAAGAGAAAAGGCATTTGAAAGCAATCAATTAAAATATATCTAAATTAGTTTTAATTTATAATTAAAAATAGGTTAAATGAGTATTTTTATCCTCGAGTTCGACCCAAAGTAGCAATTTAGCTCTTCGCGCAAAAACTCAGTCAATAAGATTCTCTAGTTCGTGAATTGCAATAAATTAGCCCGTTGACCAACATTAACCATTACGGTGCTGGTGTGGCAGTCCACTGTGCTAGCGTGGCAAAACATGTGTGATGATGATGTGGTAGAGGGACTAAATTGATTTTTTAACTGAATTTGAGGGCATAATTGAATTTTTTGCCGACTTTATGGGCATAATTGATTTTAATTGAAAGTTTGATAACTTACTTAATCTTTAAGCTAAAATAATAAATTTTAAAAATATTTAATAAAATATTATAAAAATAAAAACACTATTTATAAAAATATGAAAATTTATAAATATCAAAACTAACAATTTAAAAATATTTATAAACTAGCCCATCCCCTTGTGTCCTGGTGGCAAAGGTAGATGTTTATCATCCCTTGGAACTCGGGTTCGAGCACCAGTAATGCATGTTGTGTGTGTCGTCTTTGAAAAGACTAAGAAAGTTGAATAGATGCTACCCTTGCATCACAGCAGCATATTCAAAAAAATATTTATAAACTATCGAAAAAGTCTTCGAGTGTTTCTGGTTATGTCAAACCTACTAGTATTTCTTGAACATATTTCTAATGGAATCATCATTGTATTAAAGTAATAAAAAACATAGCCTAATCAGCCTTTCCGATAGGTTTTAATGATTGGTGGCTTGATTGATACTACTTAAATAGTTAAGTGGTCAAATTGCTACAATTAAAAATATAGTGGTCAAATCGAGACCAACTCTATAGTTGAGTGGTCATTTATGTAGTTTACCCAATAATTTTATAAAATTATTTTTTATCGTCGTGTCATTCTATCATGTCATCACATTTATCCTCGTGACAATGTCACATCAGTGTGCAATGTCATGTAAATTTGTCAAATTATTTCAAGGCGTTTAGTTTTCCTAACGATTTTCATTCATGAATGGACTATTTTAACCTATAATTAAAGGTTGAGAGTTAAAGTGCTTAAAAAAAGAGCGAAAGTGATTATTCAATCAAACTTTTAAGGGCATATTTTGACATCATACCAAAATAATATACAATTAAGTTTCGACTATTCATCTATTAATTACGTGATAATTAAATCACGGCTTAGCCTTCGTAGTTGACAGCGGGATCGATGATTCCGGTAACTATGTAACTGCACAAAACCAGCAGAAATATTAAAATGACTATGTAACTGCACAAAACTAGCAGAAATATTAAAATGACTATGTAACTGCACAAGTTTAGTATACATTGATTCATTTAAATTTAATGATTCAAACTTCAAGTACCCAGGGAATTTCTCGCTCAACTTTTGAACCGTTGGAGCCTGGAGAAGCAGCCGTAGCAGATATCTGTAATAGAACAGCTCCATTTATGTTAGTAAACCGAAAATATTAGTTTTTGTCTAAGTTGAAGATGGGGAAATAGAGACAATTTAATCACATTTGATCTAAAATTTTCCCAGACTACACATGTTTTTTGTAGCTGGCAAAATGGATTATGCATGTTCAGCCTGAGCAAGATTCCAATCTTGAGAAACTAAAAGAACAAAGTATTGGTTTTTTGAATCAATCAATTCAGAGAATTCGGGCATATAAAAGCTGAAAGTGGAAACCGACCGCTTGTTAAACATACTACAAAGGTGGTAAATAATATGATAAGAAAATGATAAGTACAGTAATCAAAAATGCTATTTCATTCAGCTTGAATTACAAATGAAGGAAGGGTTCCTTTTATAGATACAAGAGAGAGGTTTGTTGAGGTAGCTGTCAATGAAGAAATCTGGTGCAACAGATTTTTCCCGCTCTCCTGGTTTGTTGGGCTGTTTTAACAGCCTTCATTACTTACAGCTGTACATTCTTCAACATTGTCCCTGTTTTGTTCTTCTTTTACTCCTTGAATAGAACCAACACAGAGAAGGTGGCGTAGTTTGTCAAATTGTAGAACACACAAAGGTTTGGTGAGGATGTCGGCAATCTGGGAACGTGCAGGTATGTAGTTGACTTGAAGCTGGCCGGACATGACCCGTTCACGAACAAAATGGAGGTCAAGGTCAACGTGCTTTGTCTTCGAGTGGAGCACAGGGTTGGCAGCCATGGAGACCGTACTCGTGTTATCGCACCAGATCTTTGGAGAGTCAAGGATATTGATCTTCATATCTGCTAGAACAGATTGAATCCAAACAACATCGGAGGTGGCATCTGCCAAACTGCGGTATTCGGCTTCTGCAGTGGATCGAGAGACAGCACGTTGCTTTTTGGAGCTCCAGGAAACAAGGTGTGTACCAAGGAAGATGCAGAAGCCTGTGGTGGAACGTCGATCGTCGATGTCACTTCCCCAGTCAGCATCGGAGAAGGCTGAGATGAGAAGAGAGTCAGATTGTTGAGGAGGGAACCAGAGACCAAAGTGTAAAGTACCCTTTAAGTATCGGAGGATACGTTGAACTGCAGCCCAGTGAACGTCTGAAGGATTCTGCATGAATTGTGCTACTTTGTTGACTGAGTGAGCAAGGTCAAGTCGTGTATGGCAGATGTATTGTAGGGCACCAACGACACTACGATAATGCTGAACATCAGAGAGTAATTCTCCATCATGGCGGCTAAGTTTTGGATATGCAACCATGGGAGTGGTAGCTGACTTGTGTGAGAGAAGATTTGTTCGACGCAAAAGATCTTCAATGTAGGTACGTTGGCTGAGAAATAAACCATTAGCATGACAAGTTACTTCAATACCCAGGAAGAAATGAAGGAGACCAAGGTCCTTCAAGGAGAATTTGTCATGAAGGTGTGTAATAATATGGTTGATATGCGTGTCTGAGCTGCCAGTGAGAAGTATATCGTCGACATATACTACAATGTAAGTGTTGATGTTGTTTGCAGCATAAATGAAAAGAGAAGAGTCTGCTCGTGATGATATAAAGCCAAGCTCACAGAGAAAGGATTTCAGCTTGAGGAACCAGTTCCGTGGGGCTTGACGTAAGCCATATAGGGCCTTCTTCAACTTACAGACAAGAGGGGTGCCATCAGGTTTGCATTGCTCAAAGCCACTAGGTTGCAGCATGTATACGTCCTCGAGGAGATCTCCCTTGAGGAAGGCATTGTTGACATCAACTTGCCTGATGCTCCAGCAGTTTGTAACAGCAATTGAAATGAGGATATTCACTATGAAGAAGCGGACAACAGGATTGAACGTGTCCATGAAGTCAAGTCCAGGGACTTGTGTGAAGCCTTTAGCTACGAGTCGGGCCTTGAGTCTGTGTACAGAACCATCGGGATTGTACTTGACTTGAAAGAGCCATTTGCATCCTATGGCTTTCTTGGCAGGGGGAAGTTCAACCAAATCCCAAGTTTCATTATCCTGGAGAGCATTGAATTCAGATAGCACAACAACTTTCCATTCAGGATGATCAAGAGCCTCTCGTATTGTAGAAGGGACAGGTGTGCTTTGAAGGTGATAAACTTTTGGTTTAAATATGCCTGCTTTGTCTCGGGTAAGCATAGGGTGAGTATTTGTGGTTGTAGAGGGTGTGGGATTAGAGGATGTGGGAGGAGCCTCGGCTTGGTGAGTGGTAGGTATCTCAGGGGAAATGGAAGTATTGGAGGAAGGGGAAGAGATGGGAGAAGTAGATGTTGGAGCACATTGGTTTGGGTCAGTGAAGGAGGAAGAGGTTGAAGGAGGGGAAGAGATGGTTGTAGGAGAGTTCTGTGTTGTCGTGGGTTGAGAAGGTGAAGTTGCATGCTCAGGTGTAGGCACAGGTGATAAAATGGGAACTTAGGGTGATTGATAAGGAGTGGAGGAGGGTGCATGGCCACTATTAGTAGAGGCAAATGGGAACACATTCTTGTTGAACAACACATTTCGAGAGATGTATAGACGTCTTGTGTCATTAGACAGTGATAACCATGGTGTTTGGGGGAGTAGCCAAGGAACAAACACGGCTTGCAACAAAAGTCGAGCTTGTGCTGATTGAAGGAACGCAGGTGAGGATAAGATTCACAGCCAAGCACCTTAAGGAATGTGTAGTTGGGTTTCTGGCCAGTGAGCTTTTCAAATGGAGAGATGTTTCCAAGACAAGGTGTAGGTAAGCGATTGATTAGGTAAACAGCACTTAGTACGACAAATGACCAAAACTTCAGTGGCATTTGAGCTTGAGCAAGGAGTGTTAAGGCAGTGTCCATAATGTGACGATGCTTGCGTTCCACAACCCCATTTTGCTGGGAGGTGTGTGGGCAAGTGATTCGATGTGTAACACCAAGTTGAGCAAGAGTAGTATGGAGAAAATGTAACTCTCCCCCACCATCGCATTGTACTGCTTTGAGAGAGACATTAAACTGATTCTTTACCAAGGCATAGAACAAGGAGAAAGCACTAGAGGCATCAGATTTCTTTTTCAACAAGTAAACCCAGCAATTTCTTGTAAACATGTCAACAAATGAGATGTAATATTGATAACCATTCGATGCAATAGAAGCTGGACCCCATAGGTCAATTTCAACAAGTTCAAAAGGATTACAATAAGTTGTAGATGAAGATTGAAACGGTAAATTGTGACTCTTGCCCATACAACAAGCTTGACAAAGGGTATGCTGTTGTAGGGTTACAGGCTTATTCAAAACAGTAGCAGTAACTGAGCGAACAACTGGAGAAGATGCATGTCCAAGTCTGCGATGCCATAGCCAAAACAAATCTGAAACAGTGGTGTTGTGGATGGAAGCGGCAATAGAAGGAGGGGGACTGAGATTGTATAAACCACCAGATTGGGATCCTTGCAACAACACCCGACCCGTAGTCTCATCCTTCACACAGCATAAATCAGCATGAAACTCAAAATAAACGTGATTATCCTTGGTAAACTTGGAAACTGAAAGTAAATTCCTAGTTATATGAGGAACATGCAGAAGCTCATTGAGTAAAAGAGGCTTAGATGAAGAAGGGAGAGACGTGTGACCTATGTGAGCAATTTGCAACGACGAACCATCCCCAATATGAACAGAGCCCTTACCTAAGTAGGGAGAGCCATCCTGAAAACAGGAAGATGTGTTGGTCACATGGTGTGTTGCACCGGAGTCGGGGTGCCAAACAGAAGCAGCTCCTGGGAGGACCACAAGGTTATTGACTTGAACAGACTCGACTTCAGGTGGAGATGGAGACTGATCTGAGGTCGGAGATGCAGGAATGTAAGGATCATACATTGTCTCCACTGGTTCAGAGGAAAAACAACAGGCATTGGCATGTGTAGGCGGTGACTGACGATGAGGAGCTTGAGAGGTAACACCCTTGAAGGACTGATCGAAGCGGTGCCAGCGGTGATCAACAAGATGGCCCAGCTTTCCACAGAGTTGACACTGTGGTCGGGGTTGACCCTTGAAGCGACCAGGAGATTGATTGGAGCGAGACTGAGGCTCATAAGGTCGAGCAGGTGGTGGATCAGGAGAGAAGCGTGTGGCATGTATGCCGACGGGCATGCGAATCGGATCAGAGAGACGTGATTCTGCATCAATAAGAATGGACACATCACCCTCAACAGTAAAGGGAGTCTGACTGGTGGATATAACGGCAACAAAAGGATCATATTCTGGGGGTAACCCATTAAGTATTGTTGCAATTTGCTCAACCGTAGAGACTGGGTTACCACATAAGGCAAGCAGATCGCAGATTTCTTTAATCTGCATGGTGTAGGCACGCATAGATAGGGAGGATTTCTTCAACGATCGAAGCCGGCAGTGCAGGTGTATGACCTTGGTAGTTGAAAGCTGAGAAAAGAGCTTCGAGATCGTTGACCAGATGGCAGCAGAAGATTCAGCTCCTACAAGCTGAGGAAGAAGATCTGGGCTGATTGTGGAGATGAGCCAGGATGCTAAGGAGCTATCCTGCTTGACAAAGCGCAGATACGCTGGATTTGGGGTTGCAACACCATCGGTTCCTGCAATCGTCTTCGAGGGTGGTGGGCGAGAGCTGTCAATATATTCTTCGAGTCCCTGGCCACGGATCATGAGCATGACCTGTTGCTTCCACAACAGGAAGTTTGTGTCATCAAGTCGAACGCTAATGCGTTTGTTGGAGAAAATCTGCTCATCGCCTACTGAGAGAGACGCTATATCATCAGCAAGGCCACCGACAGTATCAGCCATGACGCAAATGAGAATTGATGCACAGAGGAAGAAAGATGGACGACCCAGGCTCAAATCGGAACAGCTGATACCATGTTAAACATACTACAAAGGTGGTAAATAATATGATAAGAAAATGATAAGTACAATAATCGAAAATGCTATTTCATTCAGCTTGAATTACAAATGAAGGAAGGGTTCCTTTTATAGATACAAGAGAGAGGTTTGTTGAGGTAGCTGTCAATGGTGAAGATAGCTGTCAAGGAAGAAATCTGGTGCAACAGTTTTTTCTCGCTCTCCTAGTTTGTTGGGCTGTTTTAACAGCCTTCATTACTCACTGATGTACATTCTTCAACAGCTATAGGTTCCTTTGGTCCAATAAATTCAACTGAAGCAATACCATTGGTGATTGAATCTCCCCTGTTACAGTAGGCCGCCTGCAGTAAACCCAAGATACTTAAGTTTCATACAGAAAAAAAAAGCATCCTTAATTCCAAATTTCCAATATAATTTGCAAGCAAAGAAAACTTTTCCAATAAAAGAGAAATTATGAGCCTGTCAGACAACTGTGTGACCATCCCGATCAGACTAAGCTGATTGAGAACGATCCTCTAGCAGTAAGAGGCACCCATCAAAGAGCGGCCGAACCAGTTAATCACGCTCTGATCACACAGTCTCGAGTCATCAACCAAACTTGGAACCCTGTCTCCTTAGAACTCAAGGATACAAAGGTACGATTCTATAGAACAGATCCTATTCAAGTAAGGTCGTGAACATATTTTTCTGCCTTCTATTTTAAATACATTTTACTTCTATGTTGCTCTATTGATGTGGGATGTCCAGCTTGTCACATCTTCCGACATTGCACTGCAGTAACCAGTGTCTCACTTGGGTCCTTGCCAGCACTCAAAATACTCTCTGTTCTATTTGTTGTACTTGCCAAGTGGCATCCGTGACAACATTTTACATTTTAACCCACTTCTGATTTTTTCCAGCATTTTATGAATGGATCAGATGAGTATAGGCATAGTTGAAGATTATGTAATCATCCCTTTTCATATTTAGGGTATTCATTTCATTAATTTCTAAAGTTTAACACATTAATTATGATTTAGCTATATAAAGTAACATTTCTTATGAATCATTAGAATCGAAATTTACTTGAAATATATTCTAAAACTCGTTAATTACTAGGAGCATATATAATGCTATAAAACTTATATTGTAGTAAATATTAACAATAATTCAGTGTCAGGGCCAGTATTAGGGTGTAAACGAATCGAGTCGAACTTGAGTATTGTTAAGCTTCACTTGATTTCGAAATGTTCAAGGCTAAGCCGAGTACAGCTCGAAAGCTCGCGAGCTTAAAATTATCAAGCTCGAGCTCGACTCGAAAGTTTGCGAGCTCAAAATTATCAAGCTTGAATCGAACTCGAAAACAAAAATTGGAGCTCGAACTTGAACTAAACCCTAATTTTCTTACCTTTATTCCCTAAAAACCTATCATCCATTGTTAACCTAACCTAACCTAACCATAAATCTCAAACAATACTTTAAACCCTAAATTAACCCCAAAATTAAATCCTAATTAACCATTGTAATATATATATATATATATATATATATATATATTATATATATTTGAGTAGCTCGCGATCTTTTCGGGTCGGGTATCGAGTAGCTCGTCTCGACTCATTAAGAATTCGAGTCGAGTCCAATCGAGTGGAGCTTTGACCGAGTTAAACTCGAGTAGCTCACGATCTGTCTCGTTTCATTTACAGCCCTAGCCAGCATGATAGCTTTAATCATAGCAGTTATCATCTACTCTAATCGACTGCCCTAGAGTTGATAATCGGGTTGAGTGATTTTCGGATTGAATTGATTTTTATTCGAATTGTTTTTAGTTTAAGTTCGATTCAGGTATGATTTGGATTTAATTCGTGCCGATGATATTCTGTGTTGGGTCAAATCATTTGGTTTTTGGGTTTGACCAATATCGGATCAATTGATTTTTAGGATCGGGTCAAAATCAGATCGGTCGATTTTCAGTTCAGGTCAATATTAGATAGGTCAGCTTTTTATTCTAGTCAATCTTTGAATCTTCGGGTCAATTCAGGCTGAGTTGGGTATGTGTCCAATCGAATATATGTAGAACTATTGATATATTGTTGTAAAAATATGTTTTTGTTTGTAAATCATATCATTTATGCTCAATTTCAACCCTTAATCATTTCATATTTCAACTTTAACCATAATTAATGGATGACAATTTGACCCAAACTGGACCTATAAGGTTGTTGGGTTTTATAACTTGAATTTCGTATTGTGGTCATTATCAAGTTTCAACTGGCTATTTTTTATTTTTTTTAAATAAATTTTTACATAGACTTTAAGATATTTAAATTTTATTTTATAGAATAAGAATTGAACTATGTAGAAATTATTTAATAAAAAATAAGTTTATCATAATTAATTAATTATGGATTAAAATTGATTTGTATATGTTTTAATTGTTTGACATTTAATTGTATATTTAAATTTTTTACTTGAATATTTAATTAATATTATAAATTAAATAAAAAGACAAATTAAATAAACAATTAAAAAGTAAAAAATAGAAAATAATATATATATATATATATATATATATATATATATATATATATATATATATAATGAAAGTTAGCGTCAAAGGAGTAGGTAACTTTATTTTATAATCCATTAACTTGTACCCCTTTAGTATATTGTTTAGCACGACTTTAGTCTTCGATCTTTTACTTTTGTAGTCTTCTTTGGTTTCAAAATAGATGATGGTATGACTAATCTTTCAATTGGCGATGGTAAGAAAAAGGAGCTGCTGATACCACCTGATGTGGAAGAAGTTGTAGATGAATATGAATTCTATTTGGTTGGATGATTTCAAACGAAATGTGTAGTGCGTTTCTTGGCTATGAGAATTGTTGGATTAAATTATGTAATTGTGGGTGCAATTGTGGGTATATATGTAAAATGTATGTTTCTATTATAAAGTATAACACAAAATTAAGTGACCAATTATGTTAAGCGTGTCATAGGTATTAAAGTGTCATGGAAATAAAAGTGTAGATACCATAAGATATATTTATAATTCAATGAGGGTCAGAGTTATAAATATTTAATAGTTGATTTAATAATCAACTATATAAAGAGGTAATGGTCCCCAAGAAATATGTTAACTTGTTTTTCTCTCCTTCCCGTCAAAGAGTTTTACTTCAAGAGATAACATATCTTCTTGGAAGATCAATGCCAAAGATTTGGGATTTCAACATCAAGATTTTCAATTTATCAATTAATTCAGGTACACTTTCGCTTTCGGTTTATTGTTCTTGATGATTTAACATGATAGATCATAGGTTAAATTTCATATTAATTTATGGTTTGGTTCTAACAAGTGGCATCAACGCCTCGTCATGTTGAGTCATTGAGAATCAATTTATATTTTATTTTAGATTGATTCTGTTAATTTGGCTTGAAATTTCAAAGCCAAAGTCAATTTGGCATAGAGTTGGCACTGTAAATCAATGCCAAAGTCAATTTTACAGTGCAGTGCATTTATGCACCGAAAGTGGGGTTGAAAATGTGGCATGGGAAAATTATTTTTTAATCCTTAAACTTTAGGCTATTTATAGGTTTAGTCCATAGAGCTCAACTATAAATAGGCCTAATCTTTGCCATTTGAAACCATCCCAACATCCATACCATCTCTCCCATTTGTTTCTCTTCTCTCATTTGTAATATTTGAGAATTCTTAGGAATTCCATTTGTTTGTACCATTTTGGTATTAGTGAAGTTATCATCCGGTGGTGGTGCCCGAAAAGTAGATGACATTTTCGTCAAACCTCGTAAATTCGGTGTGCTCTCTCCATTATTCATTTCGCTTGCTTATCATTGAGTTTTTCCATTGGGTTTCAATATTCAATAGTTGACGGGTTTGTCCGCTGTACAAATTTCGGTAGTTTCGATCTCAACATTTCAGCTTAGATTTGAAGCTACGTTCGTGTGGGAAATAACCCGGTTTCCCCAACAATTGGTATCAGAGCTTCAGTGAAGGCTATCTCGGTCGCTCGGTTGCTGCAAAGAAGTGTGGTGTTGTGAAAGTTCTGGCTAGGAAAATTCTGGCTAGGAAAGACTTGCTATTTAAGCGATTCGTGTGATCCACCTCTCTTTCCTGGGAACTTACCTGGTGCGGTGTTTCAATATCCAGTTCGTGTTGTTGAATGTTATTCGTTGTCATGGCAAAAGACGGGTCAGATGGTGCATCAAGCTCTTCCTCTATACCGGTGGGGAGGATAATGTCAAATGCAAACTTCTCGGTGGAGTTGTTCGATGGATCCAGTCACTTTGGCATGTGGCAAGGCGAGGTGCTAGACTCTTTATTTCAACAAGGTCTAGACATTGCCATTGAGGAAGAAAAACACATAGATATGGTGGAGAAAGATTGGAGAACAATCAACTGTATGGTGTGCAGTATGATTCGATCTTGTCTTTCCAGGGAGCAGAAGTATGCCTACAAGAACGAGACTTCTGCAAGCAAACTGTGAAAAGCGTTGGAGGAAAATTTTCTAAAGAAAAGCTCTCAGAATCGTCTTCACATGAAAAAAAGATTGTTCAGATTTGATTATCAGCCAGGCACCAGTATGAATGAACACATCACTACCTTCAATGAGTTAGTGGCAGATCTGTTGGGCATGGATGAAACTTTCAAAGATGAAGATTTGGCTCTAATGTTGTTGTCATCCCTTCCAGATGAATTTGATCACCTTGAAACAACGTTGCTTCATGGAAAGGATGAGGTGACCCTTAAAGAAGTAATTGTTGCTCTGTATAGTTACGAGCTCGGAAAGAAAACCAAGATGGAGAGCAAGTACAATGCAGCGGAGGCCATGGTGGTAAGAGGTCGCTCGAAAAGTCAAAAGCAAAAAATGAGAGGGAGATCAAAGTCAAAGTCCAGACTTGGGAAAGATGAATGTGCCTTTTGTCATGAGAAAGGTCATTGGAAGAAAGATTGCCCGAAGCTGAAGAAGAAAGGAAAAGTCGCTCCAGATGCATGTGTTGCAGAGCATGACACTAGTGACTCTGAAATATCATTGGTTGCTTCATCATCATCATTTCGTCCAGACGGGTGGATATTGGATTTGGGCTGTACTTATCATATGTCCCCTAATCGGGAGTGGTTCTTCGATTTAGTAGAACTAAATGGAGGAGTTGTTTATATGGGTAATGACAACGCCTGTAAAACGATCGTGATAGGTTCAATCCAATTGAAGAATCAAGATGGATCAACCAGAGTTTTGACTGATGTCCGATACGTACCTAGTTTGAAGAAAAATCCCATCTCATTGGGAGCTTTGGAATCTAAAGGCTCGATTATCACTATGAGAGATGGAATTTTGAAAGTCACATCAGGCGCACTCATGATAATGAAAGACATCAGGAAAAATAACTTGTATTACTACCAAGGTAGTACAGTTATTGGAGCAGTAGCAACATCTTCCGGTGGAGACAAATTGGATTCTACTCAGTTGTGGCACATGCGGTTGGGACACACTGGTGAGAAATCCTTGCAAATCTTGGCAAAGCAAGGATTGTTGAAAGGTGCAAAGTCTTGCAAGTTAAATTTTTGTGAGCATTGTGTTCTGGGAAAGAAAAAGAGAGTGAAATTCGACACCGTTATCCATAATACGAAAGGTATTCTGGATTATGTTCACTCAGATGTGTGGGGTCCTTCCAAAACAACGTCGTTGGGAGGAAAACACTATTTTGTAACTTTTGTTGATGACTTTTTCAGAAGAGTTTGGGTGTATACAATGAAGTCTAAAGATGAAGTGCTCAAAGTTTTCCTGAAGTGGAAAAATATGATCGAGAACCAGACTGGCAAGAAGATCAAACGGCTTAGGACGGACAATGGAGGGGAATATAGAAGTGATCCGCTCTTTGACGTTTTCCAGGAGAATGGTATTGTTCGACACTTCACTGTTAGACATACACCACAACAAAATGGGGTGGCAGAGCGTATAAATCGAACACTACTTGAGAAAGTTCGATGTATGTTGTCCAATGCTGGGTTGAGCAAACCATTTTGGGCTGAGGCTATGGCATATGCTGGCTATCTCATTAATCGTCTACCATCATCAGCGATTGGAGGAAAAACATTGTTGGAGGTATGGTCTGGAGTACCCACTACAGATTACGATTCCTTACATGTATTTGGATCCACTACGTATTATCATGTGAAGGAGTCAAAACTTGATCCTAGAGCAAAGAATGCTATTTTTATGGGAATCACTCATGGAGTGAAGGGATTTCGACTTTGGTGCTTAGACACAAAGAAGATAATTTGTAGCAGAGATGTTACCTTTGATGAATCTGTCATGTTGAAGAAGGTAACAAATAGAGCTGTTCAGACAAGTAGTACTCCACAACAGGTGGAGTATACTCCAAACCATGTGGAGTTTCAAGAGACGGTGATTAGTCCAGCAATTGATGTTACTGATTCTCCAACTCCAATGAAGGAATCAGAAGATGAAGAGGTTCAAACCCAAGAACCATTGGAGACACCAGAACCACTTGCAGTTACAAGGCCAAGGAGAGAATTTCATAGACCTGCTCGATTTACAGATACGGTGGCCTATGCCCTTCCAGTATTTGATGATGATATCCCTGCCACTTATCAAGAAGCAATACAAAGCTTATAAAGTGAAAAGTGCCATGGATGAAGAAATGCAATCTCTCCAGAAGAACAACACCTGAGATTTGGCATATTTACCAGAAGGTAAAAGGGCAATTGGATGCAAGTGGGTATTTGCAAAGAAAGACAGATCTCCCAGCAAGAAAGATATTCGCTACAAGACAAGGTTGGTAGCTAAAGGCTACGCTCAGAAGGAGGGAATCAACTACAATGAAGTAGTTTCCCTTGTTGTGAAGCATTCCTCTATTAGAATATTGTTGGCCTTGGTAGCACAGTTGAATTTGGAGCTAGCTCAACTCGATGTAAAGACGACTTTCTTGCACGGTGATTTGAAAGAGGAGATCTATATGACTCAGCCAGAAGGATATGTGGATGTTGGTGGTAAGAAATGGGTTTGTAAGCTGAAAAAATCGCTATATGGATTGAAGCAATCTCAGAGGCAGTGGTACAAGCGATTTGATAGCTTTATGAGGAGGCAAAGGTACACAAGAAGCAAATACGACCATTGCGTGTATTTTCGAAAGCTACAAGATGGATCTTTCATTTATCTCCTCTTGTATGTTGATGATATGATGATCGCTTCAAAGAGTCAACAAGAGATAGACAAATTGAAGGCTCAGTTGAATCAAGAGTTTGAGATGAAAGATCTAGGTGAGGTCAAGAAGATTCTCGGCATAGAGATAAGTAGAGACAGACGAAAAGGCAAGCTTTGTTTGACTCAGAAGCAATATCTGAAAAAGATATTACAATGTTTTGGCATGAATGAAAGCACAAAACATGTAAGTACCCCACTTGCTTCTCATTTGAAACTCAGCTCTCAATTATCTCCTAAAACTGATGAAGAGCGAGAATACATGGAAAAAGTTTCATATGCTAATGCTGTAGGGAGCTTGATGTATGCGATGATGTGTATGCGGCCTAACATTTCACAAGCAGTTAGAGTTGTGAGCAGGTACATGCATGATCATGAAAAAGGACATTGGCAAGCTGTGAAATGGATTCTACGGTATCTCCAACAAACCGTAGATGTTGGTTTAGTGTTTGTGCAAGATAAAACACTTGGTCAGTTTGTGGTTGGATATGTTGATTCTGACTATGCTGGTGATTTGGACAAGCGTCGGTCCACTACTGGTATTTGTTTACTTTAGCAAAAGCTTCAGTGAGTTGGAGGTCTACTTTACAGTCAACGGTGGCTTTGTCAACTATAGAGGCAGAGTACATGGCGGTTGCAGAGGCTTTTAAGGAGGCGATTTGGCTGAACGGATTGTTAGAAGACTTGAGAGTTGTTCAAAGTCACATTAGTCTCTATTGTGACAGTCAGAGTGCTATTCATTTAGCGAAAAATCAAGTCTACCATTTAAGAACCAAGCATATCGACGTGAGGTATCACTTTGTGCGGGAGATCTTTGAAGAAAGAAAAGTTCTACTTCAGAAGATTGCGACGGCAGAAAATCCTACAGATATGTTGACCAAGGTGGTAACATCAATCAAGTTCAATCATTGTTTGAACTTGATTAACATCTTGCAAGTTTGAGCACCTTCGGGTGTATGGCGCTTGTGAGCGCATTTGGAGGCACTACGAAAGATAACGTTTGGAGAGAAGAAAATTTGAAGAACGTGATGATATTTCAAGCCAAGGTGGAGATTTGTTAATTTGGCTTGAAATTTCAAAGCCAAAGTCAATTTGGCAGAGAGTTAGCACTGTAAATCAATGTCAAAGTCAATTTTACAGTACAATGCATTTATGCACCGAAAGTGGGGTTGAAAATGTGGCATGAGAAATTTATTTTTTGATCCTTAAACTTTAGGCTATTTATAGGTTTAGTCCATGGAGCTCAACTATAAATAGGCCTAACCTTTGCCATTTGAAACCATCCCAACATCCATACCATCTCTCCCATTTGTTTCTCTTCTCTCATTTGTAATATTTGAGAATTCTTAAGAATTTTATTTGTTTGTACCATTTTGGTATTAGTGAAGTTATCATCTGGTGGTGGTGCCCGAGGAGTAGATGACATTTTCGTCGAACCTCGTAAATTCGGTGTGTTCTCTCCATTATTCATTTCGCTTGCTTATCATTGAGTTTTTTCATTGGGTTTCAATATTCAATAGTTGACGGGTTTGTCCGCTGTGCAAATTTCGGTAGTTTCGATCTCGACATTTCAGCTCAGATTTGAAGCTACGTTCGTGTGGGAAATAACCCGGTTTCCCCAACAGATTCGTTCATATATATGAATTTAATATTTGGGTTTGATATTTGGGTTAAATACCAATGCTGTTTTTTATTTAAGTTTTTTAATTATTACGGATGATGGGTTTAGGGTTTTATTATTTAGTGATGTTATGTATGATTTGTAACATTAAAGATCTTAAAAATACCGTTAATCTCTTCTCTTGATTATGGTTTCAACTATGCTTACCGAATGATCGATTCAAGTAAGTGAGTCGATTTTGACATTAGCTAACCAGTTTTATTATATTGATTGTTGGTTTTGGATTTTTGAATTATAAATTATTAAGAGAGCATAATAGATTAGTTCATTAACATAATAAAAACTAAATTTAGAAATCAACAATCATCTTAACAATAATTCTCTAATAATTTAAGAATTAGATTTAATTTATATTTTTTTAATTCAACTTAAACAATAGTTAAATTAACTAAACTAATACTAAAATTAAAATATAAGATCGAAAAACTCAAATTAAATGAAATAATAAATATAATATTATTTAATTAGTTACCTTACTCAAACCTGATAAATGTTAATTTTGCTGAAAAAAATAAAGACTAGAGTTGAAAGAATAATTTAAAATTTCAATTTTAATTTTTTATGTTAATAGACTGTTTGTTGTATTATATATATATATATATATATATATATATGCCCGCGCATGATCCTATTCCTAGGGTTATAAAAGTTTATAGCAGGGGCTCATGTTAACAAGGATTACTAATTCTAATAGAAACACAATTTGGCAGCAGGGGCCGGGGGCCCCTTGGCCTCAACAGCCCTCCGCTCATGCAGCTAATGTGATCTGTTATTAACTATCAGCTAATGTAATTCGCTATCAATTATCTACTAATTGTCAAACATAATCTATATCTAAAGGTGAATGTTAATTAACAATATAATACAAAAGAAGAATAAAACATTATTACGATCATTCAATTTTTTTCAGGGCCTTTGGGCATTATGGATTCTAATGAAGCGGAAGTATGTGCGATTGCGATAGCTTTGGGGTTCCTTTTGGAGTTACATTGTAATGCTTATGGAGTAATTATTGAATCCGACTCAATAGTGGCGTTGTCTTGGGTGGAGAATCGGACGTTGCGACCATGGAGACTTTGAACATGGTTTCGATTAATTGATGATGCGTGCAATTTATTACCGAGGGTATGCTTCCGACATGTATTTCGGGAATCGAATGCTATTGCGGATGTGTTGGCAAAGGGGGGTGAATTTGGTGGAATGGTATAAGGTGAGCTACTGAGATATTGAGCATGGCAAGGGGGATATCGGGGTCTGATTTTGGTGGGGTTCGTGTGATGTTGGCTAGATGCGGATAGAAGGGGAGTAAAGGTGGGGTTTGGTGAGTATGCTCACTAGATTTGAGTACACGCATGCAGGGGGATGGTTTGGCTTGGGATCAGTATGGCCGGATGGTGTGGCTGGAGTATTGTGATCTTGCACACAATTACTTGGCAGGTAGGTAGCGGATTGGTGTCTGCTGGTTCGAGGGTGTTGAGGGGTGCGTTAGTAGGCTGATTTTGGTTAGGGGTCGAGTTATTTTACTTGTTGTTTTTGTAGGTGTTTTTTCGTGGTTCAACATTTACTTGTCGTACTCTTTTCCTCCATTAGGATTTAGGGAGGTTTTTAACGAGGCACATGTAAATGTTCTATGGATGTATGATTTATGCATAATAAAATCATACTTTTCGGATAAAAAAAATTATTCATTCAATTTGACTTAATTAATGGGCCAAAATCGGGTTGATGTTTATTAGAATCAAATTTAGACAAATTATTTTTTAACCTTTGTCTTTCTATATAATTTTTTTTTAAAAAAAATGTTTATTTATGAATTTGAACCCCACTTTCAAACAATTACGTTTTTTCACCAACTTTAAATTCTGACTTTTTTTTTGGTTCGAGTTGATTTCGACCAACATGGTTCCTCTACGATAGTTGGAAGACTACGTCTCAGCACAAGGTATGTCGATGTGAACCATGTGATTTTGATATCTATGATCGTAATCAATTGAACTGGAACTCGTATCAAATTATTAAATTTGGAGTCGGAGTTCAAATTTATCACTATCGAAATTCGACTCATCTCGCGTTCAGCTCTAGATAAAATGATAATGGCGTCAACTTGTGTGGCGTTCCTGTCGAAGGGCTTTCCTCGGCTTATTTCTTCAGATTTCAAGCCCAACAAATCTAATTTTGGCCAGCCATATACATATCTCTCAGGTTCAATATGAACAAAAACCATTTGTCTAACCCTAAAAAAAATTATATTCTAAATGTTAACCCTAAATTTTACACTAAAAATTATATCATAAATCTTAAGTCTTAACTCTAAACTTTAAAAATATAACTTACCCTGATTCCATAAACTTTAGTCCTAAATCTTAAATTTAATTTTTTTTAATATAAGAGCATAAATAAAAAAACGGTAGGGAAATTTTATTTAGCTCGAGATAAGGACGTCACATCATTGTGTTGCAGATAATGTTACTTTTATATATAGCGTGGTTTGAAGACAATTATATTGAAAATGAGGCCAATAATTAGTGTATTGACAAAGCAAGGTGACGGTGTAGAAGCAGTTAGCACTTAGCAGTTGGTACATTTGTGAAATTTGTGGTGAAGCTGGGGATATGTAGGCCCATCTCATCACTAAAATGCCTTGTCAAACGTCCCATCCTTCCATTTCTAGTACCCCAAAACAGTTATTCCACAACAATTTTGCCAATTGGCAATCTATGTTAATTGTAAAGCAGACTTATTGTTTCCTTTGTCCTCGCATGCTTTACTCTGTCCACACGTTTCCTTACAGTAATAATACCTGCCATGGCACCTGTCTCAACTGCGTACCAGAAAGAAAAAAAAATAAAACATAAGTTGCCTGTCTCGATTTGTTTGGTCAGGAGGTGTTGTGGGGGAGAATGAATCGGACTCGGGTTGAATTAAAAATCAGATTGAAACAACGCCTTGCGTAACAAAACTGTTTAAAGTTTTAATCTGGCTTAATCGCGTAATAAGTGTTTAAATTATATATTATTTTAGTTAGATATCTGTATATATTTTTTTGCACTAAATACATGTTTAACGTTTTATTTTATAACTCAAATAAAGCATAAATTACTCTTGATACTAGTTCGACAGCGGTTTTAAAATTTTTTCATAAAATGTACAAATCGAATTAGAAGTATCACCTTACATAGTTAAGAAGACATTTGAGTGTAGTTTCTTTTAGAGCAAATGGAATGAAGTTTGGAGTTATATATTGTGAAAAAAGTGAATTTCTATTTGAAGGTTGTACACGTGGGTGCGTACTGGGCGGTGAGTACCCAGCTGGGTAGTGGGTGCGGGGTAGATTTGAAAATGTACTCGTGTAGATGGGTGCGGATTAGAAAATTGTACCCACCGTAGTGGTGGGTAGGTGGTGGATATGAAAATTTAGGTGAGTTGGATATGGGGGAGAAAGTATACGAACCCGCCCGCTCCGTTTGTCATCCTTACATATAAGGAAAAGGTAAAAATTTAACAAAAAAACTCAAAAAAATAGATATAGACATCACCAAAGATCGACAATAAAAGGTAAAACCATCAACAACATCATCAAAATGCATATTAAAATAAGGCACGTTGACAACACGGTCATTACCTCCACTCAATTGCGAACAAGAAACGATGATTATGAGTGAATATCCAAATCTACTTTGAAGGTCGACAATAAGGAGAACGGAAGGATAACCAAAAGAGTGACATCTTGGTAATTCGCAAAAAGAACGGCTAAATAACCGATAAAAAAGCGCATGCCAAAAGGCAGAAGATAACATACGAAAAGATAGAATAAAACATGCGACAATGGCAGAGTTAATTATTTAAAAATAAAAAACACAAAAAATAAGGCAAAAAATGAGAAATAAGAGTTGAACAAAAAAATGAAAAATAAGATAATAAAAGAAACGATTAATTTCGACAGTCGACAGCTAACATCAAAATCAAAATCGGCGAAGCAAGTAAAGAATAAAAAAAATTTAAAAAAAAAACTCTGTAATTTAAATAGTAAAAATTGTGCAAAATATATTTGCACGTCGTTTATGTATCTAAATATAACTCAAATGATATAAAACAATCTAACGTAAATGCACATCGTTTGTGTATTTAAATATATTTGCACATCGTTTACATGACTCAGTTTAAACAAAAAAAAATGTACGATTCATATTTCAAGTCAAGTTCGACTTATTTACTATGAATGGAGCTGATGTCATACATAAATCTGTCTTGATGTAATTCATAAACTCATAATCATCATACACAGTTATTAGGAAAATCATAAATTTCAAAATTGACCATAAAATGATATGTATTATACTAAAAACTAAAAGTAAATTTAGTAAATTATCACAAAATTTTACTCTCGAACCTATTTTAACCACTGAAGTTATAAAACATTCAATTTACTCACTGAATTTTAGACATTGAACATTATTTGTCACTTCATCGCTCACCGTCGTCAAACGGCACCGTAAATGGTTGTCGTTCGGTACTAAACTTCATCAGTCACTTCGGCACGCCCCTTAAATCCGAATCTGGCCTCCATTTTATTGAAAAGTGTCTAGAAGTCCATGAAACGGGCAAAAACTTTTCGGTTTTTCTCTTACCAATCACCGTCCTTTGTTGTCGTATAAAACCCGTTTTTCAATATATTAATCTCTCGTGCCAATAGAATTTTCCGCCGTTCAAATCATAAAAAAATTTATCTATTCGTCAGTAAATAAATGTCGTTAAAAAATTAAAAGAAGAGTAATAATAAATATTTAATATATAAATTTCAATAAATAAACTGAACTTGTTTTGAAATTCTATTAACCAAAATAAGTTTAAAAAGTAAAGTTATCGATGATTTACGTAAAAACAATTATACACTAACCTGCAGCCGATACAAAACCTATTAGGCTATTACATATAAGTATAACAATTAGTAATGGGTAATCACAATTATATTACTTTGACAACTTCTGCGAATCAACACCGAAATGGAATCAAAGAGGTGCAATCAAATATTAAATACGAAAGGCAGAGAAATGATTAGCTCAAAACACCCATATATAAATGTGTTTTGACAGGCAGATACGACAACTACAGAAACCTAGACAAAACATTAGGTATCACCTCTATTTTATAATTCAGCTTTATGCATTGAGTCATCCCCTTGGTTTCGTCGCTTTCTGCACAAACAACAATACCCAAAACACGTCATGTGAATCAAGATCTGCCACCACTTTTTAATTACCGACAAAATAACACTTGTCCGGGAAAAAACATAATTTATTTTGGCCAAATAAGTAATTTTAAGATTCTAGTAATTTCAAATTAGTATTGTTGTTTCATATTTTTAATTACAATAATTTAGTTTGTATGCTCTTCTAAAATCAGTAATGTTATTTTTTTCTTTTAATTTTATCAATTTATTGTCACGTAATCAAAATAAACTCGTAGTGTTGTACTCTTTTACTCATATATTTTCCTTTTTATTCAAGTATAGAGAGATTTTTAATGAGACACATAATAATACCGTCATTGTATGATTTTTTCTCTTAATAAAATCATATTTGATAAAAAAATCGACTCGCCGTCATCTTATTGAATGACATTACAAATAACGATCGGTAATAAGTTTTATTAGACTATTAGTTAACGACAGTTAAACAACGAAATTAATACAGATTTTAAAAGATTACATGAATTAAATTGATGCGATTAAAAAAATTGTCATGATTTATATTACTGGGCAAAACTATCCTTTAAACTTTTATTTTATTTTATAATATAGTGGGGGAAATGTTTTCTGGCGGCAGAAACCTGGGAATCTGGGATTCGTTCCCGGGAGGAACGTGTTTGCAAATGCATGGTTTCTGGTTTGTAAATTGTTATGTTGGGGTTGTGAACAATGGTGGCGTGTAATTACGCACTGAAAAGTATAAAGACAGAGCCCCAAATCCCAAGAGAGCCGTGAAAGACTTTGAAACAAGCCTAAATTTCTCACGTCTTTCAGGTGTATATAAAAAGCCTTTCATTGAATTTGCTGGCAACAATGTTTTGTCGTATACGGTAGGAGATTTTCAGATTAGGGATCGTGGCGAGATTTCAATCGACCACGATTTTCGGTTCCCCTAATGATTGGGGAGTATAAATATCAAGATCTAATCACCGTCGTCTTCGAGTCGCCTCAAAATCAAACTCAGAAAAAGAAGTCACATTTGCAGATCGCTGAATCTTTTGTTCAACTTTGATTTTCTCGAGCAAATGTGGACGAGTCCGTTCTCCGACAACGGCATGGAATCGGAGCGAGCTTTCATGAAAAACGTGAAGCGTGTGTTTGTTAAGGTTAGATAAAAGCTACTGCAAAACTTTCTTTTATGATAGTATTACGTTATCTTTATATCGTTTCCACTTCTGTTCAAATTTTGTTTTTTAATCGGAAATCCAAATACAGATTAATCATGATTAAGAGATAAACGTATTCAAATTGTACACTAATACGAAGACTCGATTGGATTTTTTTCATCAAATAGGAATAGTTATCAATTAGTTTAAATTAATTTATGGCAAGTATCTTTTAATTTTAGTTTTAAAATGGTATATTAATGTGTCTTTGAAAAGGGAAATTATATCATTGACCCGGCTCACCACGTCATGAATCCCCAGTCAATAAAAATAATTCATTTCATTAATTTCTTTCATATCATATATTTTATAAAGTGAATCTTCAATCATATTTACTATAAATTAAATTAAAAATATGACATGAAAAAAATATAATGAAATTGATATTTTTTATTAGTTGAGACCATGAATGACGTGGTCTATGATATAATTTCTCAAAAATCTTACTCACTGACGATAAATTATTAGATGGACTCGGTTCATCACTCATCCATAGTCCATCCAATAATATGCACCCATTCTAGTGTAAGTTCCAAGTAACTAACCACTCCTTAGTTACATGTATGAAAGAGGTGAAGATTCACCTTGAAAAAAAAATTGTTATTGGATGAGACCATAAATGACGCGGTAAACTAGACCCGTCTAATAATTTTTTTTTCTCACTTAATGACTGATATCAAGCCTTTAATATAAGAAAATATATATAAACCGGTGACTTTGATCCGATTTTACTCGATTGAATCGAGATCAAAGTTTTTTTTTGTTATTTGCTTCAAATGTAATCTATAACGAACAAGATTTTATGTTAGGTGTTCAAATTCATAGAAAGTTATATTAAAAATTTAAAAATATAAAATTATATATTTTAAAATTACGAAAACAAATAATCAATAATAATAATATCTAAATTATATGATTTTTTTTTAAAAAAATTGCATGTGATCGCACTCATGTCCATCTTGAACCCGTATATTTAATCAAATCAAAGTAATGAACGGGTGAAGTTTACACGTGAATTCACATGGTGATTTTTTTTCATAGATATTTTGTTGGTTATGGTACGAGACAGCACACGAATCATTGCCGCTTGCAACACTTTCAGTACTTTCTCAGGCCTATAACATACTCAGGCTATTCTAATGTTTATATAGGCTTCCTCAAAAAAAAAAAAAAATTAATGTTTATATAGGCATAATACCAAACCTACTCTAATGTTTAATAGAATTACCATTTTAGTCCTTTTCTTTCTCGGAAGCATGGGTAAGTTTCACATAGGTAAACACACGCAATGTAGCTTAAACACGCGATATAGCTCGTTTTAGTTGTCTTTGAGTTAATGTTGTCTTGTGCGCGTGTGTACGCGTGTACACGTGTGTATGTGCGTATGCGCGCTACGCGCGCGTAGCTCGCCCCCTTAGTGGCACGATAGGGGGCTTAACGTTTCATTTTGAACTAAAATTGTCCGTTTCTGTGTATGAAAAATATTATTCAATTACTTTATAATGATTTAACAAAATGTCACGTCAGTTAAAAAATAAGTTTATATTTTTATATAATTTTTTAAAATTATTTTTTAACTATCGTGTTATTTTGTCAAGTCAACACCTTTGTTCATATGAAACTATCAAATTATCGTGCAATGCCATGTATATTTGTTATGTCATTTCAAGGCGTTGACTAAAATTTTTATTCATATAAAATTTATTTTAGTCTCAAAATATTGAGAATTGAAGTGTTTTAAGAAACAATAAAAATCAAAGTGATTATTCAATTAATCGTTATGAGATTTTTTGTTTACATTATGCATGTTGTATATATAACCAAGGGGCATCTGAATGACATATATAGGTGGACATACCGAAGAAGGAAGGAAATTAATGGAATTACCAAGCTTTTACACTCTTTTTTGCCCAGATATTTGTTGAACCCTTCAAATTTTAATGATTAATTTCCTCAAAATTAAAGAGTTTTTATATAGTATTGTGTATTATATTATTATTATTATTATTATTATTATTATTATTATTATTATTATTATTATTATTATTATTATTATTATTATTATTATTATTATATCGTGATAATCGTAAGTTTAAACGTATTTAAATCTATAATAATTCCTGATTAAAAGAATTAAAAAATATGTCTAGCCCAGACATTATATATAAAGGTTTTCTATACATTAAATAAATGCAGCATATTGATAAATTATAACTATAAGAAAAGAAAACTTGCGAAGTCAATTGAGAAAAAAAATGGTGTTACATATCAATTGAGTATCAACTTGATTGGAAATATGTTTTTGGATAATATTTGATACACTGGCTGACTGACGGTTGGAAATTTATAGTTTTCATAGGCACTTTAATGTTAGGGTTTAGAGACTCAATTTAAGGTGTAGAATTTAGGAGTTTAGGTTTAGTAGTTTAGAATTTAGCGATTGTGAATAGAATTTTAGGTTTATGGTTCAAAATTAGGGTTTATAGGTTAAACCTTAAATCTTCAACATATTACCATAAAAACCTAAATTATAATCTCTAAACCCTTAAACCTAACTCTAACCCCTAAATTTCAACCACCATGCCTAAATTCTAAACTCTAAACACTAAAACTAAGACACTTATAGATTTTTTTTTAATTTTCACCGCGAATATATTAGATATAAATCATTTTTTAACAATATTACTATTATTCTAAAATCTAAGCGTGCTTTTTTGTTTCTCTCTTTTTTATTTTTACATAATCCTTAAAATAAAACAACAAAAAAGATCACTCGAAGATTGAACACGAAACTTATAAATCTGTACGTAGATCATTTATCACTTTAACTATAATTATTTATTAAATTATTTTTTATAAAAAATTATGTTTCATTCACCCATATAATAAGTACGAAAATAATAATATATATTTTTAAAAAATATAAAACGAAAACGATAAGTTATGATAGAGTACCCATGTAACTAACACAATTTAAATTTTAAACTCTAGCATAAACTCTAATTTTAAATTTTATTTTTAAATTTTATATATAATGTATAACATTTAAATATACAATACTGTTTGGTTAAAAAAATTAAAAAGATAAATAGATGCTACCTTACATCACACCAGCATATTCAAGTAAAATATATATAAATTACTGTTTGGTTAAAAAAATATACAATATTGTGCATGGCGTAATTTAGTGAGGACGAGGGGACATGCCCCAAAATTTTAGGAAATTACATTTTGACCCCTAATTTTTTAAATATTAATTCAATCCCTTAAATTTTTTAAAAGTTCACATATTAAGCATCAAAATTTTGAATATTTTTAATTAAATCCTCTCTCATAATTTTCAAAAGTTCTTATTAAATCTCTAAAAATCATTAAAAATTTAGTTAAACCCTCAATATTTTTAAAAATTTTAATCTAAAACTATAATACCTTGTTTGGTAAACAACTTTTTGAGCTAAAATTAGAGGTTTGACCAGTTAAATCTGCTAATTAGGATGTTTGGTAAATAGAGGATTGTAATAGTGGATTGAGGTGAAACCTCTCATTGTAATAGCGGATTAACTAATAAATTTTAAAAAATAATTACATAAATAAGAAATTAATATATAAATTAATAAATATATATAAATTTAATAATTGATAAATTATATTCAAAATATAATTTTATAGATAAAATTTAATATATACATCTAAATTTAATAATTATTAAAATTATATTAAATAAAAAATTAATATGTATATCCTCATGATATATGCTCAATAATAATATTAAAAATTATTTTTTATAATTTAATTAATATTAATATATACAAAATGTTAATAACTAATAAATTATTCAAATAAATATCAAATATAATTATGTCTTTATATGTCATTTTGCTTGTTCAAATAATCAAACAGTTATCAGTAAATTTTATCAAACAGTTTTATACAATCAGCTAATGTAACCACCTAGTCAAATCAGCTAATGCTATCAGCTAATGTAATCTGTTATACATTATCAACTATCCGCTAATTATCAAACATAATTTAAATTTTAAAAAAATTTAAGTTGATCCCAAACTCCGCAACTAATACTGTGTATAAAATATACGTAACAAAAATATTTCCATGAGTGGTATATGTTTTTTCTCCTCCCAAGTACTGGGGTGAAGGTCATCCCATGTGCAGCGATTCCCTACGGACAATACCAAACTACACGACACCTACAAATACAACAAATCAACACTAACCATAGAAAAAAGAAGCAAAATTTAATTTTGAAGAAAATATATTTGTATCCTTTTTGTTCGGATTTGGGAACAGTATTCAGTATTTATTGAAACTACTTGAACGTGGCAAACCGCCGCTAACACTTCATTCATCTTCTTCACAACTTCTGAAACTCTACAAAACAAAAACAAAAAAAGGGTTGAAAAGTTGAAAGCTTTAAGTCGATCGACCCGACTCAGCCAGACTCACTCGCTCGCTTTAATATTAACTCCATGGATCCTTCCCGTTCTTTTATGACAAATGTGAAGCGTCTCATCGTCAAGGTTTCATTTCTCTTTCATCAATTAACCGATTCTTTATTGATTGTTCTTTCTTTTTGGATAATGTGGGTTTGATTTAATGTTTTAGTTAATTAAGGATTAATTTTGATCTATGGGTTTTGATTGAAACAGGTGGGAACAGCTGTGGTGACTCGAGCTGATGGAAGATTAGCCGTGGGGAGGCTTGGTGCTTTATGTGAACAGGTAAATATTGAAAGAAGAGAAGGGCTCCGATGGGAAATATGGGATTTTTATGTCCCATTGTTGCAGCTTATCTATAGTAATGGGGATTTTTGGTTATCAAAATGAGTATTTTTTTTAAAATGAATTGGTTGCTTGCAGCTTAAGGAACTAAATTCTCAAGGGTACGAGATTGTTTTGGTCACTTCAGGTGCTGTTGGTCTTGGTCGTCAAAGGCTTAGATATAGAAAATTGGTTAATAGCAGGTAGTTAAATATTATATATATATTTTTGGGTGCCACAAACAGTTACTGCATTTTTTAGAAATTTTGAATGAAATGATTTCATTTTTGTTCTGTAGCTTGGCTGATCTTCAAAACCCACAATATGAACTTGATGGGAAGGCTTGTGCCGCTGTTGGGCAGAGTAGTTTAATGGCTCTTTATGACACCTTATTTAGCCAGGTGGAAAAGAATACTGTTTTTAATCTTGCTTATATTAAGCATTTGGTAGCCTTTTCGTTTTTTACTTGCTTTAATATGGTACTCCCATCTTTGTGCAGCTTGATGTCTCTTCTTCACAACATCTTGTGACTGATAATGATTTTAGGAATGGAAGTTTCAGAAAGCAGCTCTCTGAAACAGTGAAATCCTTATTAGCTTTGAAAGTTATTCCTATTTTCAATGAGAATGATGCTGTCAGCACTCGAAGAGCACCTTACGAGGTATATAATATTGTTCCTCTAAATTTGATTTCTCTCTTATTGCTCATTGTCTTGTTGC
Source organism: Hibiscus tridactylites (assembly GCA_958450335.1). Lineage (NCBI taxonomy): Eukaryota > Viridiplantae > Streptophyta > Magnoliopsida > Malvales > Malvaceae > Hibiscus > Hibiscus tridactylites. The sequence goes on along the minus strand of OY288267.1, from coordinate 31,867,388 downwards.
TATGTGTGTGTGCTAATAGTGTTTCGGCCTCGGGTTTCAGACGAGATGTAGCTGTTCGGTAGGTTTCCCTTATCTATTAGTTCACTGCCCACCTTTTAATAAAAACAGTGCTTTGAAACTAATTACCTAAAATGATCCAGAATTAGAGAGGGTTCAACACATTTCAATGAGTCACAATGGGATATTAAGTTATTAACAGGGCAATGTGAAATCTTTTCCTGAGGTCCTTTGTAGTAATGCCTAACATTTCAAGTCTCTTCCTTTGCTTATGTCTGAAGGGGAAAGAAGAGATGCTTTTCTGTTTGTCCAATTCCTCACTTCAAGATGCTTATTTTGTTTCTGACAAATTTATGGGAATTGTTATTTCAGGATTCTTCTGGTATATTCTGGGATAATGACAGCCTTGCAGGTCTCTTGGCTCTGGAACTAGAAGCTGATCTCCTTGTTTTATTGAGTGATGTTGAGGGTCTTTATAGTGGACCGCCAAGTGATCCAAACTCAAAGCTGATCTATACATATATAAAAGAAAAACATCAAGGAGAAATAACATTTGGAGACAAGTCCAGGCTTGGTAGAGGTGGTATGACTGCAAAGGTTAATGCTGCTGTCTGTGCAGCGTATGCTGGTATCCCTGTTGTTATTACTAGGTATGGCCTGGATCCAACTCGATTAATGTAGTAACAGATAACCATGCCATTGGTAGTTCAGACTGTTGAATCAGCTTATTTGATTCTCGACAAAATTGATTCTTGCTACTGTGTTTTTAAAGGTTAATGAAGATGTCTGAAATCCTCATGCTGGCTTAGAAAAACCCTGTTTCAAAGAATCATTAGCTACTCCTCTGCATCCTTGTCAATTCATTAGATTTCTAATTTCCCCCTTCATTTTTAATAACATTTCTGATTTATTGTTATCAATGGTTGGGTGTCTTAATCATTTTACTTTTATACTTTAGTATTTTTAGCATTTGTAAGAAGTATGTGTTTCCTTGTTTAGCATGGACACTTCTCATTTTGCTTTTACTTTATGTTTTGAAGTGGCTATGCCACTGACAGCATTATAAAGGTACTTCAAGGAAAACAAATTGGTACTCTATTTCATCAAGATGCACACTTATGGACTTCACTTAAGGAAGTTGGTGCACGTGAGATGGCAGTTGCAGCACGGGAATGTTCTAGAAGGCTTCAGGTGAGAAGCATCATTTCATCTTGTAGTGCCAAAATGTCTCTCTTTAAGGCTACATGTTCTTTAGCTGAAGAAGTTAAGTTTGAATGCTTTTCTAAATGGTCTTAATTGCAGGCAATGCACTCTGATGATAGGAGGAAAATTTTACTGGACATAGCTGATGCCCTTGAGGCCAATGAAAGTTTGATTACGGTAGAAAATGAAGCAGATGTTGCTGCTGCGCAGGATGCTGGATATGAGAAGTCATTAGTAGCTCGTTTGGCCCTGAAGCCTGGGAAGGCAAGCATTTTTTTACTCCTGTATTTATGCGATTGAAAACAAATCTAATCTGATATCTGTTGTTTGATATCCAAGCCTGTTCTGTTAGATCTTTTGCACCAGCAAATTCCCCAGGTTTTATGCAGATTACCTTTTTTGCAGATAGCTAGTCTTGCAAAATCTATTCGTGTGCTTGCTGAGATGGAAGAGCCTATTGGTCATGTTTTAAAGAAAACCGAGGTTAGGAAATCCTAAAAAAAAATCTAATTAAGAGTATGTCAATTTAGTTTTTTCATCACTTATTTTAGCCCTTACTTTGACTACCCTTGCCCCAGCTTGCAGATGGACTCATATTGGAGAAAACATCTAGCCCTCTAGGTGTCCTGCTGATTGTATTTGAGTCTCGACCTGATGCTCTTGTTCAGGTAACAGAAAACAACTTTTGGTCAGATAAACCCGGTCATTTAGCTTATAAGGCTGTTTTGAGGAGTACTCTTTCATGTGAATTCATGTTTGCTTGTGAACTTGGGACAATTTGCCAAAGGATTTTGGTGGTTGATTGTGTTAAGATGAATCCCACAAGATCCTAGGTCCATGAAGCAAATGTCTTGTTCAACGCAGTTGAACTTCATTATTTCTGTACTATTTCGGTGACAAATGATATACCGTTTTGACATTTTGTGAGTATCTGCAATCTGTGGAGTCAGATTGCTTCTTCATACTATTGATGTACTAGATTGCTTTTCTCTTTCTAAACGGAACATGAGATATTGAAGTTAAGCACTGGCTTATGTGATTACTGCATGAAGATTCCTTTGATTGTTGTGTTCTCAAGGTTTGAAATATTATTTTTTATGCTTCATTTCTTTTCTACCATTTTCATCTTAACCTCTATCTTTCGGTTTATGACAGTTTCTTGATTATTTTACCACCTTTTCCTTTCCCTTTATGATTTGATAGATTGCTTCACTAGCCATTCGAAGTGGGAATGGCCTACTGCTGAAAGGTGGCAAAGAAGCTAAGCGATCAAATGCAATCTTGCACAAGGTTCGATCCTCTAGGTTCCGTGTATTGGAGCACAAGCCTTATTGCTTTTCTTTCTCTTCACTATTTTTCCCTGTATGTCAGGTCATTACTTCAGCCATTCCAAAGAACATTGGAGAAAAACTAATTGGACTTGTGGCTTCAAGAGAGGATATTCCTGATTTACTAAAGGTGAGTTGCAGGATTCTGAGTTCATGACAATTTTTTGTTGTGTGATGGTTTTTAAGTTATTCTACTCTTGGTACAGCTTGATGATGTGATAGATCTTGTGATCCCCAGAGGCAGCAATAAGCTGGTTTCTCAAATAAAGGAATCAACAAAAATTCCTGTTCTTGGTCATTCTGGTAAGAAAAATATTGTGGCTCTTTGATGCTGTGCAAATGGAATTTGTCAAGTGGAGCTTCAACTGAACTTCCATTTTTTTTATTTCTTTACAGATGGAATTTGTCATGTTTATGTTGACAAATCAGCTAAGGTGGACATGGCAAAGCGCATTGTTCTGGATGCAAAGACAGATTATCCTGCAGCATGCAACGCTATGGTAGTTTCATTTTAATCAATTTCTTGTTTCTATTAACTACAATTAACTACATTTTTCTTACTAATGCAGTCTGTTTCATACTCTAATTTATCCTGTACAAATTTCTTACTTTTTACTGTTTGTTTTGAAGTTCTTAACCATTTTGTCTACAGGAAACACTTCTTGTACACAAGGATCTGTCTAGTAATGGTTTGCTCAGTGAGCTTATTATGGAACTCCAACATGAAGGTATGCTTATACAAGTGATTTTATACCTACCTAGTACTTTCAGAATTGTAGATCACTTACAGTTTTTAAGTATGTTGGATTCAATCAATTTTGTGGTTTTCATAGCTATGTTCTTACATGATCATGCTGTGAACCTTTTTGGGCAATCTAGTTGAAAGGGTTGTTCAAATATCACTATCTTCTTAGGTAACTTTTCCTAGCAATACAACTTTGAATACAGTATTTTGTCTAAATACCAAGCAACATTAATTATTTAGAATGGGGATATCCAGAGATAAGATGGGCTAGTTATTCATATGCGTATGGGTATGCCTTTGCAAAATTGCATGTATATGGAAAGATATCAATTTAATTGGTGCTTTTTGAAAGCATGTATCATGAGGATATGGATTTTTCATAATCACTAAGAGGTTTAAAATTTTTAACCAATTTAATGCATGGTCACTTGGCTTAGCGAGATTATGCATGACTGGAATGGAAGTCAAGAAATTTGTGTTAAATCATTGAAGCTTGAACATATTTGTGTATGTGGATAAGATTCTGTTTTGAGGCTGCTAAGTTCAATGGTCTAAATGCCCACTCTATCTTTGTTTTCTTCAGTTTGTGGAGTTTTGTTGCATCTAGCTAAAGTTATAGTAGTTCCCAAAGGATTATCTGGACATTAGAGATATATCAACTACTGACAGGATTATCTGCTGCAGGGGTGACCCTTTATGGTGGACCAAGGGCGAGTTCCTTGTTAAATATTCCAGAGGCACATTCATTTCATCACGAGTACAATTCAATGGCTTGCACAGTTGAAATTGTGGATGATGTGCAGGCTGCTATTGACCATATACATCAACATGGAAGGCAAGTCGCGTCCCTTGGTACTCTTAATTCATTTGCTTTTCATTTCTTTGCCTTCCTGTAGATTCAAGTACCTTGCTTTCTCTGCAGCTCTCACACTGATTGTATTGTCACGGAGAATCATGAAGTTGCTGAAATTTTCTTAAATGGAGTTGACAGGTAGGCTTAGTTCTGAGTTGACAGTCGCATAAGCGTGCCATTATCACTTCACCTCATTATCACCATAGTTATTCATGGATTGCATGCTTTAATGTGGCTAACTGTTTTCTTCCTCTTTGCTGGGATTATGTTGATAACATGAAATTTCTATTTGACTATGTTTTTGTGTTACAGTGCTGCAGTTTTTCATAATGCAAGCACTCGATTTTGTGATGGAGCCCGATTTGGACTTGGTGCTGAGGTATGCCAAAAATTCCAAATTCCTGCTGTTGAACACCGCAGTCGAATGTCTGAACTATTTTCATTTAATGCGTGGATTTTAACAGGTTGGAATAAGTACTAGCAGGATCCATGCCCGAGGTCCAGTCGGAGTTGAAGGACTGTTAACTACTCGATGGTATGCAAGTTTCTCTCATTACTAGTATTATCACGATTTGCTTACATCAATAAGGGCTGAATATTTGCTTTCTAACAACCTGTCTTGTTAAAATTGTAGGGTATTGAGGGGGAGTGGCCAAGTGGTGGATGGTGACAAAGGGGTTATTTACACCCATAGGGATCTTGCTCTGTGAACTCGATTACAGTCTGTTCCAAGAGATGCAAGGAGATGTTTCTTTTTTCGTTTTCGTGCTTACTATTAGTTTCTATCCTGTAATATAGCTATCTGCTATGGCATTACTCTATTTACTTTAAGTTGCTTTCACCCTTACTATCATATTATCACAATTAATGGATAAGCATTTAGGATTGTTGGCTAGCTACAAGGCGAAGACATTCATAATTATGGCAGATTGGAATTCTGATATCTGGAAGTTCAAATGTAGCAATCAAATTCATTCATGAGAAAAGAAATTTGTTTTACAATTGCCAAGTACCTAAAACACCAAGAATTCCGTTGTAGGAGAAAACATAATAGAATCTGACATCGTCTCATGTTTCACCATCCCACAGTTCTTCAATGCTCTTGTAAGGACTACAAGTTTTGTGTATAGCAAAGTCGCCTCGGAGGAGCCGTTGCTGCATAGGAATAAAAGAAGATTCATTTAGTGGCAGGAAATTGAAACTCTATTGTTATGCATGCATGTGTGTCCTGTGATGAGCCATTGAGGGGAAAGAAGGAATATTTTACCTGATGGATGCCTGAGATTTTCGAGAACAGCTCAGGAGGTATGCACCAATCAAACAAGCTTAAGTTTTCCTTGATCCGAGACTTGTTCACACTCTTCGGAAGTACACCGTGACCACTCTAAAGACTCCACTGCAAAGCAACTTGTGCAGGAGAGGCGGAGACTTGTTTAGTTTCTCTGCAATTTCAACTAGAATTGGTTCCTTCAAGACTTCTCCTTTAATCCAAGACCCTGGAGATCCTAGAGGGGAATAAGCCTGGAAAAATATTCACCTCATATGATTAAAAAATGAAGGATTTGTGTGCATTATTATGCACAGATCCTGAAGTTTCTTGCTCGAGAAGTTGCTGAACCGATGGCCCGAGCCTTACCAGATGCGCACAAGTCAATGTGCCTGTAACCAGCCTGCATGACAATGGTATATCAGAATAATCAATAGTTTCGAGAGATTGTTTTCCTATTTAACAACAACAACTATCTGGGGTAAACTTCAATCTTATACTGCTGCAAAATTCCTCCTAAATCTACAATATCGGGAAAGTTAGAAGCAACTTTTGGACAGAATAAAAATAAATACAAGGAATTAGGAAAATAAGAATTGGAAATCGATGGTACAAGGAAAATAACTGATTCTAATGCAGAGGAGTTGTGTGGTAACCCAACCTTACAAGTTATAGAAAGCAGTGGACTAGCCATTTGTACGTGTGAAAAGCCAGTAGATGAATGTGGTTGCTGTGGCGACGATGAAGCTGACACTGTAACAAAAGCGGAGTCTATACGGATAATCGATGTCTTTGTCTCGGCAACCATAATACTGAAATGGATGAAAAGGTGGTGAAAGAGAAGAATGTAAGAGCAGTTAAGATGTCGGAAATCGAATTGCAGGAACAATTTTCAGAGGGGTGCTGTGAAGAACAAGATTTGGAATTAGGTATGGTGTTAAAGAACTCTTGTAGTTTTAAGGAGACATAGGTTTTTGTAGAAGAACAACTACATAAAGACTGTGAATTGGATGTGTAACTAGAATGTAACTGTAAATTTTGGAAATCCATAATGTTTGATAAACATGGTTAATGCAACACGTTTTACATATTCCACTTGTGTTTAGCATACAACACATAGAATGTAAGAGTAACAAAACAAGATCAAGTATAAACAAATAAAACCTGTTTTGTTCTGTTGTTGCTTTAGTCTGTGCCACAAGGCCTCAAGTCTCTCTTCTTGTGCCCCATTAAGCCCTGAGGAGCTTCCATCAATAAGAAGTTGGAGTTGGAGGGGACCTTACAGTCCAACTCGATCAACTTTAGGATTGATTTACTTGTTGGTAGGAGGAGATGGACTAACCGCTGCGGACAATGCGTTTTATGTGTCCTTTTGTTAGTCTGTTCGGTTCAGTTGCGAGGAAGGTCTTCACAACTAGGAATCAATGCATTGGAGATTCGATTTGTATCGCCCTAAAGTTTGTTTCCCTTATAACAAGGGTTGTCTGGGTAGGTAGCAGGGCAGCTTCCAGCTTGGTCTTGTTCTGCAGAGTCCTGGGTTGGGGTTATTTCTTGAGCTTGTCTTAGGCCTACATATAGCTTTACAGTTACATAAACAAATCTTACAAAATTGAACGTCGTAGTCAGGATGGCCGTGTGGTCTAAGGCGCCAGACTCAAGTTCTGGTCCTCTAACGAGGGCGTGGGTTCAAATCCCACTTCTGACATTTTTTTCTTTACTTGAAGTGCCACATGCTTTTGTCAAGTGCCTCTCTCATTCTTCACATCTCAAGTAAAACTCTTAAAACTTCTAGGGTTGTTCTTCATGGCATGCAAAAGGAGTAGCATTAGATTACGATATAAAAATTTTCATTTTTCTAAAATCAACCACTATTTCTATAAGGATACAAATTTTTAAATAGGACAAACAAATTTTCCCCTTCTTATTCCAACACTAAGAAATAAATAAATTTTAAGTCCGAACCCTAAATTTTAGATCCCAACAAATACACCCTGCCCCTAAATTATAAACACTAAACTTAAATTTTTAGTGTGGAGGCATACATAAAAGCATTGAAAGGTGTAAAAAATTTATGTTCTTTTTAAAAAAAATCAAAATGTTTTTGTTGACGTGAAAATTACGATGATGTAACATTTTGCCATGTCAGCATGTTGTGCCATGCAAGAACACCATGCCATCTCAAAATATTGATCATTATTTAACTGACAGTTTTTATCTAAAGATGAATTATTTTGACCCAAAATAAAACGTTCAAAAAAAAGAGAGAATAAGAGGTAAAATAACTTTTCAATCAAACGTTGGGGGTATTTTTTTTTTGGTATTATGACAACTGAATACTTAATTATCTTTTAACTTATTCAATGCATTTACATCATGTACTCTTTAATCTCGAGATGATTTCATATCTATAAACACATCTACATCATGTATGAATCACATATATTTTCTTTAATTTGAATGAATCGCATACTCAACATATCATCTTTCCAATTACTAATATGGTACGTGTAATATCTTGAAATATCAAAGTTTGTAAGTCACATATACAAAGTCTTACATTTATCAAGACTAAGATAAATATATTTGGAACATCACAAATGAATTTAATCTTTAAACCAAATCAACACATTACATCTTTACTCGTGAGCCAACATGCTCTGATAGCCAATACAAACTATCTTCCTATTTAAACTTTGGAAAATTCTACAATGTGCGACGAACATCGATGAACACCACTAATGATGAACACCGATGAACATTATTAAATTAATTAATAAAGATTTAAAATTTTAAGGACCCATCATACAATTAATAATTATTTTAAGGACCCTTAAAGGTTTAAGAGTTTGAGGGTTTAAGGTTTAATAATTTAGGGTTAAGGGTTAAATTATTTTTTTATAAAGAATAGGGTCAAATTGAAATAATATTTAAATAATGAGGGTTCAATAGAAATACGAAAATAGGTGAGGTACTAAATATATAGTTTACCCTTTATTAAAAAATAAAATTTAATATATAAAAAAATAATTTTATTGAATTTTTAAAAATAATTATTAATTGTATGATGGGTCCTTAAAATTTTAAATCTTTATTAATTAATTTAATAGTGTTCATCGGTGTTCATCATTAGTGGTGTTCATCGGTGTTCGTCGCACGTGGTAGACTCATCCTTAAACTTTAGACAACGTCATAATTCTTTAGAATTATTTGCTTAGGATAATTCTGTTAATTACGAATACGTTTAGATTACCAATAATACCAATTACCATACATACTATAATCAATCTTTTAATATCACTTATATCCAGTTAAACCATATGTAATCAATGAGTTAATATTTATTTACCACTTTATTGCTTTTATGTGCAGTATTAAGTTTAACAATAAATGTGCATAAAATTAACGCTTTGGGTTTTTTCTCAGTGCCGCTGCTCCTTCTCTCTTTGGTTCGAACATAGGCCGGCAGCGGCAATAGTTTTTGGGCTATTTGTCGACCGACGGTCACTCTCTTTCATTTATTTGTTTCGTTCTTTTAATTTTCAGTCTTTTTAATTCAATAAATATGTCTTTATGACACGCTTTTCTCTACCGTTTGATATGTTTTTCTACTTTTTAGCATGTTTTTCTATCTCTTGACACATTTTTCCACTATTTATTTTCTATAAGGGTTGATTTGACGACGTCACGACTGATCAATATGACGATTATTTATAATCATGTTGATCTTCCCTGCTATGGACTTTCGGTTTGAATTTAGATATGCGGTTTGCGCTTGTGATGAGTTTCTCAGGTGCTCGGCTCTGATTTGCGTTTTCTCGGTGGTCTATCAATAGTTTCATCCCCTTTTGTGGTTAGTTTTGCCGATGCAATCAGGTTTCGTATCTATTTTCGATCGAGTATTTGGATGGGTTTATAACCTTTTCATGTATGGTTCATATTTGATCTAAAGTGACTAGTTTTAGTAGGAAATCCAAATTATGTATTTAGTTTACAATGATAGTTTGTAAATCCTTATTATAATTTTGGGTATTTTATCAATAATAAAACTAGTGACTTATTTTAAAAAAACAATAAATGTGCATAACAAAATATAATAAATAATTATACATTTATTTATTTATTTCATTTTAGTTCACTTAAGTTTAAGAATGAATGTGCAGTATTTATCACTTTATTGCTTTTTTTTATATTTTAATAAGAATCTTTGTCTCTATGGCATGTGTTTTTCTCTGTCATTGTGACACGTTTTTCTTTGTTTCTTGTGGTTTGTTTTATTTTTCCTTGTGGCGTGATTTTAGCATACTTTAGCGACCGGTTGGCACTCGCACAAGATCTTCACGGTACTAATATATGATATTAAATCTGTCGGTGGTCTTGCAAAGATGGATCCTCACTCAGTTGATGGTTGGTTGTTGATGTAATCAGTCATGGGTAGCGAAACTTTCTGCATGATAGTTTGGGTCGCTCACCACTCATTTTTCACCCGTTATGCATCTCGATTGGATAGAGACAAGGAGATTCAGGAAAGCTTCTGAATTTTGATGGTATACTTATCTCTATAGAAGTATTCACTTTCCTTTGTCTTTTGGGTTGTAAGAATTTTTGGTAGATTAGTCATATTAGTCTTCTTCCTAGATGCGTTGTAATTGTGTTATCTTCTTTTAAATCCTTGATGCTAAATTGTAGAGTTTAGTAAATTTAGGGTAGGGTGTATTTTTTAGACTATAGGCTGTAGAGTTTAGGATTTAAAATTTAAGGTTAAAGTTTATAATTTAATTTTATAATATTTTTTTAGTATTAGAGCATAAGTAGAAAGATCAAAAAAGATAGAAGATTTTTATGTTAAAGAAACTCCTGCCTAGTAACATGAATAATAGTAAAATAAGCAAGTTGAATCTTTCAACCTTGAAAGAAATCTGGCTCTTAGTCAATTTTTTTGTATATCTCTTATTAATACAACAAATATTCCCTTAAATAAGTTACAAATAAAGAGTTAAATAATATTTCCCTAGCTTCGTGTTGTTTTTTCGGTTTGCTTTGTTTCTCTCAGACTTGTGTTTTGGTCTTTTTTCTGCCTCTTTAATAATATTTTCAGCCGGTATTACAATAAAAAACAAATAAAAAGTTTAATCCTAGATTTAAAAATATAAAGTTGTGATAAATAAATTAAAATAATAAAAATAATGTCTAAATAACTCAAGTATTCTCAAGCCCAACCTCCAAACACAATCCATCATAAGCTCCTCAAACTTCAACCGTAGAACATCAATAAATGGCAAAAAATTCTGGGTATGGTGGTGGATAATGGTTTTTTTAATTATTTGGTATGGTGGTGGATAATGGTTTTTTTTTATAATTATTTGGTATGGTGGTGGATAATGGGTTAATAATAGTGGATTATGATGACAACCGCAATGTGTTTAAGGACTAAATAAATAGAATTGGTATACATCGAGAGTTAAATTTGTTGAATTAAAATTAAATTGATAAAATAAGTGAGTGTTAAAAATTATATGTGTTATCATACCACTAAAAATTTAGCAAAAAGCAAAACAATGACATAGCAAGAAAGATAATTAAATAATAAATAGAATTAGCAAAAAGCATATACTAAAATGTAGCAAAATGCATGTAGCACCTATTTTTCAAAACCCAATATGAAACCGCGAAATAACATCTAATTCAAGGCATATTTACACAACAAAAAATAATAAGTACAATAAATGTTATAAATACAGCCTTAAAATTGTTGACTAATTTTTTTTTGATAAATGTCGTTTTGATATTATTAAGCAACATAAAGACAAATAACCAAACAAAGACAAAGTCAGTCTAAAAAAGAAAGCTAAACAAACCTCTGGTCTGAACAAAACCCAGACACAAAACTAAAAGCATCAAAACGACACACTCCCTTCAAACAACAGCAAAGGAAAACTTGGGGGATCCTTTCAACGATTCAGATACCAATTATACCCCAAACAACCTCTTTCCTCACGGCTTCCTAAGAATAAATCGACGCCCGATGTGCTACAATGACATGCATGGCCGGGTTAGGCACTTCTTCAACCCAGAGCCCTTCAGCTCCAACCTTTCCGAGTGACGCAATCGCGTGGGCTGCCTTGTTGCTCGATCTCGGGGAGAAGACGAACTGGATATTAGGTAAGCCCCTCACCAATTACTTTATATCTGCAATCAATACTTGAATGACTGAGGAATCATCACTGTTTGCCCCAATTTTGTGAATTAGGGTTCTGGAGTCACTCTCCACAATTAGGTTGTCAAACCCTAAATTTAGCACAAACTCGACACCATCTTTTGCTGCTCGAGCTTCAGCTAGGAACACTGAAACAAAGTTTATCTGGCTTTGAACTCCCGAGCCCAGTATTTCTCCCTTTTCATCCCTTAGTACGAACCCTGAAAATGCTTTTCCCATTGCAGACACACAACACGCGTCCACGTTAAGCTTTACAAAACCTTCTGGAGGTGGATTCCAGCAGCTCACAACCTGAGCTTGGTGGGAATTTTGAGGTTTCAAGCAATTCTTGTACTCCGATACACAACCCTGGATGTAAGTGATTAAGCTCTGTACACTTTGTAATTTTCCTTCATGCATATGTTTGTTACGCGCAGACCATAATGCCCAAATTTTGTATGCTATTAGTTCTAAACCGTGTGGTCCCTTATTGCTGAATAACCAAGATAACCATTCGAAATAAGATAATGAACCCACATCTGATGGCCATGTCACTCCTAAGCCATGCCATATTTGTTGTGGAAAAGGGCAGTCTCTGAACACATTCTCTGTATTACTATTGCATCGAATGCAACTAGTGTTTGATGCGATCCTTTTGTGTTGTAAGTTCTGAAGAGTGGGCAAGTAATTCCATAGTGATTTCCATAGGAAAATTTTGACTTTTGGTGAGCATTTGACATTCCATACACTTTTGAACATAACCTTCTATGCTGGGGTTGTATTATTTTCGTTTAGTAGCATTCGATACTCACTACGAACAATGTATAATCCTGTTTGTTCTCCCCCTCCATACCCTCTTGTCATCTAGTTGAGACTCAGGAAGCATTATAGAAAGAATATCAGTAGCATCTCTATGAGTAAATATTTGATTGATTAGGTCCACATTCCATGTATTTGTACCTTACACCATGAGATCATGGACAATGTTTAAACCCATAGCTCTTGGTGTTTCAACCAATCTACTGATTTTTCCAGGCAGCCAGTAATCCTCTCAAATAAATACGTTTGTCCCATCACCTATACTCCATTGTAGGCCTTTTCCTAACAGTCCCTTAGCACTCCAAAGGCTACGCCAAGTGTAAGAAGGATTTGCTCCTAACCTAGAACTTGAAAAAGTTGTATTAGGAAAGTACCTTGCTCGTAAAGTCCTAGCTAGGAGTGAAGTTGGATTTAGAAGGATGCGCCAAGCCTGTTTTGCTAATAGGGCTATATTAAACTTCGATAAATCCCTAAACCCCATTCCACCATCTTCTTTAAATGCACAAAGCGAAGACCATTCACACCGATGAATCCCCCTTTTTGTCCCTGATTTTTGCCACCAAAACCGAGTTGTTATCCCCTCTAGCTCCCTAAAAAGAGTTGATGGTAATAGAAAATAGTTCATAGCAAATAGTGGAGTTGCTTGCAGCACAGATTTGATAAACACCTCTCTCCCTCCAACTGATAGAGGCCTGATGTTCCACCCCTCTGTTCTTCTTTTGAATCTCTCCTTTATACCTCTGAAAGCCAAATTTTTGTTTCTACCCACAATAGCAGGCAGTCCCTAGTACTTCTCTGGATTATCCGTTTCTTGAACTTGCAACCTTTGACAGATTTCATGCCTTGCAGAGTCACAAACATTCCCACTAAAGAATATTCCAGACTTTCCATAGTTTATCTCCTGTCCGGAGCACCTAGAATAAGTTCCTAACAAGTCTTTAATCTTTTCTGCCCCACTAGAAGTTGCCTCACCAAAAACTAGGCTATCATCCGCAAATAATAGAAGCGTAATTGTAGAGGCATACCTGTTAATCTTTGCCCCACGTATCACATTATTTGATGCTGCAATTCGCAGCAAAGATGATAATCCTTCACTGCAGATAAGGAAGAGGTATGGACTCAAGGGGTCCCCTTGGCGAAGACCTCTCGACGGGACAAAAACTGGACCAACCGATCCATTTAATACAATTGAATAGGTCACAGTTTTCACACACAACATGATTCGCAGAATCCAGATTCGCGAAAAACCCATTTTCTCCAACATTGATTCTAAAAAAACCCACTCAACTCTGTCATATGCCTTGCTCATGTCCAATTTTAGTGCAAAATTGTTGACTAATTATTTTTCTTAAAAAATTGTTGACTAAATGAAACGTTACAAATGTATCCTTAACTCATAAGAAATTTTTTTATTAGATAGAGAAGTATTATATTTTCATTCGAACCCATATAAAATAAAATAATATGAGTATTTTTAGCCACTAAACTAATTAGTGGATCTCAACTCATAAGATGCTTTAGAAATTATATATCATTAATGCATGAGTTTAAGTCATAAAATGAGTTACAATTGATAATATCATTATATTCAAAGGCGAATCTTGACATTTGACTTTTAAAGGGTCAAAGATTTTTTTCAATGTGTATTTTATACATATTATGTAACCCAAAATTTTGTCATGGTGTTTCTCACGGGATATTTTGGGGGATAATCCAAATTGGATTGATAATTTGGCTTCTAGGGTAGTTTGGGGGAATTTTTGGGATGTAGGCCAAAACCTACAGTACCACACTACTTCCTTATGGCGTGGTCACTTTTATGGCCAACCTCGCCACCTCCTCCTGGCGAGGTCACATGGTGGCTGCCTTCGGCTGGCTGGTCGGCTCTGGTCGACTCACATGGTGGCTGATGGCTGGTGCCTCAACAAAGGGAAGGGTGACCTCGCCACCTCCTTATGGCGAGGTCACATGGGCCATGTATGGCCAGCTAACAGTTCATGCAAGGTATGTATCTTTTAGGGTTTGATATTGGTTTAGGGTTATAGCTTATGTTTTAATTAAATTTATCAAAATTTTACGTAGGGTTGATGCATGGCGAGGTCACATGGCCCATGCATTTTACATAGGGTTCATGCATGGTAAGTATGGTTTAGGGTTTAGGGTATGTGTGGATTAGGGTTTGGGGCTAATTTACGATTTAGAGGTAATTTTCGGGCGGATCTATTTTTACGTTAATTCGAATCTAATATAAATTTAATATATTTTGATTTGAATTAAAAATTGAATCATGAATTTTCATTTAACTTTTTTTTTAATTTTTAATTTTTTTACGAAAATAAAAAATAATTGAATGAACAACTAATTTATTGAACCTACCTGTAACACCCCAAAAATTATGTCCAAATTGTAAACCCTAGATTCGAAAAATCCCTAATTTAGAAACATAATTTCAAAATCCCTAATTTTTAAAACCCTAATTTTCTATGATGGACTAAATAAGAATTTTTATCAAACTTAAAAGTTAATATGAAATTTCTTGAAAGTTTAAGGATTTACTCCATAAATAACCATTTATCAAATAAAATTTTAATTTACTTTGTTTTCTTACTTCCGTCTTTTTTTTATTGTTTAATATATATATATATATAAACACTTTAATTTCAAATTAGATTCTAATACTAATTGGTTTCTACCCACCCGTCTCTTCCTCCATTTTTTAATTACTATTTATATATTATATATATGAGTTTTATTCCCATTGGAAACCTAAACGTGTATGTATATAAATCAAACAAATTGCTTTATTGTTTCATTGTTCTCAATTCCTTGTCACCACCTGAACCTTCATCATCGTAATTGTTGGCTCCGACACAATTTGATTTAGTGTTTCTGATCGAGGGAAACCAATTATTTTGTAGGCTAAGTTGCTTTGGTTAAGGTGTGTTTTCTTCCGGTGCTATAATTAAATTATATACTATTTTTCTTATGTGTTGGTGTTTTACCTCTTTGTGATTATTTATATGTATTATTGTTTGTATGGTTGACATCACATGCATATGTTTTCATAATGTGTTTTAAGTATGATTTATGAAACATCAGATTTATAGAACTATGATTTATGGACTACAATTTTCGGAATTATGATTTATGAATTTATGGATTATGGTTTATAAAGTATGTTTACAGAATATCGGATTTATGGAACTGTGTTTAGGGAATTTGATTTTTAAACATCATATATGTATGAGCATGGGTTGGGATTTGTACGGAGGAAGTTCAGTGGTTTCATCTTTTGGGCTGAATACCACTTCGGATCAGTGGTTCCACCCTTCGGGTTGAGTTCCCCTTCGGATTGGTGACGATGTAGAGAGTGGTTCTGGGGAACCTTACTCTTCGGACGGTGATGTAGTTGGGTGCATTGCATTGCGCTTGTGATTTGTATTATGGTTTAAAAGATTTCATTCAAAATAATATTATGTTTTATAATTATGATTTTTCTTGCACTTTAGAGACACACTAAGCTCTTTAGCTTACTCCCCCATAGTTTCCTCTTACAGATATCTTTGGGCTTTAGGCGACGTGGTACTTGGAGGATCTCAGATTTTATCCGATTATTTTATTATACAATATGAAATTATTTTAGTTTAATCAGGTCTCTATTTATTATTTTGGGACATTGATGTAATTTTAAACTATTTATATTTTGAGATTATTTTTAGCATCCATCTACTGTTATTTTAATTTAGAGCTTTTATATAATCACTCGAACATCTATTATGATATTTATATTTTTATTTATTATTAAATTTATGTTATTTTATCTTAGTTGAAGTATAATTTTTAAAATTGGATTTCTTGAGGGAAAAGTTTTCAATTGTAACTTCCTAAATTTAGCTTGTTCTTCTAGGCCGGGTTTAGGGGGTTACATTTAGTGGTATCAGAGCTTAGGTTCAACTCTCGGACTGTGAGGCTCACTTAAAATTTTAAGTCGAAAATAAATTTTGCATGCATATTAAATGTTTTGGGGGAAAATGACATTTTCTGTCAAATTTATTATTTTAAAGAATTAAAGATATGTTTTGAATTGAGACTCTAAGTACCAACCCTAATTCTAGGATTGTCCCTTTTGTAGATAGATTACTATGTCACCTCGTAGGATCTCAAGATTAGCGATTGATCATGATCATACTCGTTTCTAAAAATTTGAGATTAAAGTCTATTTGAAAACATCGTGTTGTCATTCATACTCTGATCTAAAATGCCTTTTTAAAATTGTTATCATAACCTCTATTTTTTTAAAGTATGCCGTTAGTTTGAAAATTTTGAGGACAAAATTTCTTTTAAGGGTGGGAGAGTTGTAACACCCCAAAAATTATGCCCAAATTGTAAACCCTAGATTCGAAAAATCCCTAATTTAGAAACATAATTTCAAAATCCCTAATTTTTAAAACCCTAATTTTCTATGATGGACTAAATAAGAATTTTTATCAAACTTAAAAGTTAATATGAAATTTCTTGAAAGTTTAAGGATTTACTCCATAAATAACCATTTATCAAATAAAATTTTAATTTACTTTGTTTTCTTACTTTCGTCTTCTTTTTTTATTGTTTAATATATATATATATAAATACTTTAATTTCAAATTAGATTCTAGTACTAATTGGTTTCTACCCACCCGTCTCTTCCTCCATTTTTTAATTATTATTTATATATTATATATATGATTTTTATTCCCATTGAAAACCTAAACGCGTATGTATATAAATCAAACAAATTGCTTTATTGTTTCATTGTTCTCAATTCCTTGCCGCCACCTGAACCTTCATCATCGTAATTGTTGGCTCCGACACAATTTGATTTAGTGTTTCTGATCGAGGGAAACAAATTATTTTGTAGGCTAAGTTGCTTTGGTTAAGGTGTGTTTTCTTCCAGTGCTATAATTAAATTATATATTATTTTTCCTATGTGTTGGTGTTTTACCTCTTTGTGATTATTTATATGTATTATTGTTTGTATGGTTGACATCACATGCATATGTTTTCATAATGTGTTTTAAATATGATTTATGAAACATCAGATTTATAGAACTATGATTTATGGACTACGATTTTCGGAATTATGATTTATGAATTTATGGATTATGGTTTATAAAGTATGTTTACGGAATATCGGATTTATGGAACTGTGTTTATGGAATTTAATTTTTAAACATCATATATGTATGAGCATGGGTTGGGATTTGTACGGAGGAAGTTCAGTGGTTTCATCCTTCGGGCTGAATTCCACTTCGGATCAGTGGTTCCACCCTTCGGGTTGAGTTCCACTTCGGATTGGTGACGATGTAGAGATTGGTTATGGGGAACCTTACTCTTCGGACGGTGATGTAGTTGGGTGCATTGCATTGCGCTTGTGATTTGTATTATGGTTTAAAAGATTTCATTCAAAATAATATTATATTTTATAATTATGGTTTTTCTTGCACTTTAGAGACACACTAAGCTCTTTAGCTTACTCCCCCATAGTTTCCTCTTACAGATATCTTTGGGCTTTAGGCGACGTGGTACTTGGAGGATCTCAGATTTTATCCGATTATTTTATTATACAATATGAAATTATTTTAGTTTAATCAGGTCTCTATTTATTATTTTGGGACATTGATGTAATTTTAAACTATTTATATTTTGAGATTATTTTTAGCATCCATCTACTGTTATTTTAATTTAGAGCTTTTATATAATCACTCAAACATCTATTATGATATTTATATTTTTATTTATTATTAAATTTATGTTATTTTTATCTTAGTTGAAGTATAATTTTCACACATTTTTATCACTATTCAAACTAAAATTATATAAAAATATTTATATAATACTTTATATGTTACTTTTTAGTTTCAGTATTGGTTTGTCGTTTAGGGTTTGTGTGGATTAGGGTTTGGGGCTAATTTGTGTTCAAGGCGTACCTATTTTTACGTATAGGTTTAGGGTTTAAGGTTAAGGGCGAGTATTCTAATGAGAATTTATTTTTTGAACCACCAAATAAGGGATTATTAACCAAATTTTATTGTATCAGTTATCGTCCATTATGCTTGGTGCATGCTTCTCATATCGGTATCAGTTATCGTCCTAAAAGTTTAAATTTTGTTGATTTTATTGTATACATAATAAACTAACCTTGGATAATAAAAAATTAGTTTTTGAAACATTAAAAAAACACTCCTATTGAATCTATCTAGAACTAAAAAATTCAACACTCTAATTTCATATCATATTAGTATTATTAGGTTTAATAGTGAAAAAATGCTCAAACCATACATTTTTCACATAGGCAACGACAGAAGTCATATTTGAAGATCTAAAGATTTTAGGTTTATTTTGTAAATTAAGCTAAAAAATGAAAATAAAAAACAAAATCAAAATTATGTGCATGTTTTGATTGATTAAAGAAATTTTTTAAAACACACATCTGAATATATATATATATATATATATATAATTTGAGTTTTTTTCACTATTTTTGTTAAAACACAATGTCTCGAACTCAATTCGAATATATTTTAAAAAATACGAAAATTAATATATTTAGGAAGATAGACCATAAATAAAATCACATAAAAGAAAAGTAAAAAAAAAACACTTTAATTCTAAAACATAAAAATATAAAAAATATTTAAAAAGCACTCAAATTTTAAAATGTAATAGAAATAATTTACAATTAAATAAATATAATATATTTCCTACGGGTCCTTGGTAACACCTGCCAGTGGAAGGATGATGTTTGATCGTACCATTCTGGGGGTCGAACTTGTCTTCGTTGTTGAATCGGAGTCTGCTCATTCGGAGTCTGCTCATCTTGTCACATTGGTCACCCATCATTTGCATAGAAGGTGGAGTACTATACATGCCTTGTAGATCTAATGGCGAGCTACTGATCGTGGTAGTCGACAACAAGGATGTCATAGTACCAACAGTCATACCTTCCCCATAGAAGGGTGTTTGAGGATACTGAAATTGTGGAATGTATCCTTCATCATCGTTGTAAGCAAACTGGTAAGATGAGCTTTCTCCAAACTGTGGTTGAGATTGGTCCGAAGAATGCCAACTCGTTGAACCCTCAGAGTTTGGTTGATGAGAGCTCTGACCAAACGCGTACGGCAGTTGTACGCGTCTTGAGCACCGCGGATCTTGAAGCCATTGATTTGCCTCTTCAAGAGGTACTATGAACGGTTTTCCGTTTGATGAAAACTACGAATAGTACTCTGAATTAAAGTCAAAATCATCGGCTTGAATTGGACACAAGTTGGCATCCCAATGCCTCCATCTTTCCCGCCACAGTTGGATGAACTCCGCTTGCTTCACAATCCAATTCTCGTTGAATCGACCTCTATGAACAGTATGAATTTGTTGAGGTAGAGCTCTAGGAATGGGTTGATGGTAGTTAAATTGCTGCAACACTCTATCAGCGCAATGAAACTCAACAATAGAAAAATGTATCAAAGGCACAATCGCACCCCAGATTGATGACATTTGCCGAAAATTTAGCGGTATAATATCTCAGATTGTGTTATTCACGTACGGCTGCCAAAAGAACTGTAAAACACAATTATTAATATGCATACACAAACAAATATGTTACTTTAATAAATTACAAAGCCAAAATAAAAGCCAAAAAATAAAATTATGATACATGATCTTTCCCTATAGTTTGGATTTTTAGTCTTATTTCTCTGATAGTGTTGTGCACCACACCCGCATTTGTCATCCTATGTCTCCATCTACCAAGATTTAAAACATATATTTCTAAGTCTTTGTAGAAGAAAATTTAATCAATAAAATTAATATACAACTGTAATCACAATATCAGTACCTTCCAACAAGCGGAAACTCCATCGGTACTTATACAATTGGCGTTAGATAAGACAGTCTATACCATGCCCATGACTGCAATAAGATTTGGCATCCACCCATATCTGTTAACTTTCTCAAACCAGACATAATTGCAACTCTGCACATTTCATGGTACAAGAATGCCAATATTGTAGATCCCCAACTGTATGTAGAAGTTGTGTCAAAATTTTCCAAGAACGGCATATACTGAGTGTGAACCATATTACCAGATGTATCTGACATCAATACCCCGCCAATAAGTTGGAGTATATACGCTCGAGTTGCACACTCAAGTTCTCGGTTATCAGATTCATCTGTTAATGTAAATTCCCGCTGCAACCAAGAAATTTTTATACGAAGACCGTCCACACACTATGGATGAGGAATTTTGTCCAGATAATGCAAACAAAGGTCATCTGCTATACGAGAATTTTGTCTGACCAACGGCTTCCCATTTATTGGGACACCAAGTTGTAGTGCTACATCCTCCAGAGTTATTGTGTATTCACCAAATAGAAAATGAAATGTGTGTGTCTCTGGTCTCCACCGTTCAATCAATGCGGTAATCAAGCTAGGGATAATTTTAAATCCACGGAGAAATGAAGCATTATAAAAACCTGAACGCTGCAGAAAATAAGCTATGCGTTCATCAGGTTCCTTAATCTTCAGTCCTCGACACCGAATAGTATACTCCACACCCTATAATTATAATAAAAACCGTAAATAAAGAATTTTTAAACCATAATTATAGTAGTAAATAAAAATAAAAATTACACGATCCTGACTTACCCCTTCTTCGTGAATATGAGAGGAAATGTGCTTGTGGTCACGGTACAGCAAAACTCCTTCGGAATCCATTCGAATATAAAACTCGGAAATTTTGATTTGTGCTAAAACTCTCTAAAATTTTCAACAACAAAAATTTTCTCTTCTCCCTTCTCAAGTTGCAAAAATACATAGCATCTATCGAATATTTATAGGAACAAAAAAAGGGTTCAATAATATCATCACGTGGGCTGGCATGCATGGCATGCATGCAGGATTGTTGCCGTGCGTTAGAGTGCCATGTGACCACGCCATAAGGACATGGCGAGGTCATGGCTCATTCACGTGGCCTCATGCACGGGTAGGGAGCAGGCTCTGCCTCTTGCAGGGATAGGGTTCGGGCGCTGTGACCACGCCATAAGCACATGGCGTGGTCAACTTTATTCATGTGGGTTTGGTAGGGTAGGGGCAGTGGGCAGCATGTCCGGTTGGCATGCACGAAAATTTGATTCGAATAAAATATATAAATATTTCGACTAAAATATAAAAAAATCTATATTTAAATTTGATATTCATGATTCTAATAATCACGAATTTATTAAAATATATTTGATTCGAATAATCATGAATTTATTAAAATAAATTTGATATATTAAAACTATAATAAATGTACGAGCCTCTACACAAACTGATATATTTGATTCGAATAATCACGAATTTATTAAAATTTAAATGCGACTAAAATATAAAAAATTTAAAATTCATCAGTAATAATTTGAACGAGTGTATAATAATTTGAACAATCATAAAATCATAAACCATAAACTAAAAACAAACCCTAAACCCTAAACCCTAAAACCCTAAAACCAAATCATAAACATTATGGACAGCGAGCAGCTTTATTCACCTAAAATCACGAATATTTGATTCAAATAAAATATATAAATTTGTTCGACTAAAATATAAAAAAATAAAGTTCTATATTTAAATTTGATATTTGTGATTCGAATAATTTGAACAATTATAAAATCATAAACCCTAAACCCCTAGACTAACCCCTAAACTAACCATAAACCCTAGACTAAACCCTAAACCATAAAATTTCAACAATCATCAGTAATAAATTCAATGTGAATGATCTAACTAACCCCTAGACTAACCTACCCTAAAACATAAATGATGGCTCATGCATGACATGCATGCATGCAGGCTGCTGGTCACGTTAAAAAAATGACCTTGCCATGTCCTTATGGCGAGGTGGTGTTGAGATTTTCTTTTCGTCTATATATTTAGTTTTGCCACTTGAGAAGGGAGAAGATAAAATTTTTGTTATTGCAAATTTGAGAGAGTTAATCCCAGTTGGTGGAGCATATTGTTCTGTTCGATTACTTCAAATTTTACAGAGAATGAGTTCATCAACAAATTGTGACACCGAACCCTTAGTCAATCGTTTTGGCGAATCCCTTGCAGACTTCAGTGATGATGAAGAAAATATTGTTCCTATGGAAGATGACAACGTAGAGTTACTCGACAGAGATGATGTTGAGGCTATTGTGGCAGATGTGTCAATGGGCAACGATATTGATGTTGAAGATGATGTTTGGGCCGCGGGTGTTGCTAAGCTCGGGTTGGGAAATAACCAGCCAGTTTGGGGTTATGTTCAACCGGAGCCCCAACAAGCACAACCAGTTTATCCAGCCTATAAAGCTCTAGCAGCTCGTATGTATGAGGTCGACTATTCTGCAATGCATGATGCTGAACATCAAGCTCATGTGTTTGGTTCTTTATCGCATTCCGAGTTTGGAGAATTGGTTTTGAGAGCTGAATTTAACACAAAAAAGCTGCCCAGTTGGCAATTCAAGAGCACTACGTCAAACGCCATATATCATGTATTGTTAATGAGTCCAATAAAAGTACCTATTGTGTAAGGTGTATACATTGGAAGAGCAGTTGTCCTTGGTGGGTAAGAGCTTCATACAAGAAGAGGACTGCGAACTAGGTGGTGACACGGTTCATTGATGAGCACACCTGTTCGAATAGAGTTTTATCCCAAGATCACATTAATTTAAACTCTGATCTAATTTGTGCTTACACTAAGGGATTGGTGGAACATGACCCAAGAATTTCGATTACAGTCTTGGTGGCATCAATCCGGGGTCAGCTTGGATATAGTCCATCTTACTACAAGGCGTGGATGGCAAAGCAGAAGGCGATGACGCAAGTGTATGGTGATTAGGATAGATCATACAATGAGCTACAAGCTCTTTTACGAGCAATGCAAATATTCATCCCAGGAACCAAGGTGGAATACGAAACAAAGGTCGCGGTCAACGCACAAGGTAAAATACTCCATGGTAAAAGAATATTTAGTAAGATGTTTTGGGCGTTCAATGCGTGCATCGAAGGGTTCCCATTCTGTAAACGCATGATTCAAGTGGATGGTACTTGGTTGTATGGGAAGTACGGTCATATATTACCCGTGGCAGTTGCACAAGATGAAGACAGTAATATATTCCCAATTGCCTTTGCCGTTGTTGAAAAAGAAGACGCGGAAGGATGAGAATTCTTTTTGAAGCATCTACGCAACCATGTAGTGAAGGAAGATGGGATTTGCATGATTTCTGATAGGGGGACTGTGTTGTTATCAGTAATTGACAGAGATAACAGTTTAGGGAAGCCTCCACATGCATATCCAACCTATTGTGACCGGCATATTGCGTCAATTGTGAAGACGCGTTTCGGAAACAATCAAATCCGAAGAGAGATTTTAGGCGCGAGTAAGTTGTTATTTGTTGTTTATACAAAAATAGTTAACGTAAATCTTTTAAACTGATCATGTTGACTTATTTAATTTCTTTTTAATAGGGTACGAACTAGTTTAACCAAAATTTGTCTCGAGGATAAACAGGTTGCAGCGGTATGGTCCGAATGTTTTTGATTTTGCAAACGACATACCCAGAGAAAGATGGGCACAAGCATATGATGAAGGTCGGCGTTATGGCCATATGACAACGAACATTGCAGAGGCTATAAACGCAATGCTTAAAGGAAAACGCCATCTCCCAATTGCAAGCATTGTGTGGGAGACTTATTTAAGATTGGGTAAAGTGTGGTCCGACAAAGGCCAGAAAGTGAACGCCCGGATAAAAAATGAACACAGTTGGTCTGAAACCCTACAAAATAAAATGCTCGAACTTCAAGCTAAAGCCACCTCTATGAGAGTCAGAACATTCAACCCACATGGTTATCAATTTTCGGTCGAAGCTAAGGTTCGAGGTGAGCACAAAATGTACACTGTAAACCTTGCTCAGAGATGGTGTGATTGTGGTGCATTCCAAGCATTTAGATACCTCTGCTCTCACGCATACGTCGCATGCTTGCATTTCCATCTCGACCCTTACGAATTTGCGGATCAATGTTATAAGCTGGAGAATATCGCAAATATTTACAGAAATCTGTTTAACACGATCCCCAACCAAGACTATTGGCCGGTAGAGCCAATATACGAAGAATGGTTACCAAATCCAGAGCTTCGTAGAAAGTTGAAGGGTCGACCGCCGTCCACTCGAATTCATACGAATATGGATGATGCAGAGCATATTAGAGAGGGGGGAGTTCTAGTTAAGCATTGTACTTTTTGTAGGGGACCGGGTCATAATAGAACCAAATGTCCGAACAAACACAATCTTTCAAACTATCATGTCGGACCATCAAACTAATGTAATTTGCAATTTGTGTAAATGCAAGTACTTTTTTTTTATCTCCTTCAATTTTACAATATTTGGAAATTCGAACTAAGCCTTCCTTTTTTACAGTTCATAATTGAACTAAAATAATTAATTAACCTTTACTTTTTTACACTTCATATTCGAACTAATGTAAAATCATTAACATTTCCTTTTTTACAATTCATATTCGAATGAGAAAATATTTGAACTATTGACTGGTATTTAAATTGAATCGATTTAAACAATTAATTCAATTCAATTCCTATCTAAATAATTTTTAAAAGATTTTTTTTTAAAAATTTTGAAACACGTGAAAAAAATCAAAACCTAAAAAAATCAAATTTTATCCTCGAAATACCCCCGACAAATATTAATCATTAAAGAAAGAGCATGAACTTCATTTCACATGAGTGGTGACTACATCATTATAATATGTAAACTTTCATTTCATGTGATATTCTTTGACAATTAAAAAGTATTATATGCATAGAATTTAGTGAGCGTTGTAGTAAAAATCAGATAATATTTATTTTAGTATATACGAGTTTAAATTTTGTCTATAAAATATATATGTATTGTTAATATATGAGTTTAAATTTTGTCTTTAAAATATATATGTATTGTTAAAAGATTAAGAATATGTATAAACAAATAATACACTAAACCCTAAACCCTAAACAAATAATACGCTATAATCATCATCTTTAGACTATTATAAAATATATTATGTATGTAATAACTAAAAAATAAAAAAAAGTAAGTGAAAATAAGGGTTGGTAAAAAACTATATTCGATGAGTTTTGATCCGATAAAATTTAATAATATCAATATTTTTTTAATAAAATAAGGGTTTTAGGTCGATTTTGAGTTTAGATAAACCTGCACTAATCCAACCCGAGAAAAATATATAAATGAGCCCCGAACCCTAATCCAAACAAACCCTAAACCATAAACCATACATACCATGCATGAAACGTATGCAGGCCACGTAAAATGCATGGCCCATGTGACCTCGCGATAAAAATTTATATTAGATTCGAATTAACGTAAAAATAGATCCGCCCGGAAATTACCTATAAACCGCAAATTAGCCCCAAACCCTAATCCACACATACCCTAAACACTAAACCATACTTACCATGCATGAACCCTACGTAAAATGCATGGGCCATGTGACCTCGCCATGCATGAACCCTACGTAAAATTTTAATAAATTTAAATAAAAATAAAAACATAAGCTATAACCCTAAATCAATGTCAAACCCTAAAAGATACATACCTTGCATGAATCGTATGCAATGCATGTCCCATGTGACCTCTCCATAAGGAGGTGGCGAGGTCACCCTCCCCTTATGTGAGCCGAAAACACCATGTGACCTCGCCAGGAGGAGGTGGCGAAGTTGGCCATAAAAGTGACCACGCCATAAGGAGGTGGCGTGGTACTGTAGGTTTTGGCCTACATCCCAAATATTCCCCCAAACTACTCTAGAAACCTAATTAATAATCTAATTTGGATTATTAACCAAATTCATCCGTTTCTCGCTATATAAATACATAACAACGCAATTTTTTTAAAATTTTAATGAATTAATTATAAATTTTAAATATTTAAAAGGACTTAATAATATTTTCAAAGAATTTAAAGGGTCAAATGACAATTTTTTCAACATTTTGAAGACACCGCACGATCATTTTAAAAGTTTTAAAGGTAGAACAACAATTTTTTTAAAATTTAATGGGGCTATAGCCCCCGCACAAGTCCTCGCATAGTTCCGCCATTGATTATATTATTTTTCGGTTAATTTAAAATTTAAAATTTAAAATTTAATTTATTAAAACGTATAAATTTGAGATCATTACTTGAAATATTATTGGTAGAAAATATAAAAATATTTTTGAAGGTGAATACAAGTTAAAATATTTTTGAGGGTAGGCACAAGTCATAAATTTTTTAAAAAATTAAAGACCAATTCATAAAATTTTAAAAAATTAAAGTCAAATATGTAAACTTTACAAAGTTTAGGGTGAACACGAGCTCACCCACCATTCCACGTACATCCCCGTTGAATATTGTTAGTGAAACTTGGCCTATATACTTAAAAACTGACAATTGACATAATTCAAATATTGTTTGTGAAACTTTGTTAAAAATATTTCTCGTGAAATTATTATTTTTGTACTAAATATATATTAAATAATAATCACATATTCAATTAAACCAAAATTTGAAAAAAAAAATTAAAAGATAACTAGATCAAATTCAAAACGATTATTACTATTATTATGATTGTCGAGCACGACACAAACCGTGTATCAACTGACCATCCTAATAGCTGATATTGATAGGAACTAGAAAATAAAAGGGTATTAAAAACCACTGCTTTGTTCTTATTTTTTATTTTATTTTCCTTTCACCACAAACAACTTCTCTTCACCTTTTTGGTACTCTATCTGCTTCTGCTTCTGCTTCTGCTTCATTATTCGTATATTGAATCACTCAAATCTCACCGTCCCAAAGTTCTTCAACAGTCTTGTATGGACCCTGAGTCTCATGGACAAATGGATCTCCCCTGAGCAGTCGAGCCTGTATAATCGGAAACGAGCAAATATGTATAGTGGTGTTATCAGAATGATTCAAGTCACAAGATATTCAGTATTACAGAATAATAGCAACATTTTTTATGAGCAATGCAATAGCTACTAACCTGTTCAATTTCAGAAAACTTGGCAAATAAGTCATCGGGAATAGACCAATCAAAGACATCGAAGTTCTCCTTGATCCGCTCCGCATTCGTGCTTTTGGGAAGAACACTATGACCCTTTTGCAGGCCCCAGCGGAGAGCAACTTGTGCAGCTGTTTTGCCTAATTTCTGCGCAACCATATTTAGAATCGGATGCTTAAGAACATCGCTCTTGAGCCATGTTGTGCCTGGAGATCCCAGAGGTGAATAACCCTGAAATACAGATATGCCGATTCATTATGTTTTGCTGACACAATGGCAAGAATCCAAACAATAATCCACACGAAGTGGAACAGGATTTTGCATGCTCACCGATAAGTGGACTCCCTTGGATTTGCAAAATTCACGTAGCTTAGTCTGCTGCCATGAAGGATGACACTCGACCTGGTTGACCGCCGGAGGAACACGCGCCACCTGCAGCAGATCCCCTAATTTCTTCGAAGAGAAGTTACTAACACCGATTGCCCGAGCTTTACCAGAGTCATAGAGTGCTTCCATTGCTTTCCATGTGCTAGGTATGTCCGGCTGAATAAAGTTCTCAGGACTAAAAGCGACCGATCCTTTCTTAAACCGAACAGGCCAATGGATCTTAAAAACAAACAAACATCCTCGTATTAGCCACACTTGAAAACTCAACATCTTTCCAATTTTATTCTTAAAACTAGACAAGGAAAAGGTTTAATGATAACTTTCTATCTACTTAGCATCAACATTCAATGACATAGTCTAGGAACTTCTTTTAAGCAGCACATTCAAGTTCAACAGTATAAATAACACTGGAATGGGTCAGATACAGTAGCTATGATCAAGCATACATACAAGGTATAAATCAACATAGCCAAGCTGAAGATCCATCAAAGTTCGGTCTAATGCCGCCGGTACATCTTCAGGAGCATGATCAGTACACCTGTGCATAAATTACTTTAATAAAAGGAAAATCTACTGATAGAAAGATTATACAAGAATGAAAACGAACCAGAGTTTGGAGGTGATAAATAGCTCCTCACGTTTGACCACACCATCTTCAAACAGCTTCCTCAAAACCACACCGATCTAAAACAAACAGAGACATGCACCAACCGATCAGTACCAATACGTTACAAGATACTATTCAATTAAAAAACTAGAAGTTTAACTTTATTTATTCGGCTACTATTATTTTCTCAGCATCGGTTTTTGTAAAAAAAAATAAAACAAGGTCAAGTATTCAAATAATGGCAGCTATATAGCAATAGCACACAGCCCGAAACAGTTATTGCGAGAAATGGCGGTCTATATTAGAGTAAATAGCTGGTAATTGTAAATTTGTAAATTTGGATGTTAGAGTTGGTTAGTGACGGTTAGGAATTTGTTAGATTACCGTTCACTTTGGCCAACTCAGCACAACCTTCTTAAACTCTTATATAAATAGGCTGGTTCCTATTTGGGAATATTACAGTCGAAAATCAATAAAACTACAGAGAGTACTGACTCTCTTTCTCTATCCTTCTACTTAACATGGTATCATTCGCCAAATCCTGGGATCTCTCGTCCGCTACTTCGTCTGTGTGTTCTCTTCCTTGATTCGTAACTACCGTGATCGCGGAATTCAGATGTCTTTGGTCCAGAGGATTTTCTCCAAGCTTTGTCATCTGCGGTTGTGAGTCTTCTAATCTTCTTTCTCTTTTCGATTAGATAGTTATGTGCTGTAAGTCTTGTGATGAATACACTCTGGATTTATTGCCTGGTTCTTACGTCAAACACTAGATCAACAGTTTCTTTTAAGGAATATGGTTTTTGATCGTATGGATGTTTGTTCGTCGAGAATTGTTGTGTTGAGAACAAATGAATGATATGTGTACGTGTTCCTTTAGATCAGTGTTTGAGTTTCTCTGAATTTGTTGCTTAAAGATTCTAGAGAACGTTGCGGTAGCTTGAATCTCGTTCTTTCTGTGATTTCTCTTCCTCCTCCAGCATGTCTTCCACCTGTTTGTGTTAATGTCTCAATCGGATTTCTCCATGCTTTTTTCCTTTCTTTCAGTCTTTGAAGTTTCTGTGCCCTTCACCTGTTTGTGTTAATGCCTCAGTCACTTTTCTCTTAAAGTCCGCTATCTAGTCTTCTCTTTGTGCTCTAGTAATGGCTCCAGATCCACCGTTTACACATGGCACTTCAGATCCTCCTAATAACAATAACACTCAATCCTCATCTCCTCTTGCTACGTCTAGCAATTAGTCACATGTTACTTTTCGAGTCAATCCTGTTCAGCATTTTCCCAAACATGATACTGTTAAGTTGACTGAACCTACATATATACTTTGGAAGCATCAAGTACTTTTGATAATTGATGGCTATGGGTTGTTAGATTACATTTATGATGAATTGGTTCCACCTAGTCGGTTTGTTACAAATAAGACGGGACGAACTCTTGAGAATTCTGAGTATGTTGTGTTCAATTAACAAGATAAGTTGCTTGCTTCATGGATTTTGTCAACAGTTCATTCTGATGTTCTGCCACATTTAACTGGTCTTACCTCTTCACGAGCAGTATGGAGTGCCATCTCTAGGCTCTTTGGTGCTAGGTCTAGTGCTAAAATTTCCTCTTTGAGACATAGTCTGCACTCCCAAAAGAAAGGAAGTATGTCTGTGAATGAGTTTCTCGCAAAAGTAAAACTAATCTGTGATACATTTAATGCTTCCGGTAGTGTTATCAATGAACGAGAGCAAGTTAGTGTTATATTGGCAGGGTTGTCTGTTGAGTTTGAGTCTGTAATTGCTATTACATCTCGTGAGTCTCTTTCCTTAGAGGTTCTCACTGACATGTTATTGGATTGTGAAGCTCGTCAGAAGAGTTTCTTCACAGAAAATCTTTCTATGCATGCTAATCTGGTTTCTCATCAAGCTAGTCAGCAAGGTTCTATGCATGTGAATTTGGCTCAACAACAAGTTGTTCCACAAGGGTCTCTACATGGACAGGGTACAAATAATTTGGTCTCTCAGCAAACTGTGCAACAAGGTTCTACAAGTTCTATCAGTAATAACCTTCAAAATGCCTCAATTGTGGTTCCAAATTAGTCTTTTTCTGATCCTAGTTTCAATCATGCGAATCGTAGTGGATATGGCTATCGAGGCAAAGGCAGAGGTCGTTTCAACAATAGACCTCAATGCCAATTATGTGGTCGTGTTGGTCATGTGGTTCAACGCTGCTATTATAGGTTTGACCTTAGTTATCAAGGTCTAACCTCTGATTCCTCTGAAGTTGGGTCTCAATCTGGTGATACTCAAAGGCAACAGACCTATATGCCGAATACTCAGTACACAAACAAAGGGGTCTCTTCTCCAGCTCAGGCCTATACTCATGTTTTTCAACCCCAATCTTCACAAGTCACTGGGTTTCAGTCTCACTATGTTCCATCAACTCCAGTGCACCCTGTTGTTTATCCTGGAGCTCCTTTGATGTTTCCTGCTTCCTCTGGTGGATTTTCATCTGGGATGCAACAGAGTCTTTCACCTGTTAACACTGGTCTTTCTTCAACAGGTTCCTATGGATCTTTTGCTCATCCAGGTTCTCTAACTGGTGCTCCTACACCTCCTGGCTCTTCTTCAGCACATGTTCAGCCCTTTTCAGCTATGTTTGTTGTCTTTCCTACTGATGGTGCTGCACAAACTTCTTTAAGAGACATAGCCTGATATCCTAATTCGGGGGCGTCCCATCATGTCACTAATGATGTTTATGTTCTTCAGTCAAGTAATGTTCACACCTCTAATGAGTCCCTACATATGGGCAATGGTAATAAGGTTCAAATTCATCACATTGGGCAAGGGTATCTCTCTACTAAGTTTAAGCCTCTTGTCTTACAAAATCTCTTGCATGTCCCTGATATAAAGAAAAACTTGTTATCTGTTTCTCAATTAGCTAGGGAAAATATTGTGTTTTTTGAGTTTTATCCTGATAGATGTTGTGTGAAGGATGCTCAGAGCAAGGCTACTCTGCTGGAGGGGAGCCTCACACCTGAAGGGCTTTATAAGTTGCTGCCTGCAACTTCTTCTCTTTCTATGCACCAGGTTCCTTTTGAGACTTGTAGTGTCACTAAAACAAATAATGTGATGAATTTGTGTCATAATCGTCTTGGCCACCCTTCCCTTAGAGTTCTTAAGCATGTACTTCAGTCTTGTAATGTTTCTTTTGATGCAAATAAAATGCAAAATGTGTGTTCTGCTTGCTTACAGGGTAAAGCTCATAAGCTACCTTTGCCTACCTCTTTGACTACATATAGTAGACCTTTTGAATTAGTTGTCTTAGATGTTTGGGGACCTGCTCATATTTCTTCTGATGGTTTTAGGTTTTATGTGTCATTTATTGATGTGCATTCTAGATTTACTTGGTTGTATTTGTTGAAAAAGAAATCTGAAGTAATGGATTGTTTTGTTAACTTTCATAAGCATATAGAAGTTCAGTTTGGTTGTCAAATTAAGATTTTTCAGACAGATGGTGGGGGTGAATAGCAAAGCCTTAGAAATTGGTTGATAACTAAAGGGATTCAACATAGAATTTTTTGTCCTAAGACATCTGAACAAAATGGAAAAGCAGAGAGAAAACATAGGCATATTGTTGAAACTGGTTTGACCCTTCTTGCTCAGTCATCTATGCCTCTAGAATATTGGAGCCATGCTTTCACTACTGTGTTTTTTTTTTTATAAATAGGCTGCCCACAGATGTTTTAGAGGGGAAAACACCTTATGAAATTATATATGGTAAGAAACCTGATTATTCTAGCATGAAGGTTTCTGGTTGTGCTTGTTTTCCATATGTGAGGCCTTTCAATCATCATAAGCTGGAGTTTAAGTCAGAAAAGTGTACTTTTCTAGGTTATAGCACACAACATAAAGGGTACAAGTGTCTGGAAGATAATGGTAGGGTGTACATTTCAAGACATGTCATATTTGATGAAGAATCCTTTCCTTTTTTAGCTTCCTCTATATCTCCTGGTCATAGTGATACCTCTAGGGTACAGACCTCTGTTCCTTTAGTTGTACAACTAGAAGAGTCTTGCTCTGAGAAGTCAGGACTTAGTAGGGGTGCTGCAATTTTTGTGGAAAGTAGTCCTTTGCCTACCTCTGGTCAGTGTGGAGATTTGCTCCATAATAGTAACCTGGAGGTGTCATCACCACTTGTTCAAGTTCTTGAACAAGAAGGTCCTGTGTGTGTTGGGAATTCTTCTGCTGATGGTGAAATGTTTTTTGGTCAAGATAATGCTGGAGGAGCAGTTTCTAGTCAAGGAGTTTCCTCTATTGAGGCTACAACTCCTTTCGAGGCTACAACTTATTTCGATGTTGGTATTGAGTGTACATGTCTAGATATTTCTAATGTTGGTCCAGAAATTTCCAATAGTGGTCTAGAAACTTCTAATGATAATCTGAGAAGTGGTAACTGTAGAGTTGAGAATGATGGATGTCGAGTAGTCACTGAGGAGCTTGCTAATGGCCAAGGACCTGTTGAAGCTGTAGGTGTGTGTTCTGGTCTAGAAGCACGTAGTGCCCATTCCTGAAGACATACTATTTGGTGACGAGGGTGTTTCTTCTCCATTTGCTTCAGACGATGTTCTTTGTGATGAAGAAGGTGTTGGTGCTTCTTCCAGGACAGCCACTGGTATTTCAAAGTATATCAGGTGGACTTATGCACTTCTTTCAATACTGATGGTATCAGTGAACCCAAAACTATTCAGGAGGCTTTGAGTAATGATAATTGGAGGGCTGCAGCTCAGGCAGAGTATGATGCTCTCTTGGCAAATGACACGTGGTTAGCGGCCAAAGGGTATCTCCAAAAGGCTGGGATTATCATGAGATTTTTAGCCCAGTGGTCAAGTCAGCCACCATAAGAACTATACTCTCTCTTGTTGTAACTAAGGGTTGGACCTTGAGACAAGTAGACATTAATAATGCATTTTTGAATGGTGACTTACATGAGGAAGTTTACATGACACAACCACCTGGATATGAAAAAGGCCATAAGAGTCAGAATTTAGTTTGCAAATTGAACAAAGCCATATATGGCCTAAAACAAGCACCTAGGGCCTGATTTGAGAAATTGAGAACTTATCTTCAGTCAGTTGGGTTCCTTCTGTCTAAATCTGATGCTTCTTTGTTTGTAAAGAAGTCCACAACTAGTAAAATATATTTACTAGTCTATGTAGATGACATTATCATAACAGGTGATGATAATGTAGAAATTCAAGGGGTTATTAATAATCTAGATCAAGCCTTTTCACTTAAAGATCTGGGTCAATTGCATTATTTTTTGGGCATTGAGGTGTATCACAAAGAAGACACTATATTCCTCAGTCAGAGGAAATATATCATTGATTTGTTAAAAAAGAGTGGACTTGATCAAGCCAAGGAACTTCCCACTCCTATGCTAAGTAGTTGCAACCTGTCAAGTGAAGAAGGAACTCCCATTCAGGATGTCACTGAATGTAGAAGTTTAGTGGGAGCTTTACAGTATGTTGTTCTCACTCGCCCTGAAATTGCCTTTGCTATAAATAAGGCGTGTCGGTTTATGCAAGATCCTTTGGACACTCACCTGCAATTGGTCAAGAGGATTCTGCATTATCTCCTTGGAACCTTGGATTTTGGTCTTCAATTTCGTCCTTCTTCTCGTTTGAATATTGTTGCCTATGCTGATGCTAATTGGGGATCTGACAGTGACGATCGTAGGTCTACTACAAGTTTTTGCTTGTATTTTGGTAACAATCCTGTTGGTTGAGGCTCTCGAAAACAGTCAGTTGTTTCCAGGTCTACAGCTGAGGTAGAGTATCGTAGTGTGGCTTGTGCTACTACCGAGATTATTTGGCTAGAATTATTGTTAAGTGAGCTTGGGATTGCTGCAGATGAAAAACCAGTGTTGTGGTGTGACAATTCAGGGGCTGTGGCTGTTTCTGCTAACCCAATTCTTCACTCTAAATTCAAACACATTGAATTGGATTTGTTCTTTGTCAGGGAAAAGGTTGCAGCTGGTCAGCTTGAGGTTAATGTAGTTCCAGCATTCGAACAAGTAGCAGATGTTCTGACAAAACCGTTATCTGCACTATATTTCAGAGACACAAAAATGCTCTTTCAGTTGTATCCATGGTTTCATGAGTTTTTGCTTTTCTTTCTTGTTCATGATATGTGGTTTTGGTCTCTTGTTTTTTTGGCTTTGTTCTTTGTTACTGGTTTCTTTCTTTTGGTCTGTGGTCTCCTTGGAGAAGAATCTTGAAAATTGAAGATGCAAGGGAATATTAGAGTAAATAGCCGGTAATTGTAAATTTGGCTGTTAGAGTTGGTTAGTGGCGGTTAAGGATTTGTTAGATTACCATTCACTTTGGCCAACTCAGCACACAGCCTTCTTAATACTGGTTCCTATTTGGGAATATTACAGTCGAAAATTAATAAAACTACAGAGAGTAGTGACTCTTTCTCTATCCTTCTACTTAACAGTTTACATGAACCACAATATATTTCATATTTTCCGCAACTGCTATAAAACACCGGCTACCGATAACAGCGGCAACCGCAATTGAAAAGGATGCACTAAATACACGGATAACGCGTTTATCTGATCATTTAAAAAAAAACAATATAATCTAGTTAAAATAATATATTTAGTTTACCTCCTTTTCGTTTTCATACATCTGAGCGCAGTCGATATGGCGGTATCCGATCTGAATGGAAAATGGAAACAGACAGCTAAATATCATTTTGTTTACAAACAATCAGAGAACTGCATTTTCTATGAACACAAGAGTATTTGGAGAATTGCGATGATCAACAACAGTGTTAACTGTATACCTTTATGGCAGCAGCAACGGCGGCGCCGACGAGGCCAGGTTCAGCCTGCCAAGTTCCCAGTCCGACGG
This sequence comes from Hibiscus tridactylites, assembly GCA_958450335.1. Taxonomy (NCBI): domain Eukaryota; kingdom Viridiplantae; phylum Streptophyta; class Magnoliopsida; order Malvales; family Malvaceae; genus Hibiscus; species Hibiscus tridactylites. The sequence continues at coordinate 31,831,987 of OY288267.1, read as the reverse complement.
ACGGAATCTTGGCTCCGGTGTTCAACTCAAAGAACCTGATTGCATTTGCCATCCCCGTACAACACACAGGAAGCGCGTTGTCTCTTAACAAAATGCGAGAATTTTGAAATACAGAGAAAGAGAGAATCGGTAGTCACTGCCAACAAAGAAGAAACTGAGACGGACGCCGACAAGCTTTTTTATAAACAAAAATAAAACGGAAATTACCATTTTCCCCTAAATTTGTTTCCGGGATCATTTGAGAAATTTCTTCAGGTTTGGCCACGTGGCTTACTATGAGTGGCAATCAGCGACGGTGATTTTGTTTACAATGTTACGCTTGTTCTGGAAAAGTGAAAGTGGGCCCAAAGTTAAAAGGTCGGCCTGCATCGGGACCTTTCCCACGTTATCTGGATTTTCATTCTGGTCGGGGATTGGTCAGGTGGGCCTATTTTTTTCGTGTTTTTTTTTTTAACTTATAGTAATTGATATAACACTTACATATAGAAAATTGAAACTTAAATATATTTGATTTCATGTCCTTTCATCTATTTTACCAATAAGATATTAATCAAATTAAACACGATTAATTTGCGAGCGAAATCCTCGAGAATTTTAGGCATTTTCCTGTGAGTCTGGAGGCATGTAGGTGTAGCAATAACAGTTTTCGCCAATCAAAAAAGAATTTTTTTTTGAGTAAATAGTGAGGTATTACATTTTAATATTAGGATTCAAATTCATACAAAATAAAATAACAAGAACATTATTAACTATTAAGTCAATTAGTGAATCTAAAAAAAAATAATTTTTAATTTTTCATAAATATGATCTATGAACATGACATCTAACAAATTTATTAATTTCAAATTCTTTTGTGTATTGTCTAAGAAATTTTGTTAGAAAAAAATAAAAATTGTTGTTTTATGATATAAAATATGTTTTTGTTCATTTTCACTTTTGTAAATTGATTTATGAGAAGGATAAAATTATTTTTGATATAATGCGATAAAATATTCAAATTCTTATAATTTTTTAAAGGTAAAATGACGAAAGATGCTCTTAACATTTGCATGTTTTGTTATTTGGCCCCTTATTTTTTTAGCAAACAACTTACAACGTTTCAGTTTGGTCTAAATATGTCCATGTTAGATAAAAATTGTCAGTCAACAGCTGATTATGACTGGACTTGCCACGCGTTAAGATTTGTTGACGTGGCAACGTCGAATTTTTTAAATTATTTTGTTGTATCCTTCTTTATGGTGACATGTAGCTGACTATTATGTTGACACGTAGCTGAAACGGATGGTGACACATGGTGAATATGATGCTGACTCGTTAGCAGATCTTAACACGTAGCAAGTTCAGTCAACATCAGGAGTTGACTGTCAGTTTCCACCCATCAAGGGCATATTTGGACCAAGTTAAAACGTTAAAGGTTGTTTGCTCCAAAAAAATAGGGAGCCAAATGACAAAATATGCAAACGTTGGGGGCATCTGTTGTCATTCTACCTTTTTTAAACTAAAAGATATATATTTAAAAACCTTTAAACTCACATCTTTTAAGATTCAAATATTACAATAATCATATCGAACGAACGAGAATATGAAGTTATAAAAATTCAATATTACTTCCATTCACTCTCATTTATCATTATGTAACTAAACAAGAATGATGAAAATTACTTCATATTTTAGAGTAGTACATTTCTGTTGAGCAAATGAAATTTATCATTTTAAAGAAAATTTTGAGAAGTGATTATTTAAAATGTTAAAACACGTCGATACATGTCATTTTAATTAAATTTTAGAATAATTAATTATAGGTATTAAAAAATCTATAAATTAATCTAGTGGCTAAAAATGCTCATATTGTCCTTTCTTATATAGATTCAAATTTCGGTGCGAGAATTTAATACTTTTCTATTTAATTAAAAAATAATAACATATTAAATGTTTAAATATGTTCGATTCTACGCTCCTTTGTGTATTGCATCAATAATAATTGTACACACCAATTTTAACTTAAAGCCTAACGTACAACCCGAATACGGTCAAACAAGCTTAATAAAATCCAAAAAATAAAGAAAAAGAAAAACTCAGACAATAAAAATTATGAAAAATTCAGGAAAAATAGAAAATAATGCGAAAATAAAAAAACCGTAATCTCACTTTGAAAATTTTAGTCCGCCGCCCGTAACAGTCCACAACCATGAGGACTCATCTACTTCTCAACAATCTCGTTTCTTGCGCTCTACACAGATATTCTAGCTTATCCCAATGGTTCCCCTATAAATCCGAGAAGAAAATACTTGAAAAATCCTAATCTTGACCTATAAATAGGAATTGCGAAAATCTAAGAAAGCACAGAGAGAAAATTTTGAGAAAATCAAAAAAGGGCTAGTGAATTTAATGGAAAATTTGAGCGAAGTTGAGAAAGCAAGGAGAAGAAAATAACCTTGTTTCACGACAGTCAGCGAGATCGAAACGGTGGAAGAGCCCACAAGTTCGTCGGAGTTAACATATCCCGAAAGTAGTCCGATCCAACAACGAATCCACGAGTTAGAGAAAAGTATGCCTGTAACTTGAATTTTAGATTTGTTCGACTTGATTCGTGCTTGAAAAAACAACTTTGAGTTTAATTTTCAAAGGAAAAATAAATAAGAAGAGAGCAAAGAATGAAAAGAAATAAAAAAAATCTATTGTTTTGTCCATCTCTGCTTTGTATAAAAAAGATGAATAAAGGTAACCCGATAGCCTCTAAAGCCGCGTAAACAATAGTGGACTATTAAAACAAAAAAAATGAAATGCTCTCCTCTAAATTACCTGACAGCTCATTTAGTGAGCATTAAAAATTACACTAAGGAAGGAAACACACGCAATGGCTCTGCACATTTTCATTTCAACTTTTAGGAGAAAATTCCACCTTAGTCCTCCCTTTATTTTAGGTCATTTTCTCTTTTAGATTTTAATTCTTTTAATTAAGTTTCATAATTAGTTGTTTCTTTTGACCTTTAGGATTAGTTTATTTTCATTAGATCATTAAATTGCATGATTAATTACATAATTAGTTAATAAATTTAATTAATTTTTTATGGATGATTAAATATTTAATTGAATTTAAAATTGAGTTTAATTATAAATTAGTCTTAAAATTGTGCGAATAATGTGATTTGATCTTAAAATATGTTCGATTAATAATTCGCTTAATTTGAGATAAATTATGATTTGACTTAAGGTTATGGTCTTCAATTAAAATATTAATTTTCTATTTGTTTTTTATATATCATTTTTAGCATGTTTAGTTTTTTTTTAATTTATTCGATTTATTTGTATATTTTCATCATGTATAATAGTGCTATCAACCCTATCTTTGAAGCCTTTTAGACAACACAACCCCTTTAGGTACCAATCTTGGGCGTTGTGGGGGTGTTATAACCTTCCCCACACGTAACCGACTCCCGAGCCCAACCTGACTCTGGTTCAGACGCAGACCGGTTCTACAGGTTTTCGGTCATACCCAATCCAAAATGACCGATGGCGACTCCAAACAATGACGAGCCTATGAAGGCGCAACCAATTTCGGCCCGGACCAAAATCGGTGATGACAGCTTGGCGACTCCGCTGGGGACTTATGAAGAGAGCCAGGCCATAGAAAAAGGGGTACATACTGTGTTGCATCATTCCATGAGCTTTCTACCCGAGCTTGGTCCTGTTTAAGTGGGGGCAAAACGCTGCTCCTTCGTGAGGTTAACCTCCGTATGGGATAGTAGTCGCTTCCGGGATGCAATGATCTATGGTTTCGTGAGGGTAACCTCTGTATGGTCATAGGAAAGTGCATCCCCTCGAGTTGAACTTGGTCTTGAGAACCAATAATGGGGGAGGACTAGGGACCTTACTAGCCTTAGCAGGCGTCAGTGAGGACAATTCGGGTACCCTGTCTAGAACCGTAACCTCATATAACAAACCGTAGAAACCCACCCATGTTAGAGCCATGCTGAACTCAAACCTTAATGTGTCACCCATTGATATATGAGCATGTGTTTTGTTTCGCTTTGTTTTTTTTTTTTACTCTTCATATTATGTTTTTTTCTTTTCTTTTTTGTATCTGATTATTTGTTATATTTGTACGACACTAATCAAATTTCTTTGGGTTGTTTATTGTTTATGTACACATGCATCATCATCATCATAGAGAGGCGTTGGTTATTTAATTAATTTGATAGAAAAACCTTCGTCATGGCCAAAAGAGTTCAATGCTTATCAGAGAAAAATGATGATGTTCGAAAAGGGTCAGAACACACCCAGAGAAGAAGAGGCGATAGTATACTAGCAAGACCAGATGAACAATTCTCAGGATACGTTCACCTTCAGCTTAAGCAGAATGACACTCAAGAATTAGCGGAGATTTGGAGCCAGTGGAAAACTGATCAGAGACAGATGTTGTATGACACATATGGAGACATAGCCTATTTGTTGCAAGTGCACGCAGATAAAGGGCTGATACGGGCTATGGCGCAATTTTGGAACCATTTATACAACTGCTTCACATTCAATGAGGAAGACATGACCCCAACGATAGAAGAGTATGCGACACTGCTTCATCTAAGGAAAGTGCATGAGTTCGAAATTTATGTGAAAGGGGCTCAACCTAAGACATACAAAGAGAAGCTTATGACTTTGACTGGGACTAGCATGACATGGGTGGAAGCCCAGTTTCAAGGTACAGGGGGAAGCGAAGCCATCACCTGGGATAGACTTCGGGGATTGATCCATTCTCATCCTGATCCGAGAAAGCAGGTTGATATCTTTACCTTAGGGATTTATGGCTTGAACATTTTACCTAAAGTAGCCGGACACATTGAAGCATCAGTGATAGATTTATTTGGAGAGCTCGAGTCAGGCCTTAATCCAGCTCCAGCTATCTTGGCGGAGACCTTTCGATCCCTTAATTTCCTAAAAAGGCATGGAGGCATATATTTTATAGGGTGTGCACAACTCCTCACCATATGGATGCACAGTTACTTAGGGGCTAAGAGGAAGTTGTCCAGACGCGTATATACTCCACAATATTCACCATTACGGGAGTTTTTAACAGAGGAGACAAAAAAAAGAAAAAACGCCGGGAGAATGAGAATCAATCTTGCGAGACCTGAGGTTGAAGGACATTACTTGGCGGGTTTATTGGTTGGACTATAATTATATCTTGTACAAGTGTGGTGCCTTTGATTGGGTTCCTCTTCTTGGTATTTAGGGTGCAACTAGATATGCTCCTCTATTGGTATTGAGGCAATATGGGTCGTTACAGTTTGTTCTAGCCACGAGGGGATTAGGGTTGTGTGAGTTCGTCTTCAAGGGTGAAAAGTCTAAAAGGCAAATTATTGAGATAGCCAGAGCTTGGGCTCACCCATATCAAGCTAGGTTTGGACCTCTAAGGCTTACATCGGATTACCAAATTTGGAGGACAAAGAGGAAAAATTGCAACATCCCACCACCTAGCCAAGGGAATGCTCCAACTTTAGTTTAACGATTCAGAGAAATACCGACTGAAGCTGATATTGTTAGATAGGAGTGTGAGGAGGAGAAGAAGGCGCTGAACAAAAGGATCACTGAGCTGGAAGCCAAAAACGAAGAGCTAGACTACAATGCTACATATTTTAAAAATCAATCAAAGGGGTTTGAGAAGCAGTTGAACATTGTAAATGCAAATTTAAAAGACCTACAAGAGGACTATAGGGGACTTCAAGAGAAGATAAGGAATGCCAACTTGCACAAAACTCTACAAGAATCGGAGCAGGAGATTCGTGATCGAGATAATGATACAAAGCGCTGTATGAAGTTATTGAAAGCCAAAAAAAATCGAGTGGAAGAACTTACAGCTAATTTGCAAGCAGCCCAACGGACAAATACGACAACCCTTAATGATCTCATGGCTAGTCGCGCTCATAACCAAGAATTGCAAGAACATCTAGCATCTCTGCAAGGGATTCTTCAAATCTACCAATAACAAGACTCAGTGATTGAGCTTGAAAAGGCGCGAGTTGAAAATGAGAATTTGAAGGAGTTGGTAACAACATTAGAGAGTTCACTGCAACAACATATAGACTTGATAGACGATATTCAAAGGGATTCTAAACTTAGCGAGGAACAGTGGGACCTACGACTTCGGTTTGCAAGGGGTGATATCAAGGTGATAGAAGACTTGATGAGGGAAGCACTCACTTAGATCCGGAAGATAGCTGAGCACATTACCGATTTGGCCAGGAAAGCATGGTGGTTGAAGTTTTGGATCAATCCCTTGACACACTTTGCAAATGAATGGAATGAGTTTTTGGGAAAAGTTGAGAAGTTGAGAGATCAAGCTAAGCCATACCGTTGAGTTTGGTGTTAATTTATTTTTTTCTTGTCATTAAAAACGTTGATTGGAGATTTTTTCTTTCTGTTTTTTGGGATATTATATTTTATCTTTGGATGTTAGTGGATGATTTTTTTTATATTTTGGTGGATGGATTAGATTTTCTTTTTTAGTTATTTAATAAAAGTTTTTTTTTTCTTTCGGTTTGTGCGAATATTCTTCTATCCTATTAACTTTCTAACCAACACCTAGTTGCATTCATCATTACACATTACTTTTATACAATGTGTTTCATATGCATTAACATTAAATAAAACACTAATCCATGGGAGTTCAATATTAATGATATGGAAACGAAGGACGGTCAAAGCAACTATCCTCACTATACGCGATTCAAGGCTAGAAAAATGGAAGAGAGACTCCAAAAGCTAGAAAAATTTCAAGAACAAGTCATTCAGGATATAAAGGGCTTGAGGGATGACATAGGAAAAAATCAAGAGACTCTTCTAAGTAAATTAGAGGATAAGTTGTCACAGTTGTTATCCAAAGCAACAAGCGCTGAAAAAGGAAAAACTCACAAAGTTCACGAGGAAGATTCATCTTTACCTTTTGGATCAAAAGAAGCACATCCTCGGTTTGTGTTCTCTGCTGGCGGACTAGAATCAAATGTCCATAACCAAGCAAATATTCATGGTGCTTCTGGTTCAAATATGTGGGCAAGCCCAATCAAACCAGAAGTCCCAAATTTTGACGACCTTGGTGAGTTGGAAAAATTGAAGAAAGTGCAACCCAAATTTTTTGGTATAAATGATGACAAGTTCAAGTGCTTGGAGGAAATAATCAAAGTTATGGAAGGTATTGATGCCTTCATTGGGACAAATGTAATGGAGCTGAGCTTGGTCCCTGATCTGATTTTACCCCCAAAATTCAAAATGCCAGAATTTGAGAAATTTGATGGCACGAGATGTCCTAATGCCCACCTTACCATGTTTTGCCGTAAAATGACAGGATACGGGAATGATGATAAATTGTTAATTCATTGCTTTCAGGACAATTTGGCTGGGTCTGCCATACGATGGTATAATCAGTTGAATAAGGCCCAAATAAGCACATAGAGAGACTTAGCACGTGCTTTCAAAGAACAATACAAGCATGTCCTGGACATGGTACCTGATCGTTTGACACTCCAAAACATGAAAAAAAAGCACAATGAAACGTTCCGACAATATGTCCTACAGTGGAGAGACATGGTTGCATAAGTCCAACCACCTTTACTTGAGAAAGAGACGACAACCCTCTTCATTAATTCCTTGGAGTCAACATACTATGAGAAGCTTGTTGGTAGTACCACTAGAGACTTTGCTGATCTAGTGACAACATGTGAACCAATTGAGTGTGCTATTAAAAGCGAGAAACTTGGCAGCCTCGAGGCTTCAAAAAAATCGTATACCAAAAAGAAAGAGAATGAAATTAATGTTGTTGGAGATAATGGGCATCCATATCCAGATATCAATCATCACCACAATTTGTGTATCATACGGGATATTCGAAACCCACTACAATCTCTCAAAGTCAAGAAAAACAATCGCAAGAAGGGCCCAAGCCATCAAGGACTAATACGGAAAGATAATCTTTCACGCCTATTCCAATTTCTTACAAAGAGTTATATGCTAAATTATTAGAAGAATAGTTGATATCCCTCGTCTTTCTCACACCATTGCAACAGCCATACCCAAAATGGTATGATCCTTCTGCACATTGTGAGTTCCATGCTGGAATCCCCGGTCATACAATCGAAAATTGTTCAGCTCTTAAAAGAAGGGTTCAGAGCTTGATTAATTAAAATATCCTTCAATTCAACACACCAGAGGGGCCTAATGTCGCTAATAACCCTCTGCCAACACATGAAGAACCAAAGGTTAACGCTGTGATGAGAGATGGTGGGTTTAAGATTAAGACACATTTATCTGAAGTGCAATCCCCGTTAAAGTGAGTTTGGAAGAAACTGGCGAAAAGAGGATTAGTGAGTTCTAACCGTGGAGCTGTTGTGACTAGTGAGGGTAATTTTTATGAATTTCACGGTGATGTGGATCATGAGATTCAACATTGTGATGAGTTCAGAAAGATTGTCCAGAAATTGATGTACAATACAGAAATAGAGTTCTTCGAAAAGAGTCAAGAAATTAGGGATATTTTTACAGTAGATAGATAATCGTCCAAAAAGGGTGGTGGGGCTAGACGAAATTTGTGATTAATCGGCCTAGAATGCACGAAGAAGAATCAGAGAAACCTCTACCTCGATTGGTGATCGAGACTCCTCCTTTTCCATATAAGAGTAATCAATAGGTACCATGGATTTATGGTTGTAACATGACTGTTATAGGGAAAGAGGCTTTTGAAATTACGGCTGCAGGAATTAGTGGAGTTGGGAACTTCACTCGAAGTGGAAGATGTTACTCCCCTGAAATTGCAAAATCGGTGGAGATAAGAGATGTTGAACAAAAGGACAAGTTCCCACTGATTGGAGAAAAACTAGAAATTAATGAACATGTAAAAGAGGAAGAAGCACGTGAATTCCTGAAGTTCATCAAACATAGTGAATACAGTGTGGTTGAACAATTACACAAAGAACCAAGTCGTATATCTGTGTTATCGTTGTTGCTGAGTTTAGAGCCCCACAGAAATGCTTTGCTAAAAGTGTTGAACCAAACATTTGTCCCAAATGATGTTTCAGTGGATAAGTTGGATAGATTGGTAAATAATCTACATGCCGACAGTTTCATCTCTTTTAGTGATGATGAAATTCCTCTTGAAGGTACGAGGTCCGTCAAAGCATTGCACAAAACTACCTATTGCAATGGACATATACTACCTCATGTTCTGGTCGACAATGGATCTGCTTTGAATGTCATGCCCATGACCACATTAAATAGGCTTCCACTGGATAAGGCTCACACGAGACCTTGTCATACAACCGTAAGGGCATTTGATGAAACCAAGAGAGAAGTCGCGAGGAAGATTGACATCCCACTTCTGATTGGTCTAAGTACGTATAACGTAGAATTTACTGTTATGGACATCACACCTGCTTATAATTGTCTGTTGGGATGACCCTGAATTCACGCAGCAGGAGCAATACCTTCAACGCTTCGCCAGAAAGTTAAGTTTTCAATTGACGGGTGCCTTGTAAGCGTTAGCGTTGAGGACGATATCATTGCATCTGCATCAACGGAAGCTCCATACATTGATGTGGATGAAAATACAGTCGAGTGTACATTTCGATCACTCGAATTCGCGAATGCTACTTTTTTTGCTGAAGGAAATAAGATCCCAAAACCCAAACTCTCAAAGAATACTATGATGAGAATACGGCTCACTGTTGGGAAATAAGCCAAATCAGGAAAAGGACTTGGGAAATATTTGCAAGGGATGCATACGGTGATACAATAATTTTTGAAATATGATCGAAGCGGTGTTCGATTCTAGTCAAATCCACGTCAAAAGATGAAACAAATTTTGAAAATGAGAGCAAAAAGAAGGGCCAGATTGATTGGCCAGAGTATCGAAGGGGAATTGATGGTATTTCCTCATATTTCTGAAACCTTCGTGTCTGGGGACACATTCATTCTGAAAGGAAAAATAAATCCTAGTAGTACCTCCGAAGAGGTTCGAAGAACTGAGCATAAATGCTATAGGGGAAGAGGGAGAAATTGCAGAAAATCGGTAAAATATTCGTCCGTGTCCTTCGGGTTGTGTCTTGAATAATTGGATCGTTGTTGAACTCCCTATTGTTTTTAAATCTTTATCAAAGTAATGCTCGAAACTTGCCCCGTTACTTAAGCCCGAAAGTAGTGGGAATTTATTGTAAGGGCCCCCATTTAGGCATCAATTTATCAATTCAATAAATGAATGCATTTTCCCTTTCAATCTGGTCTCATTGTTTGTCCATTCTTTTCTTTTGTTCACTTGTTCCATTTCATTAAAACATTCTACACGTCCCTTTCTTGTGCCTTGTATATATATATTTCCTCTTACACATTTGCAGGCCTTTAGATATCAATTGCACGAATGATATTGCTACGAGCTCAAAAGTCGACTTTGAACAGACTATATGCTTAGGAGAGCATGAGTCCGACGACGACTATGAGGAACGTGAATTGTCTTCTGATCTACTTAGACTAATTGAGCATGAGAATAAACAAATTCTTCCTCACCAAGAACCAATGGACACAGTGAACTTGGGAACTCAGGACGACAAGAGAGAGATAAAGATCGGTACTTTCATATCTTCATATACAAGAGACAAACTCATCTCCCTATTTCAAGAATTCAAGGATGTGTTCGCCTGGACATAACAAGATATGCCCGGATTAAACACATATATTGTAACGCACGAACTTCCGTTGAAGCCAGAATGCAAGCCTGTACAACAGAAGCTCAGAAGAATGAAGCCAGAAATGTTACTTCAAATACGAGAGGAAGTAAATAAACAATATGATGCTGGATTTTTGCAAGTGGCCAAATATCCAGAATGGGTAGCTAACATTGTTCTGGTACCAAAGAAAAATGGAAAGGTGCGAATGTGTGTTGACTACCGTGATCTTAATCGTGCTAGTCCTAAGGATAATTTTCCTCTACCACATATAGACACGTTGGTAGACAATACAACAAAACATCACTTGTTCTCATTCATGGATGGTTTCTCGAGCTATAATCAAATCAAAATGTGTCCCGACGACATGGAGAAACTACATTTGTAACAGAATGGGGCACATTTTGCTACAAAGTGATGTCTTTCAGTCTGAAAAATACAAGGGCAACATATCAAAGGGCCATGATGACATTGTTCCATGACATAATGCATAAAGAAATAGAAGATTATGTGGATGATATGATCGCCAAGTCTCGAACAAAAGAAAAACACATCACAAATCTCAGAAAACTCTTTGAACGTTTGAGGAAATTTCAATTGAAGCTAAATCCTGCAAAATGCACCATTGGAGTTGCTTCAAGAAAATTGTTGGGTTTTATCGTTAGCAATCGAGGTATTGAGGTAGATCCCGATAAAATCAAGGCCATCCAAGAGCTTCCGCCTTCTCGTACTCAAAAGGAAATGCAAGGCTTTTTAGGACGTTTAAATTATATTTCTCGGTTCATCTCTCAATTAATTGATAAATGTGATCCCATCTTCCGACTCTTAAGGAAACATGATACAGGCGTATAGGACTCAGCACGTTAGGAGGCCTTTGATAAAATTAAGAAATATTTGTCAAATCCTCATGTATCAAGCAAGCCTTTGATTTTGTATCTAGCTGTATTTGAGAACTCTATGGGTTGTGTATTGGGCCAACACGATGAAATTGGGAGAAAAGAGCGGGCTATCTACTACCTCGGCAAAATATTTACCGATTGTGAATCGAGATACTCTTCTATCGAGAAATTATGTTGCGCATTAATCTGGACGGCTCGCAGGCTTCGTCAATACATGTTATACCACACAACATGGTTGATTGCAAAACTAGATCCAATAAAAGACATGATGGAATCACAAAGCTTATCAGGAAGAATGGCTCGATGGCAAATTTTACTTTCTGAATACGATATTAAGTACGTAAATCGGAAAACCATCAAAGGTAGCGCTATTGCAGACTTCTTAGCTAGTCGTGCTTCTTCTAAGTATGAACCTTTGAGTTTTGAGTTTCCTGACGAAGACCTAATGTGCTTAACTGCTAGTGAAGAGGAACCAACTGGTAGAAAACCTTGGAAAATGAATTTTGACGGAGCTTTAAATGCATTTGGGCATGGAATTGGGGCAGTTTTAGTGTCTCCCAAAGGGAATCATTATCCTTTTACGGGTCGACTGAATTTTGAGTGTACCAACAATATGGCAGAATATGAAGCGTATATAATGGGACTTCATGCGGCAATCTATCGAAAAATTAAAGTCCTAAAAGCATACGGCGATTCGTCGTTAGTGGTTTATCAACTTCGCGGAGATTGGGAAACTAAAGATGCAAAATTGATTGGATACCGAAAACTCGTCCTTGAATTAATAAAAGAGTTCGAATAGATATCTTTCCATTACCTTCCCTGAGAAGATAACCAAATGGCTGATGCATTGGCAACTTTGGCTTCTATGTTTAAAGCAAATAGAGAAGATGATATAATGCCCATACAAATGAGTATTTATGATTCACCCGCCAGTTGTTATACCATCGAAGATGAGGTAGATGATCACCCTTGGTATTACAATATTTTACAATATATCAAGTATCAAAAATATCTCGAGGGGGCGAATAATGTGAATAAAAGAACAATTCGAAGAATGGCTGCAGGTTACGTCCTTGACGGAGAAATCCTATACAAAAAAGGGAGTGACCAAACGCTGCTTAGATGTGTAGAAAATCATGAGACAAAAAAGATAATTGAGGAAGTTCACGAGGGAATTTGCGGAATTCATGCAAATGGCCTTAGTGTCACGCCCCGCCAGGTCGCGACCCAGCCAACCGAGGGGCACACCCGCCAGGGTGCACCGAGCAGCCCCGAGGTACGCCACCCAGGTGCGCTGTGCGCGCCCGAACAGCCCCACCTTGGTGCTCACGGGCCAACTTGGAGAAAATGAGATGTTATGAGCCTTTTAAGGCAAACGTTGGTCTAAAGAAGGATCTAGAACGACCCAGAGAGCCCCAAACGTCTCCACACTATTCCGAGGGGTTCCAGAAGCTTCCACAACCATCTAGGCTCACCCGAAGGAACCTATAAGGCTTGAGACAAGTCGGAAAGGCTTGGGACAAGTTCGGAAGGCTCGAGACAACTCCAGACATCTCCGGAACATTCTAGAAGGCTATAGATAAGTGTAGATCTATAGGAGCAACTCTAGAACATTCTAGAATACCTTAGAATGCTATAGATGTATATAGATAAGTAGGGACTTATCTAGAGAAATCTAGGCACCTTAGATATTTTGGGAGGCAAACTCCTAGCCGTTGGATTAAATCGATCCTAACCGTCCGTTGAGGAGGTTGGTGCCTATAAATAGGGCTACCTCCCTCATTTGTAAATCACCTAAGAAGTCCTACACTTCATACTTGTAAAGCTTCTGTTGCTTAATACAAGGTTCTTTCCTTGTAAACACTCTTGCTCCTTGTGTTCTTTGCTTAGCCATCATGTTGCTCGAGAAATGCTGACTAGCATCGTGCCGAGAGTGCTAATGCCGCACGGATTTGAGCTTGAAAGAATAAGTTTGTGACAGTTGGTATCAGAGCAAGTTTCGATCGCTCGGGAGTATGGCCAAGACCAGCAAAACCCAAGTTGCTATCCCATCCGAGACCGAGATCACGCATGACCAAGGTGGGCAAGAAGTAAAGGCTGACCCTGCCGAGACAAGGCCTCGTGCCAAATCTAAAGACATGATCTCTAGCTTGGAGTCGTGCTTGACTCGCGTGGAGGAAGGCGTATCGGGCATGGGTGCCCACGTGGATGACCATCAAGAGCGGATTGAAAGCCTCGAGGCAGAGGATGTCGAGATCCACGCGGCCGTGAGGGCCAATGAAGATCAAGCTAGAGGAGACTCTGCACGCGAAAATGGGTGAAGTACGCGACGCACTCATAGGAGAGCTCACAAAGGTACGTGAGTCGTTCCAACGTGAACTTACAACCGTGTATGCTTAACTAGAGTCATTGCAAGGCGACCTTGCGTTGTGCAAGCGCGCCATGGCCGCCGGGCCAAGCACCTCATATGAGACCAGGAGAGTCGAGGTGCCTAAACCTAATACATTTTCGGGGACACGCAACGCCAAAGAAGTTGACAACTTCTTGTATGGCTTGGAGCAATACTTAGAAGACGTTGGCATCAGGAAGGATGCCTCTATGATCCAGACCGCAACCTTATACCTCACCGACACCACCATGCTTTGGTGGAGGAGAAGGCGTCTCGATGTCGAGAGAGGTACGTGCACCATCACTACCTTTGCCGATTTTAAAAGGGAACTCAAATGGCAATTATATCCGGAGAATGCCGAGGAAGAAGCAAGGGCACGATTACGAAGGCTTAGGCAAATGGGGAGCATCCAAGACTATGTCAAGGAGTTCACTAGCTTGGTGCTCGAGATCCTCGATCTCTCAAACAAAGACTCACTCTTCAACTTCATCATTGGCCTCTAAAGTTGGGCCAAGACCGAGCTACGACGAAAGGGAGTACAAACCCTCGCCGACACCATTGCCGTGGCCGAGAGCCTCATTGACTATTCCGCCCACAAGGAGTCCAACAACGAGCCGAAGGACAAGAAGAGTGGTCACTCCAATGGTGGAAAAGATAGGAGCCCACGTAAGGAGAGCCACAAGGACGAGGACACATCGAAGCACAAAGGCTCGTCCTCATGGAGGGACAAGGACCGAGGTAGGTTTAAAGACTCTCAAGGTGCCAAGAAATCACCACCTAGCAATTGTTACATTTGTGATGGCAATCATTGGGTTCGGGAGTGCCCACAACGCCGGGCCCTTAGTGCAATCCTAGCAAGGCATCAAGAGGGAAGTGATGCCGACGAAGGTAGTGATGCCGAAAGGGACCAAGGTGCACAAATGGGATCGCTACAGCTCTTGAATGGAATCCAGTCCGCCCCAAAGACCCAAGCCAAAGGGTTGCTATATGTGGATGTCACCGTTAATGGAAAGGCCTCAAGATCCATGCTCGACACAGGTGCGTCCCATAACTTTGTCTCTTTAGAAGAAGCAAAGAGGCTTGGTCTTAGCATCGTGAAAGGGGGAGGATCCGCCAAGGCCGTAAACTCTGCCGCTCAACCCATCCATGGGTTCATTCGAGGAGTCAAGACCGTCATTGGGACATGGTCAGGGTGCATGAACTTCTCGATTGTGCCGTTAGACGACTACCCGATCATTCTAGG
Source organism: Hibiscus tridactylites (assembly GCA_958450335.1). Lineage (NCBI taxonomy): Eukaryota > Viridiplantae > Streptophyta > Magnoliopsida > Malvales > Malvaceae > Hibiscus > Hibiscus tridactylites. Next base: position 31,816,753 of record OY288267.1, on the reverse strand, counting down.
GCTCGAGTTCTTCGAGCAAGCCAAGGCAATTCCTATGCAATTTGCCAATAGCATGTGCATCACGGAGGGTGCACCATCATGTGTGGTTCCAACGATAAGGGCCACCAAGCAAGGGTCAGGAGTACTCTCCGCACTTCAACTCGAGAAGGCCATCCGAAGGGCCAAGCCGTCCAAAAGATTGAACTAAGACAAAGGGGTGACCGTGTCTGGGAAGGCCACCAAGCATGTTCGAGGGGAGAACATAGCTTCTAAGACCACTGAGGGTCAAGGTTCGAAGGGAGGGTCTTCCAACAATTTCGACAAGCTGAGGGAAAAAGCAAGGCGAGCTAGGAGTCGAGGGAAACGCTCCAGCAACACCCCTGTTCCACGAAGACGCGGCGAGGGCGTCGCGAGATCGGGTGGGGGAAAATGTCACACCCCGCCAGGTCGCGACCCAGCCAACCGAGGGGCACACCCACCAGGGTGCACCGAGCAGCCCCGAGGTGCGCCACCCAGGTGCGCTGTGCGCGCCCGAACAGCCCCACCTAGGTGCTCACGGGCCAACTTGGAGAAAATGAGATGTTATGAGCCTTTTAAGGCAAAGGTTGGTCCAAAGAAGGATCTAGAACGACCCAGAGAGCTCCAAACGTCTCCACATTATTCCGAGGGGTTCCAGAAGCTTCCACAACCATCTAGGCTCACCCGGAAGAACCTAGAAGGCTCGAGACAAGTCAGAAAGGCTCGGGACAAGTTCGGAAGGCTCGAGACAACTCCGGACATCTTCGAAACATTCTAGAAGGCTATAGATAAGTGTAGATCTATATGAGCAACTCTAGAACATTCTAGAATACCTTAAAATGCTATAGATGTATATAGATAAGTAGGGACTTATCTAGAGAAATCTAGCACCTTAGATATTTTGGGAGGAAAACTCCTAGCCGTTGGATCAAATCGATCCTAACCGTCCGTTGAGGAGGTTGGTGCCTATAAATAGGGCTACCTCCCTCATTTGTAAATCACCTAAGAAGTCCTACACTTCATACTTGTAATGCTCTTGTAAAGCTTCCGTTGCTTAATACAAGGTTCTTTCCTTGTAAACACTTTTGCTCCTTGTGTTCTTTGCTTAGCCATCGCGTTGGGCGAGAAAGGCTGACTAGCATCGTGCTGAGAGTGCTAGTGCCGCACGGATTTGAGCTTGAATGAATAAGTCCGTGACATTAGTGTGTCTAGGCAGATTATGGGGTTGGGTTATTACTGGGTATCTATGGTAGAAGATTGTGTCAACTTTGTTCAGAGATGCCATAAATGTCAAATTTATGGAAATAAAATTCATGTGGCATCTTCACCTCTTCATGTTATAACGGCTCTGTGGCCATTTGCAGTGTGGGGCATGGATGTGATAGGAGCGATTACGCCGAAGGCATCAAATGGACATCGTTTCATTTTTGTGATGATTGATTATTTTACCAAGTGGGTGGAAACTGTTTCGTATGCAAATGTAACCAGATCGACAATACGCAAGTTCCTAAAAAAAGAAATCATTTGTCGGTATGGTCTACCAGAAAGAATTATCTCTGACAATGCTTTAAATCTGAACAACCAAATGATGAAGGAAGTGTGTGAGCAGTTCAAGATAAAGCATCATAAATCAGCACCCTATCATCCAAAAATGAATGGGGTTGTCGAAGCAGCCAATAAAAATATCAAACGAATCGTGGAGAAAATGGCAATAACATACAAGGACTGGCATGAGAACTTACCTTTTGCCTTGCTAGCGTATTATACATCCGTACGAACGTCTACGGGGGCAACTCCATATTCTTTAGTTTACGAAACGAAGGTAGTATTACCGATTGAGGTTGAGGTTCCATCTCTTTGGGTCTTAATGGAACTTGAGTTGGACGAAGTTGAATGGATTCAAGTTAGATATGACCAGTTGAATATGATAGAAGGAAAAAGATTGAAAGCAATTTGCCATGGGCAGATGTACTAAAAGCGAATGATTCGAGCTCACGATAAGAAAGTCCGACCAAGAACGTTTTGGAAAGGGGATTTGGTTTTAAAAAAGTGGTTGCCTACGTAGAGGGATTTTCGAGGAAAATAGATGCCAAATTGGGAAGGACCGTTTGTTGTGAAAAAAGCTTTTTCTGGTGGGGCATTAATCTTAACCGAGATGGATGTGAATGAATTATCCAATCCTGTGAATTCTGACTCCGTGAAGAAATATTATGCTTGAATTCATTATATACCAAGAGGTGAAAACCCGAAAGGGCCCTGTTAGTAAAACAAAAAAAAAGAAAAGAAAAAAGTCAAGAGGTGAAAACTCGAAAGGGCCATGTTGGTAAAAAAGGAAAAAAGCCAAGAGGTGAAACCCCGAAAGGGCCCTATTGGTAAAAAGGTAAAGAAAAAAAGAGAAATGCCAAGACTCGAGAAGACCTTATTGGTAAATAGTGAGATGAAACCCCGCAAAGGGCGTCTGGGAATCAACAGAAGATTCAAGGTCAGAAACTCAAGAATGGTTCAAGAATGATCAAGGGAAAATCTACATGTCTTCAGATGTTGTCCAAAAACTCAAGCTTTACTAAGCAAAGGTCATTATCAGAAAAGATTCTTGAGCGAAGTAGCAATGGAGTCCTCACAATTGATATTTAAGGGCATTTTCTTTCTTTCTTTTGTTTTTTTGTTTCCCTTTGACCTTTGTTGTCTTATACATTTGATCATCATCTGTCAAGACTCAGACCATTTTGTTCAATAAGAGGAAATTTTCAATTTTCTTGCTACTTGCGTTTCCTTGCACTTGCCATTGGGATATTTGTGCATTCTTTGTTTAATTGGTAAACTCGTTGCTTTACCTAATGAGGTTTACAATATGTTTTGATGTTCGATGCATTACTAAAAAAAGATTTTAGAATACAATAATGCTAGAAAATGCTCACGAACACCATTTCTGATAAATGGAAAGAAATAAATTCAAGAGGCATGATTTGAGGCAGAAAGAAAAAGTACAAGGACTTTGATCTCAACGAAAACAAATTCAGAACTTAAAATACATATAATTTTCATGCATTTAGAATAGTAGAGCATTTTGCATGTAAGATAAATACATTAGAAACATGTGCATTTTTTTTATCAGGACATGTTGACAAGAATGTTACTAATCACCTTCAAGACGAAGAGCCATGATTCGCCTTCAAGATGAAGTGTCGTCAAAGTGCCTTTAAGATGAAGTGTCGTTATATGCTTCCAAGAAAGAATGTTGTTAATCGCCTCTAAGAGGGAATACTATGATTCGCCTTCAAGATGAAGTGCCTTCAAGATGAAGTGTCACCAGTTGCCTTCAAGATGAAGTGACACCAATCGCCTTCAAAATGAAGTGCCTTCAAGATGAAGTGTCACCAATTACCTTCAAGATGAAATGCCACCAATCACATTCAAGATGAAGTGTCACCAATTACCTTCAAGATGAAATGCCGCGATTTGTCATCAATTGCCTTCAAGATGAAATGCCGATGTATGCTTCCAAGAAGGAATGCTGTTAATCGCCTTCAAGAGGGAGTGCCATGATTCGCCTCCAAAAGAGAGTGTTATTATCACTGGAAAAATTGTTGCTTCTGGTCTTTGCTTCATTCCTCTCATTCGAGCAATTAGCAAAGAGAGGCAACTGTACACACCAATTTTTACTTAAGGCCTAACGTACAGCCCGAATACGGTCCAACAGGCTTAATAAAATCCAAAAAATAAGGAAAAAGAAAAACCCAAACAATAAAAATTATGAAAAATTCAGGAAAAATGGAAAATAATGCGAAAATTTTAAAAAAACTAATCTCACTTTGAAAATTTTAGTCTGCCGCCCGTAAGAGTCCACAACCATGAGGACTCATCTACTTGCTCAACAATCTCGTTTCTTGCGCTCTACACATATATTCTAGCTTATCCCAATGGTTCCCCTATGAATCCGAGAAGAAAAGACTTGAAAACCCTAATCTCGGCCTATAAATAGAAACTCCGAAAATCTGAGAAGGCATAGAGAGAAAATTTTGATAAAATCAGAAAAAGGGCTAGTGAATCTAGTGGAAAATTTGAGCGAAGTTGAGAAAGCAAGGAGAAGAAAATAACATCGTTTCACGGCAGCCGGCGAGATCGAAACGGTGGAAGAGCCCACGAGTTCGTCGGAGTTAACATATCCCGAAAGTAGTCTGATCCAACAACGAATCAACGAGTTAGAGAAAGGTATGCCTGTAACTTGAATTTTAGATTTGTTCGACTTGATTCGTGCTTGAAAAAACAACTTTGAGTTTGATTTTCAAAGGAAAAATAAATAAGAGGAGAGCAAAGGATGAAAAGAAATAAAAAATCCGTTGTTTTGTCCCTTGTTGCTCTGTATAAAAAAAATGAATAAAGGTAACCCGATAGCCTCTAAAGCTGCGTAAACAATAGAGGACTATTAAAACCAAAAAAATGAATTACTCTCCTCTTAAATGCCTGACAGCTCATTTAGTGAGCATTGAAAATCACACTAAGAAAGGGAAACACGCAATGGCTCTGCACATTTTCATTTCAACTTTTAGGAGAAAATTCCACCTTAGTCCTCCCTTTATTTTAAGTCATTTTTTCTTTTAGATTTTAATTCTTTTAATTAATTAAGTTTCATAATTAGTTGTTTTTTTACCTTTTAAGATTAGTTTCTTTTCATTAGATCATTAAATTGCATGATTAATTATATAATTAGTTAATAAATTTAATTAATTTTTTATGGATGATTAAATATTTAATTGAATTTAAAATTGAGTTTAATTATAAATTAGTCTTAAAATTGTGTGAATAATGTGATTTGGTCTTAAAATATGTTCGATTAATAATTCGCTTAATTTGAGATAAATTATGATTTGACTTAAGGTTATGATCTTCAATTAAAATATTAATTTTCCGTTTGTTTTTTATATATCATTTTTTAGCATGTTTAGTTTTTTTAATTTATTCGATTTATTTGTATATTTTCTTCGTGTATAATAGTGCTATTAACCCTGTCTTTGAAGCCTTTTAGACAACACAACCCCTTTAGGTACCAATCTTGGGCGTTGTGGGGGTGCTATAACCTTCCCCACACGTAACTGACTCCCGAGCCCAACCCGACTCTGGTTCAGATGCAGACCGGTTCTACAGGTTTTCGGTCATACTCAATCCAAAATGACCGATGGCGACTCCAAACAATGACGAGCCTATGAAGGCCCAACCAATTTCGGCGATGACAATAATATTAATCGAGTTAAACTCAATCAACAATCTTTAGATTAATTCAATCCCTAATAAATTATTAAATTTGTTTTTTTATTATTTAATCATCACACAAATGTATGATGGATGATTGAATTTTTCTACAAATAAAATATAATTGTTTCGTACAACCGAAAAATCTTTATGAAAAATGTAGCGGTTTTACATTTCATTTTGAAGAAATAACTAAGAAGGTTTCACTGATTTCAGTCAAAATGAAAACATACACTGAATTCTAGCATCATTCCAAATGCTAATGCATTTTCTTACTTAATTATGAATTGAAACCCCCGTGGGATACCTCTTCAGACCTCACCATCCCACAGTTCCTCGACGCTTCTATAAGCCCCTAACGTTTCGTGCACGAAAACGTAGGGTTGGATCAGCCTCTCCTGGAACAAAATACAAAAAAAGAAAAAGAAGCATGAAATCTGTAGTACAATTGAATTCAACTAACATATGTATGGAACTGAACTAATATACATAGCTTGCCTGCTCTATTTCGGAAAACTTGGCGAACAAGTCTTCGGGTATGGACCAGTCGAAAACATCGAAGTTCTGTTTGATCCTCTCTTCGTTTGTGCTCTTAGGCAAAATACTGTGACCCATTTGCAGACCCCAACGTAGAGCAACTTGAGCAGGGGACTTCCCCAATTTCTCTGCAACCATATTCAGCACTGGATGCTTCAGGACTTCTTTCTTCACCGTACCCGTGCCCGGGGAACCCAAGGGCGAGTACCCCTGAAACAATGGCAAGTAATGAACATTCGTAAATCGTTGTTACTAATTCGAATCGAGTTGGTTGCTTTCGTTCATCTATGTATTCATGGGGTTCATACTCACAGTTAAATGAATTCCCTTGGATTTACATAATGCATGCAGTTTAGGCTGTTGGCATACGGGATGACATTCAACTTGAACCACGGCGGGAGGAATGCGAGCCACCTCCAACAGATCTCTAACCTTCTTGGAAGAGAAGTTGCTTACTCCGATAGCTCGAGCCTTGCCGGAGTCATAGAGAGCCTCCATCGCTCTCCATGTAGCCGGTATGTCAGGTTGTGTTAGGTCCTTGTGCTCAAAGCCAACTGCCCCCTTTCTCATGCTGACGGGCCAATGAATCTTCCAATGTTCAAGATTCGCCATTTTTAGTAAGAAAACATTTGCAAAAATTGAAATAGGTTTGCCTTTATACTTACTAGATATAGATCTACATACTCCAGCTGCAAGTCCTGCAAAGTACCATTCAATGCCTCCACTACATCCTCCGGTGCATGGTTAGTGTTCCTGAAGAAAACACAGTAAATTCAGACAAAACACACTTTCGAAATGGTATTCGAAATCGAGACAAACCATAGCTTGGAGGTGATCCAAAGCTCTTCACGTTTCACCACACCATCATCAAAGAGCTTCTTTAGAACAGGACCAATCTGCATGAGAAAATCGAATCATCGAAAATTAAGGCCTCGAGTTATGTATGTAGCTACGTCGAACCCCAAAACTCGAGTCACTTACAAAATTACCTCTTTTTCGTTCGCATAGACTTGAGCACAGTCGATATGCCGGTATCCATGCTGCATTAAAACATAGGAATAAAAAACATAGCTAGAAAATTTTGGGCCGAGAACTGGAGAGGAAAGGAAAGAAAGTAAGAGAAGACAGCATGGAGATTGAGTAGAGATGAGAGGTTGTACCTTAATGGCAATGGCGACGGCATTGCCGACAACGCCGGGAGCAGCCTGCCAAGTTCCGAGGCCAACAGAGGGAATCTTAGCCCCAGTATTGAGCTCAAAATATCTAACTGCCTGAGCCATTTTCACCACACAATCATGTTATCTAGGGAGTCTTTTTTATAGAGAGTAGAGATGGCAACAAAAGGAGGTTGGGAAAATGAAGTTAAAGAATGAGACGCAGACATACATTTTGCGAAGTTAGTACAGATAACATAGTTTATCTATTCGGGTCGACGTAAATTATGATCACCAAACATTTTCATCCTAAATGCAATGACAAGACATTATATTTTCAAAGAGAAAATTTAAGTTCGAATTTTAGAAATACATTATTGACTAACTTATCAACCACAAAATAATAATTTTAAAGCTTGAAGGGATATTTTTGTCAGTAAATTCGTACTAAATAATTAACTTAGTCTTTCTATAAAAAGTGCACCTAATCTGACTTTAAAACTCTTAGATCACGTTAATTTAATTCTTTGACTATCTATGACTGTTAATGTGTTGATGTGATCGTTAATAACGCTGACATGACAGCCTACATGTGAATAAGAACGTGACAAAAGGGCAATTAGAAAGTTGATGTCCTTACACTTTAGGTTAGCATAAGAATTTTTTCTATCAAAGGCGGCTTTCAATAATTTTTGAGTTACTTTAATATTTTTCACAAATTTTTAAATCAAATCAAGGCTTAAAAAATTATTTTCACTCAGTTTAGATCAACAAATAAACTTCAAATGGAACCATTTGAACTGGAGATCGATAAATGTTATTGTAGGAATTTTTTCCATCCACCCTCAAAGTGGATGAAATGCAATACTCAATGCATTTGGGTGTCCAACATTTTGTATAGAGACTACGGACTACCAAAATTGAAATACGAATCGAGGATCTCGATGATTATTATTATACGCAACCTAAAATTTAATGACATAAAAATACGTCATCTAAAGTTGTTTTTTATAAATTAAAAAATATTAAGTAATCGAATATACTTGATTTCACCATAAATGCTTTTCACAATATGTATACCACAAATGTTTTTCACAATATGTATACCACAAATGCTTTTCACATTTTAAAGTCTTTAAACCTTATGTCTCGGATATTTTATGTTCACGAGTGATCAATTGCTAATGGTCCCATACACGAGTGATAAATAAATGAATAAAAAAAAAAGCACGGTCCCATACACGTGTGAGTTGTGAATGCTTACCGCAAAAAATTATTTTATTTTGGCTTAAATACACATTTGGCACCTAAATTAAACACTTTCTTCCATGTTGGTATTTAAAAAAGATTTTGCTCTCAAGCTGGTACCTGAACTAGACACTTTCTTTCAAGTTGGTACCTAAAGAATTTTTGTTCTCAAGTACCAACTCGAACTTCAATTTCACTCATTGTTTTAATTTTTATTAACAATTTTAGTCTACAAAACTTATATATTCTATCAATTTGATCATAATTCAAAACAATTCAATAAATTTAATCTTTCATATTTAAAAATTATAACAACTTAGTCGTTTTTACGATACTGTCAAATCAAAGGAGTCTATCGATTAAAGCAAAACTTGGATAACTGAATTTTACGATAAAACAACAAGTTACTTTTGAACTTTTATTATACCAGGAAAGTACTATAACATTTATAGGAGAATAACAAGCAATTTAGGAGAATAACAAAGAGTAAATTGATAGAGTTTTTAAATATAGAGGGTTATATTTATTGATTTGTTTCGAATTGGGATCAAATTGATAGAATATATAAATTTTGTATCTATGTGAGAGACGGTGTTTAGTTCAAATACCAACTTAGGAACAACAATTCTTTAAGTATCAACCTGGAATAAAATACCCAATTCAAGTACCAATTCAAGAACAAAAATTCTTTAAGTAACCACTTATAAAAATGTGTTTAGTTTAAATATCAAATCTATATTTAAACCTTTTATTTTTCCTCTCCCAGGTAATGTTGGATTATGCACAGAACAACATGCGTTGTGATAGCAGCCTTGCCCCAACTATTTGATACTAATTTTATATTTTTTATATAATAGTGGTATTTAATTTTTTAATGTAAACCTTGAGTTTCGAACCACATAAAATAAGAAATAAATAAGTATTTTTAATTAAGATTGGTTTTAGACATGTTTAATAAGTTCGATCGCACATGACCTAAGAATAAGGCCCTAAATGAGTTCTCTAACAGGTATATATTTTTAAAATATACTGTGAAATATATAATAATTGTTTTTAAAAAATCTTAATCTAAGCATTAATTGTAACTAGTAATGCTCAATTCCATTAACTTTTTAAATGCGACAATTGCATATAGTCTTATTGGCTACTCTTATTATTGTTGCCTATGAAGAACAGAGCTTCTTAAAATTGAAGTTTGTGAAATTATACATATGGACAACTAGGGGTGATATCGGAAACAGTGTAATTGGGCTTGGCTCGGGCTCGAGGCTCGCCAAGCTCGGAATTTTAGGCTTGAGCTTGGCTCGAAAACAATACTATTGGGCTCAAAGCTCGTCAGGCTCGGCTCGGCTCGAAATGAAAAATTTTGCTATAGTTTTTTTTTTATAAAAGATTCATTAAAAATCTCTTTCATAACCAACACTAAAACGAAATATAATGACCGAAAAGGGGAAAAAGTGCCAAAAAATTAGATTAATCCAAATAATCAGTAAATATTCTTATAATACAAACACATAATTAAAGAAATTACAAAATCAAATAACAACCAACTAATGAAAGAAAATACAAATACATAATTTATTTTAGTGCATATGTAGATTTCGAGCATGTTCACGAGCTTTTCGAGCTGAGTATGGGTAGGTTCGACACGGCTTATTAAGGTTTCGAGCCGAGCCCGAGCCCGAGTCGAGCTCATTCGAGCCGAGCTTTGACCGAGCCGAGCCTGAGTAGCTTGCGAGTTGGTCAGGCTCATTATCACCCCTATGAACAACTATGCCGCATGAAAGGCTAACTGGACTTATTTTGATGGGAATCAAGAATGATCTTTTGAAAGAAATTGACATTGAGAGTGTTGTAGATAATTTTGCTTCAAAACATGCAAGAAGAACAACACTTTTTCAGTAAAAATGTTAGATTTTTAAATGTTTGTAAGTTATTTTTATGTTGATCAAGAGAGTAATCTAACATTTTTGTATTAAAATAATTTTATTTTAAAAAATGTTATACTTATTTCATAATATAAATTAATGGCTCGATTTTAATAAATTGACATGACCTCTTAAATGTTTGAGCCACCTATATCCTTAATCACTTGACCAATTAATGAATATTACGACCAATTATATTTTTTAAATAAGGTAAATTAAGTGTCACATTTTAATAATTTGACATTACCCTTGTCGCTGACACCTTCATTAGTCGTCCACCCTTCAATGGTGTTCTTATTTATATTGGAATAAATTATTTGTCTACCCTTTAATACTTTCACGCTTATAATTGTGAACTTAAAGATAATTTTCTTATGAAAATCGGCAGTTGGTGATGGTCGACTACGATAGAGAAGAGATCTACGGTGATAGACAAGGTAATGAGCTTCGATGATTTGGGAGCTTTTTAAATATCAAAGTTTTAAGGTTTTTTGAAAACAATTATTGATTTTCTGATTTTTTAAAACAAAGATTAAATGAAAGTTAATAAATAAACTACGTGTGTAATGATTGAATGGCGAATTTTTTAATGATCGTTGACTAATTTTTTTTAAAATAATTATAAAATAAAACATTAAATAACTATTTAAGTAAAAAAAAACTTAAACACTCATCTAAAAATATATAGTTTGAGTACCTTACCATTAAACCTTAAAAGAATTACGTTGGAATCGGATCAGATCTAAAACTGACAGGTCCGGATATTATTTAAACCAGGTTCATGGTTATTAAGGCACATAGCCCAACAGTAAGCACTATGGTTCATTGGAAAGCTAGTCTGTTAGCTTGGTCAAAGGCCTACTCATTAGGCCTAATATTGAACCTCATCCTTCTTCTCTCTTCGTCTCCAAAGAAAAGCTCGACACCCATGGCCCAATCACATATTTTATGTGAACCGTTTGTTTATTAAGTTAAATAAATGAATATAAATAAAATTTTTATATTTATTTAATAAACGAATAAACACAAATAAAAGTGTATCAGCTCGTTTATATTCACAAATAAATTCATTTGTTGATTCATTTGTAAGTTCGTTTATCAACTCGTTTACTCACTTTCCCTTTTCTCTTATTTTTTACATTTTAAATGTTGATGGAGTTAAGACTAAATTAAACACAAGATGAATTTTAAATTTAAACTATAAAGCATGAGGAGCTTATTATAATAGCATAATTTCATCATTTTGTTAAGTAAAAATGTTCACGAGCATTGAACGAATATGTTGGCGAACATATTAATGAAGTTGTTCACGAGCGCTAAACGAACGAACACGAACACCTTAAAAAACAAATAAACGAACACAAACATAATATTAAAATTTTAAATGAACATGGAATGCACATGAATACCTTAAAAAGTAAATAAACGAACACAAACACAATTTTATTCATTCAAACTCGATTCATTCACACCCTTTACTAATATTTTATTGAACTTTTCTTGAATGGTCTAAAAATGATTACAAAATAGTATTTGTTAATATATATCTTAACACTTTAACAATGCATATACACATTAGACAAAACGATAAACATTTATTATCCTCGAAAGGAAAAAGAATAATTGTATAGCAAGCCCCAAATGTTGGAATTGAGTCAGTAAATTACTAGTATTATTCTAATCCTGTTTTCCGTTAATCCCTATGTCATTAATGAAGGAATTTAATTGGAATGATAATGGACATTTAATGCATTTTTCCCTCTTTTTGCCTACCAATTTTATCTTTTTCTAGTTCATTTCTGTTAAGTCCATAATGAGATGTGGTATATGGTGTGTGTCTTGTTTTAAATCGATAAAATAACATATTTAGTCCTAAAAATTTATAGACTATGTTAATTTGATTTTAATTTTAAAATGTGCATCTTACAATATCACAACGTGTTAATTTCATCTTAAATCTAAAAACAAATATATATATATATAATATTATTAAAAAATTAAAATTAGAACTAAATCAATGTAATGTGTGAATTTTAAGAACTAAATATATTATTTTACTAATTTAAAAAATAACCACGTTATCTCTCTTTATTCACTTATAGATATGGAACAACAAAAACAAAATCGATAAGTCAAAAGATCACTTTATAACTTTAATAATTGGTTTACTAAAAGAGTAAAACATGGTATTCAGGTGACTATTTATGTAATTTACCCTTAAAATGTACCAGTGTAGAATCTGACTTATAATTTTAGGACATATGATGAAATTAACCCAAAGTAAAAAAAAGTTCATTTAGTTAGTACTCTGTCAGTCACTTCCCTAGTCTAGAACCCACTATTCACTAACCTAAAGGCTAAAGCGTTCTCTTTCTCTTTCTATTCATCGAATCAAGGCCATCGGTTATAAACTATGATCTGCTAAGCTAATAAAAATTTCTGGGTATTTCTTAAATCACACGATTTTTGATTTTTTCTTTCAGTTTGGTCCAACTCAAAAATCCCCCCACTTCCATTTACCTTCTTAAAATGTTTAACGAAAAACGAAGCTGATTTGAGTTCCCATTAATGGAAGCAGTTTAAGATTCTTGGGTTTCTTTCCCTCCTTCGATTTTAGGGTTGGGACCTTTAGCTTGAAGGAAGAGAATGAAGGAGTTGATCGGGAGTCCAGGAACTTTGAGTGGGTTAACACTAAGGATAACCCAATGTGCATTTGCTGCTTCTTCTATTGCACTCATGGTCTCCGCCTCTGATTTCTCTACCTACACTGCTTTCTGGTACTTTGATGTTTTTCCTTGTTCTTCTTTTGAGTTTGCTCTCAAGCTTTACACTGTTAATTTTAGTTAAAATTATTTGTTTGAATCGGATGAATCTAAGCAAACATTAGCATGAATCGTGGGAAAAACTGTGGATGAGATTGACCTTGCATCTTATAAGGTGTTATTTGTGCTATTTAGTAAATGACTCGCAGCTTGTTTTGATACTCTAGTATTCTGGTTTGGGTTTATTGGATGATATTTAAGGTCTAGATTTCTAGGTTTGGAATGTGCTTGAGGAGGGCGTTTCTGTCTTAGTTTAGCTCGATTTGTCCCGAGGTTTTTATGACTTGTCATATGCCGTTGGGAAATTAAGGTTTAATGTTAGAAGTATGAGAATTTTCTACCTTCGGTTTGTATTGGCTGTTGGATGAGAAACAGAGGCCTTGAATTATTCTTTCAGATAAATGTGCAGGTTATAGCATAAACATTTAGCCTATCAATTTTGCCGAAAGCGGGTATTAAGCTGAATACAAAGTTCTATAAATTAGCATCTGGTTAAGCCGAAAGGAATCATCTATCCTGCACAGTGGAGCCAAAGAAAACATAGACATGTCTGATTTGTGATATTTGGAGCTTGGTCGTTTGAAGGGTATTATTGTTCTTGTAATACTGAACTTTGTTTAGAACTGAGTGCTTCTATTATTGTTCTTGTAATAAGGGCAGGAAAATGAACAGAATTCTATGAAGCTTTTCAGCCACTATGCCTAGTGCAATAATGGCAGTTCCTGAACCTTTGTTTTAAGATTTGTGCCTGCTAATAGTGACAGTCTAACAGAGCTATTCATTTGTTTGAATGGCATTTAAGAGGCATAGGTATATATAGGTTTGAATAAACTTGAGTGCAGAGTTCGACTGAAACCGTGTAATCCTGAGTCTTCTTTATGCATATCTGATCTTCTAATGTTCTGTTTAGTTGGTGCTTTTACGTTGATGGGATTTGCTTCATAAGTCTTTTTGGAAGTCTCGCTGATTTTGGTTTTCTTTTGTGAAAATGCTTTTTTTCACTAGATATAATATAGCATTTAAGCTCATCTCCCATGCTTCTACTTCCTAGATAAAGTGGCTCTGGATCTTATAGTTGCTGTTCTAATTTTCATCATACTATATCCCTGGGAACGGAGCAAATTGGTTAGGTTGGATGGGTAGGCAAGAGGTTAAATTAGAACAGAAATGCACTATAATTGTTATCTTCTGCGGTTTTTATGTTTATTGTGCTCTCTTTTCAGCTATTTGATTGCATCTATGGGGCTTCAACTGCTATGGAGCTTTGGACTTGCATGTCTTGATATTTATGCTTTGAGGAGAAAGAGAGATCTTCATAATCCAGTTCTAGTGAGCCTATTCGTTGTAGGTGATTGGGTATGAGGCTGTTCTCTAAGAATCCTCTCTAATCTCCTTTAGTCACTAAATGGATGCATTGAAAATGATTTAAATCGGGTTTTCGACCATATATTTCCTGCTAGATGCGGTTTTTGTCATATTCCACATTAGCTATCCCATATTTTCCCCATATTCTTCATGTTAAGGTCATCTATGATCCCACAATTGGTTTACATGGCTGTTAAGTCGTATTTTTATTCTATACAAAACAGCCTTTCCATATATTTATATTGCAAGTTTCTATGGTGCATTTTGTGTGATCTTTTCTTTATTTTGATCTGCACGACTCAAACTTCTTTGTTTTCAGTCAGTTGTTCTTACATGGACCTTAATTCTGTGAACAACTCTTCAGCTGGAATTATTCGTCACCTGGCTAATCCTCTTCTTGAATGTACAGGTTACGGCTATGTTATCGCTGGCAGCTGCATGTTCATCAGCTGGTGTTATAGTCCTGTATGCAAGAGACTTGGGTTTCTGCAAGCCTCAAAGTCATACCCCATGCAAGCAATACGAAATATCGATCATTTTGGCATTTATCACTTGGCTTCTAATCGCTATGTCATCTCATGTCATGTTCTGGATCTTAGCCTCTTTCTAGAGGACTAAGGGTTTCCCCTACAAGCACATAACAGTTTCTCCTATTTGACATGTATATCCTTTTTGCTTTTCTTCCCCTTGTTAATTTTTGACAATGTTGGAGAGTTGGAGAATTGGAGAAATTTTGCATGTTCCTTTGCACATTAAGAAAATTTGTTTTAGGATTCGATTTCATTCAAATGCTACTTGTTCTCACCCTAATTTCCAACAATTAACTGACCATCTTGTCAAATCCTTGTGGATCTTTTGAGGCTTTCTGGGATTTTTTTATTAAGTCTTGAATGGAAAGGAATGTGAACCCTTTTATTAGAGTGAGTCTACGGTACAATAGTCTAATTTAAGGTAAAAAAATGACACAACCAGAATGTTATCTGAATGTATTTTGGTCCGTGCATGTAATAACTTGGGTTGGAATCGAAATGTTAGAAAACAGAGAGCCTAAAATGTTACTCGCGCATTGAATCAAAATGCACGACAGAATTGAAATATTACCTCACATACAACTAGAATGTCCACGTATAACTGAAAATGTTATATCTTTTTTTAGCCGTTTCAACCCTTCAGATCCTCAGACTCCCCGCTTTTATTACGTATTCTAACAGACATAGAATTTTTGTCTAATGTTTGAATTGTATCAAGTTTGACCAACAACACCCATCAAGCTTACTCCTACATTGGAGTTGCTGGCTTGGATTTAATATAAGCAAATCTTACAATTTTCCAGGGCATTTGATCATCCTGAAGAAAACATTGATAATAATTAGAAAGAAAAGCAGAAAAAAAAGGTAAAATAGACAACCAAATGGCAACATTTCAAGTTCCGACTTTGTGATCACATGACAATCTCCGGCTTCAAAATACTAGACTTTATCTCCTTGTGAGGCAGGACAACACCTCCATTGCTGTAAACTTCATCTCCGAAATGAACATCTTCTCCTAAGATTGTCATGTTCTCCAACCGCGCCCACCTTCCGACAGTGGAATGCCAGCCAATAATGCTGTTGGAGACACAAGCATGCTTCTTGATACGAACTCCGCGCATTATAGAACAGCGTGATAACCTTACCCCTGACTCGATTACACATCCAGGGCCAATGGCTACATCAGGTCCAATGAGGCAGCCATCGCCAATTACAGCGCTCTTATCCACCAAAACATTCCCGATGAAGTGAGATCCAGATGCCAATTCCGCAGCGGATTTTTTACGCAAAGAGTCTAAGTAAAATCTGA
The DNA here is from genome assembly GCA_958450335.1 of Hibiscus tridactylites. NCBI lineage: Eukaryota > Viridiplantae > Streptophyta > Magnoliopsida > Malvales > Malvaceae > Hibiscus > Hibiscus tridactylites. The sequence continues at coordinate 31,800,613 of OY288267.1, read as the reverse complement.
GGCCAGTAATATAATCCTTTGGTTGTCCAATGTCCATCCAGAACCCAGGTAGCACCATTGCATAAAGCTTATTGGCTGCAGCAATATTCGGGAAGACTTCTTTCTCGATCGAGGTGGGTCTCAGTTCAATTCGGTCAAGAACGGATGGGTTCAACAAGTAAATCCCAGCATTAATTTTGTTACCGACAAATATCTTTGGCTTCTCAACGAAACTTTCAACTTTGCCAGTAGTTTCATCCATAACTACAACACCATATTTTGATGGCTCATCCACCTTGAAACACAAGAAAGACCCTTTCACTTTCAGTAAGGCAAAACAGTCTAGTACGATTAAGAACACGAATGCTAAACACCGTATATCGCTTTACCTTGGTCACCATAATGGAAGCTTCCCCTCCATGACCCTTGTGAAAATGTATCATCTCTTTCAGCGGATACTCACTTATAACATCACTATTGAGGACAAAGAACGGCTCACCAGAGCCGTCGATCAACTTGTCTCTAGCCAGAGCAAGAGGACCTGCCGTGCCGAGCGGTTCAGTCTCTTGCGAGCACGTGATTTTAATGTCGAGCTTCTTCTCAAACTCTTTCAGGAAATTCAACACAACCTGCAGCAACATTAGGATGGAGCATTACAAAAACTAAACATCAAGAAAAAAGCAATGACAAGATGGCATCAAAATGAAATTTTGCAGCCTAGAAGGACACATTTTCTATGGTACCTCTGGTTGGTAATTGATGGCCAAAACCACTTCAGTAACGCCAATAGCTTTCAGAGCTTCAATCTGATAATAGTATAGCAAGACATAAACTCTATATAGTACATAAAATCACCAAAAATAATAATTCTCAATACATTACAGGATTATCTACAAATTCAATAAGGCATATGGAATCACAATTCACAACAACAAATCAGGGAAAATTTAGAGAATGAAAACCTGGTGCAGGATCATGGGTTTGTTAGCAAAATCCACCAGGGGCTTTGGGACGCTAAGAGTCAAGGGTCTCAATCGTGTTCCGAATCCACCGACGAGGATGAGTGCTTTCATCTTGATAACTCACGAAATATGTGTATTTCCTGTAAAATACAAATCCCATAAATCATAAATAACAAAAATAGGAAAAATTTGATCGTAGATGGATCTAAGGTGGCGGAGACATTGGAAAAAGAGAGGGACTTGAACCAGACTTACGGAGGTGGGGTTGATCAGAGTTTGGTCGGAAGAGCTGTCGGGTTGTGACAGTGATCTTACCGGTCTTTTAACTCTGATTCTCAGAATAAATCTGAGAAGAAAACTGGATGGAAATCAATGCTGCAATGGGTTCTTCGTCCCAGAAAAGCAAGCCTTTTTATGCTTTGATGAATTTCCGAGGCCCTTGCCACCCCACGCCACGTGGGCTAGTGTAAATGTGTTATAAGTGTTTTTTTTTTCTTCCGTTAGTTTTGCCCTAATTAATTGAATAGATTCGCGTCACATACATAATTTTAGTGAATACATCTTCTATCGAATTTTTTTTACATATATATAAAATTTTGAACTCGAGACTTGTTAAAAATAGTCTATTTTCTTCACATAATTATAATTATTTTTGAAAGAAATTATAATTACAAATAGGCTTAAAGTATACCGCCTATACGGAATAAAAATAAAATTTAAGAAACTATATTATATCATCGACTCTTTTTCGTCAAAATGAGACAGTTAGAAGTACCACGTAGCACAATTTAAGTGGCTAAATTTTTTATTAATGATTAGATAAAATAGGTAACTTAACTAAACGTTAGGGACAAAACGTCTAAAAAAAACTAAACGTTAGGGACAAAACGTCTAAAAAAAACTAAACGTTAGGGACAAAACGTCTAAAAAAACTTTAAAAGACAACTAGATATAAATAGTACACTTTAGTTGCCAGTTGAAGATGTAAGCCTTATAAATAATTACAAATTTGTTATAAATAGTATTTGTTATTTATGTATGTTTCTTCCTATTAGAATTATGTGTATTAAATATTTAAAATTTATTATTATTAGAATTCTGTATATTATATAATTATGATATATTTTGTTATTTAGAATTTTGATGTTCATTAAAATTAATGTTTTACGTGATATGTATTCCTTTTGTTTATGAATATAGAGCTTAGAGAATCATTATAATTTTATATTTAAGAAGATATGTAATTTTATATCTTTATTCTCCTATCACTTGTTACTTGTTTTATTTTATAACAAATTCAAATTAAAATATCATAATGATTAAGTGGATCAATCGAATCGAAAATGGTCAAGAGTGGGTAAATTGATTTTTTAAAATTGAAGGGAGTGAATTGTGTAACACCCGAGTTTGGGGGTCGGGTGGAAATAATAATAAAATAATGTTTTGGAGTTTTGGTTTTATAATTAAAATAATAATATATTATTTTAAGCCTTTATATTTCCAAAACAAACCTTTTGTGTTGGGCTCAAATTGATTTGGGAATCAAATTCCATGGATTTTAATTGTTAATGAGATTGCCATCTCATTAATGACAAAACTGTAAATAAACCAACTTTCAAATTAAAACCCATTTTTTTTATTAAAAGTCCATTTTGTCATCTTCTTCACTCACCCTTTCCCCCATTTTAACGACATGAGAGCTCCATCCTCTATAGTTACTATTCCATCCCCTTTCTTCTTCATCTTTGGGACTTTTTGAAAGGTAAATATATCTTTGACTTGGCCTTGGTTTCCTTTACATTTTGGTACCATTGGATTTCATAAAAACTATGTATTTTGTAATTTGAGTTTTTCAAAGTTTTGGTTAAAGGTTGGAGCTTTGTGAGTCTTTATCAAAGATTTTGGTTTAATGTTGATAGATAAGTTGTTTATGAACCATGGGGTCCAACATATGTGATTTTTAAAGTGTTTTATTGAGATCCTCGGATTTGGGTTTTAATGGGTTTTTAGAAGGGTTTTAATGTTGTTTTTGGGTTGCTTTATGTTGGAAATTGAGGGCTAAGGTTAGTATGATAGTTGGAGGTTGTTTTGGAATCATTTAAGAGTGTTAAAGAGATTGAAATCCTGAGTTTTGGATTGGGTTTAAGGGCTGCTCGGGTTTGATGTTTTGGGGGTTGTTCATAGCTTGAAAATCTTGTGTTTGATGCTTAAGTAGTGTTCCGGGTTTGCTACATTGATGTATGGACTAATTCGAGGTTGTTTTGTTTGTGTTGAGTTGATTAGAAGCAAGAGTTTGTGTTGGTGAAGCATCAGGAGTGAATCCGGAAGCTTGAAGGTCTTGGTTGCTTGGTTGTTGAGCTTGGAAGTGAATGTGAGTGGTTAAATGTGTTTTAAATGATTTTGAGTATTTGGTTCAAGCATGTGGACTAGGTTGGGCTTGGTAGACCCACCTAGAGTTGAGATTAGAGTGGTAGCCTAATCCCAAACTATAGTTAGAGACTATGGTTGATCTTTGAATGTGTTTATGCCTCATGCTTGATTGTGATTATGTTGGCTATGTATATGGTATTATACATGTATATTGAGGCTTGGATTGATGCATTGATATATGCATGTGGATTGTGCATGATGTTAATCATGGTGAGTACGTGCTAATCACGGAAATGGTTATGAATGGATATTGTGGATTGTGTTTAGTATTGACACTAATATGCTTGGGTACAAATGATCAATCATTAGGATGTTAGCGTGCACACGAGAGTCAAATGTACGCGTGGTCTTGGTGATGGTAGTCATCAAGATAGAGTACGGGTTCGCCCAGAAAACCTTCTTATATATATGTTAGTCGATGATAAGTGTAATCCCATCGACGGGGCGTGAGGATGAGTGGAATCCCCTCCGCGAGAACGATGATGAGTAATCCCACCGCAAGGTAATGGTTGTGTTGGATGTGAGTTCCAACGTGTTATCCGTGTATTCGAGTCATAGCTAGGTGCCAATATGAGTTGATATGTGTACCAATACGATATGAAATGTGATTCCTATATGGATTATTATATGTGTTTACGTATGATGAGGATTTGAGCTTTTTGAGCATGGCATAATATTGAATATATGTTCATGCATCATGTGTATTCTTGGCTCATGTGGATCGAAGGTAAGATCATACATTCTACCTTGGTTGTGCTCGTGCTTGGACCCTGCATTGTCGAGGTTTGTTTTAATGAGCTTACCCTCACTAAGCTTTATGCTTACGCTCTCTTTTATTCGACAATGCAGATCCATAGTTCGTGGGTTGCTAGTGCAAGAAGGGGCCTCCAAGTGTGCTTTGTGGTGCTACCTTGGCTATCAAGTATGGATTTTATATTATATGATGTAATGGTCAAGCAATGGGACATGTATATATTGTTTGAGCCTTTGAAGTATGTTGGTGTTGGTTGTTTAGGAGCATGTTAGACTCCTATAAATGTTATGTTGTTTGGGCTTTTGGATGCCATGTTTGGTTTGTAAACCATGTTTGAATTGCCTACCTTGAATGCCTAAGTGTATGCCTTGTTGAAGCATGTCATCTTAATTGCCATGTATGATCCTTTTTAATTGGATGTCCCCATCTTGTATCCTTATGTGTTTTGAGTATGTTTGCAATAGGGTGCATGCCTCTAGAGTGTGTTTGTATGTTATGTATGCCTCTTGGGGCCGTTAAGGGCGATTGGGATCATTTAGAGATGTTTAAAACTGATTTTGGGAATTCACAGAAGCAAGTGTTTCGAAACGGGTGGTGCTGTTTCGGAACGAGTGTGGTTCTAGGGCCCCCGTATCGAAATGCGTTTCAGTACGTTTTGGCTACTATGAGCCCCTGTTTCGATACGAGTTTCGAAACACTTTGGCTACTGTAATTGCCTGTTTCGAAACGGGTATCGAAACGCCTAGGCAAAATGAGACCCTGTTCCGAAACGGGGTGGATGCGTTTCGGTACGGGTGTCTGGCTTTTTAAATTGGAGCCCGTGTTTCGAAATGGGCTATGTTTGTTTCGAAACGCAGGCCTGTAAATGGGCTTTTTGACATCTCTAAAGGGTCTCAAGGGTTGGGCTTATGCCCGTTTGCTGTTGGGCTTCTCGTGAGCCTTGTTTTCGCTGACGTTTTACGTATAGGTCTATTTAACGCACCTAGACAAGATAATAAATGAAAAATTTTCCCTTGGGTCAGTAACCGAAGTGGAGCCTTAACGGGTTTCACCTCAGTTATCCCCGTGTAGCCCACTCAGATCGTTCAAATGTCCGAATCAGGTCGAGGGGGTTACACTTGTTGGTATCAGAGCCTAAGGTTTCCGAGACCTTGGGCAGGTAAGTGAGGTAAGTTGTGTTTTTATGTTGAAATGCACTGTGTTTGCTTTCCATGTAAGCATGTTTGCTTGTTTATCAAGTATGCTTGTTATTTTGTTTGGAGCATGTTGTTTAGAGTCCCATTGCTACTATTACATTGGAAAAAGGATTTTTAAAGTGAGGGAACATACTTGAGCCACTTGGAACCCTTGCCTTGCTAACCCTATCTTTTGTGCTTTCTTGTTGTTGTTGTTGTTGTTGTAGTTGTTGTTTGTGAGCGTGATGTCGAGGCCGAGGGGTAGACCGAGAGTGGTTCGTCAGGAACCACGTGTTGCGGCTCCTGTTAATGAGCCGATGGTTGGAGTTGAGGCTCACGTGGGAGAGCCTGTTGCTGGAGTTGGAGCTCCTCCACCACCTCCACCACCACCACCTCCTCAGCCTAGAGTTGAAGGTGAGGATGGAGTTGAGGGAGAGGGACCTCAGGTTGGCCAGGATGGCCAAGGTTCTGCCGGAATAGATATGGCTCCGCTTGTGCAAGATATAACGGGAGCATTTCAGGTCGCAGTTGTCGGAGCTCAGGCTATAGCTCAGCCTAGGGGCGATGACACTAGTTTACCGTTGGATAGGCTCCGTAGCCTAGGGGCAAAAGAGTTCAGAGGGTCTACACCGGAGAGGTCTGAGTTGTGGTTGGAAAAGACAGTTCGCATCTTAGCTCAGATGGGTTGTGTGGGTGCTCGCAAATTGGGCTGTGTGATTTCCTTGCTTCAGGGTGATGCCTACACTTGGTGGGTCACCATTACTACTGGAGTTCCAGAGGCTGAGATTGGATGAGATTTCTTTGAATCCGCTTTCCGGAAGAGATACTTGAAGCCGAGATATCTTGATGAGAAGAAACGAGAGTTCATGGCTCTTGTCCAGGGAGATGCTTCTATGACTGACTACGAGATCCGTTTTGTTCGTTTGAGTCAGTATGCTCCAGAGTTGGTTCCTTTTGAGAGAGACCGTGGTAACCGTTTCAGATATGGGCTTCATGAGGAAGTTAAGAGGTAAACCTTAGCTTCAGATTATTCTGATTTTGATATATTGGTTGCTAGAGCCAAGGACATTGAGCACAGCTTGGGGCTGACCAAGCGTTCAAGAGGACCTAGTTCTGGTAAGAGATATAACAACTTTGACCGTGGAGATGCCAAGAGGCATAGAGGTGGCGGACAACAGTTTGACCATAGACGTGGCGGTGGCCACCATGGTAGAGGCCACCAGGGCCATAGAGGTGGAGGGCGGTTGCCCGAGTGCACACGTTGCGGGATACAACATTTTGGTGAGTGTTGGGGTAACTTCCATGCTTGTTGGAACTGTGGTTCGAGGGACCACTTTAGAAGGGAGTGTCCGCATCAGGCGGCACAAGCACCGAACATAGCTCAGGCTCCTGTGAGAGTGATAGATTATCAGAAAGGCCGTAGGCGCGATCGTGGCTACTTCCAGCCTAGGGCTGATGCACCTAGGGTAGATGCTCAGAGGAACCTTGCTCATGTTGTGGCAGTACAGCCAGAGACAGGAGGACCCGCGAGAGTCTATGCTCAGAGAGAGGCCGGGAACGACACAGATGTGATAGCAGGTAATTTTGAGTTACAGTCTATGTCTATGTCTTTGCTTTCTTTGGTTGATTCGGGTTCTACGCATTCCTACATTTTGAGTGAACATGCACAGAAGTTAGATATACCTGTTGAGATCTTAGATGTAGGTATGCATGTGACTAGTTCTTTTGGTGAGACGATTGTGGTTAGACGAATGTATAGGAGGTGTCCACTGAAGATTCAGGGTCATGTGTTTCCTGTTGATATGATGGAACTTTCGTTTTATGGTTTTGATATATTCTGGGTATGGACTGGTTAGTTGAGCACCGAGCTAGTGTGGACTTTGAGACGAAGAGGATTTCTTTGAAACTTTCTGATGACTACGAGGTAGTAGTAGTAGGCGAGAACATTAAGTTCTTGTCTAATGTGGTGTCAACTTTAGAGGCACATAGGTTGATGGATTCCGGTTGTGGGGCTTACTTAGCTTATGTGATGAATCCGAATATGAGTGAGGCTAGACCGAAAGATATTAGAACAGTTTGTGATTTTCCGGATGTGTTTCATGAAGAGTTACCAGGTTTGCCTCATGACAGAGATGTTGAGTTTGTGATTGAGATTGTTTCAGGGTCTACTCCAGTTTCTATAGCTCCGTATCGTATGGCTCCAAAAGAGTTGAAAGAATTGAAGAGTCAGCTTCAGAAGTTGTTAGACCGTGGTTTCATTAGGCCTAGTAGTTCACCTTGGGGTGCTCCTGTGTTGTTTGTAAAGAAGAAAGATGGCAGCATGCGTATGTGTATTAACTATAGGCAGTTGAATCAGTTGACCGTGAAGAACAAGTATCCGCTGCCTCGTATAGATGATTTGTTTGATCAGTTGAGAGGTGCTTCAATGTTCTTGAAGATAGATTTGAGATCAGGGTACTATCAGTTGAAAGTGAAAGAGTGTGATGTTTCGAAAATAGCTTTTATGACTAGATATGGTCACTATGAGTTCCTTGTGATGCCATTTGGGATCACGAATACACCTGCAGCATTTATGGATATGATGAACAGAATTTTCAGAGATTATCTAGAGAGGTTTGTAGTTGTCTTCATAGATGACATTCTTGTGTACTCGAAATCAGAAGAAGAACATGATGAGCATTTGAGATTTGTTTTACAGAGATTGTTGAGCAATTAGTTGTATGCGAAGCTTAGTAAATGTGAGTTCTGGGTTCGAGAGGTAGTATTTCTTGGCCATGTTGTGTCAGCTGAAGATATCCGTGTTGATCCGTCGAAGATTGAGGCTATTGTTGAGTGGAAACAACCTATGTCTGTGACTGAGATTATGAGTTTCCTAGGATTAGCCGGTTACTGCAGGAGATTTGTTTATGGTTTCTCTAGAGTAGCCGCTCCTTTGACTAAATTGTTACAAAAGGAGTCAAGTTCGAATGGTCAGATGCAAGACACAAGGCCTTTGAGAAATTAAAAGAAGCTTTGACGAATGCTCCAGTGTTAGTACAACCCGTTTCAGGTAAAGAATTTGTGATCTATAGTGATGCTTCCTACATAGGTTTAGGTTGTATTTTGATGAAAGAAAGAAGAGTTGTTGCCTATGCTTCAAGACAGTTGAAAGTGTATGAGAAGAACTATCCTACTCACGATATAGAGTTAGCCGCGGTTGTATTTGCATTGAAGATTTGGCGTCATTACTTGTATGGTGAGAAATGCATAGTTTACACCGATCATAAGAGCTTGAAGTATTTGATGACACAAGGAGAGTTGAACTTGAGACAGAGAAGATGACTTGAGTTGTTGAAAGATTATGATTTGACCATTGAGTACCATCCGGGTAAGGCGAATGTAGTAGCCGATGCTTTGAGTAGAAAAGTTGCAGTTGAGTTGCGGGCTATGTTTGCTAGATTGAGTGTATCCGGTGATGGTGGTTTGATCACAGAGTTGCAAGTGAAGCCTTTTTTGATTCAGTTGATTAGAGAGAAGCAATTGCAAGATGTGTCTTTAGTTCCTCATGTTCAGGATATAGCCGAAGGAAGACCGACCGAGTATAGTTTCAGTAGTGAGAATGTGTTATGCTTTAGAGACAGGGTTTTTGTACCAGAAGATGTTGAGTTGAGACGTCTGGTTCTGAGTGAAACATTTTTGAGTCCTTTTTCTATGCATCCGGGTAGTACCAAGATGTACCATGACTTGAAGAATGACTATTTCTAGGTTGGTTTGAAGAAGGATGTAGCCGAGTATGTGATCCGTTGTATGGTTTGTCAGGGGGTGAAGGTAGAACATCAGGTTCCTTCAGGTTTGTTACAGCCTTTAAAGATTCCGAAATGGAAATGGGAGAGGATCACCATTGACTTTGTGTCGGGGTTACCGTTGTCTCCTTCGAAGAAGAATTCTGTTTGGGTGATAGTTGATAGATTCACTAAGTGTGCTCACTTCTTAGCGGTGAACACTACAGATTCTTTGGACAAGTTGGCGAATTTGTACATTTGCGAGGTTGTGAGAGTTCATGGAGTTCCAAAGTCTATTGTTTCAGATAGAGATCCGAGATTTACTTCGAGGTTCTAGGGTTGTTTGCATAGTGCTCTAGGTAGTCGTTTGCATTTTAGTACTTCTTATCATCCGCAGTCCGATGGATAGTCAGAGCGAGTGATACAGATTTTAGAGGATATGCTCCGTTGTTGTGTGATTGACTTCTAGGGTTCTTGGGAGAAGCACTTACCTTTAGTTGAGTTTGCTTACAACAACAGTTACCAGGCTAGTATACAGATGGCTCCTTATGAGGATTTGTATGGTAGACGATGTAGGACTCCGATCTGTTGGGCCGAAACAGGTCAGAAATTGTTACCTATGCCGGATTTGCTTAAGGGGACTACAGAAAAAGTGAAGTTAAATTTTAACCGTTTGAAATCAGCTTCTGATCGTCAAAAGTCTTATGCAGATTTGGAGAGAAAAGAGATTGAGTTCTCCGTGGGTGAGAAAGTGTTTCTAAAGGTATCTCCGTGTAAGAAGGTAATGCGATTTGGCCGGAAAGGCAAGTTGAGTCCGAGGTTTATTGGTCCGTATGAGATAGTTGAGCGGATTGGGCCAGTAGCGTACCGTTTGAGGTTGCCTTCTGAGTTAGAGAAGACCCATGACGTGTTTCATGTGTAGATGCTTAGGAGATATATATCAGATCCTTCTCATGTTATGCCTGTTGAGGAGATAGAGTTGAATCCAGATTTGTCTTACAATGAAGAACCAGTTCAGATACTTGCTTCTGATAGCAAGGTGTTGCGTGGCAAGACCATAGAGTTGGTCAAGGTGTTGTGGAGACATAGAGGTGTGGAAGAGGCCACGTGGGAGAGGAAAGATGATATGCTTGAGCAGTTTCTGTACTTGTTTCCGTCAGGTAATTTCGGGGATGAAATTTCCTTAAGTGGGGGAGAGTTGTAACACCCGAGTTTGGGGGTCGGGTGGAAATAATAATAAAATAATGTTTTGGAGTTTTGGTTTTATAATTAAAATAATAATATATTATTTTAAGACTTCATATTTCCAAAACAAACCTTTTGTGTTGGGCTCAAATTGATTTGGGAATCAAATTCCATGGATTTTAATTGTTAATGAGATTGCCATCTCATTAATGGCAAAATTGTAAATAAACCAACTTTCAAATTAAAACCCCCTCTTTTATTAAAAGTCCCCTTTGTCATCTTCTTCACTCACCCTTTCCCCCATTTTAACGACAAGAGACCTCCCTCCTCTATAGTTACTATTCCATCCCCTTTCTTTTTCATCTTTGGGACTTTTTGAAAGGTAAATATATCTTTGACTTGGCCTTGGTTTCCTTTACATTTTGGTACCATTGGATTTCATAAAAACTATGTATTTTGTAATTTGAGTTTTTCAAAGTTTTGGTTAAAGGTTGGAGCTTTGTGAGTCTTTATCAAAGATTTTGGTTTAATGTTGATAGATAAGTTGTTTATGAACCATGGGGTCCAACATATGTGATTTTTAAAGTGTTTTATTGAGATCCCCGGATTTGGGTTTTAATGGGTTTTTAGAAGGGTTTTAATGTTGTTTTTGGGTTGCTTTATGTTGGAAATTGAGGGCTAAGGTTAGTATGATAGTTGGAGGTTGTTTTGGAATCATTTAAGAGTGTTAAAGAGATTGAAATCCTGAGTTTTGGATTGGGTTTAAGGGCTGCTCGGGTTTGATGTTTTGGGGGTTGTTCATAGCTTGAAAATCTTGTGTTTGATGCTTAAGTAGTGTTCCGGGTTTGCTACATTGATGTATGGACTAATTCGAGGTTGTTTTGTTTGTGTTGAGTTGATTAGAAGCAAGAGTTTGTGTTGGTGAAGCATCAGGAGTGAATCCGGAAGCTTGAAGGTCTTGGTTGCTTGGTTGTTGAGCTTGGAAGTGAATGTGAGTGGTTAAATGTGTTTTAAATGATTTTGAGTATTTGGTTCAAGCATGTGGACTAGGTTGGGCTTGGTAGACCCACCTAGAGTTGAGATTAGAGTGGTAGCCTAATCCCAAACTATAGTTAGAGACTATGGTTGATCTTTGAATGTGTTTATGCCTCATGCTTGATTGTGATTATGTTGGCTATGTATATGGTATTATACATGTATATTGAGGCTTGGATTGATGCATTGATATATGCATGTGGATTGTGCATGATGTTAATCATGGTGAGTACGTGCTAAGCACGGAAATGGTTATGAATGGATATTGTGGATTGTGTTTAGTATTGGCACTAGTATGCTTGGGGTACAAATGATCGATCATTAGGATGTTAGTGTGCACACGGGAGTCAAATGCGCGCGTGGTCTTGGTGATGGTAGTCATCAAGATGGAGTACAGGTTCGCCCGAAAAACCTTCTTATATATATATTAGTCGATGATGAATGTAATCCCATCAACGGGGCGTGAGGATGAGTGGAATCCCCTCCGTGAGAACAATGATGAGTGTAATCCCACCGCAAGGTAATGGTTGTGTTGGATGTGAGTTCCAACGTGTTATCCGTGTATTCGAGTCATAGCTAGGTGCCAATATGAGTTTATATGTGTACCAATACGATATGAAATGTGATTCCTATATGGATTATTATATGTGTTTACGTATGATGAGGATTTGAGCTTTTTGAGCATGGCATAATATTGAATATATGTTCATGCATCATGTGTATTCTTGGCTCATGTGGATCGAAGGTAAGATCATGCATTCTACCTTGGTTGTGCTCGTGCTTGGACCCTACATTGTCGAGGTTTGTTTTAATGAGCTTACCCTCACTAAGCTTTATGCTTACGCTCTCTTTTGTTTGACAATGCAGATCCGTAGTTCGTGGGTTGCTAGTGCAAGAAGGGGCCTCCAAGTGTGCTTTGTGGTGCTATCTTGGCTATCAAGTATGGATTTTATATTATATGATGTAATGGTCAAGCAATGGGACATGTATATGTTGTTTGAGCCTTTGATGTATGTTGATGTTGGTTGTTTAGGAGCATGTTAGACTCCTATAAATGTTATGTTGTTTGGGCTTTTGGATGCCATGTTTGGTTTGTAAACCATGTTTGAATTGCCTACCTTGAATGCCTAAGTGTATGCCTTGTTGAAGCATGTCATCTTAATTGCCATGTATGATCCTTTTTAATTGGATGTCCCCATCTTGTATCCTTATGTGTTTTGAGTATGTTTGCAATAGGGTGCATGCATCTAGAGTATGTTTGTATGTTATGTATGCCTCTTGGGGTCGTTAAGGGCGATTGAGATCATTTAGAGATGTTTAAAACTGATTTTGGGAATTCACAGACAGCAGGTGTTTCGAAACGGGTGGTGCTATTTCGGAACGGGTGTGGTTCTAGGGCCCCCGTATCGAAATGCGTTTCGGTACGTTTTGTCTACTGTGAGCCCCTCTTTCGATACGAGTTTCGAAACACTTTGGCTACTGTAATTGCCTGTTCCGAAACGGGTATCGAAATGCCTAGGCAAAATGGGACCCTGTTTCGAAACGGGGTGGATGCGTTTCGGTACGGGTGTCTGGCTTTTTAAACTGGATCCCGTGTTTCGAAACACGCTATGTCTGTTTCGAAACACATGCCTGTAAATGGGCTTTTTGACATCTTTATAGGGTCTCAAGGGTTGGGCTTATGCCCGTTTGCTGTTGGGCTTCTCGTGAGCCTTGTTTCCGTTGACGTTTCACGCATAGGTCTATTTAACGCATGTAGACAAGATAATAAATGAAAAGTTTTCCCTTGGGTCGGTAACCGAAGTGGAGCCTTAACGGGTTTCACCTCGGTTATCCCCGTGTAGCCCACTCGGATCGGTCAAGCGTCCGGACCGGGTCGAGGGGGTTACAAATTGAAAATATAGAAATTGAAGACAAGACATTTATAGTGGTTCAAGCTTAGAACAAGCTCTACATCCACTACCTTAGCTCCCACTAATGATTTTCAACCAATTTCACTAGTAATTCGTCCCTTTTTTCAGATTAGGAGGAAACCTTACAATCGGCTAATCTTTCTACCCAAAGATTAACTAAGACAAGCGAAATGGCAACTGGCTATGTGACTAGAAAGTAAGAGAGGCACAGGAAAGCTTGCTCAACTCTACGAGCGTTAATGTCTCTCTCAAATACAAAGATTGATGACAAATAAAAAATAAACCTCACAAGGTAGAGTATTTGTCCCAAATTACAAGTTCTCTTAACCCAAATTGATAAAAGATGAATACAATAAAAATCACTCAATTGGGTGCAAGGGTTTGACTCTAATAGCTCAAGAATGGATTAGATTTTTGCTTTGTTGTTGTTCACTTGTTCAATAGTTGTTAATGTAGCTTTAGTGGCTTGATTTTATACCTCTTCATTGAGTTCTAATCGTTTGGGTTGTTGGCATCATCAATAGAGCCGTTGGACTCTCTTTTTCCCACCATAAATACATTTATACAACCTACCGTATCGGTACTTGCGTCACCGTATCGGTACCTATCAAAAGAAGAAAGAGCCATTGTATACAAATAGCGTATCGATATGCGAAGAGGCGTATCGATACGGAAACCATATTTTTATACAGGGGATCGATACAACATAGTGCGTACCGGTACCGATTTTGCTCACTAGAATCTAGAGAGTTGGTTAACCAAAAAGTGTATCGTTACGATAATTAGGCGTATCAGTACTGTTAACCAACTTTCAAAGTGTTTGATTCCAATAATCTGACAAGGCAACTGTCAAAAATTAAATGCCAAGATTTTTCAAATTTTACCAACTCGTATTGGTAGGCAAAGGAGGGTATCGGTACGATAAGTAGTTTTTAGAATCCAAGATTACATCGAGTCTGAAAACCGTATCGATACGGCTGGGAGCATATCATTACACTTTTCTTGACTCGTTTTCAGTAGCCAAAAACGGTATCGATACGGGTGTGACCGTATCAGTATGTCTGGACGAATTTTAAAAATTTAAGTTAAAAAATACTTAGGAAATATTTTAGATACTTGGATTTTGATTTAAACATACTTAAAGTTCGAAACCTCATCATTTTACGAGTCTTTTGATTATTTAAAAATTTATTTCATTTTGAAATTAAGTCATTGAAAAATGTTGTTATATCAAAATCAATTTTGGTTTTACAATCTCCTTTTTTTGATATAACAAAACCCAAATAAATTTTTAAAATTTCTTGTAATCCCCTAAATCCGACCTAGAAGAAGTAGGTCGAATCTATGAAGTCGTGTTTGAAACTTGTCCCTTAAGAAACCTCATTTGGTTTAAAATTTTTCATGTTCACATTATTTATTAAATTTTTTAAATTAAATACAGAATTATTCCAATTATATAAAACATAGTCGTATAATAGTAAACTGAAAAGTTAATGAAATATTCAGAAATAGTCATGCATGCTAAAAACAATAAATCCCTAAATAAAAGTGACCGAGTCTGAAATTTCATATAAACCAACGATAAAATAAAGTCCATAAATAAGAAATAGTCCATACCGATAATACGTAATAAGTCTAAAAAATGAGGTCCTTCAAGTACCGTAGTCTAAATCCGAGTATCTAAAAAAGAAACTAAGGGGGGGGGGGGGGGTTAGCTATAAAGCTCAAAGTGTCTCTAAGTGCCTAAGCAAACAATCACAAGAAAAACCCAACAACATGCTCAAACTCATATAGACATCCTAATACACAACATATAGAACATGATGCACATAATACAATGCAGTGCACCCCAACTACATCACCGTCCGAAGAGTAAGGTTCCCTAGAACCACTCTCTACATCGTCACCAAGTCCGAAGTGAAATTCAGCCCAAGGGTGAAACCTCTGATCTTCCCCGTAAATTTCCCAACCCATATGATATGTCATGATGATCCAATTTCTATATCCGATTGCATACTTGTTTGTTTTCGAATATACATTTACATTATTCCAATATTAATTCATTATTCTGATTCTGATGTATGATACATGGCATGTCATCATACAAGCAAGTCACAAAACATAAGTCAGATAGATCATGGCATAAGTCACAAGACATAGACATCATATCAAAAGTCATAACACATATTGATCTCATACAAACATAAGGCACAAAATATGTAGCACCAGAAGAGAACACACCTCAGACATCTAAAAGCTCAACATCGATGATGACGTCTCCCACGCTCAGATATAGTAACAGAATGAACAGAATCGACACTTACAAGGGTAACACTAAATCAAATTTCACTAATATGCCACAAATCTAGTGTATATAAGCTAAATAATTACACGTACGTGCGAAACTCGTAGGCTGAGCTGTAGAAGGTTGACCAGGTGGAAGAGGAGGTAAGATCTCAGTGTCCGAATCAACGTCCCTTGATCATAAGAATAATTCGAATTAGATTCTAACATACACAATTCTCAAAATACTAAATAAAATTAAATGTAAATAGCAAAACGATCTTTCATATTCAAATTTGGGAAAATGGGCAGCAAATTTGGAATCAGAACATCGAAAAAATGTGAAGTTGACTTTGACCAAAAAAGTCAACACCGGAAAGTCAACGGTCAACGGTGGCGGCCAACGACGGTGCTGACGTCATCTGTTCAAGTCAATGCTGACATCATCGCTAACATCAACGCTGACATCATCTGGTTCGATTTAGATAAAAGGTCTGATGGTTCAATCAATCTGGTTCGATTCATCTGACTCGGTTCGGTTCAGTTTGCGTTCATTAGACCGATTGGCCCGCTAAGTCGGTTCGGGTTTCACTCATACATCCCACCATTGGGCTTAACTCAGACTTGGCTTCTTCTCTCACTCAGCCCCCCTAGGCTCACCCGCACACTTGGCTTGAGCAAATTTGGGTTTGACCCAACACACACATACCAAGCATGGCCCGAGAACCCCCTTACCACACATTGCAATATGATAACCTAGGGTTTCCACACTCGACGACGCCGGTCATCATTGACGAAATCCGGTGACCACAAAGGCTCATTTCGTGCCAAAACACACAACAAACACAAGATTAACTTAATCCCAACTCTAAAAGAAACTCGAAACAAGGCCACAACACTTACCCACGAACCAAAACTGAACAAAAACGGAGGAGAACAGCGGAGCAAGAGAACCGATGAGTGTTTGGATGACTCCTGAGCGAACGGATGATGATGAGGAAGATTGAAGGGGTGGGTATTGTTCGTCGACCACGGGAAGAAGAATGGTAGCCACAAAGCAACAAACGACCGGTGATAACTGTAACACCCCAATTTTGCCCTAATTGAAAACCCTAGTAATTGGGAATTTTAATTTAAAAACCTAATTGAATTTCAGTGACCAGATTGCAAAGATAGCAAAGTTTTTGTGCCATTTCGTGAACCCTAATATTGGTGATGGCTTATCTTGTAATTTACCCAAAAATTTGGGTGAGTGCCTAACCCTCCCCTTTCAGTTTCCATTTGCATCGCGCAATTAATTCTTCCCTTTCCATTTTTTCTCTCTCTTGTGTGAACCAGAAACCCAACCGTCCCCTCTTCGTGTTTTTCGATCAAGCTCCGATGAGGGAGCTATCGTCGGCCATTTGTCGATCCGTAGCCACCATTCATCTCCCATTGCGTTTCCGATCAAAACCCACCCCTCCGTCATTCTAACGCCGTTGTCGGTTACCGAAAATCGGTGTGAAAACCTTCGACTTTTTTCGCTTCACCGTCGTTGTGCTCAGTTTCGGTTCGAGTTTGGCGTGTGGGTAAGCCGATGAGGCTTTGTCTGGTGTTATCATGTCATTTGCGTGCGTGTTGTGGTCGAAAAATGACCGTAAGGGGTCATCGGAGCGTCGTCGGTGATCGGCGCCGTCATGGTATCCCTAGGGTTCAGTTTTGATAAGTAAGGATGAGTGTATGATCTGGGCTTGAGGTGTGTGTGGGGTTTGGGCTTGAGGTGTGTTCGGTTTGGGTTAGACAAGTGAGTGGAGAGTGAGCTAAACCGAGTGGGATTGGTGAGAGTGAGCCCAAGATCTGAGTTGAGTCCAAGTGGGTGGGCTGAACCGAACCGAAGTTATCGAACCGGATCTCCACCGGAACCGAGTTGGCTGACGTCAGCGATGACGTCACCCGTTGACCCGTTGACCGTTTGACCCGTTGATCGTTTGACCGTTGACTTTTTCAGAAAAGGTCTATATTATGTTTTTCGACGTCCTAATTCCGTTTCCATTGCCCGTTTTCCCAAATTTGAACCCGAAAGGCTGTTTTGACCGCTTTTATTTTATTATACATGTATTTAAGGATTTGAATATCGGAAAAATTAATTGGAATTATTCGTATTTGCAGACGATATTGACTCGGATTCTGAGATCCTTCCTCCTCCTCCACCTGGATGCCCTCATGTTGCTCAGACATCGTGACCTGCTCGTGAGTTTAATTATTAATATATATTCGATATTTATATTATTAGTGTCTTGGCATAGTAGTAGTATTCTTGATGGTGTATTTAATTGTTATAGGAGCTGACTCTGACCGAGCTAGAGATAAAGCTGAGCGTGGGAGACGTCACCATCGACGTTGAGTGTTAGCTACTTGAGGTGTGTTCTCTTCTATGATTTCTGTTTACAGTGCTCTGTATGTAAATGTGTTGATTTGTTGAAATGTATACATGTTGTGGTCTGATGATATCTATTATTATAATAATCTGTGATCTTTGATGTTTGACTTGTTCAGCATTCTTTTATGTTATGAAACATTTGTATATACATTCAGATTCGGATTACTGTATATCAGATTACATGATTATGCATTTATGTTGATAAACAATGCATTCAGATTCAAAACTCAGATTTTTTGTCATCTCATTTTGGGCGGGATTCTGTATGGGGAAGTTCAGTAGCTTCATCATTCGGGATGATGTCTACTTCGGACTAGTGGTTTCGCCTACGGGCTGGATTCCACTTCGGATGGTGACGAGGTAGAGAGTGGTTCTGGGGAACCTTACTCTTCGGATGGTGATGTAGTTGGGTGCATGTCATATTGTGTTGCATATTCATTCGCATTTGTTTATGTGTTTGAACTGATTTATGATGGTAAATTGTATTCTAATAATACCTGATTGACTCTGTTGATATGATGATTATGTTAATCCTGTCAGCATTGTAGAGACACACTGAGCGTTATCGCTGACTCCCCCTTAGTTTCTATTTTTAGATACTCAGGTCTAGGCTACGGTACTTGGAGGACCTCGTTTTCCAGCTTTATTTATTTATTATTATCAGTATGAGACTTGGACTTATTTTTATTATATGTTTTATCATATTATATATAATTTCATATTCTAGATATTTTATTTGGGGTTATTACGTTTTATCATGCATGCACATTTTGAGTATTTAATATTTTCAGGAGTATTTTATCAGTATATATATTATGCGATATTATTATTATCTATTTTGGATTAAAGTTTTGAATCAGGTTATTTGTATGAGGGAGAAGCTTTGAGTTTGACTCCTTATATTCGACCCAGTTCTTTCGGGTCTGGTTTAGGGGGTTACATTTAGTGGTATTAGAGCCAGGTTCAACACTTGGCCTGAGTGATTTAAATCAATTTTAAATTAAAAACAAATTTTTGCATGCATTATCAAATGTTTTCAGGTAAGACGGGAATTTCAGAAAAAGTTACGATCTTTTATGAATAATATTTATACTTATCCTGAATAAGGTCTCCAAGTACCGAATTTAATCTTAGGATTCTGTCTTTTGTAGATATACTACTATGCCACCTCAAAGAAGTTCTAAAGTAGCGGCCGGTCGAGGTCGTGGCTGAGGTCGAGGTCGTACGCGACTGCAAATAATGACGTTCCACCTCTTGAGGGTTCGATACAAAATTAGGATGAGGTCCAGGGTGCGGATGTGGAGGAGTAACATATGGACCAGACTGGAGCTCATCAGACTAGAGCCCAACAGACTGGAGCTCAGCAGACTGGTGGAGGAGACCCACATGTTCAGCCTGCTCAGAGTGGTGGTCATCGTGATTCAGGGATAGTGAGACAGTGGGCATGTATGCTGTTACTGTTCAGAGAGAGTTATTGAGATACCTTCGTCAGTCCGAGGGTGTTCGAAGACCCATATCCATATAGTTTCTCGCTACCGGGATTACTATGTTCGAGGGAAAGACGGGTACAAACCCAGTCGATGCGGAGTACTGGCTGAAGAAGCTTCAGCGATTATTTGTTGAGATGGATTATCCTACCGACCGGAAACTCAGGGTTGCCGTTTCACTACTGCAGGGTGAAGCCCATAATTGGTGGGAGGCTGAGGAGCTTGTTACTCCAGCTAGTAGGGTTACTTGGGATCATTTCAGACAAGCTTTCCGTGATCGTTATGTCGGAGTTGAGTATATTGCTAAGTGCAGAGATGATTTTATGAATCTGAAATAGAATGATATGACTGTTAACGATTATGAGACCGAGTTTATGAGATTGATGCAGTACGTCCCAGGGTTAGTGACCATAGAAAAAGAAAAGTGTGATTGGTTTCTGAAGGGATTGCGTCCTACGATAAAGACCGGTGTTGCTTTACATATGGATTGGGAATACAAAGACATTACTCTACGAGCTAGGACAACTAAGCGTAATGAGGCAGAGTTGAGACAGCTTGAGTTGCATGGATCTGATAAAGGGAAGAGACCAGTGTTAGTGCCAGTTCAGCACAGTCAGGGAAATCAGTCCAATAAGAGAGCCAAAGATGAGTCAGACTATCAGGGTTATTCGAGAGCTAGACCAGTGACTCCTTTTGTTCCGACTGTTAGTGCTAGTGGTTCGACTGGTACTCGAGGGGCGCCACAGTGTTCTTTTTGTAAGAAGTGGCATTCGGGCGAGTGTAGGAGGCAGACTGGAGCTTGTTTCAGATGTGGTTCATTCGAGCATCGTTTTAGAGATTGTCCGGTTCCACCTCCCTCAGCTTTTACTACTACTCAGTTTCAGGCATCAGTACAGACTCTCGCCAGGGGAAGAGGTCAGGTCAGATCTGTTACTTCAGGCTCTGCTAGTAGAGATAGACCAGCTCCGAGTAGAGGATCAGCAGGATCAGGGGCCAGACAGCCGGGGTTAGTTTATTCTACTAGGAGGCACGAGGACCGTGATGAGCCTGATGTTATTGCCGGTACATTCTCTATCCATTCTATTCCATATTTTGCTCTGCTAGATAATGGTTCGACTCATTCATATGTTGCAAGTTCTGTGTCTAGGGGTCTTGAGATTTCTGTTGAGGATACTGTTAGTGCTGTTACTGTACATAGTCTAGTGGGTAATCCAGTTGAGGTTACTAAAGTATACAAGAATTGTCCACTTGAGATTCAAGGGGAGATCTTTCCAGCTGATTTGATGGAGTTACCCTTTGGGGAGTTCGATCTTATTCTGGGTATGGATTGGTTGTCTGCACACCGTGTTACCTTAGATTGTGAAAAGAAAAGGGCTACACTGAGAACTCCTGATGATCATGGGGTGATTCTGATTGGTGAGCGTAGAGGGTTCCTATGTAACATCGTCTCAGCTCTCAAAGCTGAGAAAGTGATCAGGAAAGGGTCTATCGCTTATCTTGCTTATATCCTTGATCCGAGGTAGTCTGATTCCGGATTAGATAAGATTAGAGTTGTGAAAGACTTTCCAGACGTTTTTCTAGAAGAATTACCCGGAGTACCGCCGAAACAGGATGAGGTTGAGTTTGGCATCGAGGTTTATCTGGGTACATCTTCTGTGTCTATGGCACCTTATCGGACGGCACCGAAGGAACTTAAAGAGTTGAAGATTCAGTTGCAAGAACTGTTGGATCGAGGTTTCATTTGACCCAGTGTTTCTCCTTGGGGAGCTCATTTTCTGTTTGTTAAGAAGAAGGATGGGACACTTCGACTCTGTATAGATTATCGGAAGCTGAACAAGCTGACGATCAAGAACAAATATCCTCTCTCTCGTATTGATGATCTGTTTGACCAATTCCGGGGAGCTACGGTATTCTCTAAGATAGACCTGAGATCTGGTTATTACCAACTCAAGGTTAAGGATTATGATGTGTTCAAAACAACTTTCTGGACACGTTACGGGCATTTTGAGTTCCTTGTGATGCCTTTTGGGTTGACTAACGCCCTTGCCGCTTTTATGGATATGATGAATAGGGTGTTTCAACCCTATCTTAACCAGTTTGTTGTGGTGTTTATTGATGATATACTGGTATATTCTAAATCTGAGGCAGAGCATGAGGAACATCTTCGGATTGTATTACAGATTCTGCGAGAGAAACAGCTGTATGCAAAATTCAGTAAGTGTGAGTTCTGGCTTTCTGAAGTTATGTTTTTGGGTCGTATAGTTTCTACTCAGGGTATTCAGGTTGATCCGATGAAGGTGGAGGCTATTATGAGTTGGAAGCAGCCCAAGAATGTTCCTGAGGTTCGAAGCTTCTTGGGTTTAGCTGGTTATTATCGGAGATTTGTTGAGGGTTTATCTTCTATTGCAGCTCCGTTGACTAGGCTTCTGAGGAAGGATGTTCCCTTCGTTTGGTCTGAGGCTCAGCGGTCTAAATTTGAGAAGCTTAAGTCTGTGTTGACTGAAGCTCCAGTTTTGATTCAGCCTGAGACTGGTAAGGCTTATACACTTTTCAGTGATGCTTCGTACACCGGATTGGGGTGTGTTTTGATGCAAGACGGGAAGGTAGTGGCTTATGCGTCTCGACAGTTGAAACCGCATGAGTGTAACTATCATACCCATGATCTAGAGCTTGCTGCTGTTATCTTTGCACTTAAGATCTGGAGACACTATCTCTATGGAGAGAAGTGTTATATCTATACAGACCATAAGAGTCTGAAATATCTCCTCACTCAGAAAGAGCTTAATCTGAGACAGCGTCGCTGGTTGGAGCTTCTCAAGGATTATGATTATGAGATTGAGTATTATCCGGGTAAAGCTAATGTCGTTGCTGATGCTTTGAGCCGTAACGCCATTTCAGATCTGATAGCTTTGTTTGCTCGGATGAGTTTATACGACGATGGCAGTCTGTTGGCATAACTTCGGGTTATTCCTACATTGATTTCTGATATTCGAGCTGAGCAGCCTAGTGATCTGTTTTTGACGCATCGTATCAAAGAGGTGCATGAGGGTACATCACGAGATTACTCTATTGATCAGGATGGTGTATTATGTTTCTGTGGCCGGTATTGTATTTCGAGTAAATCTGGGTTAAAACAAGTTATTCTCTGTGAGGCCCATGACAGTCTTTATTCTATGCATCCTGGTGGTGACAAGATGTATAAGAATCTTTGTGAAAGGTACTAGTGGAAAGGTCTCAAGCGGGACGTCGTCAGATTTGTATCGAGGTGTTTGACTTGTCAGAAAGTCAAATCAGAGCATCAGCGTCCGTCTAGGTTACTACAACATATTGAGATTCCTCAGTAGAAGTGGGAGCGCGTGACTATGGACTTTGTTAGTGGACTTCCTTTGACTCCGTCAAAGAAGGACTCCATATGGGTTATTGTTGATCGTTTGACGAAGTCCACGCATTTCATTCCTGTCAGAGTTAACTATTCTTTGAGTAAGTTAGCCCGACTTTATATTTCTGAGATCGTTCGACTTCACGGGGTACCATTATCTATTATTTCTGACAGAGATCCGAGGTTCACTGCAAGATTCTGGGGGTCTCTTCATTCTGCTTTGGGTACTCGGTTGAACTTCAGTACATCTTATCATCCGCATACAGATGGTCAGTCTGAGCGTGTGTTCCAGATTCTTGAGGATATGTTGAGGGGCTGTATTCTTGATTTCTGAGGCAGTTGGGAGGATTTCCTGCCGCTTGCAGAGTTTGCTTATAATAACAGTTATCAGGCTAGTATCAAGATGGCACCGTATAAGGCTCTATATGGGCGTAGGTGTCGTTCACCTATTGGATGGACCGAGTTGAATGAGCACAGATTATTGGGACCAAGGATTGTGCACGAGGCTGAGCAGACTGTCAGATTGATTCAGGATCGGCTTAAGGCTGCTTTTGACAGACATAAGTCTTATGCCGACTTGAGATGTCGTGATCTTGAGTTTGAGGTTGGTGATGAGGTTTTCTTGAAAGTATCGCTGTTGAGTGTGTAAAAGTTCTATATTTTACCCCCTATTTAACCCATATTTCTGCTGCATTCAAGCATAAGTCATTCTATTTAGGATAGATTTCATTTAAACATCACAATTTTATCAAATGGCACAATATCTACTGAAATTGGTTGCTTTTGCAGGTAGCTGCTGTAGTAGACGCTGGGCAGTAAAGAAGCAGAACTGGAACTGGACTGCAGACGAGAAGGAGGATGCTGCCATGGTCGCTGCCGTGGCAGCCAAGGACGGCAGCAATGGTGATGAGAAGAAGTGAAGTGGGCCTCGATAGAAAGAGAAAATTACGCCGGTCTGTCGTGGAGCACCCTTATATTTTTCCAAGCCTTAGATCAGAATGAAGGCCAAGCCCAAAGTTCAAGGAAGAAACTCCAAGCAAGAAGGAAGGACGAATTAAAGACATATGCTCTGAAGATTTAGTCTTCAATAGAGTTCTACTTTAGTTTAAACTTGTATTCTTTCCATATTAGAAAACTTGAACCCAAGGTCTATATAAAGGCATGTAATTCGACCTAGGGAAGGATATCTTACTCTCTAGCCTTCTTCCTAAAACCCTAGTCGTTTTCCCATTCTCATCATGTTCTAAACTCCCCCTAGTGCTAAGGGTTGATTTGTAAAGTAGTTGCAAGGATTGCACTTGTTTTAGGAATTTTTCTGTTCAATAAAATAGACTTCAAGTTTGCTTATTCTGGTTTTCAACATCTTGCAAGAGTATCGAGAGAGCATTGTGAGATTACATATTTACTTAATATCGGGAGAGTTAAGTATACGAAGGAATAAGTACGAGTTCTCCAGTTTATGGTTGAACTATCTCAGACCTAGGGATAGGACGAGGTTAAGTGGCTAAGGAAGAATTCAACAACATCGGTGTTCATCCTTCGATTCACATCGGGAGGTATCATCAAAGATGTGATCATCGACAGACTTGGACCTAGGGATAGGCCAAGTCATAACAGAGATTCTTGCCAAGCTTGAAGTACAGAGTTGTGTGATCGCTGCCGCGACAAACAACAGACCGCTGCCGCGACAGGCGCAACAACAGAACAGAGATTCCTAGACTTTGCAACACCTACACCACTGAGCAATTCAATACTGGCCCATTCTCTCTATCCTGATTTCATTACTCTTTTATTTAAGTATTCTTTATTATCTCGTGACAACAATTCAAATAATTCTTTTCTCTCTTGTGCAGCAATCTAAGGTGAAGCTATTAGCCCAGTCCCTGTGGAGACGATATCCAATACTTACGTATCACTGTACTACTTGCGTCGTGTACACTTGCAATACATTGCGATAGACACTTTTACACGCAACAAGTTTTTGGCGCCATTGCCGGCGACTGTCAACATATCTTTACCCTATCTTTTACTGCACTTCTTTTATTTTCATATTTTATTTTTCTTGGATTGTTCAACATGTGCTTTTCACAAGGTTTTCTGTTTATGTGCAGATCGAGACGAGGAAAGGAACCTGAGTACCAGATAGATCCTGAAATCGAACGCTCATGCAATCTTAGGAACCGACTCTGACTCGTATTAGCCAGAAACGAATACCTCGAAGAACAGTTAGAGGCCATGAACAACCAAGGGAATCCCCAGGATGCTGAAGATCCTACCGGAGATGGAAGGAACGGTCCACCTGCCGATCCTCCTGTCACTGCCGCACGCCGGTCATGCCGAGACTACATGCTCAATGATCATGTGGAACTAGAAACAACCCTGCCAGACGTAGAAGTTGACAACTTTGAGCTGAAACCTGTTATGTTCAGCATGATTAACAACGCTGGCCAATTCAGTGGTGCTGCTACAGAGGATGCTAGGGAGTATCTAAAAACGTTCCAAGAAATTTGTGGTTCGTTTAGACTACCAGGAGTTAATCTGGAGATACTGAGGCTTCGGTTATTTCCTCATTCATTGAGGGACTGGGCGAAAACTTGGTGGAATAAACTAACGCCAGGTTCAATACGAACTTGGGCAGATTTAACTCGTGAATTCTTGTCTCGTTTTAATCTTTCACATTTACCTGAGCGATTACGTAACGAAATTGCTACCTTTCAACAGGAAGATGACGAGCCGATGCACGAGCCCTGAGACAGATTTACCACTCTTCTAAGGAACTGCCCGATGCATGGATTCCCCGTTTGGAACCAGGTAACTAAATTTTATAATGTTGCCAACTTACAGACTCATATGAGAATTGATTCAGCAGCGAATGGATTGCTGCTGGACAAAGATCCCGAAGACGCAATGGCGATATTGAAAAATCTGGCGAAGAACGAGGAACAATTTCCTACAACAAGAAGAGGGGGTAAAAGAGTACTAGCTGTGAAAGATTATGAAGCCTACAGTTCTCCAAAAACACAAGTGACATATCTCACTAAGGCAATGAAAAAGCTCTTGAAAGAAGATTCACAACCTGCCTACTCTACTGAAGAGGTATGCGAAACTTGCGATGGGAATCACAGTTCGGAAGATTGTCCGATACAGTTGGAGGAAGGGATGTATGTTGGAAACAACAATAAATAGAACTACAATTCCAACAACTACAATCCCAACTGGAGAAAGGATCCCAAGTTCTCTTGGAGCAACCCTAATAATGCCCTGAATCCTCAAGCACAGAACACTCAAAATCAAGAGGGACCTAGGTTATTGACTCGACAGCAACCGCAGCAGTAGTAGCAACAACCACCAGCTGCCACACCTAGTATACTGGAGCAGACCTTGGCTACATTTATGTCTCAAACATGAACCTACATTGAGAACATGAATCACTTTGTCAAGAAAACTGAGTCATTCATGGATAAAACGGAGATGCGGATGACTAATCATGAAGCTACTATGAAATCATTGGAGACACATATGGGTCAGGTTTCCCAGCATATTAAACCGAGGCAGAATGAAGGATTTCCTAGCGATACTGAATACGCTAGACAACCCACACATGAGCAGTGTAAAGCCATCACTACTAGGAGTGGGAAGAAATTACCAGGGCTAGAGAAGGAAGCTGAACCAGTTAAGGAACCGACCTTGGAGTCAATTGTCGAGAACGCTGCCCCAGCCGACGACAAACAGCCTGCTGTCGATGAGCCTGTCACGACATCAGAAGGGAAAGAGGAGAAAGATGAAAAACCTAAGCCTTCTTAGATCCAAATGCAGTGGGAAGGGCGTATTGCTGATTATCATCCTCCATCTCCGTTTCCTCAGCGGTTACAGAAATTGAAACAGGAATCCCAGCTTAAGAAGATCTATGATATTTTTAAGCAGGTCCATATCAACATTCCACTGTTAGATGCTATAAAGGAGATGCATGGTTATGCCAAATTTCTCAAGGATGCCATGTCAAAGAAATCCAGACTTGGGGAATTTGAAACTGTCAAAATACGGAGGGATGTATGAGTATTCTGCACAAGCATCCACCCCAGAAGAAGAAGGATACTGGGAGCTTCATCATACCGTGCATAATCGAAGATAAATTTGTGGGTAAGGCACTTTGTGATCTTGGTGCTAGTATAAACTTAATGCCCAAATCTGTTTTTTAGAAATTAGGTATTGGAAAAGCTCGACCCACAACAGTAGTACTGCAGCTGGCAGACCGCTCTTACGTTCATCCAGAAGGGAAAATTGAAGATATTCTGGTAAGAGTGGATAAATTTTTTTTCCTGCTGACTTTCTTGTCTTAGATTGTGAAGTAAGATGAGAATGCACCAATCATCCTGGGGCGACCCTTCTTAGCTACAGGAAGATCACTGATTGATGTAGAAAAAGGAGAACTCACTATGCGAGTGAACGATTAAGAGATCAAGCTGAATGTTCTCCATGCAATAAAACATGCTGATGCAGAAGAAGAATGCAAGGATATCACTGAAGTTATCCTTGACCAACCCTGCATCAGGTCAGGCTGCCACGACATCAAAATTGGCCACTGCCCCAACAGCCATTTAGAAGACTGTCACGGCAGCAATGATGACAGCAGCTCCTCAGAATCTGACATATCTGATAATGAAGATCAAGAGGAGGTAAACTGGATAGGCAATCGTCCAGGTAAGTTATTCGAGCCCTTAAACTATACCTCAGATGAACATATAGTCCAAAAGCCATCAATTGTAGAGCCATCTGTTCTAGATCTTAAGCCCCTGCCAGAGCAGCTTAAATATGTTTTCCTTGGATTAAATGATACGTTGCCCGTAATCATCTATTCCAAGTTAACGCAGGAACAGGAACAACAGCTGATAGGGATGCTGCAACAGCACAAAAAGGCTATTGGATGGACGATAGCTGATATCCAAGGCATTAGTCCGGCACTATGTATGCATAAAATCCTCTTAGAGGATGATCATAAGCCGACCATTAATGCACAGAGACGTCTAAACGATGCTATGCGAGAGGTGGTGCGTAAAGAGATCATAAAATGGCTAGATGCTGGAATAATCTATGCCATCTCGGATAGCAAGTGGGTGAGCCCGGTGCAGTGCGTTCCTAAGAAAGGAGGAATAACCGTGGTAACCAACGAAGAAAACGAGCTAATCCCAACCAGGACTATGACCGGTTGGAGGGTCTGTATGGACTACCGGAAGCTTAACAAAGCTACCCGGAAGGACCACTTTCCCCTACCCTTTATTGATCAAATGCTTCATAGATTAGCGAGAAAGCCTTACTATTGTTTTCTTGATGGATACTCAGGTTATAATCAAATAGTCATCGCACCAGAAGATCAAGAGAATACAACGTTCACTTGCCCATACGGTACTTACACTTTTAGGAGGATGCCATTTGGACTTTGCAATGCACCAACAACCTTTCAAAGGTGTATGATGGCAATATTCTCCGATATGGTGGAGAATTTCCTGGAGATATTCATGGATGATTTCTCTGTCTTTGGAGACAATTTTGAAAGTTGCCTTGGCAACCTAAAGAAAGTGCTCAAGAGATGTGAGAAAGAAAACTTGGTGTTGAACTAGGAGAAATGTCACTTCATGGTGGATGAAGGGATAGTCCTAGGCCATAAAGTAAGCTGCCGTGGCATAGAAGTCGACATAACTAAGATCGAGGTAATTGAAAAGCTGCCGCCACCCACCACAGTCAAGGGAATCAGGAGTTTCTTAGGGCTTGCTGGTTTTTATCGGAGGTTTATCGCAAACTTTTCGAAGATCACCAAACCCTTATTCCATCTTCTGGAGCAGAACCGTTCCTTCGACTTCAACGCTGAATGTACTGAGGTATTCAAGGTTCTGAAAGAAAAGCTGGTAACAACCCCAATAGTACAGCCACCAGATTGGAAACTATCATTTGAGATCATGTGTGATGCTAGTGACTATGCTGTCGGGGCAGCACTTGGGCAGAGGAAAGACAAGCTCTTTCATGTAATATACTACGCCAACAAAACACTGAACGACGCCCAAGTAAACTACACCACAACAGAGAAGGAACTGTTAGCTGTGGTGTTCTCGATTGACAAGTTCCATTCATATATACTTGGAACGAAGGTCATTGTCCACACAGACCACTCTGCATTAAAGTATCTGTTCGCCAAAAATGATGCAAAGCCTAGACTGATACATTGAATTCTGCTACTGCAAGAGTTCGAGACACAAGCACAAATACTAGAGACCTTCCCTGACGAGCAGATCACTTGTCATGACTACAGAAGGGAAAGAGTCTCCCCACAGACGAGACACAAATACTAGAGACCTTCCCTGACGAGCAGCTGCTCGCTGCCACAAGCACTGCCGCGACAGCTGTGGCGGCATGTAAGTTTTCTAGACTCCCCAGGTATGTTAATTTCGTTAATTATTTAGTTAGCGGAATAACTCCTCCTGACCTTAACTATCAAGCTAGGAAGAGGTTCCAAAATGATGTTAAGCATTATTATTGGGACGAACCTCTTCTTTTCAAATATTGTGCAGATCAGGTTATCAGGAGATGTTACCACAGAATGAACATGAAGCTGTGCTTCATCACTGCCATGCTTCACAATATGAAGGACACTTAGGTGGTAACAAAACTACTGCCAAAGTTTTGCAGTCTGGATTCTATTGGCCGTCACTATTCAAGGATGCTCAGACATTCTACAAAAACTGTGACAAATGTCAACGGACTGGAAACATCTCAAGGAGACATGAGATGCCACTACAAAACATTCTAGAAGTCGAGATCTTCAACGTTTGGGGGATTGATTTTATGGGACCATTCCCAACTTCATGTGGGAACTTATATATCCTCCTGACAGTGGACTATGTGTCCAAATGGGTTGAAGAGATCGCTACTCAGAAAAACGATGCCAAGACGGTTCAGAGGTTTTTGCATAAAAACATATTTTCCAGATTTGGTATCCCCAAGGCGATCATCAGTGATGAAGGGAGGCGTTTTGACAATAGGGTTATAGTTTCTGCCTTGAAAAAGTATGGTGTCAAACATAGGATCGCAACAGCATACCACCCTCAGACCAATGGACAGGCTGAAATATCCAACAGAGAGGTTAAGAAAATTCTTGAAAAGATGGTTAAGCCAACTCGGAAGGACTGGTCTCTACACCTCAATGATGTATTATGGGCATACATAACAACATTCAAAACTCCATTGGAAATGTCACCCTACCGGCTAATTTATGGGAAAACATGCCATCTACCTGTTGAGATTGAGCACAGAGCATACTGGGCCATCAAGGTAGTGAATATGGACTTGGAAAAAGTAGGACAAAAAAGGCTACTTGATCTGAATGAGATTGAAGAAATTCGAGCAATGGCCTATGAAAACGCAAGAATCTATAAAGACAAGACAAAGAAGTGGCATGACAAGAAGTTGTTGCCACGACAGTTCTGCCTAGGGCAGCTTGTGTTGTTGTTCAACTCTAGGTTGAAACTCTTCCCAGGGAAGCTGAAATCTAGATGGTCTGGCCCATTCCAAGTGGTACAAGTTTTCCTGCATGGTGCCATTACAATCAGATCTTTAAAAGACGGACATCAATTTAAAGTCAATGGACAAAGATTGAAGCATTATCAGGGGACTGAAGCCCCAAGAATGCAGGAAGTAGTTACTTTAGGAGATTCCCCTCCTAGCATCCCTAATTTAACTTAATTTTATTATTATTATTATTATTTATATATATTAGGTAATTAGAATTATTTTATTTTTAGGAACTAAAGTTTTATTTATTTCAGGAAATAAATGAGACAAGGAGAAGAGGAAAAGTGAATTCAGCCCACCATCTTTCCATCAGCCCAAAAAGCCCAACTTTGGAGCTTGTCGTTACAGCTGCCGCGACAGTCGCAGAAAATCTAGCTTGTCAACACGCTGTCGCGACAGACGCGCAGCAGACACGGAGACGCGTGACAAATGCGTCAGAAACCGCGTAACAGCTGGCCCATTATTCGCGCCTGCCGTTACAGCTCCCACGGGCAGCAAACTCCCCCTCTATATAAACCCCGTTTTCCTATTCATTTTTCACTCACTTTTACTCTCTCTACTTGTTTCCTATAGAATTTTACTTGCTTTCATTTTCTTTCCATAGTCCTTGTAACATGAGTACTAGAAATACCCGCCGAAGATCTGCCTCAGGATCTGCCCCAACAGCATCCACTCCAAGCTCTTTCTAGATACGTGATATGTGGGAGGAGAGGGGTTTCATTTACACCACCAGAACGAAGAACCTTGGGTTGCAGCCGTTCATAGCCCGAAAAATCAGAGCCCTGCAGTGGCAGATATTCGTGGAGCAGCCAGAGGAAATGAACGTGACTCTCGTCTGGGAATTTTATGCTGCCATCAGCAGTAGGGACGCAACAGTAGTTACAGTCCGAGGGAAAGAGGTACCTTTTGAGCCCGAATACATCAACACATTGCACAGGTTCTATATGGAAAGAAAGGAAGATGGCCACCAAAGATTTCTCGAGAGTTTAGAGCCTGCCGACTACGATGCTGTAATGGTAGAACTCACAGACGAGGGTACCGAGTGGAATACTGACCTGAAACATCCGAGAATGGTAAAAAGAGTCCAACTCACCCCCAGAGGCAAAACTTTGGAATGTATTTATCAAGAAACGGATTATGCCCTCCTCGCACAACACAACAGTCGATCAACCAAGGTAAGCCCTCATCCATTCTATTTTACATGAGAGGCCAATTAACGTTGGCAGATACGTTTGGGAGGGCATAATGGATTGCGCATACCGGCCGTCCGGACTACTCTTCTACCCATACCTCATCACTACCCTCTGCCGTGGTCACCATGTACCGGAAGCTGCCGAGGATTTACGAGTCCGAGGAAAAGGCTGAACAGACAGGAACATTCTCAGCCTGATGGAACGCAAAGCTGCCACACCCCTGTCGTCCTTTGACCTCACTGCCACAGCAGGTGAGCCGATAGAGCCCACCGACACCGAACTTGCCACTACAACAGCCAGGCAGCCCACCGTAGCAGCTCCTCCAGCAGACACCTCTACACAAATACTCGCTACCCTACAGAAAATGGAGGAACGACAGCTAGGCCTCATGAGTTTCATCCGAGACTTCACCACCGCCACGGTACATTTTATCCACACTTCTCTTAATTTCCTCGATGTACTGTTCCCTACTTTCCCCAACCATTACTTTGCTGCCCCTACCCCTGCCCATACCCCTACCCCTGCTGCCACACCAAAAACACCATCTGCCGCGTCCACTCCGACCCCTGCCACAACAGCTGCAGGCGGCAGCCGCACAGCCAACACATTTGCCCGGGGAGCCAAGAGAAAGGAGCCAATGTCCGACCTTGACAGGTATATTGCTGGTTTCTCCTCTTCTAAAATCTGGGTGGCGTTCGATAACGAGCCCTCTGTCAAGAGGAACTTGTCCAAGGAGTTCACTCCAGAGAAACGATAGAAAACAGGAGCCGATAGAGAAAAATCTGACGGTGGCAGTAGCAGCAGCAGTAGCAGCAACAATAACGGGAGCAGCAGCAGCTCCGAGGTTCAGGTAGTGGAGAAACCACCCCATATCTCCCCTACCCGCATCCAACCTCCACGGGAAGCCAAAACCAAGAACACTTCTGCCTCTCCCATCCGTCTGCCGGCACCAACAAGAAAAGTCACTGCTCGCCGACAGATACAACTCAACAACAGCAGCAGCAGCGGCGAAGACATCGCCTAAAAATTTAAGTTTCTTATCTTATATTGCTGTCTGCCGTTTTGTTATATTTTGTGATGTTTTTATTTTCTTTTTCATAAATGTCATTTGCATTGAGGGCAATGCAACCCTCGAGTTTGGGGGTGGCATCCCTCCATTAATGAAGTCTATTTAAGTTTAAAAACCGTGTCTTTTAATTAGTTTATTTTTGCTTAAAAAAATGATGAAAATTTGGCTTAAGTCTTTGAACTGAACTTACCTGCCGTGACAGCCTCTGTCGTGGCAGTGCCTTTAGGATACTTTTAGGAACAATTTAGAGCCTTACTATAGTTCTAAATCTTAAACACCATTGTGACTTTTATATTGTCTAGAACTCTGCTAGTAAACTAGAATAGAAAGCTTAACATTTGAGTTGCCCCTAGATGTGCCTAACACTGGCTCTAGGAAAATAAGTTAAGAAAAATAGACTCAATGCACCTAGAGGTGCCCGAAACCGGCTTTAGGAAGTTAGCTAGAGGTGCCCGAAACCGGCTCTAGTCAAACTTAAGCTTGAAAAAAAATAGAATCGAGTCTGCATAAAAACTAAAGGAGCCTAAGAATTGCCTCCAAAAAGATGAAAATTGGCATAAAAATTCAAGTTAGAAGCTTAACTATTCGAGTAAACTAAGGGAGTCTTGGCATATAATTGTTGACAAGCATGCACACACTACACGAGAATTATAGCAAGGTTCCGGATGAATCCTGAATTATCCAACAAGGTGTTGCTCACAATAGGGAATGAATGGTAGGTAAGGAAAAGTTCACTGTTTTAAGCCAAACAAAAATTTTATTTCTCTTTTAGGTCTGAATTGCTTGAGGGCAAGCAAAAATTTGAGTTTGGGGGTGTGTTGAGTGTGTAAAAGTTCTATATTTTACCCCTATTTAACCCATATTTCTGCTGCATTCAAGCATAAGTCATTGCATTTATGATAGATTTCATTTAAACATTACAATTTTATCAAATGACACAGTTTCTACTGAAATTGGTTGCTTTTGCAGGTAGTTGCTGTAGTAGACGCTGGGCAGTAAAGAAGTAGAGCTGGAACTGGACTGCAGACGAGAAGGATGATGCTTCCATTTTCGTTGTCGTGGCAGCTAAGGACGACAACAATGGTGATGAGAAGAAGTGAAGCGGGCCTCGACAGAAAGAGAAAATTACGCCGGTTTGTCGTGGAGCACCCTTATATTTTTTCAAGCCCTAGATCAGAATGAAGGCCAAGCCCAAAGTTCAAGGAAGAAACTCCAAGCAAGAAGGAAGGACGAATTAAAGACATATGCTCTGAAGATTTAGTCTTTAATAGAGTTGTACTTTGGTTTAAACTTGTATTCTTGCCATATTAGAAAACTTGAACCCAAGGCCTATATAAAGGCATGCAGTTCGACCTAGGGAAGGATATCTTACTCTCTAGCCTTCTTCGCAAAACTCTAGTCGTTTTCCCCTTCTCATCATGTTCTAAACTTTCCCTAGGGCTAAGGGTTGATTTGTAAAGTAGTTGCAAGGATTGCACTTGTATTAGGAATTTTTTTGTTCAATAAAATAGACTTCAAGTTTGCTTATTCTGGTTTTCAACATCTTGCAAGAGTATCGGGAGAGCATTGTGAGATTATATATTTACTTAATATCGGGAGAGTTAAGTATACAAAAGGAATAAGTACATGTTCTCCAGTTTATGGTTGAACTATCTCGGACCTAGGGATAGGACGAGGTTAAGTGGCTAAGGAAGAATTCAACAACATCGGTGTTCATCCTTCGATTCACGCCGGGAGGTATCATCAAAGACGTGATCATCGACAGACTTGGACCTAGGATAGGCCAAGGCATAGCAGGGATTCTTGCCAAGCTTGAAGTATAGAGTTGTGTGATCGCTGCCGCGACAAACAACAGACCGCTGCCGCGACAGGTGCTGCCGCGACAGGCGCAACGACAGAACATAGATTCCTAGACTTTGCAACACCTACACTACTGAGCAATTCAATACCGGCCCATTCTCTCTATCCTGATTTCATTACTCTTTTATTTAAGTATTTTTTATTATCTCGTGACAACAATTCAAATAATTCTTTTCTCTCTTGTGCAACAATCTAAGGTGAAGCTATTAGCCCAGTCCCTGTGGAGACGATATCCGATACTTACGTATCACTGTACTACTTGCGTCGTGTAAACTTGCACAACATTGCAATAGACACTTTTACACGCAACAATCTCCTTGGAGGAAGGTACTTCGGTTTGGTCGGAAGGGCAAGCTGAGTCCTCGCTACATTAGCCCTTATCGGATTATTCGTCGAGTCGGACCAGTTGCCTACCAGCTAGAGCTACCACTAGAGCTTCAGTGTATTCACGATGTCTTTCATATTTTAGTGTTGAGACGTTATCATCCTGATCCATCACATGTTATGCTTGTTGAGGATATTGAGGTCCGTTCTGATTTGTGTTTTGAGGAGGAGCCTATTGAGATTCTTGCTCAGGATAACAAGGTTCTCAGAAGGAAGGCCATTAAGATGGTCAAAGTTCCGTGGCGTGGTCGTAGTCATGATGAGGCTACGTGAGAGCCCAAGACTGTCATTCGAGCTCAGTATCCGCATCTTTTTGCTCAAGGTAAAATTTTGAGGCTGAAATTTCTTTTTAACAGGGGGAGAGTTGTAACACCCCAATTTTGCCCTAATTGAAAACTCTAATAATTGGGAATTTTAATTTAAAAACCTAATTGAATTTCAGTAACCATATTGCAAAGATAGCAAATTTTTTGTGCCATTTCGTGAACCTTAATATTGGTGATGGCTTATCTTGTAATTTACCCAAAAATTTGGGTGAGTGCCTAACCCTCCTCTTTCGGTTTCCATTTGCATCGCGCAATTAATTCTTCCCTTTCCATTTTTTCTATCTCTTGTGCGAACCAGAAACCCAACCATCCCCTTTTCGTGTTTTCTGATCAAGCTCCGACGAGGGAGCTACCGTCGGCCGTTCGTCTATCCGTAGCCACCATTCATCTCCCCTTGCGTTTCCGATCAAAACCCACCCTCTCCGTCATTCTAACGCCGTTGTCGGTTACTGAAAATCGGTGTGAAAACCTTCGACTTTTTCGCTTCATCGTCGTTGTGCTCAGTTTCCGTTCGAGTTTGCATGTGGGTAAGCCGATAAGGCTTTGTCTGGTGTTATCATGTCATTTGCGTGCGTGTTGTGGTCAAAAAATGACCGTAAGGGGTCATCGGAGCGTCGTCGGTGATCGGCGCCGTCATGGTATCCTTAGGGTTTAGTTTTGATAAGTGGGGATGAGTGTATGATCTGGGCTTGAGGTGTGTGTGGGGTTTGGGCTTGAGGTGTGTTGTGTTTGGGTTAGACAAGTGAGTGGAGAGTGAGCTGAACCGAGTGGGATTGGTGAGAGTGAGCCCAAGATCCGGGTTGAGTCCAAGTGGGTGGGCTGAACCGAACCGGAGTAACCGAACCGGATCTCCACCGGAACCAAGTTGGCTGACGTCAGCGATGACGTCACCCGTTGACCGTTTGACCCGTTGACCGTTTGACCGTTGACTTTATCAAAAAAGGCCTATTTTATGTTTTTCGACGTCCTAATTCCGTTTTCGTTGCCTGTTTTCCAAAATTCGAACCCGAAAGGCTGTTTTAACCACTTTTATTTGATTATACATGTATTCAAAGATTTGAATATCGGAAAAATTAATTGGAATTATTCGTATTTGCAGACGATATTGACTCGGATACTGATATCCTTCCTCTTCCTCCACCTAGACGCCCTCATATTGCTCAGACATCGGGATCCGCTCGTGAGTTTAATTATTAATATATATTCGACATTTATATTATCAGTGTCTTGGCATAGTAGTAGTATTCTTGATGGTGTATTTAATTGTTATAGGAGCTGACTCTGACCGACCTAGAGATAGAGCTGAGCGTGAGAGACGTCACCATCGACACTGAGTGTTAGCTACTTGAGGTGTGTTCTCTTCTGTGCTGTCTGTTTATAGTGCTTTGTATGTAAATGTGTTGATTTGTTGAAATGTATACATGATGTGGTCTGATGATATCTATTATTATAATAATTTGTGATCTCCGATGTTTGACTTGTTCAACATTCTGTTATGTTATGAAATATTTGTATATACATTCAGATTCAGATTACTGTATATCAGATTACATGATTATGCATTTCTGTTGATAAACAATGCATTCAGATTCAGAACTCAGATTTTATGTCATCTCATTATGGGTGGGATTCTGTATGGGGAAGTTCAATAGCTTCATCCTTCGGGATGATGTCTACTTTGGACCAATGGTTTCGCCTACGGACTGGATTCCACTTCGGATGGTGACGAGGTAGAGAGTGGTTCTAGGGAACCTTACTCTTCGAATGGTGATGTAGTTGGGTGCATGTCATATTGTGTTGCATATTCATTCGCATTTGTTTATGTGTTTGAACTAATTTATGTTGGTAAATTGTATTCTAATAATATCTGATTGACTCTGTTGATATGATGATTCTGTTAATCCTATTAGCACTGTAGAGACACACTGAGCGTTATCGCTGATTCCCCCTTAGTTTCTATTTTCAGATACTCAGGTCTAAGCTACGGTACTTGGAGGACCTCGTTTTCCAGCTTTGTTTATTTATTATTATTAGTATGAGACTTGGACTTATTTTTATTATATGTTTTATCATATTATATATAATTTCAGATTCTGGATATTTTATTTGGGGTTATTACGTTTTATCATGCATGCACATTTTGAGTATTTAATATTTTCAAGAGTATTTTATCAGTGTATATATATTATGCGATATTATTATTATCTATTTTCGATTAAAGTTTTGAATCAGGTTATTTGTGTGAGGGACAAGCTTTGAGTTTGACTCCTTATATTCGACCCAGTTCTTCCCGGTCGGGTTTAGGGGGTTACAATAACTCCTTTGTCGGAGCTTGAACGGAAAAAATCATGGTTGTGGGGGGTTTGGTTATTCGAATGAGAGATTGAGGGGGAGGGATGAAGCGATTGCAAAAATGGAAAACGAAAAGTCTTTAGGGTTGAAAACAACATATTTAAACCTTAACTATTGGGTAAATTACACATTAAAGGTTCCTAAGATAGCCGCCTTTCAGATTTGTCACCAAAGTTCTGATTCTTTTCAATTTCGTCCCTAGATCAATTTAGGTCTTCAAAACAAAATTCCCAAATTATTAGGGTTTCAAATTAGGGGTTAAATTAATTTAGTGTTTTTTTATTTGGGAAAATATTTGGGGTGTTACAACTTTCCCCTCATTAAAAGAAATTTCGACCATGAAATTTACCTGGATAAAAAAGATGCAGATACTGAGCTCTGACGACGGTCTTGGGCTCTCATGTAGCCTCATCATGACTACGACCGCGCAACAAGACTTTGACCATCTTAATGGTCTTTCTCCTGAGAACTTTTGTGTCATGGGCAAGAATCTTAATAGGCTTCTCCTCAAAACGCAAATCGGGACGAATTTCAATTTCCTCCACAAGAATAATATGAGACGGATCAGCATGATAGCGTCTCAACACAGAGACGTGGAAGATATGATGAATACGCTGAAGCTCTGGTGGTAACTCAAGTTGATAGGCAACTGGTCCAACTCGACGAATAATCCGATAAGAGCCAATGAAACGAGGACTCAGTTTGCCTTTATGACCAAAACGAAGTACCTTCTTCCACAGAGATACTTTCAAGAAAACCTCATCCCCCACATCATACTCAATATTCTGGCGTCTCAAATCAGCATAAGACTTTTGTATATCAAAAGCAGCCTTAAGCTGATCCTGAATCAATTTGACAGTCTGCTCAGGCTCAGAAACAATATCAGGTCCTAACAATCTGGGCTCATTAAGCTCAGTCCAGCCAATAGGTGTACGACACTTACGCCCGTACAACGCCTCATGTGGTGCCATCTTGATACTGGCCTGACAACTGTTATTGTAGGAAAATTCTGCAAGTGGTAAGAAATCCTCCCAACTGACTCTGTAATTAAGAACACAAGCCCTCAACATATCCTTAAGAAATTGAATCACACGCTCGAACTGACCATCAGTCTGCGGATGATAAGATGTGCTGAAGTTCAATCGAGTACCCAGAGTGGTATGAAGATAATCCCAAAATTTTGCTGTAAACCTCGGATCTCTGTCAGAAATAATAGACAGCGATACCCCATGAAGTCGAACAATCTCAGAAATATAGAGCCGAGCCAACTTGCTCAAATAATAGTCAACTCGGATAGGAATGAAGTGCGTGGACTTAGTCATATGATCAACAATAACCCAGATGGAGTCCCTTAGACGAAGTCAAAGGAAGTCCACTAACAAAGTCCATAGTCACACGCTCCCACTTCCACTAAGGAATCTCAGTATGCTGAAGTAATCTAGATGGACACTGATGCTCTACCTTGACTTTCTAACAAGTCAAACACTTCGATACAAATCCAACGACATCACGTTTGAGACCCTTCCACCAGTACCTCTCACGAAGATTCTTCAGAATGCAATACCGACCTCGGAAACATAGAATAACCTGTTTCAACCCAGAATTCCTCGGAATGCAATACCGACCTCGGAAACATAGAACACCATCCTGATCGATAGAAAAATCCGTAGATGTACCATCTTCAACCTCTCTCATACGGTGCATCAAAACGAATCACTAGGTTGTTCAGCTCGAATATCAAAAATCAGAGTAGGAATAACCTGAAGTTCTGCCAAAAGATTGCCATCATCATACAAACTCATTTGGGAAAATAAAGCTCTCAAATCTAAAATGACGTTATGACTCAAGGTGTCGACAACAACTAGCCTTGCATGGATGATACTCAATCTAGTAGTCATAGTCTTTGAGAAGTTCTAACCAACGACGTTGTCTCAGATTGAGCTTCTTCTAGGTAAGGAGATATTTCAGACTCTTATGGTCTGTGTAGATATGCCACTTCTCTCTGTAGAGATAGTGTTTCCAGATTTTTAAAGCAAAGATCACGACAACAAGCTCAAGATCATGGGTATGATAGTTACACTCATGCGGTTTCAACTGTTGGGACGCATAAGCCACTACCTTCCCATCCTGTATCAGAACAGATCCCAATCCGGTGTAGGAAGCATCACTATAAACGGTATAAGCCTTACCAGGCTCAGGCTGAATCAAAATTGGTGCTTCAGTCAACATGGTCTTAAGCTTCTCAAAACTAGACTACTAAGCCTCAGTCCAGACAAAGGGAACATCCTTCCTCAAAAGCTTAGTTAATGGAGCTGCAATAGTAGAAAAACCCTCAACAAACCTCCGATAATAGTCGGCTAAACCCAAGAAGCTTCAAATCTCAAGAACATTCTTGGGATGTTTCCAGCTCATAATAGCTTCAACTTTCTTCAGATCAACCTAAATACCCTAGGCAGAAACTATATTCCCCAAAAACATAACCTCTGAAAGCCAGAATTCACACTTGCTGAATTTTGCATATAACTGTTTCTCTCGCAAAGTCTGTAATACAATTTGGA
The DNA here is from genome assembly GCA_958450335.1 of Hibiscus tridactylites. Lineage (NCBI taxonomy): Eukaryota > Viridiplantae > Streptophyta > Magnoliopsida > Malvales > Malvaceae > Hibiscus > Hibiscus tridactylites. The sequence continues at coordinate 31,760,546 of OY288267.1, read as the reverse complement.
GATGTTCCTCATGTTCAGCCTCAGATTTGGAATATACTAGAATATCATCTATGAATACCACAACAAACTGGTCAAGATAGGGTTGAAACACCCTATTTATCATGTCCATAAACGCGACATGAGTGTTAGTCAATCTGAATGGCATTACAAGAAACTCGTAATGACCGTAACATGTCCGAAAAGCTGTTTTGAACACATCATAATCCTTAAGCTTGAGTTGGTTGTAACCAGATCTCAGGTCTATCTTAGAAAATACCGTAGCTCCCTGGAACTGATCAAAGAGATCATCAATGCAAGGCAGGGGATACTTGTTCTTGATCGTCAACTTATTCAGTTTCTGATAGTCGATACAAAGTCAAAGTGTCCCATCCTTCTTCTTAACAAACAAAATATGAGCTCCCCAAGGTCAAACATTGGGTCGAATGAAACCTCGATCTAGCAGTTCTTGCAACTGTATTTTCAACTCTTTATGTTCTTTCGGTGCCATTCAGTAAGGAGCCATAGACATAGGAGCTGTACCCGGATAAACTTTGATGCCAAACTCAACCTCATCACGTTTCGGCGGTACCCCTTGCAATTCTTCCAGAAAAACATCTGGAAAGTCTCTCACAACACGAATCTTATCTAACCAAGAATCAGACTGTCTCGAATCAAGAATATAAGCAAGATAAGCAATAGACCCTTTTTTGATCATTTTCTCAGCTTTGAGAACCGATATGACATTAGATAGAAAACCTCTACGTTCCCCAATAAGAATCACCTCATGATTATAAGAAGTTCTCAGAATTGCCCTTTTCTTTTCATAGTCTAAAGTGACTCGGTGAGCAGATAACCAATCCATCCTGAGAATGAGATCAAACTCTTCGAAGGGTAACTCCATCAAGTTGGTTGGAAAGATCTCCCCTTGAATCTCAAGAGGAAAATTACGGTACACTTTGGTGACCTCAATAGGATTACCCACTGGACTGTGTACGGTAACAACATTAATAGTGTCTTCAACAGAAATTTCAAGTCCCTAAGACACAGAACTCACAACATACGAATGAGTCGAACCATTATCAAGTAGTGCAAAATAAGAGATAGAATGGATAGAAAAAGTACCGACAATAACGTCTGGCTCATCACGATCCTCATCCCTCTTGGTAGAGTAAACTAACCTTAGCTATCCCGCCCCTGATCCAGTTGATTCTCTACTCTGAGCAGGCCTACCCCTACTAGCAGAACCCGAAGTAACAGATCTATCTTGTCCTCTCCCCCTAGCGGGAGTCTGTATTGATGCCTGAGACTGGCTCGGAGCATAAGCTGATGGAGGTGAAAGCGGACAATCTCTGAAAAGATGCTCAAATGATCCACATTTGAAACAAGCCCAGTCTGCCTTCTACACTCACCCGTATGCCATTTCTTGCAAAAAGAACACTGCGGCACCCCACGAGTAGTAGTCGAACCCCCAGCACTAGCGGTCGGAATAATAGAAGTCACTAATCTAGCTCTAGAATAACTCTGATGATCTGACTCGTCTATGTTTCTCTTCCTAGACTGATTCCCTTGACCGTGCTGAACTGCCACGGTCGCTGGCCTCTTAACTCGATTAGTACCTTGAGACTCAAGTTGTTTCAGATTTGCCTCATTTCGTTCAGAAGTCCTAGCCCGCCGAGTAATCTTCTTATACTCTTTTTCCATATGCAAGGCAACACCGACTTTAATCGTTGGACGCAACCCTTTTAGAAACCAGTTACATTTATCATTTTTAGTGGTCACTAACCCCGAAACATACTGAATCAACCTCATGAACTTAATCTCATAATCATTCAAGGACATGTCATTCTGCTTCAAATTCATGAAATCATCCTGGAACTTTGCTAGATACTCAACCCTAACATAACGGTCACGTAAGGCCTGTCGAAAATGGTCCCAAGAAATCTGTCTGGCTTGAATAACATGCTCTTTAGCCTCCCACCAATTCTGAGATTCACCCTACAACAATGATACATCAGCCCTAAGCTTCCGATCGGCAGGATAATCCATCTCAACAAACAATCGTTGAAGCTTCTTCAACCAGTACTATGCATCAGCCAGATTCGTACTTGTCTTCCCATCAAACATAGTCATCCAGGCAGCTAAAAACTCGGTAGATATGGGTCTCCTGACACCTTCAGACTGGCGAAGATATCGTAGCAACTCTATATGCACTATAACAGAATCCATGCCCACATTCTCACTATCCCCAGAATCATGTGGACTACCACTCTGAGCATGCTGAACATGTAGATCCTTATCACCAGTCTGATGAGCTCCAGTCTGATCCACAAGTTGTTCCTCCAGATTAGCACCATGAATATCATCATGATTCTGTATCGTATCCTCAAGGGGCGGAACATCACTCTCTACAGCTACGGTACGACCTCGACCTCGACCACGACCATGACTAGCCGCTAATCTAGAGCTTCTACGAGGTGGCATAGTAGTATATCTACAAAAGGAAAGAATCCTAAGATTAATGGTAGTACCTAGAGTTCCTAGTTAATATATATATATATATATATATATATATATATATATATATATATATATTATTCTTTAAAGATAACAAAATTTCTGAAATTCTCGTTTTACCCGAAAACATTTAATAATGCATGTAAAGTTCATTTCCGGTTTAAAATTGATTTGAGCCACCCAGTCCGAGGGTTGAACCTGACTCTGATACCACTAAATATAACCCCCTAAATCTGACTTATAAGAAGTAGACCGAATCTAAGAAGTCATGTTTGAAACTTGTCCATCAAGAAACCTCATTTGGTTTAAAAATTTATTAAAAAAGAAAGGGAAAACTACACCGGTGGTCCCCAAACTATTACCGTTTTCCTATTTTGGTCCCTGAACTATGTTTTTCGACAAAACCGTCCCTTCTATTACATAGTTCTCCTATTTTGGTCCCCCGACGTTAAATAGCTAACGGTTTTGCTGACGTGGCATTTTTTAAATATTTTTTTAATCATTTCTCTCTCCTCTTAAAAAATGCCACGTCAGCAAAACCGTTAGCTATTTAATGCCAGGGACTAAAACAGGAGAACTATGTAACAGAATGGACGATTTTGCCGAAAAACATAGTTTGAGGACCAAAATAGGAAAATAGTAATAGTTTGGGGACCACCGGTGTAGTTTTCCCAAAAAGAAATTTAATTAAATACAAAATTATTCCAATTATATAAAACGTAGTCGTATAATAGTAAACTGAAAAGTTAATGAAATATTCAAAAATAGTCATGCATGCTAAAAACAATAAATCCCCAAATAAAAGTGTCCGAGTTCGAAATTACATATAAAACCAACAATAAAATAAAGTCCGTAAAACATAAATAGTTCATACTGATAATACGTAATAAGTCTGATAAATGAGGTCCTCCAAGTATCGTAGTCTAAATCTGAGTATCTGAAAAAGAAACTAAGGGGGAGCCAGCTATAAAGCTCAGTGTGTCTCTAAGTGCCTAAGAAAACAATCACAAGAATAACCCAACAACATGCTCAAACTCATATAGATATTCTGATACACAACATATAGAACATGATGCACATGATACAATGTAGTGCACCCCAACTACATCATCGTCTGAATAGTAAGGTTCCCCAAAAACACTCTCTACATCCTCACCAAGTCCAAAGTGGAATTCAGTCCAAAGGGTGAAACCACTAATCTTCCCCGTACATTTCCCAACCCATATGATATGTCATGATGATCTGATTTTTATATCCGATTGCATACTTGTTTATTTCTGAATATGCATTTATAATATTCCGATATTAATTCATATTCCGATTCCAATGTATGAAACATGGCATGTCATCATACAAGCATGTCACAAAACATAAGTTAGATAGATCATGGCATAAGTCACAAGACATAGACATCACATCAAAAGTCATAACACATATTGATCTCATACAAACATAAGGCACAAAATATGTAGCACCAGCGGAGAACACACCTTAGACAGCTAAAAGCTCAACGTCGATGATGACGTCTCCCACGCTCAGATCTAGTAACGTGCTGAACAGAATCGACACCTACAAGGGTAACACTAAATTAGATTTCACTACTATGCCACAAATATAATGTATATAAGCTAAACAATTACACGTACACATGGAACTCGCAAGCTGAGCTGCAGAAGGTCGACCAGGTGGAGGAGGTAAGATCTCAATGTCCGAATCAACATCGCCTGATCATAAGAATAATTCGAATTAGATTTTGACATACACAATTCTCAAAAGACTAAATACAATTAAATGTAAACATCAAAATAGTCTTTCGGGTTCGAATTTGGTTAAACGAGCAATAGATTTGGAATCAAGACTTCGAAAAACGTAAAGTTGACTTTGACCGAAAAAGTGAACATCAGAAAGTCAACGGTCAACGACGACGATCAATGGTCAATGGCGGTGCTAACGTCATGTGTTCAAGTCAATGTTGATGTCATCACTAACATCAGCGCTGATGTCATCTGGTTCGATTCAAATAAAAGGTCTGACGATTCAATCAATATGGTTCGGTTCATCTGACTCGGTCTGGTTCAATTTGCGTTTATTGGACCGATTGGCCCACTAAGCCAGTTCAGGTTTCACTCACACAACCCACCATTGGGCTTAACTCAGACTTGGCTTATTCTCTCGTTTGGTCCCCTAGGCTCACCCACACATTTGGCTTGAGCAAATTTGGGTTTGACCCAACACACATATACCAAGCATGGCCCGATAACCCCCTCACCACACTTTGCAATCAGATAACCTAGGGTTTCCACCCTCGACGGTGCCGGTCATCGGTGACGAAATCTGGTGACCACAAAGGCTCATTCAGAGCCAAAACACACAACAAACACAAGATTAACTTAATCCCAACTCTAAAAGAAACCTGAAACAAGGCCACAACACTTACCCACGAATCAAAATCGAACGGAAACGAAGGAGAAAGATGGAGCAAGGGAACCGAGGAGTGTTTGGATGACTCCTGAGCGAATGGACGACAACGGGGAAGATTGAAGGGGTGGGTATTGTTCGCGCGGCCACGGGAAGAAGAACGGTGGCCACAAAGCAACAAACGGGCGATGATAACTCTTTCTTCCGAGCTTGAACAGAAAAAATCGTGGTTGTGGGGGGTTTGGTTATTCAAACGAGAGATTGAGGGATGAAGCAGCTGCAAAATTGGAATCCGAAAAGTCTTTAGGGCTGAAAACAACATATTTAAACCCCAATTATTGGGTAAATTACACATTTAGGGTCTCTAAGATAGCCGCCTTTCAGACTGGTCACCGAAGTTCTGATTCTTTTCAATTTTATCCCTAGGTCAATTTTGGTTTTCAAAACAAAATTCCCAGTTTATCAGGGTTTCAAATTAAGGATTAAATCAATTTAGGGTTTTTAATTTGGGGTGTTACCCCTTACTTTAAGGCTAAAAGATGTATCTTTGAAAAATTACAAGGCTCTTTATATTTCTCCTCCTTTTTGTTAGATCAAAATCAATGTAAGGAATAATATAAGCAATGCAAAGCAACATTAAGCAACATAAATTTTGTTAAGAACTTAAAGCATAAAAGTTCAAAGCAAATTGAATTCCAAACTTAAATCATAAAATCATAATTCAAAGCATAGGTCCTAAAAGGGAAATAACATAGATAGGTGTATAAAAAAGGAAAACCTAAATGAGATGAGATGCAATGAGATGCAAAGGTCTAAGGAGTGTCATCTTCGCCTTTATCACCATCTTCATCTTCATCTTTCATGGCATCATTACCAAAGGTGTGCCCACGCCACTCGCCACGAAAGGCGGTAAGAGTCATATACATTTAGGCTGGGCTAGCCTCCATAGCCGTGAGACGAGTGTCCATGGAGGAGAAACCGACATTCATGCTCGTGCTTAACGAAGTAAACTTCCCATTAAGGTAGGTCATAAGAGCATCAAAGGAACGCAGTTGGGGAGCAACCGGATGAGGCATTACGTGAGCATTCTCTTCTTCTTCGGGCTGAACATATTGAGGAAGATCCGCATTTCAAACCCATTGATTGTTATACGAAGTGAATTTAGCCTTGCGAAGTGATTTGTCGTCAATAGGATCGGTGAGAGACACTTCAAGATCATACGAGCATAGGTGAATGGTGAGACAAAGGTCGAATGGCGGATCTGAAGAAGGTAGACGATCTCCGCAAACATTATTTGGGTAAAGTTTGGGCGTTAGCCTTCCCGAAAGCACCAGATCCAAAACCTACCAACTTGATGAATTGTAGACCATTTACCATCGGAAGGACAGAACCACCAAGTGATAAGGAAGTGAAGGAAGCGATCATGAGCATCAACGGTGGAGACGGAGCCTAATTGAATGTTGCCTAAGGAGTGTTCATCATCTATACCAATATCCTCAACCCCAAACAATCAGCTATAACCTTAGAGTCAAGTCGAAAAGTTTTTCCCTTAAGGTAAGACTCAATGGCTATAACTTCATTTTTGGCTTTGTCCACAACACATCGAGCATTAGATAAAAGATCAAAACAAGATTTTTATAAAAGATCTCGGGTATACTAAGAAAAGGCATGAACTTTTATTGAGTATGTAATTCAAGGTAATGAAAGTTAAATTCAGGGGAAGTCAAGAAGGGGATAGAAACCTTGCGCTCACAACAAATTTTGTAGTTTTGGAAAACTTTGAAATGATCCATCGCTCGAGTGAAACCGAGCTCATTAGTACTATGTTGCAAGATGTAGGACAAATTTGGTTTAGTACCATTGGACTCGAAGTTAGAGGAGGATGCAATATCCTTTCTCATACGTTTCTTAGGAGCCATAGCCCGAGATTAAAATCAAGGAAAAACAATGTATGCATAAATCATCATATTCGATCCAATAAATGAACCAAAATTCAAGGTATTGATAAAAATCTATACGATATAGTTTAAAAACATATATAAATATAAAAAAATTGGTAAAAAGAATTTCAAAAAATAGTGTAGAAAAATATATGATATATTTATATATTCGAATAAAAAAAATTCAATTTTGAAAGAATTTTTGCAAAATCTTAAAAACACATAGTATATATATGTTTTATATACAAATATTATTTAAAAACAATATAGGATTTGAAAGAAATTAAAAAAAAGATAAGAAAAAGAGTTTATACCTTGAATATGGAATTTGGGATGAATGAGGAGATGTAATGACAATGTTCACGCTTAATTTGAAAAGTAAAAACCCTCAAGAGATTTAAAGAATTGTGTGAGAAATCAAAGGGTTTTGGTGGATTTTTGTAGCCAAGTTTGACTAGGGTTTTTGAAGAAAAAGTGGTTAAGTTTTAATTAAAGTTAGAAACCCTTATTTAATGACATTTAAACACTTTAGCGTCAACGTATACCGATACGCTAAAAGTCGTATCAGTAACGACTCGACAAACTATACCAGTAAAATTTTACCTGTACCGATTCCTTCGTGAACATCTATACCGGTACAATGTTACCTGTACCGAAATTCTCATGAATACTTACCGATATGCGGTTACCCGTACCGGTACCCTTTTGCCAGAAATGCATTTTTGAACAGACTTGAGTTCAGAAAATGGATCTTAATCGATCCTAAATGGATGTGTATGTTAAATGAGCAACATTTAGAAACTAAAAAAATACATACTCCCCCTAGCAACAAGCACAGATGCACCAAGAAGCAAAAATACATAAACATGATCATTATTCAAATTCAAGCAAAATTTTGACACTTAAGAGCTCTAAAAGGTCAAGATAGGCTAGTTAGACCTAACTCTCTCCTAAGAGTCCAAAAACATTCTTTGTCTAATGGTTTTGTAAAGATATCTGCTAGTTGGTTTGAGGTATCAACATACTCTAGAACAACATCATTCTTTAGGACACGTTCACTAATGAAATGGTGGCTTATTTCTATGTGCTTGGTTCTAGAATGTTGGATGGGATTCTTAGTGAAACATATGGCACTAGTGTTGTCACACTTAAGGGGTATGGTACCTACATCAATTCTATAGTCTAGGAGTTGTTGCTTCATCCAAAGGACTTGAGCACAACAACTTCCGACTGATATATATTCCACTTCGGTGGTAGATAAGCTACACTATTTTGTTTCTTAGAGAACCAATATATGAGCATACTACCTAGGAATTGGCAAGTTCCGGAGGTACTTTTTATAGTTTACATCTCCCATAATCCGTATCGGAATAAGCATGTAGGTTAAAGAAAGAGTCTCTAGGGCTAGCTTGAAACCTAGCACACAAACAAACACTGAACATAATATCGGGTCTACTTGCGTTAAGGTAAAACAAAGAGCCAATCATTGAACGATAAAGCTTAGAATCAAAAACACTTACCTCCTTCATCTTCGTCAAGCTTAATTGATGAGCTCATTGGAGTGGCTTGAGGCTTCACATTCTCCAAGCCAAACTTCTTGAGCATATCCTTGATGTACTTAGCTTGATTGATGAAGATGTCATCCTTCCTTTGCTTGATTTGGAGCCCCAAGAAGAATGATAGCTCCCTCATCATGCTCATCTCAAACTCACCTTGCATTAACTTAGAAAATTCTTGGCAATAAAACTCATTAGTAGAACCAAATATAATATCATCAACATAAATTTGTACTACTAAGATGTCATTGCCATTTCTTTTAATGAAAAGTGTAGTGTCCACCTTGCCTTTTTCAAAACCTTTTTCAACCAAAAAGTTTGAAAGCCTTTCAAACCAAGCTCTAGGAGCTTGTTTCAAACCATATAAAGCTTTAGTTAATTAAAAAACATGGTTTGGATAAATTAGATCTTCAAACCCGATGGTTGTTCAACATACACTTCTTCATTAATAAACTATTTAAAAATGCACTTTTAACATCCATTTGAAAAAGCTTGAATTCATGATAACATGCAAATGCAAGAAGCATCCTAATTGCTTCTATTCTAGCTACGGGTGCATAGGTTTTATCAAAATCGATTTCCTCTTATTGAGTATATCTTTGAGCAACAAGTCTAGCCTTGTTCCTCACTATGTTACCACTCTCATCTTTTTTGTTTATAAATACCCATTTAGTTCCTATAATAGACTTATTACTAGGCCTATCAACTAATGTCTAAACTTCACTCCTCTCAAATTGATTAAATTCTTCTTGCATGGCCAATATCCAAAAATAATCTTTAATGCTTCTTTGATATTTTTAGGCTCAATGCATGGAATAAATGCAACATTATTAAGCAATCTAAGCGAGGATCTAGTGCTTACCCCCTTGAATGGATCACCCAATATTTCACCATCTTTGACATAGTTGAGTTCCCATTGTTAGCTCGCTTCCTTTTCACCAAGATTCTTGTCCTTCAAGAATTATATGGGAGGATCTTGTGCTTCTTCTTATTTGGTTGGAACCTCATCCACCTTTGATGATTGTTCGCCAGCATTGGCTTCAATGATCCCTACATCCTCATCATCACAAGAATCCTTCATTGGAAGGAGGTTATTATCGAAAACCACATGAATAGACTCTTCTACAACTAAGTGTTGCATGCAAAAGTGATGCGCAAATTGCGTGCAAGTATACACGGTGTCAAGTTACAGTATTTAAGATATCATCTCCACAAGGATTGTGGCAACCTTTCGGAGTTCACTTTTCTGCACAAGTAAAATAAAAACACAAATATTAGGAGTTGGTTTTGATTAAGACTAAGACTAAAGCAAGTAAAGTAAATTGAGATATTAGAGTGAGAGAATGGGCCGGTATTGGATGTTTCATAGTGTGGAGAATTAATGTACTATCTCGGCATAGTTTTTCTGATCAACTCAACAACTTCAGTCACCGCCCACAAGAATGCCTCGGTAGGCGCCCGCCTCGACAGAGTTGTGTGAGATTGCCTGGGCAGTTAAACGGTGATTCAAGGTTCGGCAAGGCTCCCTTCTATGACTCCCTCTTCTCTTGAAGCTTGAAGTACTATTGGCAAACACATCTTGGATGACACCTCATGGCGTAAATCTAAGGGCGAACACCAACCGATTATGGATCCTCTTTTAGCCGCTGAACTTCTTAACTTATCCCTAAGCCGAAGTAGCTTTACCTATGGTTGGATAAAACCGTGTTTACTCGTTTTATGAGTTCAACTCACTCGATATTGAACAAATGGATTGAAGCCCTCTTCTGTCCCGATAAAGATTGCAACAATGAAGAACCAAGAGTAAACAAACCTTGAATTTTATTGCAAAATAGAAATCCTAAACGAATACAAGAAAACTCTCACAACTACTACGCAACCAACCTTTAGCCCTAAGGAAGGTTTAGAACATGGTGGGTTTGGACGACACTAGGGTTTTGACAAGAAAAAGTTTCTCTCTAATCTCAATTGTGTTCTCTCCTTCAAGTCAATTACATATATATAGGGGAGAAGCCTAGGCCTAAGTCGGTTTAGGGTAGGAATACTAGTTAGAATACAATTACAACTCATTAAAAGATTATTAAATCTTCCTAGATTCCTGTTTGACTTTTTCCAACTTGACTTTGACCTTGGATTTTCTTTGTCTGCTGGGCTCCAATGCAAGTGCAAGTGGTCTCTAAAAATCGGGCTTGATGAGCTCTTTCTATCGCATACCACTTTGCTTTTTTCTACTCTTCCTTGAAGTGCCGCCTCGACGACAAGTAGTTGACTGCCTCGACGGGGGTATGGACTGGTGTGCAAGGGTTGGCACAGCTCCACATTCTAGTTCTTTCCTCCTCGATGGACTCTCTTGATGCTCCAATAGCTTCCTCCTTTAGCTCCCAGCTTTCTCTTCATCTGCCCTCTTTGCTGCCTCGGCGACATATGCCTAAGCGGGTACCTACGCATAGGGAGAAAACGCTCTTGAGTAGTATCATATATATAAAATCAACTAAATTCATCAAATAAGGCAAATTGTCTAATCTATGCTATTTTGCACATGTTACCTAATAAATGCAACCTAAACTACACTTAAGAACAACAATAATTGAGCTAAACTAGGGTCTAAATATAGAAATTTTGCACACTTAACACACCCTCAAGCTCAAACTATTGTTTGTCCTCAAGCAATGCAATCTAATAATAACATGCCAAAACTTAAAATCATATGCAAACTAAGTCGAGAAAACATCTTGAGCAACTTTTCTATACCGTGTAGATTTAAGCCGACTTAGCAACCCTTTGAATGACAAGAGATTTACCCGGAACTGAACTATGTATCTCGTGAGTGTGTGTTCCTTGTGATAAGAATGATTCTTCGGCTTCTAAATAAACCTTCGATAAACACCTTAACTCTCTTGGGTTTCCCTCTAATTTCTTTTTTCAATTTCACCACTAGTTGCCAGTAAGAGGCTTTTCTAATGACTGTATTTTTTTTCCTCTAAAGCCAATTTCGGGCACCTCTAGGACGTCTAATTTTGTTTCAAACTTCAAGTTCTACCCAAGTTTACTAGGTGAAATACCTAACTTTCCTAGATGTCCTAAAATCAAACTAGTCACAAAGTTTTCTTTTTAAGTTCAGACCATAGTAAGATTCTAAGTTAACCTAAAGTCATGCCAAGATTGTCGCCTAGGCGGGCCATCTGTCGCGGCGGGTAAATGATACTCAAGAATTTTTCTCAAACTAAGAGTTCATTAAGCTTTAAATAAAGACATGTTACAATTAGAACCTAATTAAAATAAAAAAGAAAACTTAAAGACATAAAAAGAAAAACTAGAAAATACAAGAAAAAGAAAAACAAGAGACAAAATTAGAGGACTAATTCCCCCCCCCCAAACTTGAGAAGAGAATAGTCCTTGTTGCGTGTAAAATAGTCTATCGCAATTGTAGTGCAAGTATACACGACGCAAGTAGTAAAGTGATACAAAGTATCGGATATCGTCTCCACAGGGATTGGGCTAATAGCTTCACCTAGATTCACTGCACAAAAGCAAAGGAAATATTTAAGAGAATTGTCACGAATATTAAATTAAAAACGTAAGTAAAAGATTGAGATATCAAGGTAGAGAGAATGGGCTGGTATTGAGTTGCTCAGTAGTGTAGGTATTGAATTGCTTAGGATCTCCAGTTCTGTCGTCGCACCCGTCGCCGACAGCACCTGTCGCGGCGTCTGTCCGTTAGCTGTCGCGGCAGCGAACACTAACTCCGTACTTCAAGCTTGGCAAGAATCCCAGATCTGCCTTGCCCTATCCCTAGGCACAAGTCTGTCGATGATCACGTCTTTGATGATACCTCCCGGCGTGAATCGAAGGATGAACACCGATGTGTATGAATTCTTCCTTAGCCACTTAACCTCGCCTTATCCCTAAGCACGAGATGGTTCAACTATAAACTAGAGAACACGCTTTTATCTCTTTCGTATACTTAACTCTCCCGATGCTAAGTAAATGGATAACCTCACAATGCTCTCCCGATGCTTTTGCAAGATGTTAAAACCAAGATAAAAGAACTTGAAGTTTATTTTATTGAACTTGAAAAATCCTAAAACAAAGCAACCCTTGCAACTACTTTACAAAACAACCCGTAGCCCTAGGGGGAAATTAGAACATATCGGTGACAGGTAAACGGCAGGGTTTAGGTTTCGGTTATGGGGTAGTCGGCTATGCCCTAGGTTTAATCTATGCCCTTTATATAAGCTTTGGGCTCAAGTTATCTAAGGTAACAAGGATTACAACTTTAATTAAAAGTAAGATTCTAATAAAGACTAAATCTCTAAGGATTCCTACTTTTCAGCCGCCTCCTTGCTTTTAGGGATTTCCTCTCCTTTGAGCTTTGGCTTGACATATCTTTTGATCCGGGGCTTGGAAAAATATTCGGCTTCCACACGACAGACGAGCAGATTTTTCTCTATCTATCGAGGTCCACTTCACTTTTCCTCTTCATGAATCTGCTGTCATCATGCTGTCACGACAGGTTCGCGACAGGTTCGTCTTCTTCAGCTGCTTGTCCAGTTTAGCTTTCCTGCTTGTCTGCCCTGCACCTGCCTTCAACATCTACTGTGACAGATACCTGCAAAAATAACCATCTTTCAGTAGAATCCGTGTCTTTTATATAATTGTGATGTTTTATTGAAAACTAACCTAAATGCAATGCAATGGTGCTTGAATGCAGCAGAAATATGGGTTTAAAAAGGTGTAAATGATAGAACTTTTACACACTCAACACACCCCCAAACTCAAGTTTTTGCTTGCCCTCAAGCAATGAAGACTTAAAAGAAAACTGAAAATTTTTGTGTTGGCCTTCAAACAGTGAACTGTCCCTCACCTGTCGCTCATTCTCTATGGCGGCAGCAACCTGTCGGAAGGGTTAGGATCTGTCCGGAATCTCCCTATAGCTCTCGTGCAGTGTGTGCATGCTTGTGAACAGTTATAAGCTAAGACTCTCTTAGTTTCACTAGAATATTCAACTCCTTAACTTGAATTTTATGCCAAAGTTTACTTTCTTTTAGAAGGCACATTTTCATGCTTTTTCTTCTATTTTCAAGCTAAGTTTTTCTAGAGCCAGTTTTGGGCACCTCTAGTTAGCTTCCTAGAGCCGGTTTCGGGCACCTCTAGGTTTTTGATTTTCTTTTGCTAAACTTCTTTCCTAGAGCCAGTGTTAGGCACCTCTAGGGGCTATCCAAGTTCTAAGCTTCCTATTCTAGTTTGGCTAAAAGAAGTCTAAGCATTATAACAGTCACAAAAGTGTTTAAGTTTTCAGAACTATAGAAAGGCTCTAAACTTTTCCTTAACCTGTCCTACAGATGCTGTCACGACAGAGCCGTCATGACAGGTAAGTTAACTTCACAGTTTTAAGCCAACAGTTCAGATTTTCTGATTTTTCTGAATTTTTTTTTAAAAGAAAAACTTAAATAACTAATAAGACACAACAATTAAAAAAAATGTGCTAAAGACTCCATTAAATATGGAGGGTTGCCACCCCCAAACTCGAGGGTTGCATTGCCCTCAATGCAAAATGACACTAAAACAAATAAAGAAAAACATGAAAAATAAAAGTACATCGCAAATATATAAGGGCAGGCAGCAATAAGAGAAGAAAAAGAAATAAAAACTTAAATTTTATGCGCTGTCCTCATCACTGCTGCTGACGCGGATCTGATGGTAGCGTCTGCGTTGGGGAGGTGGCTGGGCAGGTTCCGGAGCAGGTTGGTCAACAGGTTCATCAGCCTGTTGAGGTGCAGGTTCTTCCTCCGGTTGGGGGACAGGGTCGTCAGCAGGTTGAAGGGCAGGTGGTTCCACTAGTCGAACATCAGAGCTGCCGCTGTTGTCCCAGCTGGTACTCGTAATGGCTTTGGACAGCATCCTCTTGTTGGCGACATGTTTGATTCTTTTCACCCGCGTAAAGGCGCTGTCCAAGTTTCTCCGGACGAGAGGGCTGTCGTCAGTGGCAGCTCGCTTGGTGCCTCGAGGGGAAGTGTCCGCCGGTGGGCTGCCGGCTGCTGTCGGGGAAGGTGTGGAGGAGGCAGATTCTCCATGGGGAGAGACAGGTGGTGTGGGAGTAGGGGAGGGTATATTAAAGTAATGGGCGGGGAAGGTGGGGAAAATTACATCCGAAAAATTCAAAGTGTTGGTAATAAAGTTTATCGTTGCGTTGGAGAAATCGCGGATGAATGTCATTAAACCCATCTGCCGCTCCTCTATCCTCAAGATGGCAGCTAAGATGTCGGCGTTCTGACCTGCCGGAGTGGTGTTGGTCGCAGCTTCTGGGGCAGGCTCGGTGGCAGGTTCATCATCAGATTCAGCAGGTGGGGCATTTGGATCGAAGGCGTTGAGGGGCGTTACGACGATGATCTCCATAAGGCTGGAGATGTTGCTGTCGGTCCAACCACTGCCCTTCTTGATTTTGTCTGAAGGGTCCTCCGGTACGGCAGCGCAGCGGCAGAGGGCCGTAATGGTGAAGGGCAGGCATAGTCGTGAATCTGTTCTGAAGGCACAATCGAGAATGCTTTCTCGCATGTACCTGCCCACGTTGATCGGCCTGTCATGCATGATAGAGTGGATGAGGGCAAGCCGCTGCCTGTTGACTGTCGTGTGGTGGGAGGAGGGCAGGATACGCTTTTTAATAAAAGCGTTCCATAGTTTAGCCTAGGGGAGCAGCTCTGCCCGGTTGACGGAGTTGGGATTCTTTTTGCTGGTGCTCCATGTTGTGCCCCTTTCTGTCAATTCCCTCATGACAGCATCGTGGCCGGCAGCGTCGAGAGAGTCCCAAAACTGTTGATGAGCGTCGTCATTGGGGCCAAAGAAGAGGCCGAAGACATGATTGATGCTGCTGGCGGTGAAAGGAACTGTCACTCCTCGGACGACGACAGATGTCGCCGACTTACTCTCGATCGCCTCATAGAATTCCCTTACCAGGGTGTCATTAAGCTCTGCCGGCTGCTCGGCAAAGTCTTCCCAGAGTTGCGCCGTAATGGCCTTCATGATGAACGGCCGGAGTCCAAAAAGAGGAGCATCTCTGTTATAGATGAAGCTCCGTTCCTCCCAAAGTTCTTTGTTGGCGAACGGGGATGCTGCTGCGGAAGAAGAGGCGGCAGCAGCATTTTGGCGAGTCTGTCGTGAAGACATTTTTGGTTGCAAGGGCTGAAAAAGGAGAGAAAATAGATAAAACTAGAAGAGAGTACAAGAGAGAAAAATTAGAAGTGAGGAAAAAATGAAAGGGAGAAGGGGTTTATATAGCTGTCGAGTAGCTGCCCATTTAATGCCGTAACGGCAGGCGGGAATAACGGAGCGGCAGATTGGATATGGCGTGTCTGATGCGTCTGACACGCATTAATGCGTCTGCGGAGCGTCTGCCGCACGCTTCTTCGTCTGCCGTGCGTCTGTTGACAGCCTGTCAAATCCGTCTGCGCCGGCAGCTGAAACGACAGGTTACCATAGATGGGCTTGGTTGGGCTGATGGTTGGGCGATGGTCTTGGGCCACTTCTTCTTTCTCACTTGTCTCTTTTATTTCCTAAAAACTGAAATTAAAAACAAAACATTATTAAAATAAATCTAATTCCTAATAAATAATAATAAAATAAGATAAAAATAAAAATAAAACTAGGTTAAATTAGGGATGCCTTGTGGGGCATCACCTAAGGTAACCACTTCCTGAATTCCTGGGGCTTCAGTCCCTTGATAATGCTTGAGGCGTTGTCCATTGACTTTGAATTGGTGCCCGTCTTTTAATGATTGAATTGTAATGGCACCATGGGGGAAAACTTGAATTACTTGGAATGGACCAGACCATCTAGATTTGAGCTTCCCTGGAAAGAGTTTCAACCTCGAATTGAACAACAACACAAGCTGCCCTGGGCAGAACTGTCGCGGCAGCAACTTCTTGTCATGCCACTTCTTTGTTTTCTCCTTGTATATTCTTGCGTTGTCGTAGGCCATTGTTCGTATTTCCTCGATTTCATTCAAATCTAACAGCCTTTTCTGACCTGCCTTGTCCAAGTCCATGTTTACTGCCTTGATTGCCCAATATGCCTTATGCTCTATCTCGACAGGCAGGTGACAGGTTTTCCCATAGATCAATCGGAATGGAGACATGCCCAATGGAGTCTTGAAAGCTGTCCTGTATGCCCATAATGCATCGTTCAGAAGTAAAGACCAATCTTTCCTAGTTGGTTTGACCATTTTTTCAAGAATGTTCTTCACTTCCCTGTTGGAAATCTCAGCCTGTCCATTGGTCTGTGGGTGGTATGCTGTCGCTATCTTGTGCTTGACACCATATTTTCTCAAGGCGGCAGCAATTACCCTGTTGTCAAAATGTCTCCCTTCATCACTGATAATCGCCTTAGGGATGCCAAATCTAGAAAAGATGTTTTTATGCAAAAACTTTTGGACCGTTTTGGCATCATTCTTTTGAGTTGCGATTGCTTCTACCCACTTGGAGACATAATCTACTGCTAGGAGGATGTAAAGATTTCCACATGAAGATGGAAAAGGTCCCATAAAATCAATCCCCCATACGTCGAAGATCTCGACTTCTAAGATATTCTGCAGTGGCATCTCGTTTCTCCTTGAGATGTTACCTGTCCGCTGGCACCTGTCACAGTTTTTGTAAAATTCCTGTGCGTCCTTATACAGTGTCGGCCAGTAGAAACCTGACTGCAGCACCTTGGCAGCAGTTTTGTTGCCTCCTAAATGTCCTCCATATTGTGAGGCATGACAGTGATGGAGAATGTCTTCTTGTTCTTCTTGTGGTACACATCTCCTTATAACCTGATCTGCGCACATTTTGAAAAGAAGAGGTTCGTCCCAATAATAATGTTTTACATCATTTTGAAACCTCTTCCTGGCTTGATAAGTAAGATCAGAAGGTAATATTCCGCTAACTATAAAATTAACGAAATCAGCATACCAGGGAAGGTTAAAAGACTTACCTGCCGCCATGGCTGTCGCGACAGCTATTGCGGCAGCAAAGAGCTGCTCATCGGGGAAGGTCTCTAGTATGTGTGTCTCATCTACAGGT
Source organism: Hibiscus tridactylites (assembly GCA_958450335.1). NCBI lineage: Eukaryota > Viridiplantae > Streptophyta > Magnoliopsida > Malvales > Malvaceae > Hibiscus > Hibiscus tridactylites. Next base: position 31,743,083 of record OY288267.1, on the reverse strand, counting down.
AGACTCTGTCCCAACTCCAACCTCGACAAGTGATCTGCCACCTGATTTTCTATCCCCTTTTTGTCTTTGATTTCAAGGTCGAATTCTTGTAATAGCAAGATCCATCTTATCAACCTAGGCTTTGCATCCTTCTTTGCGAACAAGTATTTAAGGGCAGAATGATCGGTATGTACTATTACCTTCGTTCCAAGTATGTAAGAACGAAACTTGTCGATGGAGAACACCACAGCTAACAGCTCCTTTTCTGTGGTGGTATAATTCACTTGGGCATCATTCAATGTTTTGCTGGCATAATATATGACATGAAACAGCCTGTCCTTGCGCTGCCCAAGTGCTGCCCCGACAGCATAGTCACTAGCATCACACATAATTTCAAACGGTTGCGTCCAGTCTGGTGGCTGTACTATGGGGGCTGTCACTAGTTTTTCCTTCAGAACCTTGAATGCTTCAGTACATTCTTCATTAAAGTCAAAGGGTCGGTTCTGCTCTAAGAGATGACATAAGGGCTTCATGATTTTTGAGAAATTTGCGATAAATCTCCTATAGAAACCAGCATGCCCTAGGAAACTCCTAATGCCCTTGACTGTGGTTGGCGGCGGCAGCTTCTCTATGACTTCAATCTTTGCCCTGTCGACTTCTATCCCACGGCAGCTAATCTTATGGCCTAAAACTATCCCCTCATCTACCATAAAATGGCATTTTTCCCAATTAAGAACAAGATTAGCTTTTTCACATCTTTCAAGTACCTTTTGAAGGTTGCCAAGGCAGCTCTCAAAATCGTCTCCAAAGACAGAAAAATCATCCATGAAGATCTCAAGGAAGTCCTCTACCATGTCGGAGAATATTGCCATCATGCACCTTTGGAAGGTGGCAGGTGCGTTACAGAGTCCAAACGGCATCCTCCTAAATGCGTATGTTCCGTAGGGGCAGGTGAAAGTCGTTTTCTCTTGGTCCTCCGGTGCAATAGCAATTTGATTATATCCTGAATAACCATCAAGAAAACAATAGTAAGGTTTACCCGCTAATCTATCAAGCATTTGATCAATAAAGGGTAAAGGAAAGTGGTCTTTTCGGGTAGCTTTGTTAAGCTTCCGATAGTCCATACAAACCCTCCAACCGGTCACAGTCCTGGTTGGGATTAGCTCATTGTTTTCGTTGGTTATCACCGTCATGCCTCCTTTCTTGGGAACACATTGCACCGGGCTTACCCATTTGCTATCGGAGATGGCGTAAATGATACCAGCGTCTAACCATTTAATTATTTCCTTACGCACTACCTCCTTCATTGCAAGGTTCAACCGCCTTTGGGCATCAATAGTCGGCTTATGATCTCCCTCTAGGAGGATTTTGTGCATACAGATTGCCGGACTAATGCCCTGAATGTCTGCTATAGTCCATCCTATCGCCCTTTTATGCTGCCTCAACATGTCGATCAGCTGTCGTTCCTGTTCCTGCGGCAGCTTAGCAGAGATGATCACGGGTAGTGTTTTATCACTACCAAGATAAGCATATTTAAGCTGCCCTGGCAGGGGCTTAAGTTCTAAGACAGGTGGTTCAACAGTAGATGGCTTTTGGATTAAATGGTTATCCGAAGTGTAATTCAAGGGTTCGAATAACTTACCTGGGCGATAGTCTAACCAGTCTACCTCCTCATGACCTTCAGTATCAGATGAATTGGATTCAGAGGAGTCGCTGTCGTCGGTGTTGTCGTCGTTGCTGTCGTGACAGGCTTGTAAATGGCTGTCGCAGCAGTGACCAAATTTTATATCCTGGCAGCCCGACCTGATGCAGGGTTGATCAAAGGTCACCTCAATGATGGCCTTGCATTCTTCATCCACATCAGCATGTTTCATTGCTTGGAGAACATTCAACTTAATTTCTTGATCGTTTACGCGCATGGTGAGTTCTCCTTTCTCCACATCAATCAATGATCTTCCCGTGGCTAAGAAGGGTCGCCCTAGGATGACTGGTGCGTTCTCATCTGCCTCACAATCTAAAATAAGAAAGTCAGCAGGAAAAATAAGTTTATCCACTCTTACCAAGATGTCTTCAATTTTTCCCTCGGGGTGAACGTAAGAGCGGTCGGCTAACTGTAGGGTAACTGTCGTGGGCCGCGCCTTGCCAATACCTAATTTCTGAAAAACAGATTTGGGCATTAGATTGACACTAGCACCAAGATCACATAATGCCTTACCCACAAATTTATCTCCGATTACGCAAGGTATGAGGAAGCTCCCTGGATCCTTCTTTTTCTGGGGTGGTTGTCGATGAAGAATACTCATGCAACCTTCTTGCATCCTTACCGTTTCAAATTCCCCAAGTTTAGATTTTTTAGACATGACATCCTTGAGAAATTTAGCATAACCGGGCATTTCCCTAACAGCATCTAACAACGGAATGTTAATATGAACCTGTTTAAAAATATCATAAATTTTCTTAAGTTGAGATTCTTGCTTAGCTTGCTGTATCCGTTGAGGAAAAGGTGGTGGAGGGCGATAATCAGCAATGCGCCCTTCCCACTGCATGCGAATCTGAGGTCGATACTCATCTTTTTTCTCCTCTGTCGCTTCTGCTGTCGTGACAGGCTCATCGGCAGCAGTCTGTTCATTACCTGTCGGGGCAGCTTCCTCGGCAGGCTTATCCAAGGCAGGTTTCTTTTCTATTTCAGCTTCTTTTTCCGGCCCTGGTAACTTTTTCCCACTCCTAGTAGTAATCGCCTTACATTGCTCATGAGGGGGTGTTCTAGCATTTTCAGTATTGCTAGGGAATCCTCCATTCTGCCGTGGCTTAATATGCTGCGACACCTGACCCATTTGTGTCTCTAGAGATTTCAAGGTGGCCTCATGGTTTGTCATTCTCATCTTAGTCTCATCCATAAAGTCTTCCGTTTTCTTGACAAACTTATTGATGTTATCCATATACGTGCCAGTCTGAGACATAAAGGTGGCCAGAGTTTGCTCCAATATACTACTCGTGGCAGGTGGTGGCTGCTGTTGTTGCTGAGGCGGCAGGTTCTGCGGCAGGTTTTGCGGCTGTGGCTGCTGTCGCGTCAACAATCTCGGTCCCCCTGATTCTGATTATATGCTTGCGGATTTAGAGCATTGTTGGGGTTACTCCAGGAAAATTTGGGGTCTTTCCTCCAATTAGGGTTGTAATTGTTGGAATTGTAGTTTGGCTTGTAATTTCCAACATATTTTCCTTCTTCTATATTTATAGGGCACTCATCCCTACTATGATTTCCCTCACATGTAGCACAAACTTCCTCGACAGCAAACCCTCGTACTTCCTCTTCACTCAATAAGTGTTTCATGGCCTTAGTGAGGAATGCTACCTGTGATTTCATAGTGCTGTCGGCCTCATAATCCTTGACAGCAAGGACCCGTTTACCCCCTCTTCTAGCGGTTGGAAATTGCTCCTCATTCTTAGCTAGATGTTTCAGAACTTGCAGGGCCTCGTCTGGATCTTTGTCCAATAGTAGTCCATTTGCTGCAGAATCAATTCGAATGCGAGTTTGTAAGTTAGCAGCATTATAAAACTTAGTTACCTGATTCCAGACGGGGAATCCATGCATTGGGCAGTTTCGTAGAAGAGTTGTGAATCTGTCCCAGGCCTCGTGCATTGGCTCGTCATCTTCCTGTTGAAAAGTAGCAATTTCATTACGTAATCGCTCAGCTAAATGTGAAGGATTAAAACGAGACAAAAATTCACGAGTTAAATCTGCCCAAGTCATGATAGAACCCGGTGTAAGTTTATTCCACCAAGTTTTAGCTCTGTCCCTCAATGAATGGGGGAATAATCGAAGCCTCAGTATCTCCGGACTAACTCCTGGTAGTCTAAACGAACCACAGATCTCCTGGAACGTTTTGAGATGCTCCCTGGCATCTTCTGTCGCAGAACCACCAAACTGCCCGGCATTGTTGATCATACTAAACATGACAGGTTTAAGCTCGAAGTTGTCAACGTCAATATCCGACAGCGTGGTCTCCAGCTCTACATGATCGTTCAGCATGTAGTCACGACATGACCGTCGTCTATCTGCCCCAGGCGGGTCGCCGACAGGTGGGTTATTATTGCCAAGGGGTGGTATGAAACCACCAGCAGGTTGGTTATGGCCCATCTGCTCTAGCTGTTCTTCAAGGTATTCGTTTCGGTCTAAGAGGTGGTGAATCTGTTTCTTGAGATTAAAGGAACGTTCAATCTCCGGATCTAATTTATACTCAGGATCTTTACCTCTTTTCGATCTGCGCATAAACAGGAAAACCTTGTGAAAAGCAAGAGTTTAAAAACACAAAAGAAAAAATAAAAAAAAACGAAAATAAAAACAAAAAGTGCAAGGAAAGAAAGGTGTAGTTATGTTGCCAATCCCCGGCAACGGCGCCAAAAACTTGTTGCGTGTAAAATAGTCTATCGCAATTGTAGTGCAAGTATACACGACGCAAGTAGTAAAGTGATACAAAGTATCGGATATCGTCTCCACAGGGATTGGGCTAATAGCTTCACCTAGATTCACTGCACAAAAGCAAAGGAAATATTTAAGAGAATTGTCACGAATATTAAATTAAAAACGTAAGTAAAAGATTGAGATATCAAGGTAGAGAGAATGGGCTGGTATTGAGTTGCTCAGTAGTGTAGGTATTGAATTGCTTAGGATCTCCAGTTCTGTCGTCGCACCCGTCGCCGACAGCACCTGTCGCGGCGTCTGTCCGTTAGCTGTCGCGGCAGCGAACACTAACTCCGTACTTCAAGCTTGGCAAGAATCCCAGATCTGCCTTGCCCTATCCCTAGGCACAAGTCTGTCGATGATCACGTCTTTGATGATACCTCCCAGCGTGAATCGAAGGATGAACACCGATGTGTATGAATTCTTCCTTAGCCACTTAACCTCGCCTTATCCCTAAGCACGAGATGGTTCAACTATAAACTAGAGAACACGCTTTTATCTCTTTCGTATACTTAACTCTCCCGATGCTAAGTAAATGGATAACCTCACAATGCTCTCCCGATGCTTTTGCAAGATGTTAAAACCAAGATAAAAGAACTTGAAGTTTATTTTATTGAACTTGAAAAATCCTAAAACAAAGCAACCCTTGCAACTACTTTACAAAACAACCCGTAGCCCTAGGGGGAAATTAGAACATATCGGTGACAGGTAAACGGCAGGGTTTAGGTTTCGGTTATGGGGTAGTCGGCTATGCCCTAGGTTTAATCTATGCCCTTTATATAAGCTTTGGGCTCAAGTTATCTAAGGTAACAAGGATTACAACTTTAATTAAAAGTAAGATTCTAATAAAGACTAAATCTCTAAGGATTCCTACTTTTCAGCCGCCTCCTTGCTTTTAGGGATTTCCTCTCCTTTGAGCTTTGGCTTGACATATCTTTTGATCCGGGGCTTGGAAAAATATTCGGCTTCCACACGACAGACGAGCAGATTTTTCTCTATCTATCGAGGTCCACTTCACTTTTCCTCTTCATGAATCTGCTGTCATCATGCTGTCACGACAGGTTCGCGACAGGTTCGTCTTCTTCAGCTGCTTGTCCAGTTTAGCTTTCCTGCTTGTCTGCCCTGCACCTGCCTTCAACATCTACTGTGACAGATACCTGCAAAAATAACCATCTTTCAGTAGAATCCGTGTCTTTTATATAATTGTGATGTTTTATTGAAAACTAACCTAAATGCAATGCAATGGTGCTTGAATGCAGCAGAAATATGGGTTTAAAAAGGTGTAAATGATAGAACTTTTACACACTCAACAGTCCTCAATGCATGCTTACATAAACAAAATTAATGCATAGATTAGATAAAAATAACAAAAGAGAAGAAGAGGATAGAAGCTTAAATTGGTTTGGATTCAGAGGAGCTTTCTTCGTTGCCAATGATCACCCTCTTCCGTGCTACCATCTTGAAGCGCTTGGCCGCCCTCGACAGTTGATGGCAGGAAGGTGGACTGGGTTGAGCCTTTTGAGTCACCTCTCGTTCACCGCCATCTTCACTGTCTAGGCAGACTTTTGTGGTGGTGTGTGTCCGCCTTGCTCCTAAGGAGAAGGACGGTTCGAGCTTCCTGGTAATGGATTGAACTATGTTCTGCCATACGAAGTCATCGGAGAGGAAGTCCTTGGGGTAGACGGAGTCGGATGGTCCTGGTGCATCAGCTGCTGCCCTGGACGGCTGCTCTTGGTCTTTGACTGGGCTGCCACCGTGTCTCCTTGGTTATCGGAGCTGGAAAGGACCTCGGTTGTCGTGGCTGCACTAGAGGCTTGAGACCCGCTTGATATGGGGGTGGTCGGAGTTGTAGAGACTATCGAATGTGTTGCCAAGGCAAAAGGTGCGGCGGTTGTGTTTGGTGCTGCCGAGGCAAATATCTCGGCAGGAAACTCTGGAAAGTTGGTCGTTGAGAACTTTTCTTTAATGGAGGAGGCGGTGGCGTTGTTGAAGTCCCCTATATATGTCATGAACTTCAACTGACGACGTTCCATTCTATCTAGTTGTGCTGCCAAACCGCCGATGGTGGTTTCCAGGGTAAGTTGCTGGCTTCCCATCTCTGATGTCGAGGCATAGTTCTTTGGGGTGGCTGATGTGATCTCTATTTTCCGAAGGATAATTTCCTTGGTCCACTGGGTTCTGTCTGGCGTCATGATGTTAGTCGGGGTGGCTACAATATGTGCCTTCTCGCACAACACGGTGATGAGGCTGGGGAAGTAAAGTTGCCCCTTTGTTTTCTGCCCACACTCGTAAATTTCGTTAGCAATAATTGAACCCACATTGACATACCTTTTATTGACGATGGAGTGGGTGAGTGTCAATTTGGGTTTGTCGACGATGGAGTTGTGGGCAGCAAATGCCTCTTCACAAATGTGTTCCAAAGTTTCGCCTCGGGCAGCAAATTCTGCCGATTGACGGTGCCACAGTTTCTACCATCATTCCAAACTGTCCTCGGTTCACATAATTCTTCCTTTATTGCCTCGTAACTGTTCGGTGTAAAGAAGGCAAGGAACTTCGCGTGCTGGTCTTCGTGGATATGAAGGCCGTATTAAAGATTGATCTTGTCTTCGTCGATTAAAACCGGCCGCCCGCGAACATTGACTATCGGCACGTCCTCTATCGGCCCATGGGCATAGTATTTACATACCATTGTTTGATTTGCTGGCTTGGGTTGCTGGGCAAAGATTTGCCACCATTGATGCTTGATTTTGGAGTATATGAATTTCTTCGAGCCCTAAATATTTTTTCCTAGCTCGTAGAAGAATCCATGCTCCTCCCATACCGCTCTTTATTTAAATCTTTCATTGTGGCGAGCTTTGATTTCTTGTGTGGTAAAGCGATGGAGGGATTCCTCCGACTCTGCCTGAACAACACGACGGGGGGAGGGGTTCTTGCCATTCTTTAGTTGGGCTTTTTGGTGTGCGAGAGAGTTATGAGAGCTTGAACAAAAGAACTGCAGAAGAAAAAGAAATAGTTCTAAAAGCAAAATAAATCTTGTGAAATAATAAGCAAGAGAGGGTAAAGAAGAGTGAATAGTAAAAGAAAATGATGGGGTTTAAATAGAGAAAAAGTAATGTCATTTCGTCTGCCGAGGCGGACGTTGCCCAGGTAGATAGCCGTTGGAACGGAACGGGCTTCTACGAACGACTAGTCTGCAACGGCTAGTTCTGGCTGGAAGCAACGTCTGTCTACCACGGTAGGCTTGGCGGGCGGGCTTGAAATGGTTTGTGGATTTGAGCTTTCTTCTTTTCCCTTCTCTTGGGCTATTGTCTCTCCTAAAAAAACTAAAATAAAAAAATTATTAGAGAATAAACACATACGAAAATTAAATCTAATTCTTAAGAACTGAAAATGCAAGAAATTAAAATCTAAATCCTAAAACATAAAATAAAATAAATTAAAGAAAATTTAAGTTATGTTGGGAATGCATTTGGATGCATTTCCCAACACAACCACTTTCTGGGATGTTGCAGCATATGCTTCACCCTCTGCTAGGGCGGATCTTTGTGTTTCTCTTGATCATTGTTATTGCTAGGTTGCCCGCCCGAGTGGTTGTGGCTGAAGTGCTCTATCTTAATGCTGGGTTCAATGTCTGCTGAATCTTGGATGTCCTGACTTTCTTCCTTGTTTTCAGCTTTCTTCAAGTGTTGCAGGACATTTAGTTTAATTTCTCGGTCATCCACCTTCATAGTAAGCTCCCTATTCTCCACATCTATTAGGGTTTTTCTTGTGGCTAGGAATGGTCTTCCCAGGATGACGGGTGCTTTGTCATCTCTTTCACAGTCCAGAATTAAGAAATATGCTGGGAAGATAAGATTTTCTACTCTTACTATGATGTCTTCGATTTTTTCATTCTGGTTGCATGTAAGAGTGATCATCTAACTGGAGCATGACGGTGGTGGGTCTAGCTTTTCCGATTCCCAATTTTTCAAACACCGCCTTGGGCATCACATTGATGCTTGCCCCAAGGTCGCATAAGGCCTTTCTTTTATATTGGTACCCAATAGCGCATGAAATAAGGAAACTGCCTGGATCTCTTAGTTTGGGCGGTGTTTTGCTGTGCAGCATGTCCATGCATTCTTCCGTCATGGCTATCGTTTCAAACCTCCTGACTCTTTCCCATTTTGAAACCATATCTTTTAGAAACTTTGCATATTAGGCATTTGTTGTTTGGCTTCCACCAGGGGTATGTTGATGTGCACTTGCTTGCGAATGTCTAGAAATTTTTTGAACTGGTGATCCTGATTCTAGTGTTTCAACTGCTGTGGGACAGGTGCACGTACTTCTTGTTTCTCGGGAATGCCTCTAGGGGCTGCCGTGGCAGATGGTTATGCGTCTGCCGCGACGAGTTTGCTTGCTTCCATCTGGGCAACTGATTTGATGGCATTGCACTGCTCATAAGCGGGTTTCCTCGCGACTTCAGTATCACTGGGCAATCCTCCCATAGGTCTGGTGTTCAAGACTCGAGCAAATTGTCCCACTTGAGTTTCTAGTGACTTTAAAGTTGCTTGATAATTCTGCATTCTCATCTCAGTCCTGTCCATGAAGGCTTCAGTTTTCTTAACAAATAAATCCATATTGGACATATAGGTACCTTTCTGAGTCATGAAGGCACTTAGAGTCTGCTCCAAGGCACTGGGTGTTTCCTGTTGCAACGGCTACTGCTGTGACATCATCTGCTAAAATCCTTGCGATTGATTTTCTTGAGCAGCTGAATTCAGAGCATTGTTGGGGTTACTCCATGAAAAGTTAGGGCGCCTCTTCCAACCAGAGTTGTAGGCGTTCGATGTAGGGTTGTTGTTTCTGTTGAAGTTTCCTACAAAGCAGCTAGTTTCTGTCCCTTGTTGGCACTCAGATGAGTCATGGTCTCCCCCACATTGGTCGCAAAAGGCTTTGATTGCTTTGACTTGTTGTGTATTGTTTTGCCTTTGCATCGCTTCTACCATCTTTGTCAACTGAGCAACTTGTGCTACGAGTGCATCTGATGTTCCTAGCTCGTTTGCTGTGGCCTGCCTTCTTATGTCGCCTCGGCGGGCATTAGAAAACTAATAGTCGTTTTTGGCCATCATGTTCAGAATTTGAATTGCTTCGGCAGGTTCTTTGTCGAGTAATGTACCATTGGAAGAGAAATCCAACATCATCCTTGTTGGTGTATTCACACCGTTGTAAAATATAGATACTAGTGTCCATTCTTGAAATCTGTGGGAGGGGCATTTATTCAACAATTCGCAGTATCTCTCCCATGCCTCGTACATTGGTTCATCATCTTCCTGACGAAATGTAGTGATGTCATTTCACAGTTTACTGGTCTAATTGACATGATTAAATTAGGCTAAGAAATCTCTGCATAATTATGTCCAAGATTCAATGGACTCCGATGGTAGGCTGTTAAACCAAGTCTTTGCCCTATCCCTCAATAAATAGGGAAATAATCTGAGACGCAGCACGTCTGGATGAACTCCATGGATTTTGAAGGACTTGCAGATGTCTAGGAAAGACTTCATGTTGTAACACCCCGAAAACCGATCTAGTTGGAATTAGATTCCGATGATCGGAGTATTGATATTAAATATTGAAATATCGAATCCTTGCTATAGATTATATTGTTATAGGACCTTAACTGAACCAATTCTTTAGTTAAGATTGCCTTTCAAATGCCTTAATATGATGTTTTTGAGTTGTGTGTTTCGATACGGTAGACACGTATCGAAACGGCCTAGGTAAGACGTTTCGAAATGGGTATTGGGCGTTCCGATATGGCGTAACTGTATTAACTAACTTTTGGACTTTTGCTCAACCGTTTCGATACGGTTTCACTCGTTTCAAAACGGGTTCCCTATTTCGAATAAGTTTAAAGGAAAAATGGAAAGGAAATGATAAGATGATGACTCATCTGCTTATTGCTGCCCTTTCCACGTGATTATCATAAGAAAGATGACTAATAGCTATCTATATGTCTTAAATGGGAAATGATAAAGAAAAGATAGATAATAATATTATATAGCTTACCCTTGGATGAGGAAAACCTTCACATTGGCTGAAAGTGAGGTGGGGAAATGATTGAAGATATAATTTTATTAAAATGAATAAAAGAAGAGCTTCCATCTTTATTGGCTTCACCGATACTCATTTCCTCCTTTAGCTATTGAATATAAAAGCTCACACCTCCATTGCCATCTTCTCCACCGAGCAAGCATACACCTCCCTAGTTGAACATCATGAGCTTAAGCTTACCTTGATTTAAGAATATCGATTCACAACTATCGATCAAGTAAGTGAAAGCCCTAAGTTAACCATCGATTCTCTTGGCTATTGAATGTCCAATTTCAAGCTTTAAGTTAAGCTTTGTCTAATAGCTAATGGCTATTCAAGTATTGATATTGTCATATTGATTCTAATAACTTCTTATTGCTCTTCCTAGTTCAAGAACTCGAAAAGATTAATCCATCGTCTCCATCGAAAGCTAGGAATAAGGGAATCACCATCCGAGAGCATTAGGAGCTTCGAATATCAAGGCGAGTGTAGTCAAAATTTTGGAATTGGGCGAGGAGCCTTTCCGAATTTATCGTTATTGATTTCGTATGATTTACTAACTATTGAATTAAAGGGGCTTTGTATAAAGCATCATTGAAAACCATATTGGTGAGTTTGGTAAGTATTGCATCGATTCATTGTCCATAACATTGCTATTATTGTCATGGAAATCATTGAAGCATTGACATATAGAATCATTGACATGAGTTTATTGATATTGCCTATTGCTATGGCCATATGATTATTGAGATATTGTCATTGAATCATTGATATTGAACTATTGTCATTGAATCATTGATATGAAGCTATTGTTATCAGACTTTGGGATCGAAGTATTGGATACAATTGGCATGCCATAGAATTCATGAGCTCAGTGGTACAGAGATTATACGGTGTAGTGGAGGGATGTGATGTGTGTTGGTCAAAATGGTGTAGTGGAGGATATTGGACCATATTGTTCATTGTTGGTGTAGTGGTGGAATTCGTGTATCCAAATACGGTTGTAATCGATCCAAGGAAGAATGTTGATTATTGATATTGTCATTGATAATATGATTACTGATATTGCATTGTCATGATATTGAGATATTGCCATTGATGATCTGATTATTGATACTATGTTTCAACATGATTAAAGAATATGCCATGATCATTGTATAAATGATGTTATGATTGTCGTCAAAGCATGATAGTACACCAAGTACATCCATTGTTATTGGCTACCTCACTTAGACTATATAAGTCTAATGCATTCATTGTCCATATATTTCAGGTTATAGAAAGTATCAGACCAAGACCGGGATTAGCTGGAAGTTTGGCAAGTCACCACGGGTTTAATGTAAAGTACTTTTGTCCCTTTGAACTCCTAGAATGGTGGCAAAGTAGTTAAAGTAGTTGATGATGATGTTTTGTTTATATGTATAAAGGTTATGTGTTATAGGTGGTTAAAGTGCTCCAAATGACTTGTTATGTTTGCTTGAAAATGGCTAAAAATGCATACTTGGCCTAAAAAGGTGAAAACATGGTAAACGTATTCGAATGATGATGAAACTTGACATGACAGTAGTTTATAGCATTGAAATAATGTGTATAAAGTTTTATTGCATTTGGTCATCGTTTGGTAGGTTAATTCGAATAAAAACCATCAAAAATATGTTATTACAGGTCAGGCCGTATCGAAACGGGTGATGGCGTTTCGATACAGGTAAGTACATTGAACCTAAGAAAACAGGGCGTACCAAAATGGATTAGGGCCTTACTGAAACATTTTTTCACTGGAACCAATCGTTTCGATACAGGTTCATAGCGTATCGAAACGGGTCAAAGTCAAAGGAAGTCAACCCGTACCGATACAGGGCTTGCCCGTATCGATACGGTCAGAGGGAAAAGTCAACAGGGGTTGACTATCGTCCACCCATATCGAAACAGACTTGAATGTTTCGATACATGTTTAGTTAATTTGGTTAAAAGGGCATAATCTGAAGGTTTGCATTGTTTACAGAATGGTCACTATGTTTTGGGTGATTAAATTGAATGAGTAAAAGAACACTGTTTTACATGAAATTCCACAAGCTAGTTAATATTACATTGAATTTTATAGAGGTATAATCTATTGTATCGAAGGACCATCAATTTGTTAGTTTTACAAAATAGTCCCTAAAACTTGTAAAAGTTATAAATTGGTCCTAATTGGTTAATTACTGCTTTCTAATGAGTGAACTGGACTAAGATGTATGTCCGGTAAAGTTTTGTTTGTGTAATCTTGTTCAAGTATTGAATATTGTGGTTTCAAGTATTGACTAAGATAAAATTTTATCGCATCGATCACCGTATTGTTCATCGGTAGCACGCTCCGACCTGGTTCTCGACCAGGCCAGAAAGGGGTGTTGCACATGTGATGGCGGGCATCTTCAGTGGCGTAACCTCCAAATTGTCCCAGCGTATTCAACATGTTGAACATGACGAGTTTGAGCTCGAAGTGGTCCGCTTCTATTTCAAGATCGATCACGCCAGAGTTCATTCTTCTAAGATCTTCCTCCAGGTAGTCTCTTACTAGCCGCCGAGTGGTATGAGGTTGCTTTCCATTTCCCCAGCGGCATTGTCTCCTGGGGGTGGTGGTAGGTTCTGGATGTTTTCTGGATCAACCATGGGTTCTTTGTTCGCTTGTTTTAATCTGTGTCTAGTACGCTCTGGCTATGGATCGTATTCTCGCAAGAGTGATTTTTGGTTGGCTCTGGTCATAAACCAAAGAAAACCAGGGGGTTAAACAAAAAAACAAAAAGTGCAGAAAAATAAAAACAAAAAGTTGTACGTCAATCCCCAGTAACGGCGCCAAAAACTTGTTGCGTGCAAAAGTGATGCGCAAATTACGTGCAAGTATACACGGTGCCAAGTTATAGTATTTAAGATATCGTCTCCACTGGGATTGTGACAACCTTTCGGAGTTCACTTTTCTACACAAGTAAAATAAAAACACAATTATCATGAGTTGGTTTTGATTAAGACTAAGACTAAAGCAAGTAAAATAAATTGAGATATTAGAGTGAGAGAATGAGCCGGTATTGGATGTTTTGTATGTGGAGAATTGATGTACTATCTCGGCATAGTTTTGCTGATCAACTCAACAACTTCAGTCACCGCCCACAAGAATGCCTCGGTAGGCGCCCGCCTCGGCAGAGTTGTGTGAGATTGCCTGGGCAATTAAGCGATGATTCAAGGTTCGACAAGGCTCCCTTCTATGAATCCCTCTTCTTCCAAAGCTTGAAGTACTATTGGCGAACATGTCTTGGATGATACCTCCCGACGTAAATCTAAAGGTGAACACCAACCGATTATAGATCCTCTTTTAGCCGCTGAACTTCTTAACTTATCCCTAAGCCGAAGTAGTTTTACCCTATGGTTGGATAAAATCGTGTTTACTCATTTCGTGAGTTCAACTCTCCCGATATTGAACAAATGGATTGAAGCCCCTCCCCCGATAAAGATTGCGACAATGAAGAACCAAGAGTAAACAAACCTTGAATTTTATTGCAAAACTTAAATCCTAAACGAATACAACAAGACTCTCACAACTACTACGCAACCAACCCTTAGCCCTAAGGAAGGTTTAGAACATGGTGGGTTTGGACGACACTAGGGAATCGACAAGAAGGAGTTTCTCTCTAATCTCAATTGTGTTCTCTTCTTCAAGTTGATTACATATATATAGGGGAGGAGCCTAGGCCTAAGTCGGTTTAGGGTAGGAATACTAGTTAGAATACAATTACAACTCATTAAAAGATCATTAAATCTTCCTAGATTCCTGTTTGACTTTTTCCAAATTGACTTTAACATTGGCTTTTCTTTGTCTGCTGGGCTCCAATGCACGTGCAAGTGGTCTCTAAAAATCGGGCTTGATGAGCTCTTTCTATCGCATACCACTTTGTATTTTTCTACTCTTCCTTGAAGTGCTGCCTCGGCGGCAAGTAGTTGACTGCCTTGTCGGGGGTATGGACTGGTGTGCAAGGGTTGGCACAGCTCTACATTCTAGTTCTTTCATCCTCGATCGGCTCTCCTGATGCTCCAACAGCTTCCTCCTTCAACTCTCAACTTTCTCTTCATCTGCCCTCTTTGCTGCCTCGGCGGCATATGCCTAGGCGGGTACCTAGGCATAGGGAGAAAACACTCTTGAGTAGTATCATATATATAAAATCAACTAAATTCATCAAATAAGGCAGATTGTCTAATATATGCTATTTTGTGTATGTTATCGAATAAATTAAACCTAAACGACACTTAAGAACAACAATAATTGAGCTAAACTATGGAATAAATATAGGACTTTTGCATACTTAACACTAAGGTTCTTTTGTTAAACACTTGATAGGCTTTAGAGTTTAAAGAATATCCTAAGAAAATAGCTTCATCACTTTTTGAAACAAATTTACCTAAATGATCTTTTCCATTGTTTAAAACAAAACACTTTTATCCAAAATGATGAAAATAACTAATGTTAGGCTTCTTTGATTTTAAAATCTCATAAGGAGCTTTGTTTAAAATTGACCTAATCATTACATGATTTATGATATAACAAGCGATGTTTGTGGCTTCTGCTAAAAAAACTTAGGTAAACTGCTTTCACAAAGCATGATTCTAGCCATTTCTTCTAAAGTACGATTTTCCTCTCAATTACCCCATTTTGTTGAGGAGTGCGAGGTGCGGAAAAATTGTGGCTAATACCATTAGAGTTACAAAAATCCTCAAAACCTTGATTTTGAAATTTCATTCCATGGTCACTTCTAATATGAGTTATGTTTTGACCAAGGTCATTTTGAGTAACTTTTGAAAATGTGATGATCTTTTCTAAAGCCTCATCTTTTGTACTTAAAAAGAGAACCCAAGTGTATCTAAAGAAATCATCAACCTAAGCATATGATTTTTCACCTAAGCTAGTTGTCCTAATATGCCAAAGAGATCCATATGGATCAATTGTAAAACCCTACTAGTTGAAACATCATTAATGGATTTAAATGAAGTTCGTTTTTGTTTACTCTTAGCACAAGCATCACAAATTTTATCTAAGGAGAATTTTAGCTTAGGCAAACCTCTAACTAGATTTTGGGAATCCGATTTCTCTAAAACACTTATGCTAGCATGTCCTAGTTTCCTATGCCACAATCATGCATCATTTTCGTTTCGAGCAACCAAACATGCATGTGATTTATGAATGTCATCTATATGCACCATGAATATGTTACCTATGCGATGACCAATGAGCATTATGTTATTTTTTTTAATGTTCACAATTTTGCAACCGTTTATATCAAAAAGAACATTAAAACCCTTATCACACAATTGACTAATGTTCAACAAGTTATGCTTTAGACCATTGACATCTAACACATCTTCAATAAGAATAGAGGAGAGATTACCAATGGAACAAATACCCTCAATATGGACTTTGGAGTTGTCACCAAATGTCACCACTCCACCACTTTTTGGCTTTAGCTCCATGAATCTACTCTTGTCGCCGGTCATGTGTCTTGAGCATCCACTATCAAGGTATCAAGTGTTTTGACTTGAAGCTTTGGCCTTGTAGCAATGCTCCCCCTACAAACAAAGATTAGTTCTTGATTTTTGGTACCCAAATCATTTTGGGTCCATATGAGTTAGCTCCCAAATACTTGGTTCCCTTAGGAATCCAAGCAATAACATTAATATTATTAGAAACTACTAGTTCCTTAGGAACCCATACATTTCTAACCATTTTACCTTTAAGATGACTTTGAGAGCCTCTTTATTTGTAGCCATTAAAGTTCCTCTTCACATAGTTGGGTTTTGAAGAGCTTTCTTTTTTAAAATCTTGTATCCCAACTACGTTTAGAGAAGCCTTAAGCTCATTCACCACTTTGTGGCGATCATCATGAACTTTTAAAAGAATTTTGTTCAAATCCACATTTTCATTTTAAAAATACTTTAAATCATCTTGTAAATCCACAATCTTCTTTTCAAGTTTCGAGTTGGTCATAGATAGGGAATCATTTTGGTTTTTCAAATCGTAAATTATTTTCTTATTTCTCAAAATCAATTTTTTATATTTTCTACCAACACATCATAAACCTCTCGCAACTCATCATATGTATCTTGAAGTTCATCATATGTAAAATTGAAAGTAGACGAGTTAGGGTTTACCTTAAAATCATCATCAATAGCCATGAGGCAAAGATTAGCCACTTCGTTCTCCTCTTCATCGGATGATGATTCTTCATCACTCCAAGTAGCAATGTGGGCTTTGTGCTTTTTCTTCTTATCGAACCCCTTCTTTTGAGTTAAGGACATTCCGATCTTATGTGCCCCGGCTTCTTGCACTCATAACAACTGAGTTGATCATTTTCTTCTTCTTTGTTCTTTTTCTTGAAGTCTTTTCTTCTTTAGAACTTTCTACTCCGGTTGGACTTCATGAACCGAGAGAATGTTTTGGCTATCATAGCCAATTCCTCAAACTCGTCTTCACTTGAGTTGCTTTCCTCTTGAGAAGCCTTGAGAGCGATTCCTTGCTTATTCTTCTCTACCTCTTGCTTCTCCACTCTTTTCTCTTGTCTCTTGACACACATCGTATAGTGTCAAAATAAATCCTTAAACTCAAATAAATAAAAATAGTATAGCGAGAGTAAGGGTCGATCCACAGGGAATATGAGTTCTAACACCCTTTTCGTTCTGACTTAGACTAAGAAACCTGCAAAAATAAAAGTGGGGGTTTAGAAAAGTAATTTGAGTAACGGAAAAATAATAAGAACGAAAAAGAAGTATTGAAATGAATTAGCCTCATGCTATGCTTTGCCACGACATCCTCGATCACCGAAATGGATTTTTCTTCAACTTTCTTGTCGGTTACAGTCTACAAGGCCCAACCCTTGCAACTTACTTCTCTTTGGTAAACTCGACTCCCAGAGCAATCCTTGAAATCAAGCTTTAGTTGGTTAGCTACGAAAATCGATGCTAACTCAAGTTTTAATTAATGAGGGAGAAGACCGTGCTCGGATAATCGTCTCGATGAGAATTGTTTCCGATTTTGATTCCGCTTAGTGGACCGCCACTAAGTTTGTTCTTAGAGAGTTGAATCGGCTAAAAGCTTTTCCTCGTCCCCAACAATGGATCTAAACTACTTCTAATCCGACGACGTCTTCGGAATGAAACAATTAGGATTCCTAAAGGTTAGGCCGATTGCCTAACCAATTTTGCAGAGAATCAAAAAAAGAAATGTTGAAGGAAAGAAAGAACTTTTTCTAATCTCACGAGTTTAGTCGGGTTAGGTGTTGCTCTTGGCTAAAGAGGATTTAGTTAAGCATGGTTGGAGAAGAAACCATACTTATTTAAATAATGAAAGAAATGGAGAAAATGGAAATGGAGAAAAATAGAGAATTATATTAAACCTAAAGGTAGAAGAGAACAATGAGCAAGTGATGTCTAACTCACCCCCAAAGTGGGGTATTTATAGTATCTGAAAACCCTAAAAAACTAAAATGATAAATCCCAAAAATAATTTAAATTACATAAGATAATTATCCCAAGTTTGAAATTTAAAAGTTAAAATTCAGATGATAGGCTATCTGATAAGCGGCTTGATAAGCTATCACTGCTGCTGACGTCAGCTTCTAGAAGATGCTGACGTGGCGCCCAGTCAACATTCATGCCCTGATTCATGCCCATGAATTTGCCCATGACTCCAGCTTTTTCTACAACATTCCAACTTATTTCCAGCATCACGTCCCCTGCATGAAAACAACATAAAACAACCTAGTTAAGTCCCTCAAACTTATATTTAATCGAAATAAGGACCAAAAACACAACAAAAATAAATACTCATCAAATTCCCCCTCACTTATCCGATGCTTGTCCTCAAGTATCTCAAAATTAACAAATCTAAGCTCAAGTTGTCATCCTTAATTTCACGAAGTCTCAAAGTTTCCGATATGATTAAGCATCTAAATATGAAGAAAATAAGGAGCAAATAGATAAATAGCAAGATTTAGAAATTTAAGCAAAAACGACATTCCAATACCCTACTAACATCAATGATGCAAACCAAGTACCCTCACAAGGAATCGCTCATGTCACTCAAAGTGTTTAAGGGCAAAGAAAATCATTCGAGCCAAAACAAATTAGAGTGTTACCATGGGCTTGTGGTTAAATCTAATCTCCACTACCAAGTATGAATGTGATGCAAAAATCAAGAGGTCTTAAAAGAGTTGTAACGGGGTTAAGGTTCGGGTAGGATAAAGGCCGAAAAACAATGGTTAAAATTCAAGACAAAAATCATCCCAAAAATTTATTCGAAACTGTTTTTCCCCTTTTTTTCATTTGAATCAAAATTTTTCTGCAGTATATTTTTTTGAACTACACTGCTATTTTTTCTACAGATTCGAATAATTTTCTGCACAGTTTTTTTCTGCACTGCATATTCGAAATAGTTTCTGCACAGTCTCTTTTTTTCTGCACATTGTATTTTCTGCTCTACATGATTCGAATCTGTTTTTTTAAAGATAATTTTGTCTTGAAAAAGGGACAAAAATAATGGAAATAATAAGAAAAACGGACTAGGCTAAAATATGGTGAATCTCAAGAAAAAGGCTAAGGCTCAAAATTGTTTCACTGAGGGAAATTAATCAAAGGGTAGGCAATTTATTTGGGAAGAGAAAGGGTTAAAACTTAATGCCTCAATCATATTTAAGCATCATATCCAAATAACGTAATCTCAAAAAGAATTTAAACACAAGTTCTAGAATGCAACTAATTTAGCTAGGCACACTCAAAGAAACAAAGAGAAAAAATAATGCATGCTCATTAGACTCAAAACTCACAAAATTTTATCTTGTGTACCTAGGTAAGCATCATGTCAATTAAATAGGGAAATAAATGTCATAAAAATGATTTTATGGAAAAATTAATCATGCCAAAATTTACCATGCAACCTAAAACTTTCTAACAAGGTAGATAAACAAATCATACGGAAACAATGAGACAAGGCCAAATTAAGGATTAAACAGGAAACTTAAATTAAATAAAATCAGGAAAACAAGAGAACAACCAAACGAATAAGCAATATGAAAATTTGACAAGCATATCTCTCTCCCCCTCACTTAAATCATTTTGCCTCAAAATGAACATAAAATAAAATACAAAAGAGAGAGGGTGAAAATACTCCCCGATTGCAGAAGAGCATGTTTCGGTAGTGGGCTCCGAGTCTGGTGTATGGGCGGAGGCGAGCTTGCTCTCGAGTTCGGACCATGGTGGTGGTAATGGTGGACGATCGGGTGATGAAGGTTGAAGATGAAGTGATAATGGCGGCTGGTGTAGTTCAATAAAAAGAATAAAATAAAAGAAGAAGGGTTTATTGGAAATAGACGAGTGAAGTGGTATTTGTGTTTATAAGAGGTGTTTTAAAAATTGGTGGGGTCCACGAAATATATATATATATATATAATAATTTAAAAGATATATATATATATATATATATAGATTATGATTTAAAACCAATAATAATTTAGGATAATAAAGATAAGGGTTAAATTTAAAAATAAATAAGATAATAGATAGATAAATATATATATATATATATATAGTTTATGATTTAAATTTAAAATAAATTATAACTTACGTGAATTTAAATAGAAATATAATATATAATAAATAAATTATTAAGATAGATTATAATAAATATATTATTAGAGGGAGTTAAAAAAGAAAAAAAAAGAAAAGAGAATGAGATGTGGGTTCCATATTCGATTGATGTGTATGATGCACCTGAAAATGAAATAGAATGAAAATTAAAATATGAAAATGAAAAACAGTAATTCAAGACATGAAATGAAATGAAAAAAATGGGTTGCCTCCCATTCAACGCTTTATTTAACGTCGTTAAGCTCGACGACCTGGTTCAGACTACAGGCATTGCGACAAATACTTCTTCCAGTTCTTGCGCTTTATCCAACTGAGTATTTTCCTACGAGAAATTTTGCGATTATAGAGTTTTTTTACTGGAAAAATTTCTCTTTCACTCTTCAATTTATCTAGAGATAATTTTAACTCCAAATTCAATTCCTGCAAAATGAAAGAAAACATTTTAGATTTTGATGGAGTTAGGCGTAAATCAGAATGAACAGAATAAACATTTTTCAACTCCTTAATTTCTTTGTCGTGATCCTTCAAATCCCTACACGAATCATCAACAGATTTAGATTCTATAAATTCTTCAACGGCGGGCTCAATAACATGTATAAAATTTATACTAGCAACATTATCAGGATGTCACATCGCTTTGTAAACATCAAATTTTACGATCTCACCATCAAACTCCATTGTAAGAATTCCGCTTCTTACATCTATTTTTGTATTTGCCGTACTAAGGAATGGATGGCCAAGTAGAATTTCTGAAGACGAGTTTGATCGGTCGTTTTCCATATCGATTACGTAAAAATCCGCTGGAAAAATAAGCTCATTTACCTGCACCAAAACATTCTCAAGCACTTCTTCATGGTATATTACGGATCTATCGGCCAACTGCACAGTCACTTTTGTATCTTTTAGAGGTTCAGCAGAAAGTGATTTATATAAAGATAAAGGCATAACATTAATTGAAGCACCTAAATCACGCATGGCTCGTTTAATACCAACCTTGTCGATTTTACAAGGAATTGCGAACATACCTTGGTCTTTTAATTTTGGTGGTAGTCGTTGCTGAAAAAATGCAGATATATTTTCTCCCAGGTTTACCTTTTCAATCCCGATAAGTCGTCTTTTATTTGTGCAAAGATCCTTCAAGAATTTTTCTTATCGATGTACTTTCTTGATTACTTCCAGAAGTGGGATGTTAATTTCCACTTTCCGAAAAACGTCCAAAATTTCCTTCTCTTCGGCTTGTTTGTCACGCTTCACCAACCTCGAGGGGAAAGGAGGTGGTGTAGCGTAGGGAGAAGGTACAAGAGTTGGATCGGGCATACCTTTTCTAGTAGGGGGTGATTGCTTTTTTTCTTCTTTTTGTACGCCATCTTCTTTAGCTTTAGGTTCGATGACTGTACCGCTTCGTAAAGTGATGGCGTTCACATTCTCTCTTGGATTAGGCTCCGTTTGAGAAGGTAATTTTCCTTTGGATTCTAAGCGACTTACCGCTAACGCCAGTTGACTTATTTGTTTGTCAATTGCTTCAAAGTGAGCTTCGGTCTTTAGTTGAAATTTTTCTTGGGCTAGTGCTAACTTTTCAACAATTGACTCCAACGATGGCTTCTGCGGTTGATATTGTTGTGGTGCAATTGGTTGATAAGCTTGATTTGCTCTCTGGTTTTGCGTGTAACCGAAGTTTGACTGGTTTCTCCATCTCTGATTATATGCATTTCCTATGGCATTGGCTTGAGCGATATCATCTTCCTGAATCATCGGACAACAGTTTGTCGGATGTTCTGGACTAGTACAGATTCCACAAAGTCTAGCTATTTTCCTTTTATCTGTAACAAGAGTTTGCACTATTTCAGCTAATTTATCAATCTTATTTTCCAAAGAAATTGTACTTACCTCGTGAACCCTTCGAGATGGTTCGCTAGATTTATTAAACCTTTGCGAGTTGGCGGCCATGGTTGATATTAGTGTTTTAGCCGTTGTTGGGGTCATATTGACTAGAGCTCCGCCACTTGCCACATCCACTACTTTCATATCCATGGGCGTCAATCCTTTATAAAAATACTGAAGGAGGGTTTGTTCCGACAATCCATGTTGTGGACAATTTGCACACAACTTTTTAAACCTCTCCCAGTATTCATATAAAGATTCAGATTCTTTTTGTTGAATGCTCAGGATGCTGCGCCTTATTTCGCTCGCTTTTGCCGCAGGGAAGAACCTGTCAAGAAAGAGTTTAGCCATGTCAGTCCATGTTGTGACAGAATTTGGGGGTAAATCAAATAACCAATCTTTTGCTATATCTGCTAAAGAAAATGGAATAGCTCTAAGTTTAATTTGGTCATCGGATACTCCCTGAGGCTTTGTGCTTAGACAAACCATGTGAAATCCCTTCAAATGTTTGTGAGGATTTTCCGTTGGCAAGCCGTGAAAAGTAGGTAAAAGGTGGATCAAACTCGTTTTTAGCACGAACGGTGTTTCGTCATTTAGGAAGGTTATACACATTGGTTGCTAGCCATCGAGTGCCGCATTTAGCTGGCGAATAGTTTGATTTTCGTCTCCCATTAGATCTGGTTAGTAGTTTGACTCTGCTTCGGATGTGATCTCTAAATCGCATTCAAATCTTTGCTGGCGTTGTTTGTGTTTCCTTTCCCGAAGTGTTTGTGCGTGCAACTTTCGGGCTAGTGCTTCGATTTCCAGGATGAGTTCAAATTGTTCTCCCGGATTGCTCCTGGTCATAAATCAAATGAAACAATATTAGTACTTTACCGTATTCCCCGGCAACGGTGCCAATTTTGACACGCAACGTATAGTGTCAAAATAAATCCTTAAACTCAAATAAATAAAAATAGTATAGCAAAACTAAGGGTCGATCCATAGGGAATAGGAGTTCTAACACCCTTTCGTTCTGACTTAGACCAAGAAACCTGCAAAAATAAAAGTGGGGGTTTAGAGAAGTAATTTGAGTAATGCAAAAATAATAAGAACGAAAAAGAAGTATTGAAATGAATTATGAAATGAATTAGCTTCAAGTTATGCTTTTCCACGATATCCTCGATCACCGAAATGGATTTTTCTTCAACTTTCTTGCCAGTTACAGTCTACAAGGCTCAACCCTTGCAACTTACTTCTCTTTGGTAAACTCGACTCCCAAGGCAATCCTTGAAATCAAGCTTTAGTTGGTTAACTACGGCAATCGATGCTAACTCAAGTCTGAATTAATGCGGGAGAAGCCCGTGCTCGGATAATCGTCTCGATGAGAATTGTTTCCGATTTTGATTCCCCTTAGTGGACCGCCACTAAGTTTGTTCTTAGGGAGTTGAATTGGCTACAAGCTTTTCCTCGTCCCCAACAATGGATCTAAACTACTTCTAATCTGACGACGTCTTCAGAATGAAACAATTGAGATTCCTAAAGGTTAGGCCGATTGCCTAACCAATTTTGCAGAGAATCGAAAAAAGAAATGTTGAAGGAAAGAAAGAACTTTTTTCTAATCTCACGAGTTTAGTCGGGTTAGGCGTTGCTCTTGGCTAAAGAGGATTTAGTTAATCGTGGTTGGAGAAGAAACCATACTTAATTAAATAATGAAAGAAATTGAGAAAATGGAAATGGAGAAATTCGAGAATTATATTAAACTCAAAGGTAGAAGAGAACAATGAGCAAGTGATGTCTAACTCACCCCCAAAGTGGGATATTTATAGTATCTGAAAACCTTAAAAAACTAAAATGATAAATCCCAAAAATAATTTAAATTACATAAGATAATTATCCCAAGTTTGAAATTTAAAAGTTAAAATTCGGATGATAGGCTATCTGATAAGCGGCTTGATAAGCTATCATTGCTTCTGACGTCAGCCTCTAGAAGATGCTGACGTGGCACCCAATCAGCATTCATGCCATGATTCATGCCCATGAATTTGCCCATGACTCCAGCATTTTCTGCAGCATTCCAGCTTATTTCCAGCATCACGTACATTGCATGAAAATAACATAAAACAGCCTAGTTATATCCCTCAAACTTATATTTAATCGAAATAAGAACCAAAAACACAACCAAAATAAATACTCATCATCTCTTCTTTTTCTTCTTTCCTTTCTTACTTCATGATCTCATGAGTAAGGAGAGATCCCACCAACTCATCGAGCTTCAAAGTCTTCAAGTTCTTGGTCTCGATGATTTTGGTTCTTTTCCCATCCCATGATTTAGAAAGAGAGTAAAGAAGCTTTCGAACTAGCTTGTCTTCGGGAATGATCTCACCGAAGGTTTTGAGACCATATACAAAGACAGAGAACCGATCAAACATCTTGGAGACGCTCTCATCTGGCTCCATCTTGAAATTCTCATAACTCAAATTAAGGATCCCAATCTTGGTCTCCTTTAAATCATTGGTGCCCTCATAGGTGGTCTCTAGCTTGTCCCACACTTCCTTTGCACTTGTGCAAGATGACATCTTTGAATGCATATCGAGTCCAAGTGCACAAAAGATGATGTGAAGAGCCTTGTCATTCACTTGGAGTCTTCTTCGATCTTCATCGGTCATTTCCGTTCTTAATTTCGGAACTAGCCTTCCTTCTTCATCTCTCTTCTTCGGAATTATTGGCCCGTCTTGCACTACATCCCAAAGGACATAGTCATTAGACTTGATGAAGAGCCTCATTCTAGTTTTTCAATAGGGATAGTTATCCCCATTGAAAAATGGCGGCTTGGTGATCGATTGTGACTCAAGAAAGTTTTGGCCAGAGGTAGATGTCATGGCTTGATTCGAAGGTTGATTGCTCTTCTTGTAGGATCTTCTCTTGTGGGTGTGAGTCCCTCAAAGAGTTAGGCTCTGGTACCAATTGTTAAGTGGATCAATCGAATCAAAAATTGCCAAGAGGGGGTGAATTGGCTTTTTAAAATTGAAGGGAGTGAATTGAAAATATAGAAATTGAAGACAATACAATTTATAGTGGTTCAAGCTTAGAACACGCTCTACCTCCACTAACTTAGCTCCCACTAAGGATTTTCAACCAATTTCACTAGAATTTCGTCCTCTTTTCTCGGATTAGGAGGAAACCTTACAATCAGTTAATCTTTCTACCCAAAGATTAACCAAGACTCTCTCAAATACAAAGATTGTTGGCAAATGAAAAATAAACCTCACAAGGTAGGATATTTTCCCCAAATTACAATTCTCTCAACCCAAATTGATAAAAGATGAATACAATGAAAATCACTCAATTGGATGTAAGGGTTTGATTATAATAGCTCAAGAATGAATTAGATTTTTGCTATGTTGTTGTTCACTTGTTCAATAGTTGTTGTTGTAACTTTAGTAGCTTGCTTTTATAGCTCTTCATTGAATTCTAATCGTTTGGGTTGTTGGCATCATCAATAAAGCCGTTGCGCTATCCTTTTTTCACCATAAATGCAGTTCTGCAACCTACCGTACTGGCACTCGCGTCACCGTATCGGAGAAACGCAAAACTTTTGATTCGATCAGAGAACATGAGAAAATATGGTGAGGCTGTAGCTACGTAGTTTCCTTAAAGAAAATTTCGGCCACTCTGAAGTTCTTGAGTTTGTTGATAGTTTGTCTCCCATGATACAACAACGAGATGATCAGCTATAGTAGCACGACTGTAGAGATCACAAACTTTGCTCTTGACTTTGCCCGCCACCGAAAACACTAGAGGAGAAGAAAAGATTTTTCGAGTTTTTGTCTCAACCTTAACGATTGGTACAATATTTATAGGGTAGTGAAGGAGGAAAATCATGAAAACGAAATATTCTTAATTAATGGTCATTAATTATGTGTTCGATTCAATTCAGAAATTATTAATTAATATCATATTTAAACGGATATATTTCCATGAATTGTAGTTGTTATCTCTTTAATATTGGAAATTAAAGAAATCATAAGTTATCCTTTTTAATTCGGAATATTTAAAAAGATATGTCAATTTTAAGGAATAATTTAATTCGAAGTGAGTAAAATATCCGCAGGTCCACAAAGGGCACAAACATTAGTGTCGCCCACATTGTGCAAGTGCACCTCAATTTTACATTCATCACTCAAATCATTTTGAGTATATGAGATACCGAATCTCCACTTTTATCTATAAAAATATGGCTAAAAGTTATCAATTTATTATATTTTTTCCAACATAAAATACTTTGAATAGTTGTTTTGTAAATCAAATTTCTCCTTTAACCATCTGATAGATATGCTGAATGTGTTGCATTGTGGGTTTCTTTTCGTTTCTGGATTCCTTGCCAGGGGCTGCGATTGTTAAAATTTCTCCAATTAGTACATTTTCTTTGACAACATTACAATGTGGTACAACAGAACTGGTGAAATCTCTAGCATGCCATCTTTTACATTTAACAAGCAGTCAATAAAAAATCATGGCTTTGAGTGTTCCTCACATTTACATCTCAGAAACCTCTCCAGTAGCAATGCTGATAATATATTCGATCTCGTCCGCGACTTCCTTCATCGAAGGCCGATTCTGTCTCTTGTCATCCAAACATGATGCTGCAAGGAGCCCCAGTGCTTTAATTGTTTCCAGTTCTAAGTTTGTTCCCCCTTCTTTGATCACCGGATCAACAACCTCCATCAATCTATCTTCATCCATTACATTTTTCATGTAAACCACCAAATTCACGTTCTCGCCGTCTCTGTTGAAATCGATAGCTTTCTTAGAAGTCAAGAGCTCGAGAAGAACAACTCCGAAGCTACAAACGTCACTTCTATCGCTCAGCTGGAAACTACGGTAGTATTCGGGGTCAAGATATCCGAGTGTTCCTTGAGCAGATGTATAGATGTGACTCTCACCGCCTTCGGTACTCTCAACTAGCCTTGATAGCCCAAAATCAGCAACTTTGGCGTTAAGCTTTTCGTCGAGTAAAATGTTACTCGACTTCACATCACGGTGGTAAATGGGAGGCACTGCACCAAAGTGGAGGTATGCAAGACCTTCTGCGGTCTGATGAGCAATGCGAAGCCGACGTAGCCATGTTAAGGGAGCATATTTGTCGGAAATATGACAATGGAGGTGATCAAACAAGGTTCCGTTGGGGATGAACTCGTATATCAAGATAGGGTGATCAAGTTCAACACAACAACCAAGGAGTCTAACAAGGCACCTATGGTTCACTTGGCAAAGAATTCGAACCTCGTTGAGTACTTGATCGGCTCCTTTGGTGTTCCCTAGCTTTGCACGTTTGATGGCCGTTAGCGTTCCGTCATCGAGAGTGCCCTTGAAGACCTCGCCGAAACCACCGGATCCTATAAGGTTCTCTGCAGAGAAGTTATTGGTCGCTCTTGTTATTTCCTTGCCAGTGAAGATTCTGGCTGATTTGCCATTGTTTTTGGCCCTTAACATTTCTTCCCTCTCCTTTATTAGTCTCTTCTGCAATTCTCTTTTCATGCGTTGCCCTTGTTTACGCACTAGAATTCCGACCATTATTGCCAATGACACACCTGCCACCGCGGCGGCCATACCTGAAAAAAAAATGTAAACTCAGTTGCACTTAGAAGGCAAAACAGAGGCGACCCTAGCATGATTCCATATCTGAATTTAGTCCTATGCTTACCACAAATCAGCACTGTTAACTTCTTTTGATTTTTGCAGCGTTTCCCCGGTCGGCATTTTGCACCTAAACAAAGACAACATTGTACCTTGAAAACTCATGGTCACATGGAATGAACTTAAGGAAAATGTTCACTTACTTTGACATAATCCGTTGATCGGATCCCAGGTAATCCCCTTTTTGCAAAAGCACTTCGCTGATCCAACATTCATAGGATCAGGCGAGCAACTCGAATGCAACAAGTTCTTGCAATCGAGTTGTGTCTTGCAAACCGGTTCTTGTGGCAATGCCCACTCTATCTCCAAACCTGGCTGAGGCCATTTCTTCGGAGGATTGACAGTATCGAAGTTGACAAAGCTCTGATATGCTAGGCAACCTCCATCATGAATCCTTACCACGTACGCAGTTTGCGAACCACCGGTCTTGAACACGCAACACAATGGACTCCTCATGCATTCAGCTGCATTTTCCTTGATGTAGTTGTGACATATGCTTGTCGACGTACAGTTTATCGGTGCTTGCAAGTGCAACATTGCATCCGTGCAGTTAAGCAACATAATGGTGTTACTGCCAGTGATGTTGAAAGGGAGGTTATCGTCGAGCTGGATCCCTTGCGTGCCAATATCACCGGAAATGCAAGTGTTGGCAAGAAAGCTCGGGGGTCGGAGAATTATCCGCTGAGTCAGGGGATTGATGGATGTGATCATGTAAGACCCCTTTAGAGCATCGAACCATAGTGCTCCTGCGGTGCACCTAATCTTGTATTTTTGATCACCGCAATTGGGCCCTGTGCTAAGCGGGTAAGGCACCGGAATGCGACCGCAATTACTGCAACGCACCATGGCTGCTGCACACCCTGCAAACGACAGTATTACAACCATAAAGATCAATATTAAGAACGCAGATTTCTCCATTGGAGGAAAGTTGGTAACTTTGCTGACAAGCTACTAAACTTAATATAGTTCGAAGTAGACTGTTTTGTCTTTTAAACTGATCCCGGATTGTTCCGACTTCCGCCCTATTGCAGTATTATATGGATCAGTGTGATAATAAGAAGACAAACGTCAACTTCATCCAATGCTGCAAACTTAATGCTTCCACGCTATGGTGGTGATGATTATACTCTCCTTAGATCTCGGGCTCCCCCCATTTCTCTATGAAGTTATTTAACTTAACATGTTTAACTATGGCGGCAACCGGCACGTAATGATATATATATATATACATTCGACATGGTTCGTTATCCGTGTTTCTTAACTTTCTGGTTAATTGTGGTGGTCCTTTGCTTCAAATCCCCTCTGTTGGCAATCCCAGGTGATATGCATCATTTGAACCGACGATGCATGAATATGTTCCATGTTCTACGGGGATCTCAAGATTCAAGGGCTGCTGAGTTGCCTTGTAGTTGTAGCAGAGTGTTCCCTTACCCGCCATTGTAGGTGCGCTTTCCTAGACAATAGACGTGGTTTCGACTTGCATTTGTCTCCTTCACATTGGGAAGTAAATGTGTCCAAATACCAACAAATAAGCTTCCTTTCATTTTCGAAAAGCACAATGATTTGCTTCCATGTTTGTTCCCTTGGAAATAAGCCATATTAAAGTACCTTCTGCCTTAGAAATCCATTGGGCCCTCTATTTGACCAATTACAATTGTGTTGTTATCACTGGTCGGAGACAAGCAGTTTGACGGTGGTTCATGGCGGCTCCAAAGTCCGATTGGTAGCCGGTTGAAGAGCTCCCTCCCTTTTGTGGGTTCAAGACTTCCTTTGGGATGGACTTCGGCTCGGCTAGCTCTGTGTGTATTTTGTTTATTGTTTTTGGGCCAAACCATGCTGTAAGCCTGTAACGTCTTATTTTCCCTACTGGAAGTTTTATTAAGCGAACAAATAAATAAATATGGAAAAATATTTCATTGACACTGGAGTTTTTTTTTATAAACGGTCTAATATAGAGTTTAGAGATTTATTTTAAGGTTAGAGTTTAAGGATTTAGATTGTATAATTTAAAATTTAAGTTTATGAGTTAAGATTTAATTTTTAAATTTATAATTAAAGTTTATGATTAAGATTTATAAGTTAAGATTGTATGGTTTAGAATTTAGGTTTATTTCCTTTTCTATTTAAAAGAAAACATTCACCTCTTCTTATTCATTTTTCCTACTTTTCCGTTTTTCTTCTCATCTCTCTAGATCTTGTTCTGGATGTCTAATTTTTTTATTTCATTGTTTAATAAGTTCTTTTCATTTCTTATAAAAATGATGGATGGTTTTATATGCTATTATAGTACATTTTTGTCTTATTTTTATGAACTTTTTTTCAAAGTCGAAATATTGTCGTCTCTTCAATTAATAGTTATTTGATTATTTTATTGATCTTCTCTATTTTGAACCATTGAGTTAGTATTCTCATCTTGATATGTATTCAAATCACCTTAAATATATCGTACTTCAATTGTGATAAACTTAGTTGCCATCATAATGTCGTATTGTATTATTATATTAGTATTGATAATATTTATCTTTTATCGTCGACAACTGTTTTTATTTGTATGTTTTATTTTTTTTGAATTGTTTGGTTAATAGTTTTTAACTCTTTCTTTATATGAGCTATTTTCATCATTCGGTAGTTGATTTTTCCTCTTTTGATGATTTTAGGGGAATGACCTATTAGTGTGATTAGTCCACTTTGGATTTGTAGACTTTTCTTTTCTTGATATTGTGATATTTTTATATTTTCTTTTTATTTATTCAATAAAATTAGCTGTAATTATTAATTTAAAAATTGGATACGAATAATTAAAGTGTTTGATAAATGTAAGATTTAAGTATAACATATTTATAAAAGAAATAAAAATAAAATTTGCTGAATTTATTCTGCTAAATATTAAGGTGACAACCAGACGAGTTAAAAATGATTTTGTATTTTCTGTAGCGTCTTCAATAATTATGAGTATAATTTCGGAGAATCTTTATAAAATATTTTGAGAATTTTTCATCCTTATAATCAATTCGTGTGGATCTTCGCGGACATCGTTTAATCCATATCTAAAAAATTTACTATTTTACAAGCTAAAATAAAACTTAAAAGTGTCATGTTAAATTCTAGACATTATTAAAACATTACAATCTTTTATCTATTAAGATTCAACTTATATTTTACTCAATATTTGATCATCTAAATATGAAGACCTAAAATAATTTGAGATGAAACTAAAACTTTGAGTAGGGGTGGCAATTTGACCCGTCTCCGTCGGGTCCCGACCGGACTTGATAAGAGCAGAATTTTAATTAAAAAAATTAGGTTCGGGTCGGGTTATTGGAGAAATGAAGTCGGGTGGGGTGGGTTCGGGTTTAGAGTGAAAATTCCCCAACCCGACCCGATATATATATATATATATATATTATTTTTTTATATATTATATATAATATTTTTATTAATTTTTTTTGGGTCGAGTTTAGTCAAATTTTTTTATTAAAATACCAGGGTCGGGATCGGGTTATATTTTTTATTATGTTGGGTCGGGTTGGGTCGGGGGTATAATATATTTGAGTCGGGTCGGGTCGAGTCAGAGTATAATATATTTGAGTCGAGTCAGAGCGGATGGTTTAAATTTTAGGTCGAAATCAGGGCTGCCAAAAACTCGACCCGCCCTGTTACCATCCCTAATTTTAAGGTTTGAGCAAACAAGAAATGATGGTAGACAATATAACTCTAATAAATACATTTTATTCTTTTAAGAATTATGATTATATTTTTTTGCTTATCTGAATTAATTTGAGACTCAGTTCTACAATATTTTATATCTCAATCTTTTATACATTAACTTTAGTGACATAAACTATAAACAATAAACTTTCAAATAATTCATTCTTAATTCTTAAACAATAAACTTAAAAATATCAATTGTTTATACCGAATACAACATAAATTGCTCTAAACAATCTTAATTTGAGGATTTGTTTTCCTATTTAAACTTGGAAATAAGTTAAATTTGTATGTCGGTCAACCAAACATAATCTACATGCCTTAATTTTAAAAATTACATTATATTCACTAAAGTTCTAATTCATTTTCATTATAGTCGTTGTCTTTAAAGTCTATGTTTTTTTAGAAAAAAAAGCCCAAACATTAAGAATTAGCATACATCACAAAAGGTTGATTTTTTGATGAACTAATCGGCTGTCGATCAATTCTAACGGTGAGAACATTTCATTTGGCTAAAAGATTAACATAGTTTTAGTTTTAAGCTTAGCTGACAGTTGAAGTGACAAATAAAAAAAATTCTAAATTTTAATTTCGATTGAGATTTGATTAATATTTAAGAAGGGATATTTTTCAACGAGTTTAATTGTTGAAAAGAAAGAAAAAGGGAATAAGAGTAGTTTAATGATTTTTTACCAAAAAAAACCACCAAACATTGATAGAAACGATTATGAGAGAAGACGATAGTCCAATAGAAACTAAAAGTTAATTTTTTTTACTATATACTGATGACTGTTAAATTAACTTGAAATAAAGCCATAGTGATTTTTTAATTTAATGGAACATTTTTACCGTTGAGATTAACTGACGACTATTCAGTTCATTAAAAAATCGACTTTCTATAATGGTTGTCTATCTTTAAAATTAATTTTTTTTAAAAAAATTAACGTCAGTTTCTAAAGACATTGGACGTGACGAAAACAAATTAAAAGATAATAGCACCAGCGTAGCTTACTCTAAAATTAAACGCATATACTATTCGCAACAAGAGGAAAAAAGTTTATTAAGCACATGCACATGGTTGCTACAAAATTAGAACTCTTGCAAACACCTATCGTTATTCTGCAACGACTGAGAAGCAATGTTAATTGCTAAAATCTTATATCCATTCTTTTTACGAAGAGCTAACCTTCAAACACTTCACTCATAATACTCTCAATCTCTTTCTCAACTGCTTTCATTGAAGGTCGATTCTGCCTTCTCTCTTTCAAACATGATTCTGCTAAAAACCCCACAGCTTTCATCGTCTCCAATTCTATTTTCCCAGCTTCTTGTTTAAGACAAGGATCGACAACATCCATGAATGTATCTTCTTTGAGTCTTTTCCTTGCCAAAACCACCAGGTTCACATCTTCTTCCTCTCTGTTAAAATCAATGGCTTTCTTGGAAGTTAACAGCTCCAGCAGCACGACTCCGAAGCTGTACACATCGCTCTTTTCTGTCAGTCGGAAGTTAAGGTAATATTCAGGATCCAGATATCCTAGAGTTCCTTGTGCACAAGTTGTAACATGGCTAACATCGCAGAAACCCAACCTCGAAATCCCGAAATCGGAAACTTTAGCATCCAGGTTCTCGTCTAATAAAATGTTGCTCGATTTTACGTCCCGGTGGTAAATGGGTGGAGCCACGGAAGAATGGAGATAAGCAAGGCCTTGCGCCGTCTGGTAGGCGATACGAAGGCGGCCGTGCCACGAGAGTGTCACGTTTTTAGAGGTCTTATGTAGATGATCAAAAAGGGTTCCATTGGGGATGTACTCATAAATCAATAGAGGTTGTTCAAGCTCAACACAACAGCCAAGGATCTTGACTAGGTTTCTATGGTTAACTTGGCAAAGAATCCGGACTTCATTGATGATTTGTTCGATACCATTGGCGTTGCCAAGCTTGGCTCGCTTAACGGCGATGCTCGTTCCGTCGTCAAGAACGCCCTTGAATACCTCGCCAAAGCCGCCCGAGCCGAGGAGGTTGTCTTTGGAGAAGTTCTTTGTTGCCTTTGCTATCTCCTTGATGGTGAAAAACTTGGCCAATTTGCCACTATTGGAGCTTAAAAGATCTCTATGTGCCTTGGTTATACTCACTTCAGCTTCTCTCTCACAGTGCTTCCGTTGCTTGAAGACGATAACAATTGTAACAATGAGTCCAATTATTATTGCACCTGCTGCAATGGCTGCACCTAGACATTTGATTAATGCCCAAAATTATTTATTGCTCAATCAAATTGGCTATGGATCCAAATGTTAGTCATTTACCTCCAAGGATAGATTTCTTCTTTTGATGCCTGCAATGTCTCCCATGTGTACATATGACATCTATGATGAAAATGAAATTCATTTTTAATTAACACTTCAGAGAGCAATATATAATAAAAGAAAATAAATTGACATTTCTTCACGTCAGGTTTTAACGAATAGAAATTTTATGTCTATTTCTAGTGTTTTTATGTACGTTTTAATACTAAAAAGTTAGATTTAGGGTTAAGGTTTATGGTTTATGGTTTAGGGTTTAGAGTTTAGGATCTATAATTTAAGGTTATAGTATAGGGTTTAGAGTTTATGAATTATGATTTAGGGTTAGAGTATAGGATTTAGTTTTTTAGAGTTGGGTATACATTGGGACACCAAAAAGGGCCAAAGATTTCTATTTGGTTTAGAGTTTAAGATTTAGGGTTTAATGTGTAGGGTTTAATTTTCTTGTTTAAGGATTAAGATTTATGATTTAGATTTAGAGCGTTTAGGACTTAAGGTTAGAGTACAGGGTTTTGTTTTTTCTAGAGTTGGGGTATTCATAAGGAAACAAAAAAGGGAAGAAGATTTCTATTGGGTTTGAACTCCAAGAACTATGTTTAAGATATGTTTCCAACATAGTTTTAGTCGAACTCAAGTATTCTTGGGAAGAGTTTGTAGGCATTTGCACATGTGGCCAGCTTAGCAACTAGCAGTTTCATATTATTGTTGGAAATTTGAAGAAGATCCTCAAGATCCTGGTTCATGTCACATGCGTATTCACGTGCTCCGGGAGGATCGAAAGAAAAGTGTAGTTTTAGGTACAAAATATGCTATAGATTTTGAACCATTCAAGCACATAAAATTTCTATTTATTAAAAATGGTGTAGCAGAAGAATTATAACTTACCTTGACAAATTCCATGAATGGAGTTCCATTGAAACCCCGGTTTGCATGAGCACCTTCTTAGTCCGGCATTTTCAGGATCCGGCAAGCATATCGAATTGGCTAAATCATCGCAATCTACCGGCAGTTTACATTCTGGTTCTGGTGGCGGAAGCCACTGTATCTCCATCCCTGGCGTAGGCCACTTACTGACCGGCGAACTCAAATTCAAATTCACAAAACTTTGATAAGCTGAACATCTTTCGGGACGAACCCTGATCCGGTATGTATGCAGAGTTCCCCCGGTCACATACCAACAGCAAAATGGCAATGCCCCACAATTGGCATTAGCCTCCGGATTGGCCCTGATGTAATCATGGCAAACACTCGTTGAGCTGCAATTAAGAGCTATATACTCTTGCAGGACCGCGGCACTACAATTCATGATCATGACAGTGTTGGCGCTTGTGATGTTGAACGGAAGGTTTTCGTCCAATTGAAGCCCTTGCGTTGTGAAATCCGCCGCCATGCATTGATTCTTGGCGAAACCTGGTGGACGGATGACCAGTGTTTGAGTCATTGGATTGATGGAACTGATCTCGTAGGATGATCCGTTGAAAGCATCCAACCAGAGTGTTCCTTGGTTACATCGGACTTTGTACCAGGGGTCCCCGCAATGCGGTCCGGTGCTAAGCGGATACGGCACCGGATTTCGGCCACAGTTGGGGCAGACCTTCAAGGCCATGGCAGTGGTACAATCAGTGGAGAACAGCATTGCCAGTGTAATAAGAATAAAAAGATGTGGCACTAGCATTGTCGTCTTCTTCTTCATAGGAGGGTAGAGTGATTCCAAGTTAAATAAATAGGGGCAAGCTTGAATTGAATATGGTTTTGACTATCAATTTATTGATTATAATATATGGTTCTGTATTACAGATTGTTGCTCAATATTAATCTCGTACCTGACAATTACCACAAATTTGTTCTTCCAATGCACTTTATAGTTTATAGGGTTCTCCGGGGGAGGAATTGGGAATGGTGGGGCCATGGCCCCAAAAACTTGGAAAAATTGTTATTAATCCCTTGAAATTTTTAAAAGTTTAGATTTAGTCCTTCCAAATATTTTGTTCTCTTTAACATTGTTAAAATTTATGTTGGGTTCGAATCGATCAACCGAAAACTGCCAAGGGGTTAAAATTGCTTCTCGAATGAATTGACAAAAACCGAAAAAAGATTGACAATTTTGCACAACAATTTTAGAGTGGTTCGACTTCTCAACTAAGTCTACATCCACTACCTTGCACAACACTAAGAATTTCTCAATTCACTACTATAAATTTTTGCTTTTGAGGAGAAAGCGTAACCTTACAACTCCTATCTTTTCAACGACTAAGATAGAATCACTCTAGTTTTTATTTAGGCTAAACTAGAACATCTACCTTTTACAAAGTAATTTGTGTAAACAGTGAGAACCTCGCAAGGGAATGTCTACAAGAATTGAGCTCACAAGAGTGAAATTTGAAAAGAATAAAATAATTAAACCACTCTCTATAGACTACATACAAGAGAACTGAGAAAATAAGACTTAAATGTTATTTCTCTTGATCATTATGGTTGGATGTGTTCTCTAACTATTTTCAAGTGTCCCAAGTCTTCTTTAGTGTGAAATGAGCTACTAGCCGTTTATGTCGTTGGGGGTGATTTGGAGTCGTTGGAAGATAAAAACAACATTAAATGCACTTCTGGGCCTATCGATATCGGTATGCGAATCTCAATATTAGTACCTGCCAAATAAAGAAAGAGTCGTTATGCATAAAAACAAAGTGTACCGGTACATAATACTACCGTATCGGTACAGTGCTTGGAATACTGATACGTGATAGGTCATGCCGGTGCCAGAATTTCAGAAAGCTTTCTGGTATCGGTACGCTGAAGGGTCGTACTGATACGGACAATTTTTTTACTCTTTCGAAGCATTTAAACTATTTGGGCAAGTCAAAACACTTACAAAAACATTTTTCATTTGGTGTATCGAAATAATATCTCAAAAATTTCATATTAATATATATTTATATGAACTTTAAAATTAATTTGGTATTCTCATAATATAAATTTTATATATGCAATTTAATTTGTCAAAAACAGAAATTATAAATATGTGAATTTAAATTTATATATTAGATAAATGTGTTTTTATTTTTTTTCAATGTTAGTTTCCTTTCAAGTAAAAGTTTCAAAACTAAGAAAATATTGATGAGATATAATTGATATATACACACAAATTTAATCTTTTTCTTGAGTTTTTATTTCAATATTATTTTTAATTTTTCAAACCGTGACTCTTTTTGTTTTCTTATATTTTATAATAATTTCAAATAAAAATAAAATAAGAAAAATTACATTTAAGGAAATCAAAATTAGATCTTCCTTCTAAATGTCTGAATTGATGAAAAATGAAAACTTTTAACAATAGTAGGTAATGTTTTGAATTCTTTCAGACTCATTATTTATTCTATAAATAAAGATAAATATCTACTATTCTGTACAACATTTTGTAAGTTTTGAGTGTTGATATCTACTACAATAATTTTATTTCATTTTCTATCTAATAAAATTTTGATGAGGACTTGTCGAAAAACATGTTATTGATCACATATAAACATGTGTGATTTAATAAATAACATTATTGTTTCAATTATTTTGATTACTGTTCCTAAAATTAAAATGTCTACTTATGCCACTAAAATTCTATATCATAGGATACACCAATACAGTAGGGACAATGTACTCTGCTAAGAATCTTAAGTATATAGTTAATATTCAGTTTTTTTATCAAAAATATAATTAATATTTAGTTGAATTCATAATGGTTGTTTTAATTGATAACTGATAAGGAATGAACAAGTTTGTCAACCCTTCGAGTTCTAAAAATAAATAGAATAAATATTAACATTTGATGCTTATAATTCTATATGCTAATATTAATGGATTAGATATTGACATATTATCATAAAATTTTAAAATTAAACTTTTTAAATTTTTTGTAATATATTATCATTTGATTCATTTATAGTGTATAAAATTATATATCATCAATGCATCAAATATTCACCCATATAATAACTTATAAGGTTAAGCTCAGGGTATATATTCGCTCGAATCGAGTCGAGTTGAAGAGTCCTATTTTAGAACTCA
This sequence comes from Hibiscus tridactylites, assembly GCA_958450335.1. Classification (NCBI taxonomy): domain Eukaryota; kingdom Viridiplantae; phylum Streptophyta; class Magnoliopsida; order Malvales; family Malvaceae; genus Hibiscus; species Hibiscus tridactylites. Next base: position 31,705,283 of record OY288267.1, on the reverse strand, counting down.
AATTTTATTTGAAATCTTTTCATGTCGAATTTATGAAATTTTAGTCCAGTCAAGTCGAGTCGAGTTTCTCGGATTTCTGTTCAAATTTAATTGTAAACATTTATAATGTTATGATACTAATTAGCTTTAATTTAAACGATTTTCTATAACTATATCAATACACATATATATTTCTTCATATTTTTCATATGTGATAATATATATATATATATCATGCATAATTGAGAGACTCGACTCAAATTTAAACTGATCCACTTGAGTTATTCGAATTTCTATTTTATAACTCAAACTTTATTTAAGAAAATTTCGAGTCGAGTGGAATAATTCAATTTTTTTCGAGTCGAGTCGAATTTTGCACCCCTAGTTAAGCTTATATATTATTTTTTAACTAAGTAGAGAGATATTACATTTCTAAAGTAAATGTCAGGATTCAAATTCACACAAAATAAGATAACGTGAACACATATATTATGTTATTGATATCTAATAAAGCATGGAAATTAAATTGCAATTACTTCCCTATTTTCAGGTTTGTTTAAAGAAATTGAAGCTCTGCACTGCAGACTGTTTTGTTTAATTCATTATTTATTTATTAGGGAATTAATTAACATAGTATGATAGCTGTATGAGGATCAAATCTCAATATTAATCTATTATTTGTTTTTTTTTTCTCATTCATCGTTCTTCGATATTATCAAACACTGCTGCCACAACATTGAAAAGAAAAAGGAGCTTGTAGTTTGCAATTTACGGGTTTCAATCCATCAAAGCTTAAAAGCAAGCCGTAGATCCCCAGAGCACTTTAAGGAATAAATAAATGAAAACCCAACATTTTATGGAATTCCAACAAATGAAGGGCTAATTTATTACATTTTTAGAACGGAAACTTGGTGAGAAAAATTAAGATGCAGCGGAGGATGAGGGTTCACATGCACGGAATTATGTATATAAGGTTAAGGGAAATCGTGGGTTGAGTATACAAAGGAAGGCTCTCTTGTAAGTTAGCAATTAGGGGTGTAAAAATAGGTAATCGGATGGGTTACAGGTCGGGTACTGTCAGGTCGGGTAAAATCAAGTACAGGTCATTTCAGGTCATTTTTCTGTTTTGACTCGACTCGGGTCGGGTGCGGGTCCATTTCAGGTCGAGTCCATTTTAAGTCGGGTCAAAACGGGTCGGGTCTGAAGCAGATAATTGACAGGTTAATTCGGGTTCGGATACACTTCAGGCCGGGTCCATTTCGGGTCGGGTCCATTTCAGGTCGGGTCCATTTCAGGTCGGGTTCATTTCAGGTCGGTTGCATTTCAGGTCAGGTGCATTTCAGGTCGGGTAATTTTAGGTCGGGTAGTTTCAGGTCGGGTAATTCAGGTCGAGGTATTTTCGGGATTAAAATTCGTATTGAGTTTGAGTTCGGTACAATCGTATAAGTAGTCGATAGACTTTAGGTTGGCCTTCGTCAACCGTCATTGATTTGGAGTTATTTATTTAAAGACATGTCAAATTAAAATTATAAAACATTGAAGTAATTAAAAAATAATGAAAATGGGTCAATTTGGACCAAAAGATGTCAATTTGGATTAAAAATAAAGTTTCACAGATTATAATAAACAAAAATATCAAATTAAAATTATAAAACATTAGACAAATTTAAAAGAAAACAATGAAAAATGTTCAATTTGGAATAAAAATAAAGTTTTGAGGATTGTAATGAACAAAAATATCAAATTAAAAGTATAAAAATTAAATTAAAAAACAATAAGTAGAGGTCAATTTAGAATAAAAATAAAGTTTTAGGGTCTAGAATGAACACCATTTCAAATTAAAATTATAAAACATGATGAATTAAAATATATATATAGGGGTCAATATTTAATTAAAATAAAGTTAAGGGACTAGAATGAAGAAAAGATCAAATAAAATAATAAAACATTGGACAAATTAAAAAATAAATGTGGGTTAATTTGGAATAAAAATAAAGTTTTAGAGTCTAGAATGATGAAAATACCAAATTAAAATTATAAAACATTGGACGAATTAAAAAACAATAAAAATATATTCGACTAAATTACCAAAAATAAGAATATATATGAGTTAAATTCAGCTAAAAATATATTTATGTATGTATATGTGTATGTGCATATATATTATAATATATATATATATATATATATATATATATATATATATATATATATATATATATATGTATGTAAGTTTTAGTATGTATATATATATATATATATTGTTATAATTAATTAAATATATGTATGTATGTGTATTGTTACAAACAAAATAAATTGAAACATAAAAAGGACAAATCTAAAAATAAATTAAAACTAAATTATTAATTAGAGTCCAAATCACAAATGAATAAAATTATTAAACCTAATTACTTACCAAATCTTTATACGAGGACCAAATCAAATTTAAAGCAAACCAAAAAGCTTAATAATTAATCAATTTATGAAGCATGGCCTAATTGAATGAAATTTAAAGAAATTAAACCAAAAGTTAAGACTAAAAAAATAAACTAAAACCTAAAAAACCTAAATCCTAACTATCTAATTAAGGAAGGACCTAAAGAATAATTAACCCTTAAATAAATAAAAAATCCCGCCCACACCTAATTTTATTTAAAATCGGGCGGCAACCCCCCATAATCCCATCAATCAACAAAACTTTCCCCCGTTAATTCAAAAAAACTTCACCCTAAACTAATTTTTTATTTATTATTTTAATAGTTATAATTACATTTTTAATAAAATAGTTTTTAAATTTAATAATCACAATTAAAAAATTGATTTAAATTTTAAATAATATATTTTAAATTCATCCATCGTAACTTATTAATTTAATAAAACTTTTAAATTTTGAATATTTTTTAATAAAATAAATTTAAGTATGTTAATTCTTATTAAACTTCACAAATAATTTATATTGAACGAGTTAGTACTAAATTAATTTAATAAATTAATACTTTACATTTATTAACACTTTAAATTTATCAAATGGTAGACTTCCTCAACTATATGTCAAGTAAATATCAAGTCAGGTCAATATCAATTCATGTTAAAAATAGGTCGGGTTCAAAGCAGGTCGAGTCAATTAACAGGTCGGGTTCAAAACAGGTCGGGTCCCCAAAACAGGTCGGGTTCAAAACAGGTCGGGTCCAAAACAGGTCGGGTCCAAAACAGGTCGGGTTCAAAACAGGTCGGGTAATATCGGATCTCAGGTCAATTCAGTCGGGTAAAATCGGTTATCTGCCAGGTCGACTTCGGGTTCGGGTTCATTTCAGTCGGGCGCAAGTCGGGTTTCAGGTCCACAGTAACAGGTTCAATTCGGGTTCGGGTCGTTTTCAGTCGGACGCAGGCCAGGTTTGGTCACTACAGTAACGGGTCGAATTCAGGTTCGGGTCAACAACAGTCGGTTGCAGATCGGTTCGGGTCATTAAATTTTCAGGTCAAATCAGGTTTTGACTCGAGCAGGTTTCAGTCGGGTTTTCAGGTCGGGTCAGTTTTTTACATCCCTAGTAGCAATGACGGGTCAAAAAATATTTTTTTAAGGTGAATACATATATATTATACGTGATTTCAGAATAGACACAACTAAGGGTGGGAAATGAGTGGGGAATATTCGAAAACCGTGAGGATCCGAACCGACGGGATGGGAAATAACTGAAATCTTCACCACGGGTGAAGTTTTATCACCGAAGCTCAAATGGGATGGGGACGGGAATTACTATATCCGAACCGTAATAGTATAAATAACTATGGGATCCCTGAAAAATATTAGGATCCTTGCTGATATTTTAATCTATCAAGATATTTGTGCAAGGATCCTGATATTTTACAAAATTTTTAATACATACCCACTTATTTTTTTTGAAAGCTAAGGTAATTACAAGTTGTATATGTTTTACATATACTCTCAACCATTTGACAATGCATGATCAATCACCCTACTGATCAGCTGCTGGTGCTCGAACCCGTGACCCCTAGGAACAACAATCGTTCCCTTAACCACTGAGGCAAGTTGGCCCGTGCCTACCTATTTTATTAAAAATATTTTAATACATCAAGATATTTGTGCATTTTGTTTAAACTGTATCAAATTTAGATGATCTCTCTAGTAGTTTACGTTTTTTTGTTAATTGAGAGTATATTATCTATTTATCTCTCAATCTCTGTCGTTCATATTACCTAAAAAACCTTATTCTCCTTCAAGCAAGCAACGCCACCATTCTTTCTAAGATTCCAGCTAACTACTAGCGTCATTGATCTTTTTCCGTGACCATTTTCGTTATCGAGCTACCATCGCCTTTCTCATTAGTGTGTCTATAAAGACCTTCAACCTCTTATTTATTTATTTATTTATTTTACGTTCAAACGTTATGTGTTTGCTTATATTGTTTAAACTTGTATACATATTTGTTGTAGCATACTAAATAAAAATTATTTAAATGTTTGCATAAATTTGGTATGTTGTAACTTGTTATTGTCATAAGATTCTATATTTAGATGGTACTCTTATAAATTGCAACTTATGTTGCAACTTTTTGTTGACATCTATGAGTTGGTTAAGCTTCTATCCCTTCTATATATTTTAAGGGTAAACTACTGGAATGGTCACTTATGTTTTAGGTTTGTACACTTTTGGTCATCAATTTTTAAATTCGACCATTATGGTCACTTACATTTTTGATCTGTAAACTTATGGTCATTGGGATGTTTATTGTCGTTAAATGTTAACAGGAGGTTGATCTGGCACAATAAAAAGAATGATAAATTACCTAGATAGTCCCTAAACTATTACTTCACTCCTATTTTGACCACCGAAATAAAAACAATTTTTATAATTACACATTTAATCCTCCATATTTATAATTTTTTTATTTCTTCTTCCCTCCACCATCTATTCATATTCTTCTTCATCTAACTCAATCCTTAATTTTCTACTATAGTAATACTCAATTCACACTGTATATTTTTTCTACTAAAAAAATTAATTGACGGAGCATATAAATGCAATTAATATGAAATGAGAATTTATGGCAATCCTAACTTGTTGCAATGAAGAAGCTAGAGAAGGTTCATTGAGCTCCGCTTTCTATTCACGAAGCATCTGATGGACTTGCTCCTCTAGAACTGCAACATCAATGCTTCGGCTTTTCTTCCTTGCAAACTGGAGATCCAAGAACATTCTCTACAGATCATCCACCTGGTTCTTTGCCTTGTCTTTGGAGAATTTGTGGGATGTTGACTTGTAGTTACTTTTTGACCCTTTCCTCCTTAGAATAAAAAGCCATTAAAACCTTCCACCAAACCTTGAAATCAAAAGCACAATAAATAAAGAATTTAAGGCTCCAGGGGTTCTTCTTTGCCATAGTTTCCTTTACTTGGTCGGTTTTATAGGTTTGCAGCCAATGATCTAGAAATTCTTGTTACGCCAGAGTCGGATCAGAAAATTGTTGATGTGGTGTTCTCGATGAGTCCCCTTAAGGCTCCATGGGTTGATGGGTTACATGCATCATTTTTCCAACGTAATCGAAGCACTATAGGTGATGGTGTTCTCTCCTTTGTGAAACAAATCTTTGCTTCAGGTATGTTACCTCCTAGGTTGAATCAAACATCATTGGTCCTTATCACGAAGCTCAAAAATCCAGAATTCATGTCCCAATTTATGCCTATTAGCCTTTCTAATGTCCATTATAAGATGGTCACGAAGGTGGTTGTGAATCGTTTGAAACCCTTTCTGCCTAAATGGGTGTCGAAATGTAACACCCCACGCCCGGGCTAGGAACAAGAGGCATTACTCAAACAGAACACATATAACAGAGGGATCATAACATGTAAACGTAGAATCAATCATATAACATCAAACAATCAGAGTTGCGCGGCTTATAACTCATATAACATTCTATAACATACAAAACAGATAGATGAGCCAACAAAAACTTTCATATGACTTATAACTTAACATGTCAACATTACAATTCAAACATGTTAACATATAGCATTACCAACTTGGACTAGCTTATCAACCATATTAGACATGTGATCACTTTTAAACAATCATTTAACAATCAAACCAATTTGAATCATGCTTATATGCATTCGGCTAGCACCCTAACAATTACATATATATGTGTACATTCATATACTATACAATCAATCCTAATTAAACAGGGATCATGTTCGAACAACATCAAAACAACCCAAGCATATAAAAATCATATTTGAACTTATACCAAACCATCCTAGCATTCGAATCCCACATAGCAATAACATGTGATTTCCATCTTATATCTATCAACTATATACATGTATAACTCTATGTTCATATCACCATAACAACTAGAACTTCTATTACATCATATGACATTCGAACCACAACAATAAACAAGGTAAACACAAAATGCAATTCACCTAAATCAAACATTCATAACATCCTTGTATAGACATCTCAATACAATGTCATATCAACTTGTTCATCCATTACATATCATGTAAATCATGTCTTAAACATGTACAAACCATATTAACATATACATGATTCCAAAATGTATGTGACATACTCTAAACATGTAACTATGCCACCATCTAGGAGTCTAAATAAAGCTATATCATAATTAAGTCTTGGCTTGTGATTACTCCCGGATCAAAACAGAGTACTTTCAGGATCAAGAACCTGTTAATTTGGAAGAAGGAAAACATAAGAGTGAAAAGTACAATATGTACTTAGTGAGGCAGTTCTTATAACTTACTAATTTAGTTTTTTAGTGTCTTATTTCATATAACCAAGGTTACTTAGCTAGGCTTAGAACAAACAAAGCTCACCTAGCTAATCCATATCAGGCTTATGTAGACTTAGCTAGTTCAATTCATATCATATGACAAAGTTATGTAAACATACTCATGTTTAATGTCAATTAAAAAATTCATTATGTGAAACAAACAAGAATACCATAATCATATAATCAATGTTCTTATTCAATCATGAACCAAGACATCTAAACATAGCATCATATCATATCTTCAATTCGAATAAGATTCATCTCAAGGGAATCATTTTCAATTCATGTGGACATGTAAAGTATCATAACACATTATATCATTTAAACACATTTTCATAACATTTTAATAAGGTCATTATCCTTAAACATATCAATCCATGTAACATATGAACATATAACATTTCATCATTTCAAGTATCATGTAAAGTCTTATTACAGGTGTTTTAAGTTTTGCCTTGGATAATTAGGTGGACTAGGTAATCAAGTCAATAGGTACCAAGTACGATCATATAACAGTAGATGCTCAGCGCACCAAAGATCAGTAGATACACAATGTATCAAGGTGTCTAACTACACCATTTAACTTGTAACTTGTAACAGTAGATGCTTAAAACATCAGTAGGTGACTAACCACCTTTGAATCAGTAGAGCTCAAACTCTAAGGCATGCCCTTCTACCTAAGGATCACTAGTCAACCAAGGACTTAATAAGTCCTTTAATTTCCAACATGAACAAACAAGTGTTTATCAATCACATTACAAGGCCATACAACATGTTCATGTTAACATTGAACTAAAATCATTCAAGATCATTAACGACCAATTTTCAGCAAACTTAACATAGTATTTCACTCAATTATACATCAAAAACAGTGGCTTAAAGTCACATATAAATCCATATCATGAAGCTCATCTAGCCATTACATCATAGCAAACAACAAAGATCATTAACATTCTTAACTAGCACTAAACATGTGATATTCTATCAATTTCCTTTAATCATTCTTCCATTAACTTTAAATTTACCAAACTTTTATTAAATTCATTCCATAATTTATATTAATTCATCAAATAATCATAAAAACATTGGTTAGGATACTAATCCTAACCCTAAGATAACTACACTCACAATACTCCAAACCTTAGTTGGATTTCTTGATTAACAAGCATTTTCCCCTCTTGCTAGCTGGATCAAGCCTTGATTCCTCCAACAATTCTTTTCCAATTTGTTCTTAAACAATCAACATAAAACATAAAACACATATTAGAATTTATTCCAATCATATTCAATCACATAAACCAATATAAACTCAATGCATTATGAAATTACCCATATTCTGGCAGTTTTGAGCACCTCACACTAATCTGTCCATAAATTTTTACACAACTCCAAATTAGAAGTTCTTTATCATTCTAGAAAGCTTATTTAAACAGATTTAATTCTATGTATGGCTCATATTTTTCTCATTCCTACATCAATAAAGTTTAATATTTTAATATAGGGAATTTATAATGGCGTAATCTGTCCATTGTTTTTAACATGTAAGTTTAGTGACTATTTAACCTAAGATCCATTACACATTTGATTCTTAGTTTTTAACCAATTTTAATCACATCTAATCAATTTCAAGTAGCTTCAAAAACAAGGCATTAAGGTCCATTAATTAACCATTTTTCTAGATTAGTCAAAACTAGTCATTTTATCCATATTATTGACTTTAAAAACTAATTCCAAGTCATTAATCACCTTAAAAATGACACTAACCATACATTCCTAAGTTCCCCTATTTCATAAAAATTTCTCCAAATTTTATAATCATCAAAATAACCCCTAAACATTTCCAAAATTCAATTTTAATTTAAACAGTTTCCAGATTCATTTTGGAGGTGACCAGTTTACTTCTAACAAAGTTTCCAATCATTCTAAAATCATTTCCAGTCATGTAAGACCTCTATCCTATAGTATTTTTCATTCTCTACAACTTTGTCCTACATAATTTTTTTTAATTCAAACTCTAACATGGCCAAAAATGCAGCTTTCTACATGGCAGTTTACAAATCCGAATCTGGGCAGATTTGAGTTCTAAGTTAAATTCATGTATATTTCCAGATTTGTTTCAACACCAACATGAACCCAACAACATTTTAACATGATAAAGCATCAACAATTTTTCCAGCAACAATTTCATAAAGAATTGATCAAAACAATCATATAAACTCAAGAACAAAATTGGTAACTACATGAACTTACTTGAATCTTTAGATGAACATGCATGCGATTTCTAGTGAATTTCCAGTCCTCTAAGCCTTCAAATTCTCAGCCCTCTCTCTCTGTATATATTTTCTCTAATTTTCGGTGGAGTTTAGAATGGGAGAGATGAAGATGAAACAAGTGAGTTTACACTTGTTTTATCTCTAATCATAGTTGGCCAGTTATACATGGAGAGAGGGACACATGGATTGGTCTCTCACCATGTATTTCCATGATATATATATATATATATTATTATAACATTTACCTTTTTAATTCTAATTATCATATTATATATATATGGTTCACCTAATCCCACCGAAAACTTATATATATACTTACATTTCATTGTATTCATGTCATCTAACTTATATTTATATATATGTATATTAGTTACTTTAATTTATAAGATATAATTCTTAGTAAACACATCACTTGTACTTATAATTTCACATTTCAATACCTTATTCTTATAATTCCATTAGATTTAACTAAAATGTTTTCACCTTTCTTTTCATTTTCTTATGATTTCTTCTAGGGTATTTTTAAGATGTTGCAACTCCTCCTCCCTTAAAAGAAATTCGCCATCGAATTTACCTGAATCGAACAAATGAGGGTATTGCTTTTTCATCATGTCCTCAGGTTCCCACGTTGCTTCTTCGACGTTGTGATTCCTCCATAGAACTTTAACGAGGGGAACGCCCTTGTTTTGAAGTCTTTTGACTTCTCGATCAAGAATTTGGACAGGTTCTTCTTCGTAAGAAAGATCGGGATTAAGTTCAACTTCTTCTGGCTCAAGAATGTGAGTTGGGTCGGATTGATAGCGCCTGAGCATCGAGACGTGGAAGATGTTTTGTATCTTATCAAACTCGGAAGGAAGTGCTAGTCGATAAGCTACATGACCAATTCTTTCAATTACTTCAAATGGTCCAAAAAACCGAGGACTTAGCTTTCCTCTTTTTCCGAATCGGAATACTTTCTTCCACGAGGAGACTTTAAGAAACACCTTGTCTCTAATTTCATGTTGGATGTCCCTACACTTCAGATCAGCGTGCGACTTTTGTCTATCGAAAGCTTGCTTCAAACGGGAGTGAATGATTTGAACTTGTTCTTCGATTTCTCAAAGCAATTAGGGCCCTAAAACTTTGTTATCACCGAGTTTAGACCAACAGAGAGGATTTCAGCATCTTCTGCCATACAACGCTTCAAAAGGGGCCATTTGGATTGAAGATTGGAAACTGTTGTTGTAGGCGAATTCGACTAATGGTAACGATTTCTCCCAGTTTTTTTCCGAAGTCGATGATACAGGCTTTAAGCATGTCTTCAAGCACATGAATCACTCGTTCGAATTGTCCATCACTTTGTGGATGGAAAGCCGTACTGAGATTCAGTTTAGTTATGAGAGTTTTATGTAGCGCCTTCCACAATCGAGCTGTGAATCGAGGATCTCGATCGGAGACTATAGAAATTGGAACTCCATGTAAACAAATTACTTCCTGAATGTACAATTCGGCCAAGGCTTCAAGATTGAGATTCATTCACACCGGGATGAAATGTGCTGACTTGGTGAAACGATCAACGATCACCTAGATAGCGTCGCACTTTCTTGGCGTACAAGGAAAGCCGGTTACAAAATCCATTATGATCCGTTCCTATTTCCATTATGAAAATTCAAGTGGCTGGAGTAATCCGGTAGGAACACGGTGCTCGGCTTTAACCCGTTGACAGTTCAAACATTTTGCTACGAAGTCGTTGATAGCCATTTTATTCCCAGCCACCAATACAAGGGCTTGAGATCCTTGTACATCTTAAGCAATCTAGGGTGGATCGAAAAAGAACTTTAATGGGCTTCTAGTATAATTTCATCTTGTAATTCTTTATCATTAGGGACACATATAAAATATTTGAAGTATAAAAGGTCGTTCGACTTAATAGAGAAATCAGGATTAGACTCAAGCTTAGAATTGATTTTCTGAAGTTCCGGGTCAACTTGTTGGAGTTCCTTGATCCTTGAAATCAAAGTTGATTGGATTTGAAGTTCATTTAGATAATTCCGAGCCTTGTATAGTCAGAAGTGAGCGTTGATAGCCAAAGAAGCTACGAACAAATAAATCAAAGATGTTATTTATGGTATAAGCTATCATTCGAATTGTTTCTTATTGAACAAGAAGGTGTTCAAATCCTTCCTTGAACACCAAGGAGGAATTCAAATGGTTCCTTTAAATTTTAAGATTGAATGTTTTCAAATTTTCAATAAATTCGAGTAACTTACAGAGGTTTGGTTTTCGACTCAGTGCGTCGGCAACCACATTGGCTTTTCCAAGATGATAATCGATGGTCAGGTCATAGTCTTTGAGTAATTCTAACCATTTTCTTTGTCTTAAGTTCAGATCTTTTTGAGTGAGAAAATATTTCAGACTTTTGTGATCGGTGAATAACTTGCATCTTTCACCGTACAAGTAGTTCTGCCAAATTTTGAGCGTGAACACAATGGTTGCAAGCTCAAGATCGTGTGTAGGATAGTTTAATCCGTGTGGCTTTAGTTTTCGGGAGGCGTATGCGATCACGTTGTCTTCTTGCATCAGAACACAACCAAGGCCCGAATGTGATGTATCGCTATACACAACGAATTCTTTTCCCGATTCGGGTTGAATAGGGACAAGGGCATGTGTCAGAGCTTGTTTGAGTTGGTCGAAGCTTCGTTGCTGCTTTTCTAACCACTCGAATGTTTCGTTCTTTCGGAGGAGTTTGGTTAGCGGTGCGGCAATCACTGAGAATCATTTCACAAATCTTCGGTAATACCCGGCTAAACTGAGAAAACTTCAGACCTCACTCACATTTCTCGAAGGTCTCCAATCAAGGATGGCTTGGATTTTCTTGGAGTCAACTTTAATTCCATCGGCAGAAATGACGTGTCCGAGGAATGAGACTTCGGATAACCAAAATTCACACTTAGTGAACTTGGCGAATAGTTGGTGATCTCGGAGCGTCTGAAGCACAATCCGAAGATGATTAGCATGTTCTTCCTTGTTTCGGGAGTATACCGGGATTTCATCGATGAATACGACAACGAACTTGTTGAGATATGGCTTGAATACCCGATTCATCAAATCCATGAATGCAGCAGGGGCATTTGTTAACCCGAATGGCATTACTAGGAACTCGTAATGTCCATATCGAGTTCAGAAGGCTGTTTTGGGCACATCTTCTTCTTTTACCCTCATCTGATAGTAACCGGATCAGAGGTCAATCTTAAAAAATACAACTGCGTGTTTGAGTTGATCGAACAAATCTTTGATCCTTGGTAGATGATATTTATTTTTTATTGTTACTTTGTTAAGATGCTGGTAATCGATGCAAAGCCGCATCGTACTGTCTTTCTTTTTCACGAACATGGCAAGAGCACCCCAGGGAGATATGCTGGGTCGGATGAATCCTTTGTCCTCGAGTTCTTGGATTTGTTTCTTCAATTCTTTTAGTTCAATAGGTGTCATCTGATAGGGTGTAATAGACACAGGATTAGTTCCATGTTGAACTTTGATTTTGAATTCAACTTCTCGAGTTGGAGGAAGGCCAGGGAATTCCACGGGAAAAACATCGGTAAATTCAGATACAACAGACATTTCAAGTAAACCAAAATCAAGCTCATCTTACAGTGCCATAGCGGTGAAAATAGAGGTCAGTTTCTTGTCTATCAATAGGATGGATTCTTTTCCTAAACCCCGTAAGTATAACCTTCGATTTTGATAGTCTACCCAGGCTTCATGTTTTCCCAATCAATCTAATCCTAAAACTAGATTGAATTAGCATTTTGTAACACCCGTGTTTTGGGGTTAGGAGTTAGCCGGGTTTATAGTCCGAGTCAATAAAATTAAATAAAAATAAATTCAACCTAAAGTGTGACCTAATTGGGTTTTAAAATAAAGAGGAGGGACCACCTTGGTGATTTAACCCAAATGTTTTGAAAAAGGGAGACCACTTTTAAAAAGGTAAAAAGAATAAAAAGAAATGTTATCATCTTTCCCATTTCTTCTTCTCCACCATGAAGAACACCAAACCCATTCCCCAAACCCTAGTTACTATCCCCTTTGATTTCTTCACCAATTCAAGGGCGTTTTTAAAGGTAATCACATATTTGAACTCTCCTCTCCATTTCCTATCTATCCATGGTCATTGATTTTAAAACCATGAACTTTGGAAAATTAGGGCTTGATAAAAGTTTGAGTTTTTATTGGGTTTTTCAATTGATTTCGAATTATTATGTTGGGTTTTGGTTTAATCTCATGAAAAATACACTTAATATGTTGAAATGGGGGATTTTGGGTGAAAAATCCGAAATGAGTTTTTGAGGCAATTTTTAAGGTGTCAAAAACTTGATTTTTGGTGGGTTTTAGGTTGTGATTAAGAGGCTGATGGTTTATGTATGCTAGGAGGATGTTTTGGAACCATTTAGATGTCATTTGGGTGTTTAAAAGCATGATTTTCTGCTGGGTAAAATATGAGTACGAAAATGGAGTTTTGGGTGAGTTTTGGGGGTTGTTTTAGGTGGGAATTGATAGCCCAAATGGTGGTACTATGGTTAGGGATTGATTTGGGATCATTTGTGGGTGCAATGGATGTTGGAAACATGGTTTTTGGAAGAGGTATTGGGGTTGTCCGAAATTGCTATGTATGGGGTTTGGTCATGACTTGAAATGTTGGGTTTGATATTTGAATTTGTATTCCGGGTTGATATTTTTGGTGTTGGGCTGATTTGAGGATTATTTGAATTGTATTGAGGTTGTTTAGAAGCGAGAGCTTGTGTTGGAGAAGCTTCGGGGAGAAAACCGGAAACTTGAAGGTGATGCTTGCTTGGTAGTTAAGCTTGGAGGTAGAGGTGAGTGGTTAATGTTTTTCAATTGGTTTTTAAGTGGTTGGTTCAAGCATGTGGACTAGATTGGGCTTGGTAGACCCACCTAGAGTTAGGATTAGGGTGGTAGCCTAATTCTAAGCTTTAGTTAGACACCTTGGATGAACTCTTTAATCAATGCTATGCCTTGTGATCATTGCGTATAATGTGATATACATTTAAGTTGAGGTATGGCTTAATGCATCGTTATATGTATGTTGGTAACAAATATAATGTGGATACATGTATGTGGACATATGATGTGATAATTGTTTGGATGATATACATGTGGTGTTAGTTTGTGAAATGAGGTAGTTGCATGATTTTGGAGAATCATGGTGAGTACATGCTAAGTACGGATATTATATTGAATTTGATGTAGTGAGATGTTGTGGATTTTAATTTATATTGGCACTAGTATGCTTGGGTACACTGATCGATCATTAGGATGAGTGTGCACACAAATTGAGTCAAAACGTACGTGGCCTTGGTGGCGTTAAGGCACCAAGGAGTACGGTGATGTAATATTCCACCGAAAGCTTTTATATATTTCTACGTGATGATGAGTGGAATCCCATCCGTAGAGCATGTGGTGATGAGTGGAATCCCGCCCATGCAAGGACCGGTGATGAGTGGAATCCCACCGAGGTAATGTTGTTGTTGGAAATGCGTTCCAACGAGTTATTCGCGTATTCGAGTCATAGCTAGGTGCCAATATGAGGTTGTATGTGTTTACCAATATGAGATTATGTGCATATGCTTATATGATGCGAAATGTGATGCCCTTTATGAATTGATATATGATGTGGTTAATGCATTGAGTTATGTATCTTTGTACGTTGAGCTTATGGGTTGTTGAGCATGACATAATGTTGCTTATATGTTCATGCATCATATTCATTTTGGCTTTTGCGGACCGGAGGTAAGACCATGCATTTCATCTTGGAAATAGCTCGTGCTTGGACCCTGCATTGTCGAAGGTTTGTTTTATGAGCTTACCCTCACTAAGCTTTTATGCTTACGCTCTCTTTTGTTCGACAATGCAGATTAATAGCTTGTGGGTGGCAAAGGCAAGGAAAGGTCTCCAAGTGATGCTATTGGTTAGCTCAATGTATGAATTTTAAGTAATAGATGGTAATAGTTAAGCAATGGGATAGGTATTGTTGATTTGAGTTTGATGTATGTCGATATTGGTTTTGATCTTGGATGCCTTGTTTGATCTATAAATATTGCTTATGCTATATGCCTTGAATGTCTACATATTTTGGTTGCTAAGGCATGAGATCTTAAGTGCTTGTATGCCCATAAATGCATGAATTGCCCTTTTGTATGAATGCTATGTATGGATGTCTTGCTATTAGTTTGATTGCTTCCTTTGGCTTAAATATGTGTGCTTGCATGTTGGTATATGCTTAGGTGAGTCGAGAAATGCATTTAGAGTCGTTTTGGGGTCGTTTAAGTTGGAATTTGAGGAATTGCAGTGTAGGGCGTATCGATACGCCTCAGGTCGTATCGATACGGTCTTGCCCAAAGGCCTTAGATTTTGCCTGGCGTACCGATACCCTAAGGGTATCGATACCCTCCAAAGTTACTGTAATTTGGAGATTTGAGTGAGAGTAGAGTGTACCGATACGGGGCTCCCGAGTATCGGTACGGGTCTACTCTGTTGACCAAGAAGGATTGACCGAGAAGGGCGTATCGATACGCTCAAGGGCTGTATCGATACGGACTCCTCGGGGTTGACTTCTTGGGTTGACTTAGACAGGGCGTATCGATACCCCTAGCTAGGGTACCGATACAGTCTGCCCTGTAAGCTTAAAAATGGACTGTTAAGTATGGCCGTGGTTCGAATGTGTTTTCCTTTGAATGTTTTCCGCTGTTGTGAATCTCATAGGACTTAATATTCATCTAGGCAAGATTAAAGTAAAAAGAAAAAAATTGGGTTGCTAACCGAGGGGGAATCCTTTGGGTTTCGCTTCGGTTTTCCCCGTGTGGCCCACTCGGACCGGTCATCTGGCCAGACCGGGACGAGGGGGTTACATTTGTTGGTATTAGAGCCTAAGGTTTCCGAGACCTTGGGCAGGTAAGTGAGGTAAGTTTAAGTTTTGAATTGATATGCACGGTGTTTGCTTGCTTTGTAAGTATGACTGCTTGTATGACAAGTATGTTGATTGTTTGTTTAAAAGCATGTTGCTTGTTATCCGTGTATGCTGTGATAAATGACTGTTTGATTGAGAATGTGTGTTGTTTGATCGTACGCATATGTTTGCTTGTTTAGCAAGTAAGCCTTGTTATATGCTTGATTGAGCATGTATGTGTGTTGATTTGTTTGAAACGTGTTTAGTAGAGTCACATTGCTACTATTACATCGAAAAAGAGATTTTATGTGAGAGAATCATACTTGAGCCACTTGGACCCTTCCTTTGCTAACCCAGTTTGTGTGATAATTTATTGTTGTTGTTGTTGTTGATTTATTGCTTTTCGGTAAGTAGAAGTTGTAGTTTCTGAAAAGGTGGACGACGTTAGGGGAGTCCATCACCGTAGTTAGAGAGGTATGGTTGTACCGAAATTGAGGTACAATTTGTCCGTTTGAGACAGTGTGTATGTGGGTTGATTCCTGTGGATGAGGGACGGTGTGATCAACTCTGGCATTAGTTGGTAAGAAGAAGTGAAGGCATATGAGTGGGAGTTAGAGTGGTGTCGATGTTTTAACAGATAAACCCTTGGTACAGTATTAAGTTGTTTCCTCCAGTTGATCCCAAATTCGTGCTTTCGTATATCGTTAGTAAGTATGAAAGTTTGAATATGCCCGGTGAAGTGTTAGAGGTAGGTGCGAGTACCTTGGTTCTCTTAGCGAGATCAAGGTAGGGGTCTCGTGTGAGTAATCTGAAATTCAGAAGTGTTAGTTGGTGACCGTTGGGGTTCGGCCTATGAATTTAATGCAAGATAGCCGGTCGGTGTACGTTGAGTTGTCTTCCAGCAAGCGTAAGAGATGAAGTCACTTCCGATATAGTTGAGCCGAGAAGGGAGCCTCGAGCTTTGGCTCCAAGTTGTTTGGTAGGGGTAGAACAAGTCCAGCATGACTATTGTGCGTGATCAGAATTGAATCTTGAAGTTACGAGATGCTCTAAGAACAGTCTAGAAGAGTCAGATTTTGTTGAAGAACCAGTCTGAAAACAAGAGGACAGAAGACTATCAGTTGTGTACATGTGAAGTTGCAATTTCCGCGGATACCTCCTTTTGTGTGAGCATGTAAGAAATTAGATATCTTTGTTGAGACCTTAGATGTAGGGACGCATGTGACTAGCCTTTTGGGAGACAGTAGTGATCAGAAAGATGTATAGAAGATGTTCGTTGGTGGTTCAGAGTTACTAGTTTCTAGTAGATGCGAAGTAATTGTCTTCCTACGGTTTTGATATACCTTTTGACAAGGTTCGGCTCGAAGAGCACAGAGTTAGTGCATACATTGAGACAAAGAGAGAGTTGCCTTGAAGTCGCAGATTTTTGTGAGACCGTAGTAGTAGGTGAGGATGTGAACTTCTTTTCGAATGATTGATCCAGCTTTAGAGGTCAAGGATTGGTTGGGTTTAGTCAACAGGCTTGCTTAGCAAGTGTGATGAATTTGATTTTGAATGAAGATTGGACCACATAATGCTAAATTAGTTTGTGTTTACCTAGAAGTGTTTGGAAGATTTACCCAGTTTGTCTCTTGATAGAGAAAAAGAGTTCGTCGTTGAAACCGTCTCCGAGGTTGCTTCTGTTTTGTTAGCTCTGTAACTTATGAATCCCGGAAGAATTGAGCATGTTGAATAATTAACTTCGAGACTTGTTAGACCTTAGATTCATTAGGCCTAGTGCATCATCTCAGAGTTCTACAGTGTAATTTGTGAAGAAGAAAGAGTGACAGTACGAGAATGTGTTCAGATTACATACCGTCGAAACAAGTGACAGTGAATGATTAGTATCCGTTTCCAAGTGTCAGTGATTTGTTGGTCAGTTAGTGTGTGCTTCAGTCTATTTGAAGATTAGCTTGAGATCCGTTTACTACCAGTTGAAAGTGAGAAAGGTTGAAGTACCAAAGACAGCCTTCGGGCAAGATGTGATCACTTTGAGTTCTGAGTATGCCGCTTTGTTTGACTAGTGTATTAGTTACCTTCATAGAGATGTTGAACAGAATAATCCCCGAGTTCCTGGATCAGTTGTAATAGTTCTCATAGATGACACATGAGTATATTCAAGTACCGAAGAAGACCATGAAAGACTTTAGAGTTAGTATTGTAGATTCTATTAGAGAATTAGCTGTATGCCAAGTTGAGCCAACGTGAACTCCGAGTTAATGAAGATGTTCTCCTAGGACATGTAGGTCAGCTGAGTGTGTTTGAGTAAATCCCAAGTAGGCAAAAGAAGACATGAGTTGGAAGAAATTGAAGACTGTGACAGATATCTATAGTTCCTAGGTCTAGCATTGTTACTTTCAGAGAATTGTAAATAGTCTTTTGAAGATAGTTGCTCCATTGATAGATTACTATAGAAGAATGTTCAGTTGTGTGGTTAGATGCGAGACAATGAGCCCTTGAGAAACTGAAAAAAACTTTGATGAAAGCTTCGACTTTGAATCCAGCCAATATCAGAGAAAGAATTTGTGAACCATAGTGATGCGTTACATGTAGAGTTAGGTTGTGTGCTAATGCAAGACAGAGGATTGTGGCTTGTTCATCAAGATAGTTGGAAGACCGTGAGAAGAGTTATCCGATATGAGACATAGAGTTAACTACAGTTGTAATTGCTTCGCAGACTTAGAGACAAAGCTTGTATAGTAAGAAATACGCAGTGTATATGTACGTATCATCAGAACTCGAAATATTTGAAGACTTGGGAAGGGTTGAAACTCGAACCGCATAAAGTGTTAGAAATGCTTGAAGACTGTAATATCAAGATTGAGTACCATCCGAAGATAGTCAATGTAGTGACCGATGTTCCGAGTGTAATTGTTGTTAGATTAGTAGTTGAGTTGCGAGATGTAATTGCCGAAATTCAGTTTACCGAAGGATAACAGTTTTGTGGCCGAGTTTCATGTTGAACCTACTTTGAGTCAGGATGGTTGAAGAGAAACAGTTGCAAGACATGTTCTTGGCACCTCACGTGCAAGACACAGCGGAAAGAAGACCCTCAGAATATAATTTCAGAGATGATAGAGTTTGTATTTTTAGAGACAGAATAGTTGTACCTATAGACATAGTGTTTTGAGACGTATTGTGTTGGCCGACGCATACGGCAGTTCATTTGTATTGCATCTGAGTTGTATGAAGACGTATTGTGGGTTGAAGACGAGTGCTTCTGGATTGAGTTGATGAATAATGTGGTTCAGTATGAGAGTAAGTGTGTAAATTGCCAGCGTGTCAAGACCGAGCATCAGTTTTCTTCTAGTTTGCTACATTTGTGGAAGATTTTTAATGAAAGTGGGTAATAGAGCTTCAAGATTTCAACTAGATTATTTCTGAAGACGTTTGTATAGTGTTTGGTTACCTGTTGAAGTCAGATGGTCAGTTAGAGAAAGTTATGAGTAAAATGTTCAAACAGTGTTGTACGAGATTGTGAATCTGGCTAATACAGTTGTTTATTTGTTGCGGTTACCACCAGAGTTAGAAAGGGGTTGGTGATGTGATTTGTGTATATATGATTCAGGAGTGTGAGTCAGATCTGTTTCGTGATGTGTTTGTTGAAGAGATTGAGTTGAGTTTGAAGTTGTCATGCCTTGAAGAATCAGTTGAGATCTTAGTGTCAGATAGAAAATGTTGTGTGGTAAGTCATTCGAGTTGGTTTAAATGTTGTGGTGAGAAGACAAGGGAAGTATGGAGGAGCATGTTTCAGTGACTCTTACTGTCCGATAAATTTCGGGGACGAAATTTCCTTAAGTGGGGAAGAGTTGTAACACTCGTGTTCTGGGGTTAGGAGTTAGCCGGGTTTATAGTCTGAGTCAATAAAATTAAATAAAAATAAATTCAACCTAAAGTGTGACCTAATTGGGTTTTAAAATAAAGAGGAGGGACCACCTTGGTGATTTAACCCAAATGTTTTGAAAAAGGGAGACCACTTTTAAAAAGGTAAAAAGAATAAAAAGAAATGTTTTAGGTTGTGATTAAGAGGCTGATGGTTTATGTATGCTAGGAGGATGTTTTGGAACCATTTAGATGTCATTTGGGTGTTTAAAAACATGATTTTCTGCTGGGTAAAATATGAGTACGAAAATGGAGTTTTGGAGGGTTTTGGGTGAGTTTTGGGGGTTGTTTTAGGTGGGAATTGATAGCCCAAATGGTGGTACTATGGTTAGGGATTGATTTGGGATCATTTATGGGTGCAATGGATGTTGGAAACATGGTTTTTGGAAGAGGTATTGGGGCTGTCTGAAATTGCTATGTATGGGGTTTGGTCATGACTTGAAATGTTGGGTTTGATATTTGAATTTGTATTCCGGGTTGATATTTTTGGTGTTTGGCTGATTTGAGGATTATTTGAATTTTATTGAGGTTGTTTAGAAGCGAGAGCTTGCGTTGGAGAAGCTTCGGGGAGAAATCCGGAAACTTGAAGGTGATGCTTGCTTGGTAGTTGAGCTTGGAGGTAGAGGTGAGTAGTTAATGTTTTTAAATTGGTTTTTAAGTGGTTGGTTCAAGCATGTGGACTAGGTTGGGCTTGGTAGACCTACCTAGAGTTAGGATTAGGGTGGTAGCCTAATCCTAAGCTTTAGTTAGAGACCTTGGATGAACTCTTTAATCAATGTTATGCCTTGTGATGATTGTGTATAATGTGATATACATTTAAGTTGAGGTATGGCTTAATGCGTCGTTATATGTATGTTGGTAACAAATATAATGTGGATACATGTATGTGGACATATGATGTGATAATTGTTTGGATGATATACATGTGGTGTTAGTTTGTGAAATGAGGTAGTTGCATGATTTTGGAGAATCATGGTGAGTACGTGCTAAGTACGGATATTATATTGAATTTGATGTAGTGAGATGTTGTGGATTTTAATTTATATTGGCACTAGTATGCTTGGGTACAATGATCGATCATTAGGATGAGTGTGCATACAAATTGAGTCAAAACGTACGTGGCCTTGGTGGCGTTAAGGCACCAAGGAGGAGTACGGTGATGTAATATTCCACCGGAAGCTTTTATATATTTCTACGTGATGATGAGTGGAATCCCATCCGTAGGGCATGTGGTGATGAGTGGAATCCCGCCCATGCAAGGACCGGTGATGAGTGGAATCCCACCGAGGTAATGTTGTTGTTGGAAATGCGTTCCAACGGGTTATCCGCGTATTCGAGTCATAGCTAGGTGCCAATATGAGGTTGTATGTGTTTACCAATATGAGATTATATACATATGCTTATATGATGCGAAATGTGATGCCTTTTATGAATTGATATATGATGTGGTTAATGCATTGAGTTATGTATCTTTGTACGTTGAGCTTATGGGTTGTTGAGCATGGCATAATGTTGCTTATATGTTCATGCATCATATTCATTTTGGCTTTTGCGGACCGGAGGTAAGACCATGCATTTCATCTTGGAAATAGCTTGTGCTTGGACCCTGCATTGTCGAAGGTTTTTTTTATGAGCTTACCCTCACTAAGCTTTTATGCTTACGCTCTCTTTTGTTCGACAATGCAGATTAATAGCTTGTGGGTGGCAAAGGCAAGGAAAGGTCTCCAAGTGATGCTATTGGTTAGCTCAATGTATGAATTTTAAGTAATAGATGGTAATAGTTAAGCAATGGGATAGGTATTGTTGATTTGAGTTTGATGTATGTCGATATTGGTTTTGATCTTGGATGCCTTGTTTGATCTATAAATATTGCTTATGCTATATGCCTTGAATGTCTACATGTTTTGGTTGCTAAGGCATGAGATCTTAAGTGCTTGTATGCCCATAAATGCATGAATTGCCCTTTTGTATGAATGTTATGTATGGATGTCTTGCTATTAGTTTGATTGCTTCGTTTGGCTTAAATATGTGTGCTTGCATGTTGGTATATGCTTAGGTGAGTCGAGAAATGCATTTAGAGTCGTTTTGGGGTCATTTAAGTTGGAATTTGAGGAATTGCAGTGCAGGGCGTATCGATACGCCTCAGGCCGTATCGATACGGTCTTGCCCAAAGGCCTCAAATTTTGCCTGGCGTACTGATACCCTAAGGGTATCGATACCCTCCAAAGTTACTGTAATTTGGAGATTTGAGTGAGAGTAGAGCGTACCGATACGGGGCTCCCGAGTATCGGTACGTGTCTACTCTGTTGACCAAGAAGGATTGACCGAGAAGGGCGTATCGATACGCTCAAGGGTTGTATCGATACGGACTCCTCGGGGTTGACTTCTTGGGTTGACTTAGACAGGGCGTATCGATACCCCTAGCTAGGGTACCGATACGGTCTGCCATGTAAGCTTAAAAATGGACTGTTAAGTATGGCCGTGGTTCGAATGTGTTTTCCTTTGAATGTTTTCCGCTGTTGTGAATCACATAGGACTTAATATTCATCTAGGCAAGATTAAAGTAAAAAGAAAAAAAATAGGGTTGCTAACCGAGGGGGAATCCTTTGGGTTTCGCTTCGGTTTTCCCCGTGTGGCCCACTCGGACCGGTCATCCGGCCAGACCGGGACGAGGGGGTTACACATTTAGGTAACACGTATAGATCACAAGAGAAAAGAACATTTCGAATAGTTATTTGGCAGTGTCTACAAATTAAATTAATTGGCAAGTTTCCTCATATCGGGTTTGAAACTACAAGGCTTGATTTTACTATTTCAGGTTTCAAGTTTAGTTCATCTAACAGATATGAATAAATAAATGAATGTGTTGATCCTGAGTCTATCAAAGCGTAAACAGGTTTAAAGTTTAGCTCAACCGTACCCGCAATAACATCTGGAGATTCTTCTTCTTCCTTGCTACGAATGTGGTAGACACGAGCAAGGGCTCGTGATTCTTGGTGAATAAGAGCTTTCGAATGGGCAGCCTTGCCTTTCCCCTGATTACCCGATTGGGCTTGTCTCGGGTTCTTGTTTCAACCAAGTGGTACAGAGCTCGAATTAGAATGTCGAGCAGAAGATTGATCATTTCTCTTCGGGCAGTCTCGGATATAGTGGTCATCACCACCACAAGCAAAATAGAGATTGGACTGGATTCGGCGTTGGACAAAGTGTTGCTTCTGACAGAACTTGCAAGTAGGGACTTTCTCCACATTTCTCGTGCTATTAACAGAGACAACCGGGATAGCCATCTTACTCGAGTGTTGAGATTTAGATTGGAAATTACTTCGAGTAATAGGAGTGTAAGTGAAGGAGGCTTCTTTCTGATGTTTAGCTTTCTTTGACCACCAGGATTTATCGTCACCCTTACGTTTCTTATCAGCCTGATAACCACTCTTTCGTTTCTCCACCATTCTCGTTTTGGATTCGGTGGCAATAGCTTGATTCACAAGAGTTTGGAAGTCTGTAATACCGAGGGCGGTAAACATCGGACTTAATTCATCGCTCAGCCCGTCAATGAACATTTTGCACTTATCTTTCTCGGTTTTAATGTGCTCCGAGCCGTACTTGCAATATTTGCAAAAATCAGCAACGTATTGTTCAATCGGCCGATTAGCCTGCTTTAGATACAATAACTTTTTTCTACGTTCAGCTAGGTATTATTCGCTGATGTACTTTTTCTTGAATTCATCAACAAAGAATTTCCACGTAACTGACTCGGCAGGGGCGGTCAAAGTCGTGGTCTGCCACCAGCTTAGGGCTTCGCCTGCTAATAGCGCGATTGCACAATCAAGTTTATGCTCATCTGAGCACTGAAGTTGTTTGGTCAGAATTTGGGTTGTTCTTTCGAGCCAATGCTCAGCTTCTTCTGGCTTCTCCTCGTTTTCCCTGGTGAATGTGAAAGTTTGATGTTGTGCGAGCTTGTCGATCGGGGCTCGTTGTGGGGCAGCAACAACCGGGGCTGGTTGTTCTCCTCTTATGTTCAGTACCAGTTGATCGAACATCTCCTTCATACTAATGAGACATTCTCGTTGAGCTATTTGAAGTGTCGGATTTTTCGATTGTTGAGGGACTTGTTCTCGAGGTTGAACGGCAGGTTGCATTCCAACACTATCCCCATTGTTACTTGATGATCCATTGTGACTTTCATCTTCCCGGGCTAGATTAGTTGCAAACATTCTATTAAGAATTCAGAAAAGTTCGGGATTAGAGAGAGAAATCACAAGCAGTTCGATATAAGACTCCTAGGTGGCATAGTGCAATCCTATATGATGCATGACATGTTTCGGACGACTTTAGGACCTATAACCTAAAGCTCGGATACCAATTTATGTAACACCCCACGCCCGGGTTAGGAGCGAGAGGCATTACACAAATATAACACATATAACAAAGGGATCATAACATGTAAACGTACAATAAATCATATAACATCAAACAATCAGAGTTGTGCAACTTATAACTCATACAACATTCTATAACATACAAAACACATATAAACACATAGGTGAGCCAACAAAAACTTTCTTATGACTTATAACTTAACATGTCAACATTACAATTCAAACATGTTAACATATAGCATTACCAACTTGGACTAGCTTATCAACCATATTAGACATGTGATCACTTTTAAACAATCATTTAGCAATCAAACCAATTTGAGTCATGCTTATATACATTCGGCTAGCACCCTAACAATTATATATACATGTGTATATTCATATACTATACAATCAATCCTAATTAAACATGGATCATGTTCGAACAACATCAAAACAACCCAAGCATATAAGAATCATATTTGAACTTATATCAAACCATCCTAGCATTTGAATCCCACATAGCAATAACATGTGATTTCCATCTTATATCTATCAACTATATACATGTATAACCATATGTTCATATCACCATAACAACTAGAACTTCTATTACATCATATGAAATTTGAACCACAACAATAACCAAGGTAAACATTAAATGCAATTCACCTAAATCAAACATTCATAACATCCTTGTATAGACATCTCAAAACAAAGTCATATCAACTTGTTCATCCATTACATATCATGTAAATCAAGTCTTAAACATGTACAAACCATATTAACATATACATGATTCCAAAATGCATGTGACATACTCTAAACATGTAACTACGCCACCATCTAGGAGTCTAAATAAAGTTATATCAAACTTGAGTTTTGGCTTGTGATTACTCCCGGATCAAAACAGAGTGCTTTCAGGATCAAGAACCTGTTAATATGGAAGAAGCAAAATAGAAGAGTGATAAGTACAATATGTACTTAGTGAGGCAGTTCTTATAACTTACTAATATAGTCTTTTAGTGTCTTATTTCATATATCCAAGGTTACTTAGCTAGGCTTAGAACAAACAAAGCTCACCTAGCTAATCCATTTCATGCTCATGTAGACTTAGCTAGTTCAGTTCATATCATATGACAAAATTATGTAAACATACTCATGTTTAATGCCAATCAAACAATTCATTATGTGAAACAAACAAGAATACTAGAATCATATCATCAATGTTCTTATTCAATCATGAATCAAGACATTTAAACATAGCATCATATCATATCTACAATTTGAATAGGATTCATCTCAAGGGAATCATTTTCAATTCATGTGGACATGTAAAGTACCATAACACATTATATCATTTAAACACATTTTCATAACATTTTAATAAGGTCATTATCCATTTTAAACATATCAATCCATGTAACATATGAACATATAACATTTCATCGTTTCAAGTATCATGTAAAGTCTTATTACAAGTGTTTTAAGTTTTGCCTTAGATGATTAGGTGGACTAGGTAATCAAGTCAATAGGTACCAAGTACCATCATATAACAGTAGATGCTCAAAGCACCAAAGACCAGTAGATACACAATGTATCAAGGTGTCTAACTACACCATTTAACTTGTAACTTGTAGTAGTGGATGCTCAAAACATCAGTAGGTGACTAACCACCTTTGAATCAGTAGAGCTTAGACTCTAAGGCATGCCCTTCTATCTAAGGATCACAAGTCAACCAAGGACTTAGTAAGTCTTTTAATTTCCAACATGAACAAACAAGTGTTTATCAATCACATTACAAGGCCATACAACATGTTCATGTTAACATTACACTAAAATCATTCAAGATCATTAACAACCAATTTTCAGCAAGCTTAACATAGTATTTTACTCAACTATACATCAAAAACAGTGGCTTAAATTCACATATAAATCCATATCATGAAGCTCAACAAGTCATTACATCATAGCAAACAACAAAAATCATTAACATTCTTAACTAGCACTAAACATGTGATATTCTATCCATTTCCTTTAATCCTTCTTCCATTACCTTTAAATTTACAAAACCTTTACTAAATTCATTCCATAATTTATATTAATTCATCAAATAATCATAAAAACATTGGTTAGGATACTAATTCTAACCCTAAGATAACTACGCATAATACTCCAAAGCTTAGTTGGATTTCTTGATTAGCAAACCTTTTCCCCTCTTGCTAGCTAGATCAAGCCTTGATTCCTCCAACAATTCTTCTCCAATTTGTTCTTAAACAATCAACAATCAACATAAAACACATATTAGAATTCATTCTAATCATATTCAATCACATAAATCAATATAAACTCAATGCATTATGAAACTGCCTCTATTCTGACAGTTTTAAGCACCTTACACTAATCTGTACATAACTTTTACACAACTCCAAATTAAGAGTTCTTTACTATTATAGAAAGCTTATTTACACAGATTTAATTTTATGTATGGCTCATATTTTTACCATTCCTAAGTCAATACAGTTTAATATTTTAATACAAGACATTTACAGTGGCCTAATCTGTCCACTGTTTTCAACATGTAACTTTAGTGACCATTTAACCTATGATCCATTACACATTTGATTCTTAGTTTTTAAACAATTTTAATCGCATCTAATAACATTAATATCAAGTTCCAACAGCTTCAAAAACAAGGCATTAAAGTCCATTAATTAACCAATTTTCCAAATTAGTCCAAACTAGTCATTTAACCATATTATTGACTTTAAACACTAATTTCAAGTCATTAATCACCTTAAACATGATACTAACCATACATTCCTAAGTTCCCCTGTTTCATAACAATTTCTTCAAATTTTATAATCATCAAAACAACCCCTAAATATTTCCAGAATTCAATTTTAATTTAAACAGTTTCCAGATTCATTTTGGAGGTGATCAGTTTACTTCTAACAAATTTTCCAGTCATTCTAACATTATTTCTAGTCATGTAAGACCTATATCTTATAGTATTTTTCATGCTCTACAACTTTGTATTACATAATATTTTCCAATTCAAACTCTAACATGGCTAAAAATGTAGTTTTCTATAAAGCAATTTACAAATCTGAATCTGGGCAGATTTGAGTTCTAAGTTAAATTCATGTATATTTCAAGATTTGTTTCAACACCAACATGAACCCAGCAACACTTTAACATGATAAAGCATCAACAAAATTTTTCCAGCAACAATTTCACAAAGATTTGATCAAAACAATCATATAAACTCAAGAACAAAATCGGTAACTACATGAACTTACTTGAATCTTTAAATGAACATGCATGTGATTTCTAATGAATTTCCAGCCCTCTAACCCTTCAAATTCTCAGCCCTCTCTCTTAATATATTTTCTCTAATTTTCGGTTGAGTTTAGAATGGGAGAGATGAAGATGAAACAAGTGAGTTTACACTCGTTTTTTCTCTAATCATAGTTGGCCGGTTATACATGGAGAGGGGGACACATAGATTGGTCTCTCAACATGTATTTCCACGATAAATAAATATATATATATTATAACATTTACCTTTTTAATTCTAATTATCATATTATATATATATATGGTTCACCTAATCCCACCTAAAACTTAAGTATATATATATATATATATATATATATATATATATATATATACTTACATTTCATTGTATTCATGTTATCTAACTTATATATACATATATATATATAGTTACTTTAATTTATAACATTTAATTCTTAGTAAACACATCACTTGTACTTATAATTTCACATTTCAATACCTTAATCTTATAATTCCATTAGATTTAAGTAAAATGTTTACGCATTTCTTTTCATTTTCTTATGATTTCTTCTAGGGTATTTTTAGGGTGTTACACGAACAATCAAACAAGCTTTGTTATTGGTCGCTTGGTTATGGAGAATATAATTCTTGTTCTGGAAGTTATCCACTCGATGAAGTGCAAGAAGGGTAAGGAGGGATGGATAGCTATCATGATAGACTTGGGAAAAACTTATGACAGACTGGAGTGGAGGTTCGTCAAGGAAACTTTTATGGAAATTGGTATTCCCGTGACACTTCGTGAGCTTATTATGCAATGTGTATCGACTGTTTCGACGCAAGTCCTCTGGAATGGTCAGTCATCACCTTCATTCACTCCTTCTAGGGGAATTCGGTAAGGGGGTCCTCTCTCCCTTTATTTATTTGTTTTGTGCATGGAATAGTTAAGCCAAGCTATACAAATTGAGGTTAGTCTGGGTTAGTAGAAGCTGATACGCTTGTCTTGTGGTGGCCCGGGTATTTCCCAACTTTTCTTTATTGATGATCTAGTTTTGTTTGCCAAGGCGTCTCCAGACCAAATATCGATTATTTAGAGTGTTTTAGGCACTTTTTGTGACAGCTCGGGCCACAAGGTTAGTAGTGCTAAATCTAATGCCTATTTTTCGACTAATGTGGAGGGTGTTGTTGGATCAAATATTGTGCAGATGCTTGGTTATGTAGAAGTGGTCCACTCCAAATATAAATGGGAATCGGGTGTGCCTATGTCCATCCATCAAAATGGGTGTTCCCAGTTGTGGCAAGGGTTGTCGAGGATTTGGGATAATGTTCGCTTGGGAATGGCTTGGAGTCTTGGTAATGGAGCTAATGCAAATTTTGGCTAGATCCTTGGGTAGGGGATCTAGGACCACTGATCGAGCATGTTGCAGATCTGGCCATGGTGGTGGGTAGCCAGGTTTTGGTAGCTACAATGGTGAATAGCTTTGGAGAGTGGAAGTGGGAACTATTTGATCATATCCTGCCAGCGACCATGCTACTCTGGATTACGGTGGTTAAGCCGCCTTTGGTTTTGGCAAGTGTTGGTGTGCATGGTTGGAAGCCTGACTCGATGCACAGTTTCTCGGTTAGTTCAGCGTATTTGTTTCTCCAATGGCATTTGCCAAGTGTGGATGACAAGGTATGGGCGTTATTGTCTAATTTTAAAGGATCGCCAACAGTGAGGACTTTCATATGGCTTGTACTCAAGAATAGAATTCTTACAAACAACGAAAGAGCTCGCCAGCATCTAACGGATGATACGAGTTATGTGGTTTGTGGTTTAATGGTTGAGGATATGATGCATGTCCTTTGCGATTGTCCAACGGCTACGGTAGTGTGGTCAGTGCTTATCAGACCTAATCGCTTGGCTTTGTTCTACTCTTTGAACCTGCGTGATTGGGTGGTAACTTGAAGGAGAATGGATGCTTCCCTCGACAGTCAATGCATTGAGATTTGATATTTAGCTATGTCTTGTGGTCACTGTGGCTTCAAAGGAATGCTTGAATTTTTACTTCTGATCAGTGTGGAGAGCCAATTATCGATCGATGTTGTCGACTTGTGAGTGAGGTGGTGGAACAATCCAGGTCTGCCCGGAATGTTTCGATTGCACAACATGCTTGTGTTTAACGCCCTCGTGTGCGACAGTAGGCACCTCCACCGAAAGGTGGGTTAAAGCCAATATATCGGGTCCTTTCGGTCAAATCCGGGAGAGGCTACTTGTAGGGGTGTTCTCCGCCACAACACCAGTGAATGGATTGTTGACTTCACTAAGAGTATAGGGTTGTGTTCGGCGATTGAGGCTGAATTTTGGGGCATTTATGAATAACTTAAAATAGCTTAGGAGCTTGTGATAAGCCATTTATGGATTGAATCGGATTGCTAGAATGTGTTAGACATCCTCAAGGATCTCTCCTACATTGATAGTCGGTCGTCGATTGTTCAACATATTTGGAATCTTCTATATAGAGATTGGGTTGTTCGACTTACGGTAATTGCTCAAGATAGTAATAGAGTAGCGGATGCTCTTGTGCAAGCAGCTTGGAAGGTGCCATTCGGCACACATGAGTTTGTTGATCCACCTAGTTATGTTATTACTTATCTACAGAGTGATAGCGCGGGCTAGTACTGTGTATACATTTTTTTATGTCATTATAGTTTTTCAACTTGTATTGTTGCCTACTCTTTTTCCTCTAATTAGGCTTAGGGAGGTTTTTAATGAGACTCATGGCAATACCCCATATTCAATAAAAAATACAATTTAAGATCAACCAAGATGAAAACTGAATCCAGTAATGACTAATCTTATTCATAAAATTTTAAAACTAAATATAAGTTGAGATCACCAATGATATCTAACCTCATTAATAGGAAACCAAACTAAAAATTATTATCGAAATCATGTTTAATAAATTTACATTAAATGCATAAAAACTAGTATCCATACAAATGGGAAATTAAAAAAAAAAAGCAAAACAAAATCTTAAACATACGTAAAAAGAAAAGCAACATAGTTTACCAAATACATAAAAATTGGGATTTAAACAAGGAAATGTGAAATCAAAGACAAAATGTAGAAATAAAAATAGATAAAAATAGTTATCTTAGAAAGTTAATGTCAAGTGATCAAAGGTTCAGGGGTTCTTCAACTTTGTACAGAGACAGAAAGTAGATTGAGAGAAATGAGGAGAAGAAAATGCTAAAGAAATATAGTAGAAAAAGGAAAGTAGAAAAAATATACGGTGTGAATTGGGAATTAATATAATAGAAAATTAGGGATTGAGTTAGATGGAGAAGAATATGGAAGATGTTGGAGGGGAGAAGAAATAAAAAAAAAATTATAAATATATAAGATTAAATGTGTAATTATACAAATTATTTTTATTTCGTGTTCAAAATAGGAGTGAAGTAATCGTTTAGGGACTATCTAAGTAATTTATTCTTCTTTTTATTGTGACAGATCAGCCTCCCGTTAACGTTTAACGGCAACAAATTGTTACCGACTCAATTTTCAAGATCGAGTCTCCCGCACCCATAGGTGCTAAAGTTCGCGCACCACTCGCACAACCCGACCGAGGGTCACAAAGTGCTATCGTCTTCACGCACCAAGGGGCCATGCACAACGCCCTTGGTGGTGTCCGCGCCCAAGAGATCTGTCCTGGGCCTACTCATCCGCACCATGGGGCCCTTTCTAGCACCCCATGTGCTGCCCGCATGCCTTGCACCCGAGGGGACCCAACACTCGCACCCGAGGGGCCTTTGCTACGCACCCTCTATGCCGGCCAAGGCATAGAGCCCGAACCCGCACCCGATGTGCGCACAATGGAGACCAAGTCCGCACACGAGGGGGCCTTGCTATCCGACCATCATGGCGCCCAAGCCATGAAGCCCAAGTCCGCACCCGACATGCACACTAAGGGGGCCAAGTCCGAATCCGAGAGGGCCTTGTCTTACATCCATGCCGCCCAAGCCATGGAGTTCAAGCCCGCACCCGACGTGCACACCTTTGAGGCCGAGTCCGCACCCAATGTGTATGCCAAGAGGCCTAGGAGCTGTCCTTTCTCATTGCCCACACCCCTAGGGCCCGTTTTAGCACCCAATGTGCTAAAGAGAAGGTTTTGGAGTCAAGATCCGGGCCACACCAAGCCCAATCCGCCCAAGCATCCAAGACCAAAGCCAAGGAGTCATCTTTGGACCAACGCACATGGAAAGGTATCTTCCATGGAGCCTATTCGAGGGAAGTTTCATCCTTGAAGCCACATTCGAGGAAACAAGCCAATGCCACCAAGACAATGATGTCATTGGGCTCTTATCTTAGGCAACCATGTAATATAGTGATTTAGTTGCCATGTATAGTTGATTATCTTTCCCTCATTAGAGATTCTCTTTGTAAGACTCATCCATAGCCATTGGATCGAGTCGTTCCTAGCCATTAGATCTAGGGGGCCAAGGCTATAAATAAGAGCCTTGCCCAACCATTGTAATCACTCCACAATTCCTTTCATTGTTCATCTCTCATTTCTTTAATAGAAGAGGGCTCGAGTACTCTTTTCTCCCCATCTAGGCTTAGGGGGAGTTTTTAACGAGGCTCGTAGCTTTATAAATCTCTCGCCTCCTTTCTCTTTTCCTTGTTAGCCATCACCCAAATTCTTTTCCAAAGCTTCCGCACAACTCCGTCTAAGCACAATCGCTTAGCATTTCAAAGGCTTACTTAGTCCCCGACCTAAGATCGTCGACTAAGGCCGCACGGGTTAGCCAGCCAAAGCCTAGCCTCGTGACAAGTGGTATCAGAGCTAGTTACGCTCCGTTCGAGATGAGATGGCGCGAGGAAGAAGAAGGGACGTTGCGACAAAGATGGACGTGGAGTCACCCAAGTTCTCGTTTGAAAGCGAGGTAAGTAAATCACATTTGAATTGTATTTTTACTAACACATGGTTTTGTTCTCTTTGTAGAATCAATCATGTTACCAAAGTTTGCCCAAAGAGCAAACCTTCGAGATGCTGGAGGTGTGAAAATTCACACTTGTCTTTCCAATGCCCGCACGAGTTCAAGCAGTCCGAGTTACGGGATGAGTCCGACGAGATCGAGGCTTTGAAGCTTGACGAAAGGTGCAATGTGCTACCATTTGATATGGTAGAAGCGATCGAGGAGCGAAGCTTGCCCGACAAGACCGAGGCCGTAAAGCTAGCTTCCTTGCGCAGTGAATCACCTAGTTTGGTGATTGTTGGGGCGTCAAAGTTCGATAGCGTAACTTTGGTTAAGGAAAGGTTGCAAATGTGCAACGAGTCCACCTATTGCGTGGAGTATTCCAGCGACGAAGATGAAGATTCATCTTGTGGTTCAAGCGAAGCCGAGAGTGACTTCGAGGAGGAGGAGCCTACGTTTGTAGACGTGGTGTTCCCCAATGCAACACTAAGTGAACTAGTAGATCCGAGTGCACAATCGTTGATCGTGTCCGAGCGAATTGCGGAGACATTAAACCTTCAAGTTGAGAAGGTAAATAAAGAGTTTGTTAGAGTCAACTTTGGTCATGCGCCAATTGTTGGATTCGCGAAAGATGTGGACGCTCAAATCAACAACTTTCGAGGCACAACAACTATCACGGTAATGTCTAGCCGTTTTCTTGATGAATTTGAAATTGTTCTTGGTTTAAATTTTTGTGAGCAAGTTAATGCACTTGATTTGCCAAAATCCGATGATAAGGATTGTGCAGGTTTGATAGCCGACGATGATGAAGCCATGGAAGAAACCGTGGATGTTTCCGATACAACGGAACAAGTCTTTAATGAGATCAAGGACGTCAAGGCATTCGAAGTCCATACCTTCGCAAATGCCAACTTCATTGAGGGAATCCTTGTAGAGAAGGGAGTTCCAATTGCCCGAGCAAGTCGTGGG
Organism: Hibiscus tridactylites; assembly: GCA_958450335.1. NCBI lineage: Eukaryota > Viridiplantae > Streptophyta > Magnoliopsida > Malvales > Malvaceae > Hibiscus > Hibiscus tridactylites. The sequence continues at coordinate 31,671,772 of OY288267.1, read as the reverse complement.
TTTAACGAATCCGAGAAGAATTACACGGATCGTGACAAAGAGCTTATCGCAGCCGTGCATTGCTTGCACACTTGGAGACAACGCTTAAATGGGTCGAGGTTTGATGTCTATTCCGAAAGTTCATTAAACGATTATTTTCTAACCCATTCCAAGTTGTCTTCTAAGCAGATTCGTTGGGAGAAAATCCTTGCAAAGTATGACTTTGCTTGGAAGTGCAACCCAAGCTATTCGAAGGAAGTAGCCAATGCCTCAAGCCGTGGGTATGCTACTTGTTCACCAAATGAGGTGGACGATGAGATTGAAGAAGAGTTTGATGAAGCGGATCAAAAGCCATTAGATTTTGAGGAGTTCCCGATGCGAGTGGGACACCTTTTTGCTTTCAAGAGTAGAGAGCCGATTGAGCAAGACACCATCCAAGTCGATGGTGAAGAACTTGCAATCTTCCTTGAAGAATTGCAAGATGAGTTCGATGAGTGGACAAATTCCATGGACAATTGGCAAGAACCCATGGAATCAAGCACCGAAGTGCCCAAGCCCATTGAAGAGGGGCCAAACCATGCCAACACTTTCCTTGGGTATCGACAAGGAAAAGTGGATCGAGACGACACGAACCTTGAGTCCGAGGTAAGTGATTCTTTGTTATTTAAAGAGTCCAATCTAACCCATTGTTTGGATTTTTGTAGGGATTCTACAAATTTGAAGGAAGATCCAAACCAAGACATGGGGCAAACAACTATCCTAGTCGAACCATGCGACAAGAAGCCGAGCGACGAGGTAAGCGATCCAATTTTTCAATTGAATTCGGATCTAACTTGTTGCAATTCTGTCCGCAGGTTGCTTGCGATGCCAAGCGAGAAACCGAGTGATGAAGTAGTTTGGACAATTCGAGAGAATCCAACCTTCATCCATGACGAGAGACGAGTGCTAGAGAGCACCGACAAGGGGGATATTCTTCAAGATCCCGCCATCATTACTTGTCTTGAGTATCGACAAGACAAAGTGAAACCGCCCGACAAGGACTTGATGTCCGAGGTAAGTAAGTTTAGTTTTTTCGATGATTCACGACTAACTTACTCTGGTTCTATTTTCAGGCCGCCGATGCGATCGAACCAAGCACAAAGCAAGGTGAGACCAACCATCGAGACGGACCTTGCATTTTGGAGGGACAATCCCTTATTCGAAGATGATCGAGAATTTACCAAGGAGTGGCAACCGTTCGAGATTGATCGAGGACCAAGGCATGAAAGCCTTGCCATTTCCACAAGTTTTCCCTTATCCAAGTGGGAACGAGACGATGAGCCGGAGCCGTTCGAGATCAAGGCGACCGAGCCTCATCCCTACCAATCGACGAGGACGTCGATAGATTCAGTGTGGGAGAATGTTACCGACTCAATTTTCAAGATCGAGTCTCCCGCACCCATAGGTGCTAAAGTTCGCGCACCACTCGCACAACCCGACCGAGGGTCACAAAGTGCTATCGTCTTCACGCACCAAGGGGCCATGCACAACGCCCTTGGTGGTGTCCGCGCCCAAGAGATCTGTCCTGGGCCTACTCATCCGCACCATGGGGCCCTTTCTAGCACCCCATGTGCTGCCTGCATGCCTTGCACCCGAGGGGACCCAACACTCGCACCCGAGGGGCCTTTGCTACGCACGCTCTATGCCGGCCAAGGCATAGAGCCCGAACCCGCACCCGATGTGCGCACAATGGAGACCAAGTCCGCACACGAGGGGGCCTTGCTATCCGACCATCATGGCGCCCAAGCCATGAAGCCCAAGTCCGCACCCGACGTGCACACTAAGGGGGCCAAGTCCGAATCCGAGAGGGCCTTGTCTTACATCCATGCCGCCCAAGCCATGGAGTTCAAGCCCGCACCCGACGTGCACACCTTTGAGGCCGAGTCCGCACCCAATGTGTATGCCAAGAGGCCTAGGGGCTGTCCTTTCTCATTGCCCACACCCCTAGGGCCCGTTTTAGCACCCAATGTGCTAAAGAGAAGGTTTTGGAGTCAAGATCCGGGCCACACCAAGCCCAATCCGCCCAAGCATCCAAGACCAAAGCCAAGGAGTCATCTTTGGACCAACGCACATGGAAAGGTATCTTCCATGGAGCCTATTCGAGGGAAGTTTCCATCCTTGAAGCCACATTCGAGGAAACAAGCCAATGCCACCAAGACAATGATGTCATTGGGCTCTTATCTTAGGCAACCATGTAATATAGTGATTTAGTTGCCATGTATAGTTGATTATCTTTCCCTCATTAGAGATTCTCTTTGTAAGACTCATCCATAGCCATTGGATCGAGTCGTTCCTAGCCATTAGATCTAGGGGGCCAAGGCTATAAATAAGAGCCTTGCCCAACCATTGTAATCACTCCACAATTCCTTTCATTGTTCATCTCTCATTTCTTTAATAGAAGAGGGCTCGAGTACTCTTTTCTCCCCATCTAGGCTTAGGGGGAGTTTTTAACGAGGCTCGTAGCTTTATAAATCTCTCGCCTCCTTTCTCTTTTCCTTGTTAGCCATCACCCAAATTCTTTTCCAAAGCTTCCGCACAACTCCGTCTAAGCACAATCGCTTAGCATTTCAAAGGCTTACTTAGTCCCCGACCTAAGATCGTCGACTAAGGCCGCACGGGTTAGCCAGCCAAAGCCTAGCCCCGTGACAAAATGTCCCAGTAACCATAGGTTTATAGATCGAAAATGTAAGTGACCATAACGGTCGAATTTGAAAATCGGTGATCAAAAGTGTACAAACCCAAAACATTAGTGACCATTCCAGTAGTTTACCCTTATTTTAAAGGGACTAGAAAGTAGTATTCCTAACTTTGGAACGCCAAGGGCAATGTTTGCCCCCATGCATTCGCCCCTGGTTGTTGCCAATGATAGTTAATCACCAAAAACAAGTCTCTACATTTTTTAATTATCAAGATCAAAGTGTTCTGTTTTTATCAACTTAATTTCATTTCTGTACAATTAAGAATGTAGGAAAGGGTTGTTTTCAAACATAAATAGCTTTGTACATATATCAAGATCAAAGTGTTTGAGTATTCGTTCCCCTCATTTAATTGTGTATTAACCCCTTCCTTAGAGGATATTTAAAGTCCATCTTTGATATATTAATATTAAATTCTTTTAATTCTAAAATGACATTAAAAACTATCATTGGTAGTACTCATTTTCTAAATTAATTTTTAAAATATACTCCAAAAATTAATGTATTTATAAAATGTAGATAATGATTTTGTTTGGTACACAACGGTTTTAGTCAAAATTAGAGGTTTGAGTTAAAATTAGAGGTTTAACCAATCAAATCCGCTAATTTGGATGTTTGGTGAATAGCATATTAGAATAGCGGATTAGGGTGAAACCTCTAATTTTGAAAAAGCTGTTAATAGAAGCTTTTTAAAATTAGAAGTTTTGACATAAGAGTTATAAAGACCTTTTTACCCTTAACAATTATAAAAAAAATCTCCAAATAACCTAAACTTAACATTTTCTATTGTAATTCTTCACTCTCACGTATTTACATTATGACATTTGTAAACTAATACTTTTTTGTTTTTTTCTTGTAATTCTCACACATTTTTTATTTGTATTTAAATTTAATAATTAATTAAATTGTATTAAAATAATTATATATATATATATATATCCTTCAAATATGCTTAGTAATGTTATATTAAAAAAATATTTTTCATAATCTAATTAATATTAATAGATACAAAATATTGATAACTAATAAACTATTCAAACAAGTATTAAATATAATCATATCCTTATATGTCACTTTGCTCGTTTAAATAATCAATCAACTATCAACTAATTTTACCAAACACTTTTATACAATCAGCTAATACAATCCGTAGTCAAATCGGCTAAGTAGTAAGCTATCAGTTAATGGCCCTGTTTAGTAAACAGAGGTTTTAGCCAAAATTAGAGGTTTGATCGCTCAAATCTGCTAATTCGGATGTTTGGTGAATAGCGTATTTGGATGAAACCTATAAGTTTGAAAAAAAACTGTTAATATAAGCTTTTTGAAATGAGAGGTTTTGACATTAGAGTTATAAAGACCTTTTACCCTCAACGATTATAAAAAATTTCCAAATAACCTAAATTTAACATTTTCTACTTTAATTCTTCACTCTCACATATTTACATTGTGACATTTGTAAACTAATATTTTTTTCTTTTTATTCTCACACATTTATATTTGTATTTAAATTTAATAATTAATTAAATTGTATTAAAAATAATTATATAAATAATAAATTTAGGGGTGATCGTTCGATCGAGTCGAGTCGAGTCAAAAAAATTTGAGTTATTCGAGTTGACGAGTCATATTTTACAACTCAAACTTTATTTGAAATTTTTTCGATTCGAGTCGAGTTTTCGAGTTCCTATAAAAATTTAATTGTAATTATTTATCATGTTATAGTAGGTTTTGATTCTAATTTAAACGGCTTTCTCTAATCATATAAGATATGCATATATATATTTCTTTATATTTTTTATATGTGGCAATATTTCTTCATATTTTTATATATCGGTATGTATATATCATTAAAAATTGAGGGACTCATCTTGAACTTAAAAATAAATTGACTAGTTACTAAAAATTTCAAGTTATTCGAATTTTCATTTTACAACTCAAACTTTATTTGAAATTTTTACGAGTCGAGTCGAATCTATGAAATTTCGAGTCGAGTCAAGACGAGTCGAGTATTTTCGCCTCGAGTCGAGTTATTCAGTTTTTTCGAGTCGAGTCGAGTTTTGCTCACCCCTAAATAAATTAATATATAGATCCTTCAAATATGCTTAGTAATGTTATATTAAAAAATATTTTTCATAATCTAATTAATATTAATAGATGCAAAATATTGATAAATAATAAACTATTCAAACAAGTATCGAATATAATCATGTCCTTATATGTCATTTTGCTTGTTTAAATAATCAAATAGCTATTGGTTATCAATTAATTTTACTGAACACTTTTATATAATCAGCTAATATAATCTGCTAGTCAAACCAGCTAATGCAATCAACTATCAACTAATATAATATGTTATCAATTATCCACTAATTGTCAAACATAGTTAGTATAATTCACTTATTACCAAACATGGCCAATATCTGAAATATCTATCCCTTTATGGTTGAAAATAAGATTCTAACCAATTTGTACAACTGGGTCAGAAATGGTAATTCCTTCGTTATTTCATTCAAAGTTACATGTCTTTCTCAAACCCTGTTTTTAATAACTTTCTTTTAAACTTATCCATATTTCAGAAAATGACCTTCAATCAAACACCTCTCCTCTCTCTAAAGAAATTTCAGCATAAAATATTGAAACTTTCAACTTTAATTAATGATGAGTAGTATATCCAACATCCAACAAAACTAATATTCATCACTACTTCCATTTTTATAACATGATTTATATGAATAGAAATTGTGTCTTTTTTTATATCTCTATGCATATATTAATATTAAAATATAATTTAAGATTATTGTTTAGAGCGTAGGATTTAATTTTTAAGATTTATGGTTAAAAATTAATGTTTGAATGTAGGGTTTATTTTTTTTACTGTTTGAAAATATAAAAAAAAGTCGGATAATTTTTATTAATTTATACGCAAGTTTACTCTTTATCTCTACTGTATCGTTTATGAGTAACTGAACTAAAAAAGCACACTATATAAATCAAAGGTTAAAATATTCAAATTCATAATTTTCTAAATGTTACCATAGGTTGACAATCAAATAACCTATTAACTTAATTTCTTTGTTTTCCTTTTGTTTTTTGTTTTTTTCCTTCTGGATTTCCAGTTTTGAGTTTGGTCGGCAATCAAGCTTTTAAAATATTCATCCATCGAAATCTGGATCTGTTAAATTCTTGCATGCTAAGGAAAAACATGCTTCCATGGCAGCCAGCTGCTGGTATTTGACAAATGGAAAGAAAAAAGAAGAAGAATTTCACCAAATAATACCTACTAACTAACTAACTTAAAAAAAAACCCACTTTCACAACAATTCAAAGACTAAAAAACACAAAGTGATGATTATTACAACATTTGATTCCACTCAAAAGACCCTTTGGCCTTAAAATTACATCACCATTTTCATCTATTTACACTACACAAATGGGCATAGGTCCATCCCTTTGGCCTCCCTACACCCTTTAAAACATTTCCAAGCATATTTTCTATAGATACATGAACATAACACAACAGACGCTAGAACAAACCATATACTTTGACTATACTGGCAAACCTTCAGCTTCCTTCAGACATGCCACTTGCAATGTTTTTTTTCTTCTTTGTTCACATACCTTCCATGGTGATACATATCATGCAACGACGCGGCGAGGGGTTAAACGACAGACGGCGGGAGATTGAACGCCGGTCGATAAAATAATCTTGGTAGTAGAAGAAGTAGACATGGGAGATGATGATGATGGAACATAATTATCGGCTTCGGATATCTGAAATCGACCGGAATCGCCGGTCGGGAGTCTCATGTAAGAAGCTGAGGGTGAGTCGTTGAACCATGTTGCCAACACATGGTCTTCCTTTCCGTTCTTGTATTGGACTATGGCTCTGTAAACAAAAGGAATAAGACCTTCCATTTCCTTTTTCTTTCTACTGTGTTGTATTGAAGGACTGAAACGAAATATTCTGAAAAAAAAAAAACCGAAGTTTTGGATTTGGAGTGAAATTTGATTGAAGGGAAATTGAAGGGAGAGTTTGGTATTTAAAAGGGCAAGGCCAGGGTGGTGACGTGTCGTAAATGGGTTGGAACCAATGTTTAATTTCACGCTAAAATCAAATCCACAAAAAAAAAAAAAAACCCAGCCGCTGAAAGCCATCGGCAAACTATAAACAATAAAGTAAAAGGCAGCCGCTTTCCTTGCAAGTCACCGTTTTCGCGAAGAAATTAAATTAAGGGTTAATTGCATCACAGATCCCATATTATGATCTAGATTTTAAATTAGTTCTAATTTAAAATATCTTAACTAGGTCCTTAAAGTATTAATATTATATCAATCATATCCTCCTCTCATTCTAGTTGTTAGCTTGGGCATTAAAACATGTGGATTAAATTTTGAAAACAACTATACTTAACATATAGAATTTAGGGATGGGCATGGGTCGGGTTTTTAGCCGACCTAAAAATAATTACCCTAAACCTGATTCGACCTGATCTATACAAAAAATCAATTTTAGGAACTTAATTGTAAAAATAATAATTTTAGGGACTCAATTGTAAAAAATCAATTTTAATGATTCAATTGCATCTATCCCTAAAAATATAGGAAAAACTATACTATTAGTCCCGAGTCAGATCGGATACTTTTCACCTTAAACCTGAATCCGACCTCACCTTTAATTTTAAAATGGTATAACTGAGTCGTTAAAATATCAATATAACATCAATCATATTTTACAGTTATTTTAATTTTTAGTTTAGATATTACATGTCAGTTTAGATGTGACGTGAAACATATATAAATCATATTATCAAAATTTAAACACTTTAATTTTTAATCTGTCAAATCCAAGTATTTATGTAGTAGGTATACGATGATTAAAATTCAATCCACATGTTTTACATATGTTCCACTTCAAACTCAAACTAACATCGATCCGACACAAAGACAATAAAGACTCAATTGAAAAACTTTGAAAACTAAGGATTACTTTAAAACACGAAACAAAGTTTAAGGATGAGGATCTCTAATGCAATTATCCCTCAAGTTAATCAGTTTCTCTTTGTATAATCTTTTATAGTCTCCTTAGTTTAATATTTTTTCTTTCTTTCAGGTTTTAACATGATTGGAGGGATCTGTGATTATCTAATACTTAATTCATTAATAAGCTGTCATTAATTTTTCTTAACTTATAGTTTCCACCACGTTTATTTTTGTTTGATTTAACAAATATGGGTTTGTTTAGACATGGTTTTAGAGTAAGGTATTTGATTAAAGTTGGTGGCACATCATTCGCCCACTTGTTCAAATATCAATACCAAGATTTAGGGAAATTCCTTGTTTTAGCATATATCCCCACAGACACCATAAACAAGTCTCACCATCAAATGTCTTGTGTTATTTCAAACGTCTTATCTAATTAAATCGAGCCAGAAAATTTAGGTTGTGATACTAAAATTTTAAGTGTTAATTTATATTGTATCAAAAGTGGTTAGAATCAAATGGTGCATGTTAATTTCCTTTAAAGATTTTTAATTTTATTAAAAATGATGTTAATTAATTTATTTATATATATATATATTTGTATATAATATATAATTTTTAAAAATTGAGTGTCAACTCACTTCACATTGTTGTATATAACTCTGTAAATGAATCAAATGAAGATCATGAACATGTCCAGTACACCATATAAATGATTATAATTATCCAATATATTCCGCCCCATGATTTTAGGGTTTTTTCTCTTCCAGCTGTTCACTGCCCCTTGGAAAGATAATGGAGATCTATGCCAGCATATGTTTCTTTTACCTGTTTTTGCTATTTTATTTGAAACAACGTCATGTTTTTTTTTTCTAATAAAAACCAAGTTCATTTAAAGAGAATGTATAGTTTTTATGCCAATCTTGTAATTAAGTTGTATATTAATACAACTGTTTATAAGTCGGACATTCACTCAGTTCAATAGAATTATTAATACGGATTCAATCTTGAATATCATATCGAATAACTAGTCATCTAAAGAAATATTTTAAAACTACTCTTAATTTTATGACGGAGCAACCCTAGTCGAGAGGATTATTTAAAATATTTAGATGTTTAATTTAAATTTTTAAAATTTTGAAACTTAATAAAAAAAATTCAAAATTTTAAGAGAGCTTAATTAAAAATATTCAAAAATTTAAAAAATTTAAATTTTTTGAAGAGACTAAATTAATTTTTTTAAAGGACTTAAAAATTAATTTTTCAAATTTTAGAGGGGGCAAGGACCCACATGCCTTAATGAGGATCCGCCTATGATAATAGGTTCTTTTTAACAAATTAGACCTCAATTTTTAATTCATTTAAATTTTACCCCTTTCATTTTTGTAAGTAATTATATCTTACCCCCTTATCTTGATTTCTGACCCTATCTTGTAAATATATATAATTCAGTTGTAGCAAAAACTTAAGAAGGGTCGAGAATACTTGGCGTAAAGGGTTTAATTTTTCTTAATCTCTTGGCAAATAAAAAAATTGGGATACCAACTCCATTGTCTCAATCGTAGATGAAGTCATGGGGTGGCATCATCAGACGGCTAGAAATTAATCTTGGGAAAGGTCGTTTTCGTAATCCAATAAATTAAACTTATGGATCATCGTCATTCCAACGCGGCAACCCCTCATCCCGAAACTGGGTGCGGTGCGTTAGGTAGTGAGAGATATGTCACACTGTGGCGGTCTTACTTCATATTATTGTTTTCCTGTTTGAATTTCACCTTTTATTTTACATTTTCAAACTTCACAATTAACTATTATGTGTGAGAAAGTATCCAGTCGAGTTATGTTAAAAAAATTAATTAGTTCAATATAAGAGTTCTATTTTATAATTTAAATTTTATTTAATATTTTTAGTCAAGTCGAGTTTATAAAATTCGAGCTTAGTTGAGTTGTTCGAATTTTTTTTCAAATTTAATTGTTGATATTTATAATGTTATGATAATAATTAGTTCCAATTTAAACGTTTTTCTATAGCCATATACGATATACATTTATATTTATTCATTTTTTTCATATGTGATATACATATATCAGACAAAGTTGTGAGACTCGACTCGAACTTGAAAACTAATCCACTAAATACTAAAAATTCAGAGTTATTTGAATTCTTATTTCATAACTCAAATTTTATTTAAAATTTTTCGAGTTTATAAAATTATGATTCGAGTTAAATCAAATCGAATCGAAAAAATTTATTATATGCAATTCGAGTTTTACTTACCCTAATAAAGAAAACATCATAAAAAACCCTTAGCTGTCTTTATTTTCTAATGGACATAATAAATGAAATTCGCAGACATGAAAACATAAAGTGGACGCTTGACATAATTTCTTTCACTAAACCATTGATTAGTGAACTTGTGGTATTTAAAATAAAATTATGTAGTTGTCATTTTTGACAAGTTTTCAGGAAAATAATGCATATATTTTTAAGAAAGCGCTGAGAAAAATTACTTTAAAATATTAACGTTTTGATTGTCCAACCGTTAAAAATTTGTCAACTAATTTTTTTACTAACAATAACATTTTGGTTACCCAAACAATTTTATTAGTATATAGGATATTAACGTTTTGAGTAATCAAAACGCTAGTATCAACAAATTTGAGGGATTAATTAAGTAATTTATCCTTTAAAATATTCAGCGTCTATACTTTTAAAGTATGATGCTTGAAAATCCCTTGGTCTTTTTGAATGAAAATTCTCTATTAAGGCTTCGTTTTTTTGTTGGTTTTACAACTCCAAATCCGTAGCAGTCGTGTTCTAGTGCCAAATAACTCTAGGTTTAGCTTGAACGGGCGTTTGCCTACTTAGATTTAACGTTTGAACGCATGTTTTCCGACTTTTACCTAAACGCTGGTTGCAGCCAACACATGTTTCCCCGCATCATCAACGGCAAACGTTGTTTTATGGGAAGTTGTATTCTCTGCTACACTGGTTTTGTTTGTTATCTAGTAATTCAAAAGTTTGTGATCATCTTAATCAATGCCAGCATAAATCAGGCTGACTAATTCACATGACAATATATTTATATATTGGCCCTGTTTGGCAATTAGCGGATAGCTGATAGCTGATAGCGGATTACATTAGCTGATAGCTGATAGCTGATTGCATTAGCTGATTTGACTAGCGGATTGTATTAGCCGATTGTATAAAAGTGTTTGGTAAAATTAACTGATAGCCGATAGCTGTTTGATTATTTAAACAAGTAAAATGACATATAAGGACATGATTATATTTAATACTTGTTTGAATAATTTATCAATTATTAATATTTTGTATCTAATAAATATTAATTAGATTTGTAAAAAAAATATAAATTTCCTAAACATATTTGAAAGATTTATATATTAATTTATCATTTATATAATTATTAATTTTTTTATATGCACATATAAATATGTGTAATAAAAAAATAGAGTTAACTTACAAATGTCACTCTATAAATTAGTAGTAGCAACAAATAAGTCTAATATTTAATATGTTATTATTTATATTAAAAAATATTATTATTTAATTTAGGTTATTTGGAGATTTTTGGTAATTGTTAAGGGTAAAAGAGTCATTACAACTCTAATATCAAACCTCTAATCTCAAAAAGCTCCTATTAGGAGTTTTTTCAAAATTAGCTTTTTCACCCCAATCCGCTCTTTCAATCCGCTATTTACCAAACACCAATATTAGCGGATTTGACTAGTCAAACCTCTAATTATACCTCAAACCTCTAATTTTTGCCCAAACCGCTATTTACCAAACAGGGCCATTATATTATATGGCGGCTTTACTTTGCCACGCCATACTTTGAAATATATATATATACATACAATATATATACTATAATATACTGAGGTGCATATGAGATAGTAATGCAAACTTATTTATAGAATAAGAGGAAAATTCGGGAAAGATCTTATCATCTCAACTATCATAAAATACGATATCAACAATATGTATTTGTTTTCTTATGAATTATGATATTAACATGATATGTTTATAATATATATATATATATATATATATATATATATATATATATATATATATAATGAATTTGAAAGGTTTCAACACAAGAAACTACTAATATTTTTTTATAATTAATTAATTATCGATATCTTATTTATTGATTAACTAATTTGAATTGAGTATTGCAAAGGTTTATTATAGGCACGATCATTCCAATTCAAATCGTTTTATTTATAAGTCAAAATTTGAACTCATAATCTTACTTAAGGTAAGAGTTGTTGGTACCGCAATGACCTATTATAATAAAGTTGAAAACTGCACTGTGGAATGTATATTTTTCTTCTCAGTCAGATGAAGATCCTTTCTAGTCTTGCCCTCATCATCTCACCAGCTAAAAGAGACCCAGTTTTTTTACTTTTCCCTGGTTTTTCATGTTGATGTTGGGTCGGGCAAGCTCCTTTTTTTACCTAACCTCTTCTGTTCATATCAGAATCGTGTTGCAGCTAGGGGTGTTCATGGTAGGTTAACCGTACCGTTTAGCTTAAACGGTTGGTTAACCGTTATAGCGGTTATTATTCGTAATTTAACCGTTACTAACCGTTAAGAAATGGTTAACCGTTAATTTTTTAAATGGTTAACCATTATAGTGGGTAACCGTTAAGGAACGGATCGGTTACAGGTTAACCTGTAACCTATTACGATTTTCTTTTCAAATGTTCATTATTTTTTTTTTAGAATAATAAATATATCTCTCCGATAAATATTGTATTAATTTTTTAAAAAAAAAATAACTTAAATAGCGAAATTTTAAACACAAACTTTACACTTAGTTAAAATAAAGTACCTATAGGTTAACCTATAGGTTAACCATTAACCGTCTTTTTTAGCGGTTCGGTTAACCGAAACCATTTAACTTTAACGGTTAGGTTAATTAACCTATAAAATGAACGGTTATACCGGTTAACCGTTACGGTTTATTTTGCACACCCCTAGTTGCAGCCCATGTTTTCAAGACATTGGAAAGTGATGCGCCAGCTTTCTGTCTACTTGTTAGTTAAGCATGTTTACAAACTTTTGCCTAGATCTGTAAATCAATCGAGCTTAAACAAATAAGTCTTTGTTCTTTGAAAGTGTTTATATTCAATTCATTTTATTTGTTTATTTTTGAAGATATTCGTGCTCATTTATTTAACGTTCACAAACATGTTTGTTTAATATTCATGAATATGTTGATATGACGTTCGAGAACATAATTCGCGAAAACATTCGTTTATAGTCAAAATAATGAAATTAAACTAGTAAACCTTAAACTCATTAAATTTTACGGTTTAAACTCCAAAATTCACCTTGCGTTCAATTTAAGCCCTATTGTTAACAATATTTAAAATGTAGAAAAATAAGAAAAAAAGAAAAACAAGATAAATGAGCTTATAAACTAGCTTATTTGTGAACATAAATAAACCGACGACACCTATATTCATGTTCGTTCATTTATTTAAAAAATTATTCATACTCATTTGATGAACAGATCATCAAACGCTCTCTGTTCGACTGAGTTGAGCACCTTTCCTCATATGTATTGAACACAAATATAATCAAGTCATATCCATGTATGAAACACAAATATGGTGAACTCTTCCGACTCGAAAGGAATATTATATCAAGCAAAAGATTTAATGATGCAAACTCACCTCATGAGCAAATGATATTTTTGTCCAAACAATTTTGCATTACCAGGCAAAGAAATGGCAAATCTACTGATAAACATAATGTATCAGTGCAAGTACTTATTGGATGTATACAAACTAATGCAGTTGTCAGCCACTTCAATCTGCTGTTGATGACAAACTAGACACCAAAAGAATGCACAAACAGCAAACTTTATGTACAATCGTACATGGATACTACCACCAAAGAACCTGGACAAGTTAGTACATCTCTATTAATTGCCAAAACTGTTCTCTTGGATATGTTTCGGCCTACTTGGGCTCCAAAACCGGTGTTTCTGCCAGCATCAGCGTGTGCCACCAACCACAAGCAATATTTATCGGCAAGCAACCGTCTATAGGAACAAGGGCTGGAATGCTACGGTCAATTGTATCACCCAGGCCAAGCTGCATGCATAAGCCAGCAAGGAGTATAAATTCCGACATTCTCGCATACGAAATGCCATGTAGCAAAGTATAAAGCAGAGCGAGGCGTTAACATCGTACCTGGCCATATTTATTCCAGCCCCAGCTAAATAGTTGGCCATCATCTTGCAAGAAAAAAGAAAGAGAGAAGAAATCTGAGGGTGGAAACTCGGGAAAAGCAGTTAAATTCTATATGCTAAAACGTAGCGCCATACTTATTTTTTCTCTGTTGGTTTAAGAAAGTACCAAAATTACATATCTTGTTCTACTTGACATCTATAGCATCTTGCATAACAAACAACAGCTGAAATGAACCGAGAGCTAGTTTTCCCTATTATGATACTTGTAGTACCTGTACTCGTACCTGTAAGTATAGTGCTGTGACGAGCCCCACATGATACCTTCTTCACATGCTTGCCCTCCAAAACTGCTGCATCCAATCGTTTTGGTGTTGTCTGGAGCGGATAGAAATATCTAATTAGTTGCTGAAACTTTTCCAATACTTCGAATGTTTTCCATGCATGTCGGTAAAATTTGGAGTACCAAGCTTAATAACAATAACTTCGTTAAAAAGAAGAAAAAAAAACTTACTTCTGATAACAAAATTGAACGAGAAAGAAGTAGCTTGAAAGGTGATTTTGAGGTCAATTGTTTAACACTTTAACTTCTAGGTAAACAATTCCTAGGCTTAAGTTTCTACTTCATCCAAAGGACTACTCAGCCTAGCATCTTGCCAATGATGACATATATACTTCCTTATAGCTACAAGGAATCCCTTAAACATGTTTGATTGACAAAATGTAATTACTTATAATGCACTAGAGCCCACTAATATAAAAATAGAAAAAATAGAAAATCATTACAGCTAATTACATGCTAATTCCTCCGATTCTCAAATCGTATCCAATTACCAGTGGGACTCACTAATTACATCAATTACCAAAACCTGCGGAATTACAAGCAATTACACCAAATCCAAATACTAAGCAACTTTCCAAACACACTAAGTGAAACAAATAACAGCATTAAATGTACCTCGGCCTGTTCAGCACCAGTACCCAGCTGTCCGAACTGATTTCCACCAAAGGTATATACCTCACCATCACCAGCTATGCACACTGTATGCCAGAGCCCAGCAGCAAGTCCTACAACTTGAACACCCGATAAAGAGGAAACGGAAGTTGGTCTCAGAAGATCAGTTGTACTTCCTTGGCCACACTAGATAAAAGAGAATCGACTTTAGTTTTACAAGCAAAACGAAGAAACTAATATCAAAAGTATCAAGGTTGGCATCTTTCGAAAACAGGTCATATATGCCATAAAATATAAGATAAAGTGCCAATAAACATTTAGAAACTCCTCATATATAAAGGCGGAGGAATTTTGGAAAGTGTACCATTTTATCCATTCATCTTACAAACCCACAACAAAAGCAATAGATGACACATTGAGAAGATCTACCTGTCCATATAGCCCCCAGCCAAAGGTAAGTACAGCTCCAGCATCTACAATTGAAAACAGTGATAAAGGGAAGAATGCTCAAATATATCAATGATATTTAACATAAAATGCAACTGAAAATTTTTTGGAACCAACTTTTGACCAGAATCAACCTAACAAAATCCATGTCAGAGAAATATAAGCTAGAATCATCTTGATGAAGGTCATAGCCATGGTTGAACTATAACAGAAAACTCATCAAACTCAACCAGTATGTTTAATTATGAATAATAAAAATTAATGAAGCCGAATCTTTCCTAGCAAAGTAATGCATAGTTCTAGTACAAAAGCTGACCTGTTATTACTGCACTGTGCCGACCTCCACAAGCGATTTCCTTCACATAGCTTCCGGCTGCTTGCACTTGTGAATTCAAGCTTCCTTGACGAACAGCCGGAGGTGCATCTTTTCCAGTAGTATTTTGTTCAATGCATGGTATGAGGTGAGGAGTAGACACCATTTTTATTCGGGAACCCAGGCCTAGCTGTCCTTCGCCTCCATAGCCCCAACCCCACACCTGTCCCATATCTGAAACCTCGGTTAAAAATATGATGCATCAGGTGTCTTGCTTTAGATCAAAAATCTTCCATATCTTCGTACTTCACACAACCTACAAAACTATATGGTGTGATGACAAGAGGATACTTCTTCACCTGAAAATACAACTGTCCCGGTTGGCGACCAATATGTAGTTTAATTACCTGACAATGCTAAAGTATGACGCCCACCCGCAGCAACACTTGTGATCCTTACTCCTGGACCCAGATTCACAAGACAGGGAGACAATGTGAAATATTCTTCTCCAGAAGCTGAGCTTTCATGTTCTTCTTTAGCTGCTGATATTCTTCGCCGCTTTGCTATTTCCTCCCCGGTCTTTCGATTCTCTGTTTGAGGAACCGTTCCACTACCAACATTTAGGTCTCGAGATTTTGGACTAACTGTAAGAAACTCAACCTCCATAGAATTAGTTGGAAATACAAAAAAGGTGCACCATTTGTTATCATTCAAATATAATATCACCTTGTTCAGTTTGAATTGTACTCTGCTTTCCACCAATTTCCTTTTGAAAGCTCCCTCCGGTAACCAAATCAAGGGTGAGTTTCCCCAAGGGTACACACTCTTTCCAGCCCCATGTGTACATTTCACCTGTATCTGCAAATAGAAAGTTCGAAGGGCCCAGTCAGGTTCTGTTTAGAATTAGATAACACAACTTCAATTAGAAAGAGAGTACAAAGAACCAAAAGGCAGTCGGGCAAAGCCTGCGTCGTGTTGAACAATCTGCATAAAATAATTAAAGGGTGAAGTCCCCTTAACAAGGAGACTATATAAGCGATAATGATCTTCCAGTCTAGAACACTTTGTGTCAATTGGATTTGGGAGAATCAACAATTATTTCTACAATATTATTACCTATAAGGTCTTGATGCAAGAACAATGAACATCAGCATTTCCCAAATTACTTTCAGAATCTTCATCTCTCAACCAGTAAACATAACTTGAATTCTTGTTTTCTTCGTACCTCAAAGAATTTTATTTGCAAATACTTTATATAAGCTAATTGAGATTCTTAAGAGCCAAAGAAAAAAAGGAAATAAAAGAAAATGCCTGTTACTGCCACACAATGAGCCCAGCCAGCAGCTCCTTTCACTACTGATGCTTCAGTTGGAAGAGTAAACGGCTCTGGTTTTTCCTTCAAAAAACACAAATGTGCCCCCAAAATAGAATATAGAAAACAAAATCCTTAATCATTTTAACTCAAATAAACTAGAGGATCACTTCATTTACCCCATGCTTCCCTGATGTCACGTAGCTTTGTCCTTCCTCATCTGTTGAACCCCATGTTATCAGCTTCCCACAATCTAAATTTCCGAACACCAAAAAAAAAAACCAAATCAGCTGTTCTGTTCAATTAAAGTTCAGTCCTTGATTTTGTTCCTCGGAACTTTGGCCTAAGTCAGCTGTGAGTAATTTTGTTTTACTTTCAACTTAATTAAAAAAATCAATTCCATTACCAGAGGTCCGGAACAGATTAATCAAGATCTTAACTTGAAACATGAACTTAAGAAAAACGAAATCTTTAGCAAATTGTACAAAAACATTAACCTGAAATGGCCATAGCAAATCCACAACCACCACCACAAACGTCCTTCCAAGACCGGGCTCCACCTTCAACCGAATCCGGCAATCGAACGGGAACCGGAGACAAGATCGGAGATTTTTCTGGCGAAGTTCCTGGTAAATATCCCCACATATAAACCGCCATTTCCTTACACTCCTCCACCATCGCCTTTTCACTTTCGTTCCCGTTCATTTTCTGAAGCAAATTTGTTTTCTTTTTCCTCTAAAAAAAAGCTCCCTTTTCTTTGGTAAGATTAAATTTTCTGAAAAAATAAGATTAAATTCCGGGAAATTTTATCTGATCCGTTTCTGTGTAAGAGAAGAGAAGGACGAGTTATGTCAAAAAAGAAGAGAAAGTTGAAAAAAAATAAAAATAAAAAACGGAGGATTAAGCGAATCTAACTGACTAAAATGGAGGGGCCGTATCAATTACAGAGAGCTAACGCATGCCACGTCGGATGCCACGTCAAATACAGACACGTGGCGTAATCAGGACCGCGTGTATAGATTATTCTGTTTCCGTCACGAGTTCCCCAGAACTTTCTGGAAGCTAAGAGAGAGAGAGAGAAATAACTTTCTTCGTTTACGATGCTGATCGTGTTGCTCGCCACGTGGTGGGGCAAGCCCTCACAAAAGCAAATGTGTAATTAATTACTTTGAAATTTTAATCCTTGTTTTAATATTCTAAGCTTAGATTAGGTTTTAATCATGGTTCCAATGTTTGGTCGTAGGTCTGGTTGGGAATCCGACGGTTGTCTGCGTCGGAGTCACGTGGCATTATCCTGTTCGTTTGAGCTCCACGATGAATATAAATTGGCCTAATTTGGTTGATTAGGACAAAACTAAGGCTAAATTGGTTGAATATCCCTTTTGGGGAAAATTTTGAAAAAATACCCCCTTTTGAAATTATTTGGAAAAATACGCTATTCGGTACATGTAAATTAAACTCGCGTTTAACTATAACCGAGTTTGAAACTCGTGTTTAGCTAGAAGAGAATTATGCGGAAAAAAAAATTAGTAAATTATTATTTTTTACATATTCACTCAATATAGAACTCACGCTTAGCCAAAAAAATATTTTTTCAAATAATTTTAAATAGAAGGTTTTTCCAAATTTCTTCCAAAAAAAATATTCAGCTAATTTAGCTCAAAACTAACCCACTATTTCTGTAAGAACACGTCTGCTTTTATTGTACATCAACACATTACACTTTGAACAAAAGATTTAAGTTCAAATATTAAAGACAGTATTGTTAAAAGAAATAAACACGATACAAACATAAAACAGATATGACTATGCCTAAAAAAATATTTGCTTATAGATATTATTAGATTTTCGTTTAGAAATGATCAAAATAATAAAATTTTAAATATATTTCAAAAACGACATCATTTTATTGATTACTTAAGTAGGATTAAAAGAGTAAGGCTTTAAAATTCTAAAACAGCAGATGTATTGTAGGGTGATATTTAAGTTGAAGTACAACAATAGTCACTAAATTATAAAAATGATCATTTTAATCATTGATATTTGAAAAGTACAAAACATCATCAAATTTATAGGATAATTATAAAATAGTCTTTAGACGTTATAAAATAATGTAATAATTTAATTAATTTAATGAACATCATATAACAATTCAATAAAATTTAATGATAATTTTATAATAAATTGATAAATTTAATAATAATTTAATAAATTTAAGGGAAAACTACATATTTAGTACTTCACCTATACATCTGTTATTATTTTGGTACTCAACTATTATTTTTGGTAAAATGATATCTAGCGTTACGTTTTTAATTCATTTTAGTATCGGAACAAAATTTTTTTAGCATAAACTCAAATCTGCTATACCCGACTCGATGTTTTTTAAAACCCGCAGCGCCCTAATTTCTGAAATTTAAAAGAAAAAAATATTTAATCGTGTTGGGTCAGAGTACATCGAGCCGGACTAAGGTAGGATAATTTTGTCACCCTACTAAGAGGGTTAGAGTGTAAGTTACTTATAAGAAGAAAAAAAAAATGGCCCACCAAAAATTAGCCACTAAAAAAACCAGGTAGCCACAAAGTAACACAATCAGACGTCTTTTCGGCCATTTATTATATAGGTGGCATGATTGATTGCTTTTGAGGGACACCATTTATTGAGTAAACATAGGATTTTTCCACTCAAATCAATACAATTTCTAAGCAAAACTACGCCATTGGATTAGGTTTCAGCATTTAATTGAGTTGAGTCTAATAAAAAAATTTAATTTAGTTAACTTCTCTAATTTTATTTTATAATTTAAATTTTCAAAAGTTTCGAGTTGTTTGGGTTGCGTAAAACTCGGTTTAACTAAAAAGTAAATTTTATTTACACAACTTAACTCTACTCAGTTCAAAAAAATTCAAATAAAATTTGAATGATGAAATAAGACTTGAATAACTTGAGTAACTATATAAATTCAATTCCATTTTTTTAAAAAAATATTATTTACAATTTAGTCTCGCAAATTTTTATTTTATTCAATTTAATTCTCTAACTAAAACTCCTTGTAAATTATTTTTTTTCATCAATTTCTTAACTTTTTTATACTCTCTTCAATATTTTTCCTTCAGAATCCCTTACTTAAAAAATAGGTGAAATTACCCAAATATTATTGTCCAATTTTTCCCCAACAATATGGTCCTCCCAAGTTTATTTTCAGAAATATGGTTGATTACTGTAGCAGCCAGAAGTCGGAATGCTTGCACCTCGTTTTTGAACATTATTTTGCCAGTAAATATTAAGAAAAATGATGTTGCAGTTGTCCTCCATTGATCCATGCACGCCATGTGTGGAAAAACCCGTTTGAAGTCAGACTACAATCTATCCGATTTCTAACTTGCTACAGTAAAGAACAATATTTTTGAAAATAAACCTGGGAGGACCACATTGCTGGAAAAAAAGAAGAACAATATTTGGGTAATTCCACCTAAAAAATATAATATCGTAATTATATTATATAATTTTAGATAGTATTCGATTTATTAAATAATATTATAAATCTTACTCACATTATTACATAAAGTCATTTAAATTGGAATCAACCAATATCCTAGAATCATAAATATTAAAATTGAATAGGAACTCGAACAACTCAACTCGAATCCGAAAAACTCAACTCGATAAAATTTCAAATAAAATTTGAATGTTAAAATATGACATATCAACTCGACTAACTCGAAATTCTTTTACTCAACTCGACTTAATTCGATCGATATTATGCAATTGACAAAATGAGCTTGAAAGGTATTAGACCTGAGGCCTTGAAATGAGAATGAGTGGCCCAACACCTAGTAACATCAAGCCGACACTAAAGATATGTAAGAGTAAATTATGTCACACGTCCTCAAATTATGATTTTTATTTTAAATTTATCTTTAAATTTTTAAATATTATAATTTCACCCTCAAACTATGACATCTAATTCTAATTTGATCCTAAACTTTTGACCATTGTAATTTTATTCCCAAACTATAACTTTTATTCTAAATTGGTCCTCAAATTATTAGTATATACCAATCATATCCCATTTCAATTACATTGTTATTAAAATATTAATTTTCATGTAAACATGGATGTCTATTATGTGATAATACGATGTCATAAGTTATAATTTGATGATGAAATTGAAATGTTCAAATATTGGGGATCAATTTAGAACATGGGTCATAATTTGATGATAAAACTAAAACATTCAAAAGTTTGAGATCAATTTAGAATGAAGGTCATTTTTAAGGATGAAATTGGAATGTTTAAAATTTTGGGGACCAATATATGATGAGGATCATAGTTTAGGAATATATGATGCAATTAACTCAATTTGTAATGATATTGAAAAAGATAATATAGGATTACAAGGTAGTATATGTTCATATATTTCTTAACTTTCGATGTGCCACACACCTTGTAGACAAAGCAGATTGAACTCGAGTCTCTAGGATGAATAGCATCCTCTTTTCCACTAAGACCACTCGTTGAGTTCTAATATAAAAATATATTTAATATAAGAGAATGTTTTAGAAATATATTTATTATATTTAAAATTATGATCTTATACTACAAATATATTTTAAAAATGAATGAGTTAATTTCAAAAATAATTTAATCTAAATTTTATTTTCTTCAAATCCATAATAAAATTTTAAGTTAGTTTTGTGGTTAGATTTTGGGTGCTCGACTCCAAGGCCCATATTCAATCCAACTCAAGCTCATTTCTTATTTTCTTAATTTCAACTTCAGTTTGATTTAATATTAATTTTATCAATTATATTACAATTATTCAACTTGGTACAATGGTTAAGCCTTAAATATTTTTTTCAAAGAGATCCCAAGCTTAAACCCCATCTTGCCAAATTTTTCCTCTTTAAATTTATGTTCTCACCTTATTGATGAGTATTAGTTTATTATAAAAATAACACATATACATAATACATATTACATCATCACATGATAAAAACATTATCAGAATTAAGAATTCAATGATATAATTGTACAATAAACTAAAATTGAGTATTATAATTGAATCAATTTAAAGTTTGGTGGTAAGAATAATACATCACTTAAATTTCAATGATATCTAAGGTAATTTATTGTTAATTAAAAATTATAATTTTAGACTTTAAACTGAATCCAATTATATAAATCCAAATAACAATATTTTAGACTTACTGGCCCAAACCTACAATTATTTTTCTCCAACGTCCATATCCATCCATCTAGTTATTAAAATATTGTTTATTTTAAAATCTACTAATTGACCTAATAGTGAAGAATACTCATATTGATTTTATCTTGTATAAACTCGAATTTTATTATAAGAATATAATACCTCTCTATTTAATATAAAAAATATTATTTATTTTGCTACTAAAAACAATTCTATTTCATTTTTCTATTAAAAAAAACTTATCTCTTTCATTTTTCCCCTTTTTTTTCTTCCCTTCAGATTATATTATTTCCACCGATGGACCTTGTATGTGTTACTAAAAAAAATCGAACCTTATCAAAATTTCGAGGTCTTAGAGTGTTGTGAAAACACACAAGTACTTTTGGATGGATTTAGAAAGAGAATATAATAACTCTAGTTCCTTCGAAAATGATAAGATTTTGGCATAAAAAGTTACTTCTCTAACTTATTTTTAGAAAGTTACTTCTCTAAGCATGCCAATCAAACAAAACAGTACCCTCCAACCTCCATACAAAACTCAAACAAAAACATAGGGTTTAGATCGAAGAAAAAAGCATAAGGTTTTATGAAACAACGTGTACATACATTTTTTATTTGTTGAGAAATTATATCATAGAACTCACTTACAACATTAACTATAGCCCCAACTAATGAAAAATACTCATTATACCATTTTTTCATGTCATTTTTCTATTATATAATAACTTCAAAAAATTATTTTTTAAATGACATGTAAAAAATATTAGTGAAGATTCACTACTTGAAAAAAATGACATGAAAAAATTGATGTAGTGGGTGGTTTTTATTGGTTGGAACCATGGCCGATGTGGTAAGCCATGCCCATGATATAACTTTTCCTACTTCTCACACTCGTATTAAATAGGCTAAAGGGGTACTTTTGCCCCTGAGTTCGACCCAAAATGTAATTTCGCCCCTCGTCGAAAAGTGCACTCAATGTGGCCCTCCAGTTCATGAAATCGATCAAATTTACCCTTTGACCGACGTTGACCGTTACGGTGCTGACGTGGCAGTTAACGGTGATGATGTGGCAATCCATGATGCTGACGTGGCGGTCAACGATGCTGACGTGGCAGTACACGTGGGATGATGACGTGGCAGAAGGGGCTGAATTGATTATTTTAACTGAATTCGAGGGCATAATTGATTTTTTTCCTGAGTTTAGGGGCATAATTGATTTTAATTAAAAGTTTGATAACTTATTTAATATTAAAGTTAAAAAATAAGAATTTATGAAATTATTAAAATTTTAAAATATTAAAACTAGATAAATAAATTTATTAAGTGAGAATAATTAAAAAAACAAAGTGAAGACTCTTACAGAATATCAAAATATTCTTCATTTTATTTTATAAAAATTCATAAATTTAATAAAAATAAATAAAATATTCTAAAAGTTACTGAAAATAAAAATTATATAAAAAATTAAAATATATTAGGAATTAAAAAAAGATAAAATTTAATCTAAAAACTTAATAATTTTTTTTATATAAATTATTAAAAAATTAAACACTTTTATCGAAAAAAATTCGACTTCGTCATTTTGAGTATTACTATTCGTTAGATTTTTTTAGTGGAATCAACATTGTACTAGAGTAACAATAGAATTCAATTTTTTTCCTGCTTTTTTACATCAAATTGATCCTTATTAACATTTGATGTACAGAAATGAAAAAGAATTTTGGCTTTATTAATACTTTAATACAAGAATATCTCAATTGAAAATATGTTCAAGGAACATTAGTACGCGTAGCATAACGAGAAACAATCGAAAGATTCTCTAATGGTTTATAAATATTTTTTAATTTTTTATATTTATAACTTTAATGTTTTTACTTATATTTAATTCATTATGGTGTTTTTATTTTTTAATATTTTATGAATATTTAAATATTATTTAAATATTTATAGTTTTTATTTTTTTAGCTTAAAGAATAAATAAGTTATCGAACTTTTAATTATGCTCCTAAACTCAGGAAAAAAATCAATTATGCCCTTGAATTCGGTTAAAATAATCAATTCAGCCCCTCCTGTCACGTCATCATCCCACGTGTACTGCCACGTCAACATCGTTGACCACCACGTCAACATCATGGACTGCCACGTCATCACTGTTAACTGCCACGTCAGCACCGTAACAGTCAACATCAGTCAAAGTGCCAATTTGATCGATTTCATGGACTGGAGGGCCACATTGAGTGCACTTTTCGACGAGGGGCGAAATTGCATTTTTAGGTCGAACTCAGGGGCAAAAGTACCCCTTTAGCCTATTAAATATAACATGTAGGTAAAAGTTAGGGGTGTTCACAAGCGGTTAACCGTATCAGAACGACTTGGCGGTATGATTATCGAAATGAAAATTTTGATATTTTGACAAATCGTCAACGTCCTGTTTAAACCGGTTACCGCCTAAACGGTTAGGTCGATTTATTTAGTATGATTACTCGGTTAACTATGAACTGTTAAATAAAACACAAACCAAAAAAACTTAATTCAAATTTTAAGATAAGTGAACCACATAATGTTTGATTCCATAAACGAACCATGTTTCATTGAGACAACTTCTTTTTTTCAAATGATAATATTAAAATTTAATAAAATTATAAAACTATGGGGTTAACTGTTGGGATGGTCACTTATGTTTCCCCCAGTACAAAGTTGGTCACCGATTCTGAAAAATGACCAGTAAGGTCACTTACCTTTTTGGGAGTAAACTTTTGGCCACCTAGCCGTTTGTTGTCATTAACCTTTGACGGGAGATTGATCTGAAACAAGAAAAAAGAATAAATTACTTAGACAATCCCTAAACTATTACTTCACTCCTATTTTGACCACCAAAATAAAAATAATTTGTATAATTACACATTTAATCCCCTACATTTACATTTTTTAGGGTTAACTACTGGGATGGTCACTTATGTTTCCCCTAGTACAGAGTTGGTCACCGATTTTGAAGAACGACCAGTAAGGTCACTTACATTTTTGGGACGTAAACTTTTGGCCGCTCAGCCGTTTGTTGCCGTTAAATGTTAACGGGAGGTTGATCTGAGATAATAAAAAAGGATAAATTACCTAGACCATCCCTAAACTATTACTTCACTCTTATTTTGACCACCGAAATAAAAATAATTTGTATAATTACACATTTACATTTTTTTATTTCTTCTCTCCTCCACCATCTTTCACATCCTTCTTCAGCTAACTCAATTTTTAATTTTCTATTATATTAATCCTCAATTCACATCATATATTATAATCCATCACTGTATATATCCTTGTTTCAAATAATGTTTGTAATTCTTAATATGGTTTAGTACAAAATAATGCCCAATTTTACATTCAACAATGTTTGCATAGCATATTCGAAAGGCTGAATGAAAATAGGTGCCTAAAGTATACCTTTTTTGAACTTTAGGTGTGTTAGGCTCGATGATCATTGAACCGTTGCTTGCCAAGTGGTGGAGAAGATGTAATTTTGGGTGTTTATGGTGGAAGCAAAAGATAGACAAAAATGACACATGATTTAGAGTGGTTCGACTTTCTAACCAAAGCCTACATCCACTACCTTAGCTACCCACCAACGATTTCACCAATTCACTAAGAATTCTTCCTCTTTTCTAGGCTAAGGAGGCAACCATTTACAAGCTATACTCACTCACCAAGTCTAGCAACCAAAGCTCACAACCCGAGCTTTGGGCACACTCTTTAAACAGAGAGAATTCAAAGCAAACGAAATCCCTCTACAAGGTTGATGTTTGCACACTTAAGCTCTCACCCAAATCCTAGAACACTTGAGCATACATTGACAATTTGAGCTCACAAGTGTTGTCTATACAAAGAATGACACAATTAGGCACTAAGACATTTCTTTGATCATAATGTTGTTGACAAATGAAGCATTAGTCTTCCATGGATGCTTGGAGGTCCCTTTTACCAATTGATCTTCTAGCCGTTGTAGACTGTTGGGATTGAATTGGAGCCGTTGGGGTGCATTTTTCCCGCATTCAATGTTGTTCTGGAGCTTAGCGTAACGATCCTCGAATGACCGTAGTCCGTATGAGACGATCCTCGTCAGGAACTAGCAGTTGAGACCTTCCAGCTAATGCGTATCGATACGCTTATGAGCGTATCTGTACGACCTGCATCAAATAGCCATTAAGAAAATGATCGTTGGGAGCGATTAAGGCGTATCGGTACACAATACAACTATATCGGTACACGACTAGCCGTTGGGGGAGGGTTTAAAGCACTCCATATCGATACGGCAAAAGCGTATCGATATAGGTTTTGGCTACTAGAATTTTCCTGTAGCTAAAACCCTAAAGCGTATCGATACAGTGACTTTGAAAACGCAGGTTTGGCTACTTAAAACACATTTTAAACCATTCCAAAGCCTTGTAAAAACCATTAAAAATATTTTCAATTTGCTTGGACTTACAAAATATTTTGAAATCTTTTTCAATTTAGTCCAAATCAAATTTTCAATTATTATATATATATATATCTTAACAATTGTAGAGCGTTTGGGTGTTCTCTAAATATGAGCGCAAGTGCACACTCTTGTCAAGTTATAGTATAAAAGATATCGTCTCTGTAACCCCCTCGTCCCGGTCTGGCCGGATGACCGGTCTGAGTAGGCCACACGGGGAAAACCGAAGCGAAACCCGTTAAGGTTCCCCCTCGGTTAGCAACCCTAAAAATTTTCTTTCATTTTAATCTTGTCTAAAGGCATATTAATTCCTAAGTGATCACGACAGCGGAAAATATCAATAAAGAAACACATTTGATCCACAACCACACTTCAAGCAGTCAATTTTAAGCTTTCAGGGCAGGCCGTATCGATACACCAGTCAAGGGTATCGATACGCCTTGACCAAGTCAACTCAAACAGTCAACACAGAGAAGACCGTATCGATACAACCCTTGAGCATATCGATACGCCCCTCTCGGTTAACATCTCATGGTCAACAAGATTCAACCGTACCGATACGCTTCAGCACCGTACCGATACGCTTTCAACCCACCAACTCTCAGGATTCCAGTGAGTCAAGAGCGTATCGATACACCCTAGTGTATCGGTACGCCCAACCAACACTGAATTCCAGTGAGCAAAAACCGTATCGATACACCCCCGTGTATCGATACGCCCAGCCAAAACTGAGCTCTGCAGGCAAGACCGTATCGATACGACCCTTAGGCGTACCGATACGCTCTGCTCTGCAATGCTCCAAAACCAGCAAAGATTCATATGACTCTAACTCTAAATGCAAAACATGACTTCCCTAGCCACATTCAATCATCCATACAATACACCACAACCAAGAATTAACATGTAAAGCCATTAGGATGGACAATTACACACATACATTAAGGCATTCGCACAAGAGATAGATTTTGCATATTCGGGCATACTAAAGAGTTAGAAAAGGCCATAAGGCACAAGTTACCACATATGAGGTTTGCATATACAACCAAAGCAACCTAAACATCCAAAAGGCATGCCATCACACACAAGCATTCAACAAGACATAACATGCTTTACAAACCAAGCCAAGACATGAACATCAACATCATTTACGAGTCAAACATCGCTCATACAAATCATAAAGTAGCCCCATTGCTAACTACCACTTTAACACAAAATCATACTTGAGCAACTACACTTGGAAAGCCCCTCCGCCGCGCTCCTTGCTAACACCACGCTAATAATCTGCATTGTTGAAAATGAGAGCGTAAGCTTGAAGCTTAGTGAGTGATATGATCTCGGTTATGGATTTCGAGTCATATACGAAGTTGCCCGATCGTGATTCTAGTAAGAACTTAATTCCCGAAAGCTTGAACTCTGAAATTGCAAAATAAAGATGTAAGAAGGATAAATATGATAATAATGATAAATGAAGGGTGGAATAAGGGATTGTAGATGTTGTTTGATGGTTATGGAAGAGTGATGGATTTGGGGTAAAATGAATGAAAGGAAAATTGATGGTGAAGATGGTGAAGGTGGTGAAGGTGGCGTAGACTATATAGATATGTAAGGATGACGGATTGTGACCCGTTAGCTATAGAAAGCTAGGAACCAACAATATAAAAGTATGGAATCGAAGTGGTAGGAGTATGAAACGAGACCCACTAGCTATAAAGGAGCTAGGAACCAACGTTATAAACAAGTGGAATGGATGAAGACTACAAGCACAACTTGAAGCCGATAGAGTTCTCGCAAGAACTAAAATGAAAGCAACCTTTCAAAGGAGTTTTTATAAAATCAAAATCTATCTTTACAATGAACCTAAGCTACCTATTTATAGTATTTTGGGCAGCATATGAAAAGGTTTACAAAAGATGAAAACAAATGCACTTGAATGCTTTGTCATGCACTTGAATGCATTGTAATGCTCTTGAATGCTTTGTCTTTCTTATCTCCAAGCTTTGGCTGAATATTCTAGATTAAATGGTGATGAATCTAGATATTTTTTAAGATGAATGTGGCCTCAATTTCGTCCAAAAGGAGGAGTGACTCTTGGGCTACCTTGCTTTGCTTGATTAGGAGATAAAATGACTTGAATGGAGGCCTTGAATAGTTGTAATGATCTTGTTGTCCACTTTGGAGTGTCTCTTCCCATTCTATACTGATTTATATCACTAAATTGTAGTATTAAGTGAAATAATTCAGCCTTCAATGCATGTCACCTTGCTAGAACGTGAACAACATCCAAAGGTGATGAATTCAGCCTTAAAAAGGTGAATTAATAAGATTTGAATGCATTGTTCTGGGTGGAATATGAACAGCCTTGAAAAGATGATAAGAATTCAGCCTTGAATTGGTTTGAATATGAGCATTAAGATAGCCTTCAATTGCATGTCTCATGGATGAAGATGAAAGGACTCTTCCTTGGCTCAAACTCATCCAAATCATCCTTGTACAAAATTCCCGTAATGAAAATTCCAGCCTGCATTGTCTTCAGTAAATCGATCATATCTCAAGCTCCCGATATCAGATTGAGGTGATTCAAAATGCGTTGGAAAGCTAAGAGATAGAGGAATAATTTCCAAGTGATCTCAAGACCCTAACATGTCTTTATCGCATCCAAAAGTTGAAAACATTCTGACTGAAATTCTTGCATTTATTGTGACTGTTCGTTTCCCTTCATGCACCTAGACACAAAACAAGCAAATGTTCATGCTAAATTGAAAAGATAATTAAATATGTCATGCAAAAAAAATTAAAGGAACTAGCTTTATTGAATGAACTAGCTTTATTGAATGAACTACATGTATTAATGAACTAAATGCTTTAAATGAAATGCATGCCTTTAATGGGCATCATGTTTATTAATGCAAATGGATGTTATGCCACTATGAATTGCTCATGCAAATTCATGCAAATAAATTATATCATATGATAAGACATAATGCATAAATGAGCAAATAGAGGATGAAGTAAGGTAAAACTCCCTTCGATTGAGCTTGATAGTTTGTCAAAGATGTGAGCACGTCATGAAGAAAATTGGTGCTGGTCAAGATCACATCATCCCCTCCCTCTTTAAAGCGATTTGTCCCCAAATCGATGCTTGCTACGAGCGGGAACAATTTTGATTTCCTTTGGGAAAGGAACTTCTTCACTTGCGTCTTGCACCGTATCCATTCTCTAGGGTCAAGATCTTCTCGTTTGTGAACTTTGCTTCCATGTTGCTCCCTTGATTTGAAGTTGATTCTCTTGCAACATTTAAGGATGTTGTGCTCACAACGTCTGAAACCTTTCACAAATATAACGTCTTGTGGAGTGCCATCTCCTCTTGTTCCCTTCCGAATGATGTCCTTCGAGTAGCTGGATAGTCCTCGCTTCATGTCTTTGAATTGAAAAATCACTTGGGAACTATTCAAGACGTCAAGCAATTGAACATCTTCTTTGTCTCCTCTCATCTTCCGGTGGAGTTCCTTCTCAAACTGATGTCTCCTTTCATTTTCTACAATTACAATCGGTTTAGTAGAAAAGAAAATCAAATTTAAAGAGATAAAGAAAACAAACCCAACAATGTTCATGGATAATGGTTGACGCTTGATGTTCTTCTTGGAAAACTCCATTGGTTCATCATGTCTTTCAGTTAAAGGACTCATCTTTTGGACTCCTCCTTTGCTTGAAACGTCATGACCATAGATGAAAGGACTTGTCCTTTTGTGTTTCTCCTTTGGATCAACACCATGCTTAAGAAAGATAACTCCACTTTCACTCCTTAACTCGTCATGTTGGCTGGTGAAGAGTGGTGCCTTTTGAACTCTTTCAAGTAGGTAGATATCACCAACTTTAGTCCTTGTACCCTTCCACGTTAGGAATCTTGAATAGTTGGATAATGCTCGTTTCCTTTCCTTGAATCGATGATCACAAGCAAGAACAATTCCATGAATCAATGTTCTGCTAAATAAATCTAAGTTAAAACATGAAACACCATTAATAAAATGAATGAACATAGAGGATTCGCAAAAGTTCATGAATGGAATTTGACCCTTGACATTCTCAAGAATCAGATTCATTGAAACTTCCCTTTCACGAGGTTCATCGAATGGATGGAGTGTTCTTGGAATGTCAATGAATACGTTCGTTGAAATTTCAAGTGACACATCTTTTGGAATTTCAAAAGATATGATGCTTGAATCCTCTTGTATGTCTCTCGGAATAACCTGCAAATTCAAAGAACGAATAGAAGAAAATAATTGATTAGCAGAAATCAAAACTTCCTTCTCCTCACATTCTTTTCTCTCATGCTCATGTTTGTTTTGAATTCTCTCTTCAATATCATATTCTTCTTGAATGCTCTCTTCACTCTCTTGTTTTGTTTGAAAGCTTCTTTCACTCTCGCACTCATTTTCATCATTTCTCTCAATCTTTTCAATGCCCTCAATTTCAATCACTTCAATGATTTTCTCACACAAAATCTCTTTTTCAACTCCAACGGTTGCATCTCCAAGTGTTTTTGTCACCTCAAAATGTTCTTCTTCAATGGTTTGCACGCTTAGGCTCCTTTTAACAACAAGAACATCTCCTTCCATGGCATGCTCGGATTCGTCTTCTTCAATGGCAGCATCTTCATTCTCAACCTCCTCTTGTTCTAATTCAACTGCTCTATCATCTCGAAGAAGCATGTTGTTGCGGTTCGGACATTGGCTTGCAATGTGAGCATGCCCCAAACAATTAAAACATTGTATATCACGGGAAGGATTTGGATTGACGGTAGTCTTACCCTTGCTGGTTTCGGCAATGGGCTTACTTCCGTTGGGTGGTCCTCCTCTTTCGTGGAATGGTAATGGGGAATTCTTCTTGTATGAACTTAGACCCCATTTTGATGTTTCACTCCCATAAGATCGTGTGGCACTCCGATTAGGACATTGGCTTGGTGGGTGTCCTTTTCCCAAGCAACGATAGCATCTAAAATCTGGATGTAAGTTGCTTTTAATTGAAGTAGTCTTCTCTTTTGACTTGTACTCTCTTGATTGAGATACTATGTCATTCCTTCTTGGACTTTGACTCGAGTTAGATATTGAACCCACATAGTGCTTTGGAGCATTCCTTTTTCTTGAAAGGGTTCTCAATTCTTCCCTAAATTGCCTTGAAAACTCACGAATCATTGCTTTCGTTTGCAAGTTTGGTGCGCCATCATTGTTTTGACCGTCACCTGCAATGGGAAAATTGTCTCTCGAGTGGCGGCGAGACATGATTAGTAATAAAAGAATAAAACCTCACAAAAAAAAACCTCACCAACACTCCAAGGAAAAGTCACTCCCACTCGTGTTTCTCTCGGGATGGCTTTTACCCTTAGTGTACTCTCGTGCCTTTTTCCACTCTTTCTCTCAATCAAGTCCTTTTAAGAACTTTCTCAAGGCTTGCAAATGGCTCATAGAATTCGGCTGAAAAGAACTTGGTTTGGATAGGAAGATATGGTAGAGAAAAGGGTGGCTACAAAGAAGAAATAGTGTAAATAGGTAAAGAAATAAATGAAGCGTCACAATATTAAAATGATGACTTTTTCCCTTCTTTTTTTTTGTAAAGATGAAAAGAGAAATAAGATATTCCCTCCCTCTTTAACACTTTTTCCTTTACTGATTTTTTTGATTTTTTTTTGATTTTTTTTTGGAATTTTTTTTTCCACTAACCCGGTTGAGAGAAAATGATACTCTTACTGAATCGGCTCGCTCTGATGCCAAATGATATGATCTCGGTTATGGATTTCGAGTCATATACGAAGTTGCCCGATCGTGATTCTAGTAAGAACTTAATTCCCGAAAGCTTGAACTCTGAAATTGCAAAATAAAGATGTAAGAAGGATAAATATGATAATAATGATAAATGAAGGGTGGAATAAGGGATTGTAGATGTTGTTTGATGGTTATGGAAGAGTGATGGATTTGGGGTAAAATGAATGAAAGGAAAATTGATGGTGAAGATGGTGAAGGTGGTGAAGGTGGCGTAGACTATATAGATATGTAAGGATGACGGATTGTGACCCGTTAGCTATAGAAAGCTAGGAACCAACAATATAAAAGTATGGAATCGAAGTGGTAGGAGTATGGAACGAGACCCACTAGCTATAAAGGAGCTAGGAACCAACGTTATAAACAAGTGGAATGGATGAAGACTACAAGCACAACTTGAAGCCGATAGAGTTCTCGCAAGAACTAAAATGAAAGCAACCTTTCAAAGGAGTTTTTATAAAATCAAAAATCTATCTTTACAATGAACCTAAGCTACCTATTTATAGTATTTTGGGCAGCATATGAAAAGGTTTACAAAAGATGAAAACAAATGCACTTGAATGCTTTGTCATGCACTTGAATGCATTGTAATGCTCTTGAATGCTTTGTCTTTCTTATCTCCAAGCTTTGGCTGAATATTCTAGATTAAATGGTGATGAATCTAGATATTTTTTAAGATGAATGTGGCCTCAATTTCGTCCAAAAGGAGGAGTGACTCTTGGGCTACCTTGCTTTGCTTGATTAGGAGATAAAATGACTTGAATGGAGGCCTTGAATAGTTGTAATGATCTTGTTGTCCACTTTGGAGTGTCTCTTCCCATTCTATACTGATTTATATCACTAAATTGTAGTATTAAGTGAAATAATTCAGCCTTCAATGCATGTCACCTTGCTAGAACGTGAACAACATCCAAAGGTGATGAATTCAGCCTTAAAAAGGTGAATTAATAAGATTTGAATGCATTGTTCTGGGTGGAATATGAACAGCCTTGAAAAGATGATAAGAATTCAGCCTTGAATTGGTTTGAATATGAGCATTAAGATAGCCTTCAATTGCATGTCTCATGGATGAAGATGAAAGGACTCTTCCTTGGCTCAAACTCATCCAAATCATCCTTGTACAAAATTCCCGTAATGAAAATTCCAGCCTGCATTGTCTTCAGTAAATCGATCATATCTCAAGCTCCCGATATCAGATTGAGGTGATTCAAAATGCGTTGGAAAGCTAAGAGATAGAGGAATAATTTCCAAGTGATCTCAAGACCCTAACATGTCTTTATCGCATCCAGAAGTTGAAAACATTCTGACTGAAATTCTTGCATTTATTGTGACTGTTCGTTTCCCTTCATGCACCTAGACACAAAACAAGCAAATGTTCATGCTAAATTGAAAAGATAATTAAATATGTCATGCAAAAAAAATTAAAGGAACTAGCTTTATTGAATGAACTAGCTTTATTGAATGAACTACATGTATTAATGAACTAAATGCTTTAAATGAAATGCATGCCTTTAATGGGCATCATGTTTATTAATGCAAATGGATGTTATGCCACTATGAATTGCTCATGCAAATTCATGCAAATAAATTATATCATATGATAAGACATAATGCATAAATGAGCAAATAGAGGATGAAGTAAGGTAAAACTCCCTTCGATTGAGCTTGATAGTTTGTCAAAGATGTGAGCACGTCATGAAGAAAATTGGTGCTGGTCAAGATCACATCAGTGAGGATGCTCTAAAATCAAAAACAACAACAATGCAGGGTCCAAGCATGCAAATCCTTAACCTCACATACAACATACATAGGTGTCAACAAGTCAACCTAGCTAGTCTTTCCAGAGTCATAATATGGCATCTCACATCATACTAAGCTCAACAATATAAACCAACATCACAACATCATAATTATAAGAACAAGTTCATTGGCCACTATTAGTTTACCCGGATGTGCGGAATTACTCTCAACAACAACATTACTTCGGTGGGATTACACTCATCACCGGACCTTGCATGGGCGGGATTCCACTCATCACCACATGCCCTACGTATGGGATTCCACTCATCATCACGTAGAATATAAATAAATTTTCGGTGGAATATTACATCACCGTACTCCTTGATGACTCAACGCCGTCAAGGCCACGCGCGTTTTGACTCAATTGTGTGCACACTAATCCTAATGATCGATCATTTACACCCGATAAGTTAATTAGTGCCAATTTCTTTAACCACGTCACACATCCACCAATTATATCACATATTCATCGCATACACATGGCAAGGTACACACATACAAATCAATCCATAATTCACAAGATCAAGTAGGCAATGTCATAATAAACATCAATAGCACTCAAGGAGTTAAACTACCAATTTAACTCCCACCTAGGAATGGCCTACCAAGCTCATTCCAACACATCCATTACAGACACTTGAACCAACTTTAAAACAAATTTAAAGTTTTACGCACCATCGTTCCTTAGCAACCCAAGCAAGCAAGCAAGCCTCCTAAGTGTCCGGATTCGATCCCGATGCTTCTCCGATGTCTCCTCTCATTTCTAGCCAATCAAAACACAACCATTACTCACAAATCAATGCTAAATTTCAGTCACAAACCCCACTCACAACACAAGCCAAACTTCACCAATTTCAAACCCATTCACTCACCAAACTTCCAATTTTCGTGCTCCCTTATTACCCAGTAGAAAACCACGATTTCAAGTACCCAAAAGACATCTAAAAGGTTCCAAAACACTCCCCTAATATTCCTAAACCATCAGCCCTTCAACCCAACCCTAAAACTCACCAAAAATTTAGTTTTAGACACCTCAAAAATGGCCCCAAAGCCCCACTTCGGGGTTTCACCCAAAATCAACCATTTCAAGATATTATATGTGTTTAGGTGAGATTAAACTAAAACCCAACTTAACAATCCAAAATCAAATGTAAAACCCATTAAAAATTCAAACTTTCTCTAAACTTGAAAACCACAAAAATGGGTAGTTTTGAAATCTAAGACTATATAAATGTAGAGGATGATGAGGAGAGTTAAGAAATAGGTTTACCTTTGAAAATGACCTTGAATCAATGGAGAGATTGAATGGAATAGTAACTTGGGGTTTTTGGGAGAGTTTGGGTGGGTTTAACGTTGGGAGAGGGGGATGGGGAAGATAACCTTTTTTTTGTTTCAAAAAGATGATCTACTTTTTGTTTGGCCTAATTACAAGTTTTCCACCCCTTTATTTTAAATTCCAATTAATCAAGACTAAGGTCAATTTAATTAAAATTGATTTTACCGACTCGAACCAACTAACACGACTAACTCGTAACCCCAAAACACGGGTGTTACAGTCTCCCATAGGGATTGGATAACTTATTCGAGTTGCAATTCCCGCACATAAAATAAATGCACAAGTAAATTTTAGTTTATAAAGAAAAGTAAATAAAACCTAAGTAATAGAAAAGATCAGGGTGATGGAATGGGTCAGGTTATGTTGCTTAGTAGTGTGAAACTGTGTTGAATATGTTAAGTTGCTTTGCACTGCCAGATTTTGCTCCCTCGACAGAGGATGGTAGATTAGCTGCTTCGACGCTTTCGCTGCCTCGACAGTGGAATAGATGGATGGCTCGGAGGTAAACTCGACAGTCTTTCAAGGCTCGGCAGAACGCTTCGATAATGATCCTGCTTATGTCTAAGTCAGAATGCTACTATTGCCCACTGCAGATGATACCTATCGACGTGAATCATACAATGAACAACAACCTTTATTTATTCCTTTTTAGCCGCCTTAAACCCTAACCTATGTCTAGGCTGGATTGATCACACCTGATTAGGATGAGGATAGTACTTATCCCTTTCGTGAGTTCGACTCTCTCGACACCGAACAAATAGATAGTTAACAACTAATCTTTCAAACTTAATTGAAAACTATGAAGAGCTAGTTTACAACATAACCCAAACCCAAGAGAAAATTTAGAACATTGTTGGCGGCAATAAAACCTAGACTATGCCCAAAAGAAAACCTAAGATGTATACAATTACAAAATATGTCGAATATATATAGGCATTAGCTAGGCCAAGTCCTCCTTGGAGTAGAAGTCTTCAAAGCAGCTTTTTCATTAAATGCAACCTTTAATTCTGGCTTCTTTGAGTTGAATGTGGACTCATTCTCGTTGCCTTGCACCGCAAGTCATCTTGATCTCCTCTTTCGGCGGCTCTGTTTGCTACTCCAAGCGTTAGAAAATTGAGTGGATGGCATCGTTGGAATCAGGATTTTCTGCTCTATAGATCGCACACTTCTCTCTGTGTTGAGCTGCTTCAGTACAACTCCTAGGCTTGCTGCCTCAGCATCAGCTCCTCAGCTCCTCTCTCCTTCTGCCAGCTTCTAGTACCTAAAACTAAAATTAAACTAAAACAATACATTTCCTCACCAAATTAAAGATATTCAACATAAACAGGGTAAAGCAAAGAATACAGTAAATATGCAATACATGAACCTAATTATGCCTAAAATGTACTTAGAAACAACAATAATATGAGATGGAATACGCACAAAATATAGAACTAATGAGCACTTTACAACAATCTCCCCCTTTTGATATAATAAAACAACTTGAAAAAATTATTTGTGATCCCCCTCATTGTAAAATAATTTTTGAATAAGAGACATAATTTTTAAAATTTGAACCTCCCCCTTATTCTCACTTGAAAAATCAAATTTTCAAATCATTTCTCCCCCTTTTGTTATGTCAAAAAGAATTCAAAAGACTTTAAGTTTAAAATAACATAGGAGGTTAAAATTTTTTGACACAAATAAGAATTTTGGTTTTAAAAATGGATCCCCCTTACTCAAAGCATCATCAAATGGTTAGTCCAACAATTATGATAAACTAGTTGAATTAAAATAAATAAAACAAATTAAAATAAACAAAATTCAACTAATTTTTACCACACTTGAACCAAAGGTAGGATGTGAAGCTTTCCTTCTTCAAGTGATCTTCTTTGTGTGTATGTAGCCCCCCATCAATGTTTTAATTTATTGACCGATCTCTATTACACCTAAAACAAGACAATCAAGTAATTTTTGGTATCCAAATTGCTTTGGATCCATAAGCATTAGTAGCACATAATTTAGTCCTTTTAGGAATCCATTTTTCAATTTCATTCTTTTTAGTTAAAGTGATTAGTCCTTTTGGGACCCAAACACTTCTAAAACATTTGCTATTTAAAAAATCTACGGGTATTAGATTGCCTTTGATAAAAGTTTGATTTTCCAAAATTGGTTTTCTTTTCAAGCTCTTTGGAAATCAAATCTTTTTCTTCTTGAACTTTTTGTAAATCAACACATTTTTTGCCAAACTCATTGAGTTTTGCTTCAAGTTCAATTTTGGTTTTAGAAATCAAATCATTTTGAATTTTCAAATTTGAAATCACTTTCTTATTTTTCAAAATGTGATTTTTAAACTATAAAACCAAATCATCATAGGCATCTTGCAATTCATTAAAAGAATAAGAAGTTGAAGTAGATGAATTAGAAGTTACCCTTGAATCTTCTTAGATGGCCATGAGACAAAGGTTGGCTTGTTCGTTATCGGTGGAGCCATTATTACTCCAAGTAGCCACATATGCCTTCTTCTTATGGCTTGAAGAGCTTGCCCTCTTCTTCTTTCTCGATTCATGCTTAGATTCTTCCATTTTGTTCTTCATGAATCGATTGAACTTTTGGAAGAGATAGGCCATCTCTTCATCTTCAGTTTCCTCCTCACTTGATTCTTCGTGTTGGCATGTGGAGGATGGAAGGGCAATGACATTGTGTTGAGTTGTGAGGAGCTTGATTCGTTCAACCAATGTGGCTCACCAAGTGGTGGAGAGGTGGATTTTTGGGTGGAAGGGTTGTGGAAGCTAAAAAGATATTTGACACAATGATTTATAGTGGTTCAACCTTCTAGCCAACGTCTACATCCACTACCTTAGCTCCCCACTAAGGATTTCCAATCAATCCACGATTGATTCGTCCCCTTTTCTAGGCTTAGGAGGAAACCCTTTACACCGATCAAGCTTTCTACCCAAAGCCTTGATCAAACCCTCTTTTACAAAGAGAAAAGATAAAGCAAACTTAAATCCCTCTAATAGGTATTTGTTTGCACAATTTAGCACTCACCCAAAACCTAAAACACTTGAGCAAATTTGACAATTTTGGCTCACTAGTGTTTGTCTATACAATAAATGACAATTTAAGCTCTAAGACAATTCTTGATTGACAATATGAGCATTAACCTATTCTTGATGCTTGGAGGTCCCTTTTATACTCCTTGATTAGTTTATGACCGTTGCTAGCCGTTGGGGTTGATTTGGAGTCGTTGAGGACTTTAATTCCCACCATAAATGCACTTCTGCAGCTCACCGTTTCGAAACAGTCGTGCCCGTTTCGAAACACCCTTTAAGTAGAAAGAGCCGTTTCAGTCTAATGAGGCACCCGTTTCAGAACACCCCTGGTCATTTCGGAACACGTATCGAAACGCCTAGACCCGTATCGAAACGCCCTGCATTTAAATGTTAGTTGGGAAATAGCCGTTGGGGTTTATGACCGTTGTGGTCGAAGCCACGTGGCTGTATCGAAACGACAGAGCCCGTTTCGAAACGCTGGGCAAAATCCTCATCCAGGGAAAGCCCGTTTCGATACTTGTATCGAAACGTTTTTGCTACTGGAATCCCCCGTATCGAAACACCTGGACAATTTTGTGTAGTTTGGCTTTTGAAAACATTTAAAACCCTTTGAAAAACATCCCTAAACATAGTTTCAAGTTGTTTGGACTTTGGAAATTGTGTTAAATATTTTTTAAATCAATCCAAAACATTTTTCAATTATTATATCAAAACATTAGTTCTACAATCTCTCCCTTTTTGATATAATAAAACTAACTTGAAAAATTGTTTGGGATTCTCCCCGTTTAACTTTAAAAATGTGAATAAGAGACTAAAGATATGAAATCAAATAAAGCTCCCCCTTATTCATTTGAAAATTCAATTTTTCAAACCATTTCTCCCCCTTTTTGTTATATCAAAAAGAATTTAAAATATTAAGCTCAAAATAACTATAGAAGAAAAATTTGACAAAAATAAGAATTTGGTTTTAAAAATGGCTCCCCCTTTCTCAAAGCATCAATAAAATGTTAGTCCAACATTTATGATCATCTAGTTGAATTAAATAACAAATAAAACAAATAAATGCAAAAACAACTAGATTTTTACCAACACTTGAACCCAAAGGGAGGATGTGAAGCCTTCCTTCTTCAAGTATTCTTTCTTGTGTGCATAGAGCTCCCCCTCAATGTTTGACTTGTTGAACATCTCCATCACACCTAGCAAAAGACAATCAAGTGATTTTTGGTATCCAAATTGCTTTGGATCCATAAACGTTAGTAGCACAAATTTTAGTCCACTTTGGAATCCATTTTTCAGTGTCATCCTTTTTTGTTCAAGTGGTTAGTCCTTTTAGGACCTAAACACTTCTAAAACATTTTCCTTTTACAAATCTAGGGGCACTAGATTGTCTTACATAGAAATTTGATTTTCCAAAATTGTTTTTCTTTTCAAGCTCTTTGGAGATCAAATCCTTTTCTTCTTGAACTTTTTGAAGCAAATTTTGTAAATCAAAATATTTTAATTCAAACTCCTTGAGTTTTGCTTCAAGTTCAAGTTTGGTTTTAGAAATCAAATCATTTTGAATTTTTAACTTTAAAATCACTTTATTGTTTTTCAAAATGTGATTTTTAAAGTCTAAAACCAAATCATCATAGGCATATTGTAATTCATCAAAAGAGTAAGAACATGAAGTAGAGGAATTAGAAGTTACCCTTGACACTTCTTCGATGGCCATAAGGCAAAGGTTGGCTTGTTCATCGCAGGTGGAGTCCTTATCACTCCAAGTAGCCACATGTGCCTTATTCTTATGGCTTGAAGTGCTTGCCCTCTCCTTTTTCTTGGATTCTCGTTCAAGCCCTCTCAAGGCTTTCTTCATGAACGAGGCACTTCTTGAAGAGATAGACTATCTCTTCTTCTTCATCCTTCTCTTCACTTGAGTAGACATGATGGCAAGTGGAGGATTTGAGAGCCATGGCACTTGCGATGATGCCTAGCCCTTTGATTTTCTTCTCTCCCATAGCTTTGATTTCTCCCCTCTTCTTCTCATCTTCTTTGTTCTTCTTCATGATTTGATGAGTAAGAAGTGACCCCATGAGTTCATCAAGCTTCAAAGTCTTCAAATTCTTTGCTTCGATGATGGCGGTCCTCTTTGAGTCCCAAGACTCGAGAAGTGAGTAGATGAGCTTTCGAACAAGCTTTTCTTCCGAGATGGCTTCTCCATAGCCTTTGATACCATTGGTGATGGTGGAGAACCTATCAAACATCTTCTCGATGTTCTCTTCCGGATCCATTTTGAAGTTCTCATACTCTAAGGTTAGGAGCCCAATCTTGGTCTCCTTGACTTCATCGGTCCCCTCGTATGCGACTTCAAGCTTGTCCCATACCTCATTGGCACTCTTAAAAGAAGACATCTTCTCATAGATGGTTGGGCCAAAAGCACAAAACAAGATGTGCAAGGCTTTGCAATTAAGCTCCATCTTCTTGCGATCCTCGGCACTCTGCTTTGCTTCGTTGAGGCACGAACGAACCATCTTCAACTATGTCCCATAGCTTGTAGTCTCTTGACTTTATGAAAAATATCATCTTGGTCTTCCAATGGGCATAGTGGGTACCGTCGAAGAAAGGCGGTTTGTCGATTGATTGTGCCATTGAGCCGGTTGAGTAGAATGTTGATCGAGCTTGCCGGATCTTCTCAATATGATGTGAATCCTCCTCAATTGAGCCAAGCTATGATACCAATTGTTGAGTTGTGAGGAGCTCGATTTGTTCAACCAATGTGGCTCACCAAGTGGTGGAGAGGTGAATTTTTGGGTGGAAGGGTTGTGGAAGCTAAAAAGATATTTGACACAATGATTTATAGTGGTTCAACCTTCTAACCAAGGTCTACATCCACTACCTTAGCCCCCCACTAAGGATTTCCAATCAATCCACTATTGGTTCGTCCCTTTTCTAGGCTTAGGAGGAAACTCTTTACACCGATCAAGCTTTCTACCCAAAGCCTTGATCAAACCCTCTTTTACATAGAGAAAAGATAAAGCAAACTTAAATCCCTCTAATAGGTATTTGTTTGCACAATTTAGCACTCACCCAAAACCTAAAACACTTGAGCAAATTTGACAATTTTGGCTCACTAGTGTTTGTCTATACAATAAATGACAATTTAAGCTCTAAGACAATTCTTGATCATTTGTTGATTGACAATATGAGCATTAACCTATTCTTGATGCTTGGTGGTCCCTTTTATACTCCTTGACGAGTTTATGGCCGTTGCTAACCGTTGGGGGTTGATTTGGAGTCGTTGAGGACTTTAATTCTCACCATAAATGCACTTCTGCAGCTCACCATTTCGAAATAGTCGTGCCCGTTTTGAAACACCCTTTAAGTAGAAAGAGACGTTTCAGTCTGATGAGGCACCCGTTTCGGAACGCCCCTGGCCGTTTCGGAACACGTATCGAAACGCCTAGACCTGTATCGAAACTCCCTGCATTTAAATGTTAGTTGGGAAATAACCGTTGGGGTTTATGACCGTTGTGGTCGAAGCCACGTGGGCATATCGAAACGGCAGAGCCCGTTTCGAAATGCTGGGCAAAATCCTCATCCATGGAAAGCTCGTTTCGATACTTGTATCGAAACGTTTTTGCCACTGGAATCCCCCGTATCGAAACACCCCGACAATTTTGTGTAGTTTGGCTTTTGAAAACATTTAAAACCCTTTGAAAAACATCCATAAACATAGTTTCAAGTTGTTTGGACTTTAGAAATTGTTTTAAATACTTTTTAAATCAGTCCAAAACATTTTTTAATTATTTTATCAAAACATTAGTTCTACACATTGACATCAATATCTTGCTTCTTGATCTTCTTCTCCTTCTCTCTCTTCAAGTGTTGAGACATCATCTCCTGGGCGAGCAAGGATCCAACGAGCTCGTCAACCTTAAGCTTCTTCAAGTTTTTTGCTTCTACAATTGTCGTCTTTTTGGACTCCTATGAATCAGGTAGTGAGTAGATCAACTTCCAGACGAGTTTGTCTTTCGGAATCTCCTCTCCAAGACCTTTGAGTTGGTTGACAATTGTGGAGAAACGGTCAAACATCCTTTTGATGTCTCCATCCGGGTCCATTTTGAAGTTCTCTTTCTCTAAGTTGAGAAGACCGATCTTAGTCTCATTTACTTCGTTTGTTTCCTCGTATGTGACCTCAAGCTTGCCTCATACCTCCTAGGAATCTTCACAAGAAGACATCTTCTCATTGATGTTGGAGATAAATGCACAAAAGAAAATGTGAAAAGCCTTGCAATTTAGCTCAATCTTCTTGCGATCATTCGCACTCCATTCCGCCTTGCTTCGTTGTGGCGCAAATGAATCATCCTCAACTATATCCCAAAGCATGTAATCTTTAGCCTTGATGAAGAACATCATTCTTGTCTTCCAACGGGCACAGTTGGTCCCATCAAAGAAAGGTGGGTTGTCGATGGATTGCGTCATTTCGTCGGTTGATTGTATTGTTGATCGAGCTAGTTGGGATGTAACACCCCTCGCCCGTATTAGGAGCGATGAGAGTTACCGGGACAAGAAACAAGATTAACCA
This sequence comes from Hibiscus tridactylites, assembly GCA_958450335.1. NCBI lineage: Eukaryota > Viridiplantae > Streptophyta > Magnoliopsida > Malvales > Malvaceae > Hibiscus > Hibiscus tridactylites. The sequence continues at coordinate 31,628,595 of OY288267.1, read as the reverse complement.
TTCGACAAGTTTATACAATCAACTTAGCTACATAGGCACAAATTAACCAATAAGGACAATCAACTTATCTTATACAATTTTAGGGCCAGTTTTAACCATTTCAATCAACTTAGCTATCAAGACACAAATTAACCATTCGACAAGTTTATACAATCAACTTCTATTCGATTATTTACCACCAACTTAGGACAATCATGTTTTACCTACATAGGCATTCGAACACTACAAAGTTAGCCAAGGTTCTAATCAATTTTTAAGACCTTAAATTATGCTATACCATTCATTTTATCAAGCTCAATCCCTTAGACAAATTAAATTAAGGGTTAACTATTGGAATAGTCACTTATGTTTACCCCCAGTATAAAGTTGGTCACCGATTTTGAAAAACGACCAATAAGGTCACTTACGTTTTCGAGGCGTAAACTTTTGGTCACCCAGCCGTTTGTTGCCGTTAAACACTGACGAATTGCTGACCTGGCAATGAAAAATAAGGGTAAATTACTACAATGGCCATTAAAGTTTATCTCATGTACATTTTGCTCCCTAATTTTAAAAAATAAACATTATAGTCATTAATAAAAATGTTTCTTTATATTTTCACCCTTAAATTTTTAAAAATTCATTTTTCAACCCTAAAACTTTACAATCAATTAGTACAATAATATTATAAATGCTTAGATGAAAAATAGGTGGCCAAAGTATACTCCTTTTAAACTTAGGTGCCCAAATTGCTCATATTTAATAACTAAACTTTCAAATTGCTCATATTTTTTCACTCTAAATTATTATTAGGATAAATATTCTATACACAGGCGGTGGAAACTGAAAGTTTCCACAAGCACCTTAGTTTTAGGGTATAAGGAGTTAGTTTAGGGTATATGGTTTAGGGGTTTAGGTGTGGGGTTAGAATTTAGGGACATATGTTTCAATTTAAGGTTTAAGGTTTATAGGTTAAAACCTAAATCCTCACCATATTACCTTAAAAACTAAACCCTAAATTATAACCCTAAACCTTAAATTGAAACAACTATCTCTAAATTCTAAACCCTTACACCTAAATCCCTAAACCATATACCCTAAACTAACTCATTATACCCTAAAACTAAGGCGCTTGTGGAAACTTTCAGTTTCCACCGCCAGTGTATAGGATATTAATCCTTATTATTATTATTATTATTATTATTATTATTATTATTATTATTATTATTATTATTATTATTATTATTATTATTATTATTATTATTATTATTATTATTATTATTATTATTATTATTATTATTATTTGTTATGAATATTTATCTATGTGGATGTCTATCATGATTAGAACTTTATCAAAGGAGTTTGATTTATTTATTATTAGGAATATTATCTCTATGAATTAGAGTTTAATGTATTATTTACTTCTTATGCCTATAAATAGATTATTCATTGAAGGCATTGTATACAAGTCTATATTTGAGAATAATACAAATCTCCCTCCTTCTCTCATCTCTTTGTTCTTCTTGTTCTTATTTTTGTTCTTCTTTATTTTATTCACAACACGTTATCAGCACGATCTCGCTCGCTCAATTACTGTGATTATTGTTGGTGGTTCTCGAAAAGAATTTCAATTTGATATTGGTGACTACATCTATCATATATTCAGCTTACCTTGGAAAGTATGGTATGTTTTACTTATTTATATACTAATATAATGATTGATTTATCATTCTCCAAAAGTTAGTATATTCATATCTATTATTTGGTTATTATTTTAATTTATTATTATTTTATTCATGCTTGAAGTAACTCTTGAATTAACGAAAATTAAAATTATCGTCGTACTTCATTAGATGGATTGATAAAGCAAACCAAATTAAAGCCCTCAAGGATTTCGGCTAAATGCTATTGGGTGCACAAGTTGGAACATTTTATTACACAGTATATTAGTTTTATTCAAAGTTTTTATTATTCCATTCTAATTTATAATTGATTCAATTCAAGGATTGTGTTGTTATGTGATTGTTATATATTTGTTTTATCATTATTATTATTATTATTATTATGGTAATTTATATGAATAAATTCGAGATATAAAACTTTATTATTTGTATCAATTACTTTGTATGTGAATCAAAGGCAAAAGGAATATGTTACTTTGATGTGTTTATATATTCATCAAAATGTCGCTTGATTTTAACTATGGTTGTTTATAATTTGATCACATCAATTATAGTTATGTTTATTCAACTTGATCTATGACTACTTTTATACTTTTTGATCTAGTCTCAAATAATTTTTTTTATTTTATTGATAAAAGTCGATGCTTTTAACCGTGTTTTGAGTTTTACATGTATTCAAATGAGTTGGAAAGAGACATGGTGTAAAAAAAATTATGAGAAGATGTCTTGGTTCATTTGCTACGTCATCATTGTCTTTGAGACGAAATTCAATATCGGTAAACTCTATTTTATTTTTATCTTTTAAAATATAATTTTAAAGTGCGATAAATCATGATGATTTTGGATTTACAAGAAGATTATTAGGGTTGAAAGCAATATTTCTTCTTTGTCGAAAAACTCGACCATAAATTTCTCTCAATTTCAAGTTACGAAAATTCGTCTTGATCCAAAAAGTTTTATGGGAGGCATTCCCTGAAGTGAATGCAAAGCATGCTGTTTATTCCATGCGATTATCAATGATGGGGCAATCCCTTAAGTGAATGCAAGCATGCTGTTTATTTCATGCGATTATCAATGATGGGGCATTCCCTGAAGTGAATGCAAGCATGATGTTTATTCCATGAGATTATTGGAACTGTTTCATTCCCTGAAGTGAATGCAATCATGGTAAATCATTATTCAATTAGAGACATAATTTTGATATAATCCAAGTATAATTGGCTGGACATCCCGTTCTGCGAGGCTACTGGTCTCAAAGGAGGTTTTTAAATGACCTTGTGGACAGGTTTAACAATGCCGCGTACGAGGATTAAATCTTTATTCTTTGTGATAAGGATATGTGAAAAAGGTTTCAAATGCCTACTGGCTCTACTCCATTCCCTGAAGTGAATGTGAGATTATATTATGGAAGGAATAAAAATCACATTAAAAGTTGTGGTCGTGGTCAAGGCTATAAATATACACATGAAAAATATAGTCGTTTTAAGAATACTTTTACCCGCTGGTAGCGAAGTTATAAGGATGACAAGAGTGATAAAGATCATTCTAAGGAAGTGAATTCCTTTTACCAATGTGATGTTATAAACCATTGGTTTCGTACTTGTCAAACGCCAAAGTATTATGGACTTTATCCATAATCATGAATGATAAATGAAATAAAATATAAACAAAATTTGTTTATGACGAAAATAATTATGGCGTTATTGATCCAACTCAATTGGATATTGTTAATTTTCTCTTAACCCTTGAAGGAAATAATTTACCATTTATTTTATTTCCCTTATAACCTCTAACATGAATAATTGGTTTTTCTTATGTTAATTCGTTTTATTTATTATTTATTTATGTTGGTTTGCTTTATGTTTATTTATTTCACATATTATTTATTTACGATTTATGTTAATTTATTATTTGAAGAATATGATTACTTCCGGAATAAAATATACAATGAATTGTGGCTATTTATGCTTAGAATTGTGGCTATTTATGCCTAGCAGATAATGCAAGTACTCATATTGTACTTAAGCATAAGAAATATTTTTCCCATTTAAATGCAAGGGGAAATATGAGTAGTATTTCTCAAAGTACTAAAATATCAATACTTCGGTAGAGCACCTAAAAGTTTATCTCTGATAGATAATCGACTTGATATGATGTGATATATTTTATATTTTTCATTCCTCGAAGTGAGTGATACAAAGTACATATTTTCATTACCTGAAGTAAATGAAACAAAGCACATTTTGAAAGGTGCACAATTATGCATTTCTCAATTAAAATGCAAGGGAATAATGTGAGTACTATATCCGGAAGTACTAATATCACAAAAGGCTCTGGTTGAGCAAATATGTTATTGTCAAATGGAACTTTATTCCATATTCACAGTGCGTTATACTCGTCAAAGTCATAAAGAGAGCAATATGAGTTCGCAAACTATCCCTTTAAGAATTATAGATAACATATGTTATCAATTGGCATTTGAAATAAGCCAATATGTTTATAAGTTTTGGTAGCCAAAAAGTCAGTTGAAAGCTCTAGAAGAGCTCTATATTGCTACCAAAAGATAATTTCAATTGAAAGCTCCGAAAGAGCTAAATATATTCCTATTTAAAGGAATAATTTTGATGGTCGTACTAGACATGTACGAGTAAGATTGAATTACATGTTATGGTAAACAAGAAGTTTACAAATTTAGAGATATATACACATATATATAGTTGGCATGATCGGTTAGACCATCCTGATCAACAATGGTGCAGAAATTATTGAGATTTACATGCACATGTATTAAAAGAACCTGTAGTTCTTGTGGTGCTTATTCTCAAAGGAATGGATTAAATTCCACTTATTAAAGAACGTGAAGTTCTTGTGTTGCTTAAAGCAATTGATTAAATTCCACTTACTAAAAGAACATGAAGTTCTCGTGTTGTTTGTTCTCAAAGAATATAGATGATCCCACTTACCAAAAGAATTAGAACTTAAAGTTCTTGTACTGAAGTTAAGACTGTATGTCTTGCATATCTGAACGAAATATGAGCCCATATATCCACAAATGTGGAAAGTTTTATATGATTTTAGTAGATGCATTTACATTGTTTTATCGACTTACAACCAGAAGTTTGTGAGATTGATTTTAAAAAAATTCAGATTATGCAGTTAGACTATTCTTCTTGAAAAGCTAGTGGGTTTATGTTTTAGGCTATATCAGTTGTTACAAAGCCTATTGATTATGAAAAATATAGTTTAGCAAAATTTCAATTGGATGCCTCCTATTTAATAGCTAAACTATAAGAACAAAAGAGTTATTATTTATATGGTGTTTCCATATAGCAACACTTATACGCATCAAGCCAACGAGTTATAATAAACTCCCCGTTATGATTGGTTTTTGGTCAGAAACCATACATTTCCCATTTTTTGATTTTTGAATGTGCGATATGAATTGCTCCACCACAACGCACAAAATGGGTAAATAAAAAGGGTTGAGAATATATATTGAGTACGAGTCTCCTTTTATGTTTAAATTCTTAAACATTAATTGGAGAATCATTTATGACATGATTTTTCTCAACATCAGGGGGAGATAATAATCAGCTGGATAGAGGAAAATGAATTATCATTATCTAGATCCTCGTATATGAACTAGAAGTTCATAAGATAATTCATGTTATTACATGTCAACTGCCAGACATATTTACTGACCCAATGAGAGTAATTAAGTCTCATACACCAGCTGAAATGCTCTAAGTTTAAATTACATGTTAGAGCGAGAGAATGTAAATCATGCATGAAGCATGATAGTTGAAATGGTTCCAATGATCAAAATTCTCGTAAATAGAAAGTAATATGAGATAGTCATATATTGGAGGCGGGTGCTCCTGAAGAGACCCAAGACATAACAAATAATAAAACTCTATAAGAGTTTCAGGTACATGAAATAAAGATTGAAATCTTGAAGAGATCTCGATGAGTTATGTCATTACAAGAATGGAACCAGAAAATTGGAAAGTTGTCGACAACGATTTTACAAACAATTTTACATAAAATACTTCTATAGAAGTAAAGAAAGAAATCGAAGATCTTGTATAAAATCTATCCAGAAGTATAGATATTAAATTGGCCGATGTTGAAAGACGCTTTGAACTTCTAAAATAGAAGTATTTGGACCAGCAGTCCAAACACCTAAAGGTGTAATGCAAGTGAGGCACAAATAAGTAGTCGTAAATACGACTTGAACTATGATTTATGAAAAGTTTAATTACTTCATAGTGGATGCAATTACTTTGGCAGTTATGAAAATTTTACATGCGTCTAATTATTTGTGGATCCATATTTATCCTTGAAGGATCTAAAATGTTATAAGCATTTGGAAATTTCTGAAGAAATTTATTTAGACATGTCTCATGAATATTTTGGCGCATTTGGTATAATCGCCTTAGTGAATACTAATTGAGAAAATACTATAAGAATGATCAGATTTCCTTATGTATTTTATAAAGGAGTTTGGATCAAGATCCATTATGATAATTTTAGAACTCCTAAAGAGCTTCAAATTGGAAACTCATGAAGTACTTTCAATACAAGTACTTGAATCTTGACATCAAGTTTATCTCGACCTGAAGATCGAACATTTTTATATATTTCTTTTGTCTATGAATAGACATAAGCTGAAAGAATCTTAAAGAAGATTCAATATGAATAGAGCATATCTATTGAGTATCCCAATAGTTGTAAGATTGTTGGATGTGATTAAAGATAATTATATTTTTTCTTGGTTTTGAAGCACTATATATTAGTTGGTCAAGAAATATCTATGATTATACAAAGATCATTACATTTAGATCTTCAAACATTCGTTGATGCCTCCTCAAATGTCGTAGAAATAATTGTTATGCACGAGGCAAGCCAAAAAAATGTGTTTGGCTAAGACCATTGACCCAACATATCCAAAAGATATGTGGATTTACTTTTACAAGATATGATAAAAGCTATCTTGTGTGAAGATAATGCAAGATGTTTATCTCAGTTTGAAAGTGGATACATCATGGAACATATTACTCTAAAGTTTCATCCCTCACGATCTTTAGAAAAATGATATTCAAGATTAAATTATGAAGATTCAAAGATCTTCTGTGATGCTTGCATGAGGGGGAGTAAATACGCGTTGCACTCTTTTTTCCTTAACCGAGGTTTTGTCCCAATGGGTTTTTCCTGGTAAGGTTTTTAATGAGGCAACATGTTATGCGTATCAAATATGTGTGTACTCTTTTTCCTTCACTAAAGAATTTTTTTCCCACTGGGTTTTTATCTTAGTAAGGTTTTAACGAGGCACATTATCTTCATAGACATCCAAGGGGGAGTGTTATGAATATTTATCTATGTGGATGTCTATCATGATTAGAACTTTATCAAAGGAGTTTGATTTATTTATTATTAGGAATATTATCTCTATGAATTAGAGTTTAATGTATTATGTACTTCTTATGCCTATAAATAGATTATTCATTGAAGGCATTGTATACAAGTCTATATTTGAGAATAATACAAATCTCCCTCCTTCTCTCATCTCTTTGTTCTTCTTGTTCTTATTCTTGTTCTTCTTTATTTTATTCACAACATTATTATTATTATTATTATTATTATTATTATAACATGTCATGTCATTTTTATTATTTTTAAATTAAAAATAATTTTAAAATAAAATTATTTATTATTATTATTAAATTTAAAGTATTTTAAAAATATTAGTTTTTAAAATAATTTAGGTGTCTAAAGTATTTTTTTGTAAATATTGGTGCCCAAAGTTTCTATAAGTACAATTTTAGGTGCAAGTTGTTAAATGGGTGTTAAAAAATTTGTCAACCAATCGGTGCTTGACACGTGTCATTAATTTTTTTTTTAAATTTTTAAAGGAAAATACTCAGAATTTTCAAATTATTATAAAATCTCGAAATTTTACAAGCTTCACAAAACAATCCTTAAATCCTTAAAAATTCCCATCGTCGACTACCGTCGCCAGTTGTCGTTGCTGACCGCATCCACTTGGTCACCAGGCCAAGGCGACAATTTTCCCTAACACAGCATCGTCGGAAACGCCCAATGGTGTGCAGCCGAACGTCAAACGCGAACGTCGATTTCGTGTTTGACGTTTGGCAGCACGCCATTGGGCATTTCTGACGAGGCTGTGTTGGAAAAAATGATCGCCTTGGTCTGGCGACCAAGTGGGTGCGGTCAGCGACGACAACTAGCGGCGAAAGCGGCGGCAATTGACGACAGAAGTTTGGGAATTTTTAGGGATTTAGAGACCGTTTTGTGAAGCTTGTCAAATTTTGAGATTTTATAATAATTTGAAAGTTCTAAGTGTTTTCCATTAAAAATTAGTAAAATTAATGTCACATGTCAAGTACCGATTGTTTGACAATTTTTCTAACACTCATTTAAAAGTTGGACACCTAAAATTGTAACTATGGTTAATTTGGGCACCTATTTTTACAAAAATACTTTAAACACCTAAATTATTTTAAGAAGTAATATTTTTAAAAAATATTTTAAATTTAATAATAAAAAAATGATTTTATTTTGTTTTAAAATTATTTTTAATTTAACAATAATAAAAAATGACATGTCATGTTACAATAATATTAAAAACAATCCAGAGTGAAAAAAATATGAGCAATTTGAAAGTTTAGTTATTAAATAGGAGCAATTTGAGCACCTAAATTTAAAAAGGGTATACTTTGGGCACCTATTTTTCATTTAAGCCTTTATAATATTATTATACTAATTAATTGTAAAGTTTTAGGGTTGAAAAATTAATTTTTAAAAATTCAAGGGTGAAATTATAAAAAAAACATTTTCATTAGTGACTATAATGTTTATTTTTTTAAATTGAGGAGCAAAATTGTACATGAGATAAACTTTAATGGCCATTGAAGTAATTTACCCTTATTTTTTCGTTGCTAGGTCAGCAATCCGTCAGTGTTTAACGGCAACAAACGGCTGAGTGACCAAAAGTTTACGTCCCGAAAACGTAAGTGACCTTACTGGTCGTTTTTCAAAATTGGTGACCAACTCTGTATTGGGAGAAACATAAATGACTATTCTAGTAGTTAACCCTTAAATTAATTATATGAACATCCTTAGGAGTCTAATATATTTGAATATAAGAGGTTCTAGATTATACATGATAGTTCAAGTTCAAGCAAGACTTCCTATTATTAATATAACGCATCAATGACTCAATTCACATATATGATCTAATTACAAGTCTAACATCATTTACTATTATAAAATCTAAGGCAAGCTTTCATTCAAGAAACCATTAATGCATTCATATCAAAAGGACCATTAGTCTTCCAAGTCATTACAAACATGTTTTGGATACATTTACATCAAAATGCCTTTAAGCATTACAAACCTTAGAATTAAGTTTCATATATACCTTTATATACAAACAATGATGCATGAACTAAGAAATCCAGACACCAGTCTAATGCCACCATCTAGGAGTCTTACAAAAGTATCAAGTCGTATATTATGCCTTGTTTGTGTCCTACTCTGAGTCCAATGATAGATAGCTATCGATCAATCTAAACCTGAAATTTTAGGAAGAAAGGAAAATGAGAGTGGTAAGTACGTCATGTACTTAGTGAGGTAGCACCTAAAACTAACAAGTTTTCAATCTTGATTGATTAGGGGCTTTTAGTTTATAAAAAACAAGTTCAACTCAGTTAGGCTTTAATTAAATTTAGGCAAGACCTAGCTAGTTCACAATATCATTCGAATGCAAGGTCAAATAGCCATATTTCATTCCAAAACATACAATTAATAAGCCAAGCAAGCATCCATGTGCAAGAACAAGCAAATCAGGCATATGGTACTCAATACCATTCGAATAAGGTCATCAAGTAACTTATTACTTATTTTCTTGTAACATGTGATTCAAAATATCAATTCTTTCACTTCATTTATGTAAACTCATTACTTCACAACTTATTTAACAAAAATCAGGTTACCCAGTCTTATTCATGTTACCATATCTTATTTCGAGTTGAAAGTTGTTTTGCCTTGGTAGATAGTAAAACTAGGTAATCAAGTCTCAAGCAGGTACACAAAGTACCAGAACAAGCGAGTATACGAAGTACTCGAAACAAGCATATACACCAAGCATATGAGCAAGAAGGTGTCTACCACACCACACAATAGGGTACACAAGTACCAAGTAATAGGATACCCGAGGTATCTAACATAATGTGCACATAATCACCAAGCAAGCAGACACACGAAGTACCATAATAAATTGAGCTCTAGACTCTAAGACATGTCGTTCTACCTAAGACTAACTAGCAACCAAGGGCTTATTACATCTTTTAATTCAAGCAATCACACCACAAGTGATTTAACAACAAGCATGACAAGGTCAAGTTCATTTTAATCTCTAAATCATATGAAACCTTAGGTCAATTTACATGATCACATGAATTTCCAGCATGCTTACAACCAAACATCAACAAGAATCAATCATCACAACAATACATATGGTTCACTCCCATCCATTCGAATAATAACATACAAGGTAGGTATCTAATTCAATGATCCATGCTTCAATTTCACTAGTTACCACATACCACAATTCATTTCAATCCATTTAGTCCATCCTTCCCTTATAGTTGTTTACTCAGTATAGGTTAGATTCATTCCATGACATGTTCATTAAACAACAATGTAGACATGCATGGGTGGTTAGGACCTAAGTCCCAACCCTAAAGAAAAGCTACACTCACAATATTCCAAGCTAGTCTTGTATTGTTATTGTCTTGTCTATCCCTTGATGATCCACCCTTAATTCCTTTAACAACATCTTCTAATCCATGCTCTAGCAAGTCACACACAACATGGAAAATCATTAGAATCGATACATTAATAATTCAAGCTCATTTGAACTACATTATCTAAAACAGTTTCTGCCCTGGCAGTTTGTACATCTTGTACTAATCTGCTCATAACTTTTAATCTACACATTGGATTTTCAATTGGTTTATACCACTGGAAATATAATTCAATTATCTTTCCAACCATATATGACTCATATTTTTATCCTTTCTAGATCAATACAGTTTATTAATTAAAGTCGGGTCAATTTTATAATTTTGAAACCGCCAGATTGTATCTAGGTCCACTTTAGTGAGATGTTTAACCTAGGTCCCTTACTAGTTCATTTGAGTCCTTTTTACCATAGTTTTCCCTTGTTTTCCCCTGTATTTTCATATCAAGATTAGCCCTTAATAAATCCAGTTAATTTCTCAACTTAACATATTTTCCAGATTAGTCTAGATTTCATTAATGTGTCAATGAACACATCTTGACTACCTATTCAGTCACAATTCATGCAATTCAGTTTATCAAGTATTCATTCCAATCCCTCCCCTGTATTTAACTCAATTATCCAGCTTTTAATCTAATTCAATTCAATCCTAAATTTACCAATTCATTCGAAACAATCCATTTTAGTGATTTTAGCTATTTAGGTGACCAATTTTCATATTAGCACAATTATTTCAATTCTACTATCAAACTAACTTAGCCAATGTTTCAATTATCAATTTTACATGATTTCTATTAGGTGATTTCACATTAATCATCATTTCTAATTCGATTTACACATTAATTCATTCAATTAACTCCAATTTCAATTCGGCTAATCCACCAACTATACCAATTCAACATTTGACAATTCTAACATAGCACCTATCATGATTCAACCATTTAACAAGTATGATTAACTAGATTTAACTACAAGCATCTAATAGTTAAATTCAACCATAACATCATCTTATTCGAATGAAACAAGGATACTAGCATGCTCACTTTGCTTCCTAGCTCAATTTCCATGCAAAATAAGCTATATGCAAGCTTGATTCTTCCTTAACAATGGTGGATTATTCAAGCTTCTCTCTCACTCTAACATTCTCTCGTATTCGACTAGATGAAGAAAGAAAGGAAGATGACAATGTTGATATCCACCTATTAGTGGATTTAGGAGTTTACTAGGTTACCCTTAAGTAGTTATCAACCATTTAATTAATCAAGAGCAACTAAGGGAATTAAGAAAATTAGCATGCAAATCTTAACTTTCCTAATCCATTCGGTTTAATCCTCTTAATTGGATCACCAACTTCTTTCATTCTTTCAATTTATTCTTTAATTAACCCAATTAGCTTAGGTACAATTTCAATTGGCTATCAATTTACGTAATTTGGATTCAATACTTACTAGACTAAGATTTAGGGTATTACAACTCTCCCTCCCTTAAAAGAAGAATTCGCCCTCGCATTCTTACCTGAATCAAATAGGTGAGGATATTGTTTTGTCATTGTATCCTCAGGATCCCAAGTTGCTACTTCTATCTTGTGATTTCTCCATAATACCTTCACTAGGGAGATGTTCTTGTTTCAAAATCTCTTGACTTCTTTATCGAGGATTTGAATTGGCTCTCCCTCGTAGGACAAATCAGGTTTCAATTCAACTTCTTCGGTTCAAGGATATGAGATGGATTCGATCTATACTTCCAAAGCATTGAGATATAAAAGACATTGTGAATCTTATCGAACTCAATAGGAAGTGCTAATCGATAAGCCACATGAAAAATTCTTTCAACAACTTCGAAAGGTCTGATAAATCGGGGACTGGGCTTCCCTTTTCTTCCAAACCTGAAGACTTTCTTCCAAGTTAAGACTTTAAGGAATACTTTGTCTCCTAAGTTGTGCTTAGGGGTGCTAACGAGCCGAGCCAAGCCCAAGCCTAACCAAGCTCTGCTCGGCTCGAAAACAATATTATTAGCCGAGCTCAAAATTTAGGCTCGAGCTTGGCTCGGCAATAATATTATTAAACTCGGCTCGAGCTTGAAGCTCTTCAAGCTCGGCTCGACTAAAAAACCATGCTAAACTCAAGGATTATTAAAATAATCCGAACTTTGAAAGCTCAAATTTAAAGCCATTTCAACTAAAAATCCATGGGCACAAAAAACCCATGTATATTTGATCTCAAACCAAAAGGCCAAGAGTGAATTAGTTTATTGTTTAAAGTTTAAGCACATATTTATAGGATACGCGCTCTACTTGCTTTATGTATGTTAAAGATGTGGGATATTGAGTGTGTATTGTAAGTGTAAGCTTTTTTCTTCCCCTTCAAGCTTTATAGGGATAGGTAAATACTCATTTCAACCATGTTACTTTTTAGTCCTTTATTTTTTTTTAATTTAGAGTGTAAAGTTTACTTTAATTTAATTCAGTCATTAAATTTTAGTAATATTCTAATATAAGTGTTAGAAAATAATCTAAAAATTATTAGAAGTGAATTTAAATAATTACAACTATAATTGTTGTTTAATACAACTATAATTTAGAAGTGATTTTTTTCTTAATTGTTGTATCTTTTGCTAAGTAGATTACTTTTAGTGCATATATATATATATATATATATATATATATAATTATTATGAGCATGTTCACGAGCTTTTCGAGCCGAGCATTGGTCGACTCGGCTCAGCTTGTTAAGGTCTCGAGCCCGAGTCGAGCTCACTCGAACTGAGCTTTGACCGAGCCGAGCCCGAGTAGCTCGCGAGCCGGTCAGGCTCATTATCACCCCTAGTTGTGCTGGATATCCCTTCGTTTCAAGTCAGCATAAGCCTTTTGCCTATCAAAGGTTTGCCTCAATCTATCGAGGATGATTTGGACTTTTTCTTCGGATTCCTGAAGCAATTGAGGTCCAAGAATTTTGTTTTCACCTAATTTAGACCAGCATAAAGGAGCTCTACATTTCCTTCCATACAAAGCTTCAAATGGGGCCATTTGGATCGAAGCTTGGTATGTATTTTTCCCAATTCTTCCTGAAGTCGATAATACAGGCTCTAAGCATGTCTTCGAGCACTTGTATCACTCGTTCAGATTGACCATCACTTTGAGGATGAAAAGCTGTACTTAGGTTCAATTTTGTTTTGAGTGCTCGTTGCAAAGATCTCCAGAATCGAGCTGTGAATCTAGGATCTCGATCAGAGATGATAGAAGTAGGGACTCCGTGCAAACGAACCACTTCACAAATGTACAGTTTGACTTGAGTGTCCAAGCTATGGTTCATTCGAATAGGGATGAAATGAGTCGGTTTAGTGAATTGATCTACAATCACCCACACAACATCGCACTTTCTTGGCGTGCAAGGAAGACTACTCGCGAAGTCTATAGTGATTCGATCCTATTTACACTAAAGGAATTCAATAGGCTGGATTAATCCGGTGGGAGTTTGATATTTGGCTTTAATTTTTTGAAAATTCAAGCATCGAGATACAAAGTCTATGATGGCTGACTTCATACTAGGCCACCAATACAAGGATTTGAGGTCTTTGTACATCTAGACATATCCAAGATGTATCGAGAATGGACTTTGATGAGCTTCTTGTAGAATTTCATTCTTTAGATGATTGTTGTTTGGAACACACACTCCATCCTTGAAATAGAGCATGCCATTCGAATGAATGGAAAAGTTTTTATTAGCTTTCGAGTCAAGCTTCGTGATGATAGCTTGGAGTTCAAGGTCGGTTTGCTGCAAGTCTTTGATTCTCGAGATTATGCTAGATTGAACTTGTAGTTCAGACATAAATCCAAAGTTTTGATATACTCGTATATGAGCATTTATAGCATTTGAAGCTACAAAATTGGATAAGGCTATTAGGTAAAACTCGAATGGTTACTTGCAAAAGAAGCAAGTGTTCGAATAGTTTCTTGCCAAACAAGAAAAAATGAATTTCAATTCAAAATTTCAAGGATTTAGATTTAAAAAGATTATGGTCTTCGACTAAGGGCATCAACAACAACATTTGCTTTCCCCGGATGGTAGTCGATAATCCAATCGTAATCCTTAAGCAATTCTAGCCATCTTCTTTGCCTTAGATTCAAATCTTTTTTGAGTTAAGAGGTATTTGAGACTCTTGTGATCGGTAAATAGATAGCACTTTTTACCGTACAAGTAATGCCTCCAAATTTTGAGAGCGAACATGATCACGACAAGTTCTAGATTGTGTGTTGAATAATTGAGTTCGTATGGCTTCAATTGGCATGGGGCATAAGCAATTACATTATCTCCTTGCATCAAGACGCATCCAAGACTCGAATGAGATGCATCGCTATAAATCATGAATTCCTTTCCCGACTCTGGTTGGATAAGTACCGGGGCATGAGTTAGGGCTTGCTTAAGTTGGTCGAAACTTCGTTGCTGCTTCTCCGACCATTCGAAAGGCTCTTCTTTTCAAAAAATCTTAGTTAGAGGCAATGCAATAGTGGAAAATCCCTTAACAAATCTTCGGTAATACCCAACTAAACCGAGAAAGCTTCGAACTTCACTTACATTCCTTGGAAGTCTCCAATCGAAAATGGATTGTATTTTCTTTGGATCTACTTTGATTCCTTGTGCCGAGATGACATGACCAAGGAACGAAAGCCAGAATTCGCACTTGGAGAACTTGGCGAACAACTGACATTCTCGGAGAGTTTGTAAGACAATTCGAAGGCGCTCATCATGTTCTTCCTTGTTACGAGAGTAGACCAAGACGTCATCAATAAAGAAGACCACAAATTTGTCAAGATAGGGCTTGAATACTTGGTTCATGAGATCCATGAAAGCAACCAGAGCATTCGTTAACCCGAATGGCATTACAAGGAATTCATAGTGGTCATATCAGTACAAACGGCTGTCTTGGGCACGTCTTCTTCTTTAACTCTCATTTGATAGTAACCTGATCGAAGGTCGATCTTTGAAAATATTGAAGCATCCCTAAGTTCATCGAAGAGATCTTCTATTCTTGGGAGCGAATATCGGTTATTGATTGTATGCTTGTTCAATTGATGATAGTCAATGCAAAGCCGCATCGTACCATCCTTTTTCTTCACGAACAAGACAGGTGCACCCTAGGGAGATGTGCTAGGCAAAATAAAGCCCTTGTCTTGAAGTTCTTGAGTTGTTTTTGAAGTTATTTAAATTCAAGTTATGTCGTTCGATATGGAGTGGTGGACACCGAATTAGTTCTAGACTGGACTTCAATCTCGAATTCCTCTTCTCTAGTTGGAGGGAGACCAGGGAGTTCCTTAGGAAAAACATCAACGAATTCAGAAACAATTGGCATCTCAGGTAAACCGAAATCAATTCGATCTTGTAAGACCATAAAAGCAAAACTAGAGGTAGGCTTTTTATCGATTAGTAGTATGAATTCTTTCCCTAAACCCCTGAGATACAGTCTCTTATTTTGACAATCTACCCAGGCTTCGTGTTTGCTTAACTAGTCTAAACCCAATACTAAATCAAATTCACAGAATGGAAAAATGTGGAGATCAACAAGAAAAGGCATGTTTCGAATAGTCAAGAGGCAATCTCTACAAATCAAGTTGATGATTGAAATCCCCCTAAAGGATTAGAGACTACAAGGATTGTTCTAACAAGTTCAGGCTTTAGATTCAATTTTTCTATCAGATTTGAACAAATAAATGAATGAGTGGATCCCGAGTCTATCAAAGCATAAACATGTATTGAGTTAGCTCGACGGTACCTTTGATAACATCGGGAGATTCTTCGTCCTCCCTTCCCTGGATATGATAGATATGAGCAGGGGCTCAAGATTCCAAGTGAGTGCGGGTAGGGGCATTCGAATGGTTCCCCTTGCCTCTCCCTAGATTTCCAGACTGAGCTTTCCTAGAGCTTTTATTTCAGTTGGATGGTGCAGGGCTCAGATTTGTAGAATTTCGAGCTGGAACTTTATCGACATTTCGAGGAAAATCCTTGATGCAGTGATCACCCCCACCACACGCATAACAAAAGTTCGATTGAGCTCGACATTGGTCACGATGAGGCTTTTGGCAGAACTTGCAAATAGAGATTTTTATAGAATTTCCCGTACTATCAACAGAGATAACTGGGACTGCGAGCTTGTTCATTGATTGAGGTCCCGGTGTATAATTGCTCTTTAGAGAAAAAGTGAAATTCGAAGAGTTATCTTTCTGATATTTGACCTTATTAGATGGCCAATGAGGCTTGTCATCCCGTTTCTGCTTCTTATCGGTTTGGTTGCCACCCTTTCTTCTTTCCGTGGCTTTCATTTTCGCCTCGGTTGCGATGGCTCGGTTGAGAAGGTTCTGGAAATCAGTGATTCACAGGGCTGTAAAGATTGAACTTAATTCATCGTTCAGGCCGTCGGTGAACATCTGAAACTTGTTAGCCTCGGTTTTGATGTATTCCGAGCCGTATTTGCAATACTTGCAAAATTCAGTAACGTACTATTCAATGGGCTTGTTGGTTTGCTTGAGATACAAGAAACGTCTTCGGCGATCGCCATATATTGTTCACTGATGTATTTCTTCTTCAGTTCTTCTACAAAGAATTTCCACGTCACAGATTTAGTAGGAGCAGTCAGGGTACTGGTTTCCCACCATCTCATCGCTTCATCCGCTAACAGAGCTACAACACATTCAAGTTTATTCTCGTCCGAGCATTGTAATTGTTTGGTCACAACTTTGATAGTGTTCTCGAGCCAATACTCGGCATCCTCGGGTTTCTCATCATTTGCACCAGTAAAGGTATAGGCTCGGTGTTGGGAAAGTTTATCAATCGAAGCTCTATTAGATGTGGTAGCAGGAGGGGCAATATAACACCCGGGTTTAGGGGTCGGGTGAAAATAATATTAAAATATTATTTTGGGTTCGGTTTTACAATTTAGATAATAAAAATATTTTCGTGGGCCTCGGGATTTCAAAATATTTACAACTATGTTGGGCCTATCTCTTGGGTCCAAAATCCATGGACTTTAAGAGATATGAGTTTTGGACTTTCATTAAGGGCATTGTGGTAAACATTGTTTTTGGGTGAATTTAAAATAAAGTAAAAGATGAACATGTGCTCATCTTCATCCTCCCTCCCCCATTTTCCATTTCTAACGTGAAAATGGAGCTTATTTTCACTTCACTCTCCCACCTCCTTTCTCCCTCATCCTTTGAGCTTTTTGAAAGGTAAATATAGTTTTGACTTGGCCTTGCTATCCTCTACATTTTAGTATTTTTAGATTTCACTAAAACCATGTATTTTACATTTGGGTTTTTCAAAGTTTTAAGCTAAAGGTTAAGGCTTTATGGGTTTTTACTAAAGCTTTTGATTTGTTATTGTTAGAAATGTTATCTATGAATCAAATGATCCAATATATATAATTTTTAGAGTATTTTAGAAGAATTCCCGAAATTGGGTAAAAATGGGTTTTTTGAAGGGTTTTAGGTGATTTTTGGGGGTTGTTTTAGGTGGGAATTGATAGCCCAATGGTAGTGCTATGGTTAGGGGTTGATTTGGGATCATTTGTGGGTGCAATGGGTGTTGGAAACATGGATTTTGGAAGGGGTATGTGGGCTGTCCGAAATTGCAAAGTATGGGGTTTGGTCACGACTTGCAACGTTGTAAATTGTGATTGAATTGTATTCCGGGTTGGTCTTATGATGTTGGGCTGATTTGAAATTGTTTGAATTGTGTTTGAGGTTGTTTGGAAGCGGGAATTTGTGTTGGAGAAGCCTCGGGAAGAAATCCGGAAATTTGAGAGAGGTTGCTTGCTTGGCTTGGAGCTTGGAAGCTTAGGTGAGTGGTTAAATACTTTTAAATGGTTTTCAAATGTTGGTTCAAGCATGTGAACTAGGTTGGGATTGGTAGACCCACCTAGAGTTGGGATTAGGGTGGTGGCCTAATCCCAAACTTTAGTTAGAGACCTTGGTTGATCTTTAAAGTGTTGAATTATGCCTCATATTTAATCATGCTCATGGTGGCTATGCTTATGTTGTTATACATGTATGTGGAGGCATGGCTTAATGCATTGTTACGTGCATGTTGATGATAAATGTGATAGGGATATACATGTGTATGAAATATGATGTGATAATTGTGTTGTTGAGATACATGTAGTGTTGACATGTGTAATGATATTATGAGGTGTTTGTATGATCCGGGGATCATGGTGAGTACATGCTAGGCATGGAAATGTGGTTGTGCATGACGGTAAGTCATGGTAAGCTCGTGCTAAGCACGGAAGTGTTATGAATTGATATTATGAATGATTAATGAAATGCGTAGTATTGGCACTAGCATGCTTGGGTACAAATGATCGATCATTAGGATGTTAGTGTGTACACATGAGTCAAAAGTCGCGCGTGGCCTTGGTGGCGTTGAGTCACCAAGGAGGAGTACGGGTTCGCCCGGAAATTGTATTTATATTAGTCGGTGATGAGTGGAATCCCATCGACGGGGCGTGAGGATGAGTGGAATCCCCTCCGCATGGAATGAGGCGTGAGGATGAGTGGAATCCCCTCCGCGTGAACGGTGATGAGTGGAATCCCACCGTCAGGTAATGGTTGAGTTGTTGGATGTGAGTTCCAACGGTTATCCGCGTATTCGAGTCATAGCTAGGTGCCAATACAGATTGTAGTTTATGTTACCAATATGTGGTTAATTGTGAACCAATGTGATTTGGGATGTGTTGCTAACATGGTTTAATATATGTGATTTCATGTGTTGTGGATTTAAACATGTTGAGCATGACATGATATTGAATATATGTTCATGCATCATCTATAATTATGGCTCGTGTGGATCGGAGGTAAGATCATGCATTTTATCTGGGTTGTGGTTCGTGCTTGGACCCTGCATTGTCGAAGGTTTGATTTATGAGCTTACCCTCACTAAGCTTTTATGCTTACGCTCTCTATTGTTCGATAATGCAGATCAATGGTTTGTGGGTGGCAAGGGCAAGGAAAGGCCTCCAAGTGTTGCTTACGGTTAGCTCAAGTATGATGTTTAAACTTGAAGATTGTAATAGTAAAGCAATGGGATAGGTGTTATTGATTTGAGTTAATGTTGGATGTTTAAGAGCATGTTTAAACTCCTTAATTGTGTTGTTTTTGATTGGCTTGTCGATGCCATGTTTGGATTGTAAATCATGTCTAAATTGCTTATCATGTGTGTTGGTCATATGCCTTGTGAGAATGCCTAAGTTGCTCTTTTGAATGCTAGTCTTATGCTTTAGGAGTTTTTACATGTGTTTGAATGTTGTTTGAATGAATGCATGTTGTGGATTGTTGCCTTAGTATTAGACATGTCTATTTAATGTTGAAGCATGCTAAAATAGTTGTTATACCTTAAGATGTCTTGTCTTGAAGTTGCTTGGTGGCTTGTTGGTGTTTTGGGGCATCCTTGTGCCTCAAAACAGCCCAGAAAAGTCTGCAGACATGGGGTGTTTCGGAACGGGTCCCCGTGTTCCGAAACGGCCCCTGTGTAAATGGCCTTCCGTTTCGAAACGGATGAGGGCCGTTCCGGAACGTTTTCGCTACTGGAATTTTGAGAAATTGGCGAGATGAAACCATTCCGAAACGGGCCTTTGAAGTTCCGAAACGGTCAAATCTCGTTGACCACGAGATATTGACCGTCAAGGTCGTTCCGATACGGGTCACCCCTGTTTCGGAACGGTCCCCTTGTGGTTGACCCAGGCCCGTTGACCAGGTCAGGGCGTTTCGGAACACCCTATAGGTGTTTCGAAACGGCCTGCTGAAAATGAAGAAAAATGGACTTTTTGTGTTTGTTTGGTCGGTAAATGTTTCGTTGATTGTATCTTCCGCTGTTGCGCCTCACATAGGGATTAAATAAGCATCTAGACAAGATTAAAGTTAAAAAAAATTGTTGGGTCGTTAACCGAGGGGAAGCCTTAACGGGTTTCGCTTCGGTTTTCCCCGTGTGGCCCACTCGGAACGGTCATCCGACCAGGCCGGGACGAGGGGGTTACACTTGTTGGTATCAGAGCCTAAGGTTACCGAGACCTTGGGCAGGTAAGTGAGGTAAGTTTAAGTTTTGAATTGATATGCACGGTGTTTGCTTGCTTTGGAAGTATGATTGCTTGTATGACAAGTATGTTGATTGTTGGTTTAAAAGCATGTGGCTCGTTACCCGTGTATGCCGTGATGTGTGATTGTTTGATTGAGAATGCATGTTGTTTGATCATACGCATTTGTTTGCTTGTTTAGCAAGTATGCTTGTTATATGCTTGGTTGAGCATGTATGTGTGTTGACTTGTTTGAAATATGTTGAGTAGAGTCCCATTGCTTCTATTACATCGGAAAAAGGATTTTAAGTGAGGGAAATCATACTTGAGCCACTTGGACCTTTCCTTTGCTAACCCAACTTGTATGTTAAATTGTTGATTGATTTATTGCTTTTAGTAAGCTTAGGGCCAATGTATGGGCCGTGAGTCGGTAAGTGGAAGTTGTGGTTTTGAAAATGTGGATGATGTGGAAGAAGTTCTTTGCTAGTTAGGGGAGTATGGTTGTACCGGAGTTGAGGTACAATTTGTTTGCTCGAGTCCGCGTGCTTGTGAGTTGATCCTTGTTGGTGAAGGGACGACTTGACTGATTCTGGTATTAGTTGGTGAAAAGAAGTGAAGACCTATGAGTGGGAGTCAGGTGGTATCTATGTTATAGTGGATAAGTCCTTGGTACAGTTTTGAGTTTGTCTCTTCTGATTGGTTCTGAGTTCGTACTTTCGTATGTTGTTAACAAGCATGCAAGTTTGAATGTGCTCGATGAGGTAGGTAAGAGTACCTTAATTCTTTTGGCGAGATCTAGGTAGGGGTCTCGTGTGAGTAATCTGAATTTCAGAAGTGTTAGTGGTGACCGTTGGGGTTCAGCCTATGATTTCGATGCAGGACAGCCGATCAGTATCCGTGAAGGGGAACCGATTTGTGTGTTTGGGGCCAGTGTGCGTCTGGGTGGTTTTCCAGTATGGTTGTCTGTGTGTGCCCAGAACTGCGTTTTTGAAGTTTTGAAATGCTCTACGAATAGTCTAGAAGAGTCGGATTTTGTTGAAGAATCAGTCTGAAAACAAGAGGACCGAAGACTATTAGTGTGTACATGTGAAGCTGCAATTTCTGCGAATACCTCCTTTGCCTGAGCATGTAAGAAATTAGATAAGTTTGTTGAGACCTTAGATGTAGGGACACATGAGACTAGCCTCTTTGGGAGACAGTAGTGATCAGAAAGATGTACAGAAGATGTTGTTGGTGGTTTAGAGTTACTAGTTTCTCGTAGGTGTGAAGCGATCGCCTTCCTACGGTTTTGATGTACCTTTTGTCAAGGTTTGGCTTGAAGAGCACAGAATTAGTGTATACGTTGAGACAAAGGGAGAGTTGCTTTGAAGACACAGATTTTTGTGAGACTGTAGTGGTAGGTGAGGATGTGAGCTTCTTATTGAATGTTGATCCAGTTTTAGAGATCAAAGGTCGATTGAGTTTAGTTGACAGGCTTGCTGAGCAATTGTGATGGATTTGATTTTTTTTGAACGAAGATTAGACCGCAGAATGTTAAAATAGTTTGTCATTCTTCCTAGAAGTGTTTAGAAGAAACGCCCAGGTTGTCTCCTAACAGCGAAGAAGAGTTTATTATTGATGTCGTCTCTGAGTTGCTCATGTTTTAGTTTGCTCTGTGTCTTATGGCTTCCGACAGAATTGAGAATGTTGAAGAATTAGCTTCGAGACTTGTTAGACCTTAGATTCATTAGGCCTAGTGCATCATCTCATAGTTCTACAGTGTAATTTGTGAAGAAGAAAGAGTGACAATACGAGAATGTGTTCAGTTTACATACCGTCGAAACAAGTGTCAGTGATTTGTTGATCAGTTAGTGTGTGCTTCAGTCTATTTGAAGATTAATTTGAGATCCGTTTACTACCAGTTGAAAGTGAGAAAAATTGAAGTACCGAAGACAACTTTTGAGGCAAGATGTGACCGTTTTGAGTTCCGAGTTATGCGGTTTTGTTGGACTAGTGTGTTGGTTACTTTTATAGAGATGTTGAACAGAATATTTTCCTAAGCTTCCTGATCAGTTTGTAGTAGTCCTCATAGATGATACGTGAGTATATTCAAGTATCGAAGAAGACCATGACAAACTTTAGAGTTAGTATTGTAGATTCTATTAGAGAATCAGTTGTATGCCAAGTTGAGCCAACGTGAACTCCGATTTAATGAAGATGTTTTCCTAGGACATGTAGATCAGCTGAGTGTGCTAGAGTAAATCCTTAGTAGGCAAAAGAAGATACGAGTTGGAAGAAATTGAAGACAGTGACAGATATCTATAGTTCTTAGGTCTAGCCTTGTTACTCTCAGAGAATTGTAAATAGTCTTTTGAAGATAGTTACTCCATAAATAGATTGCTACAGAAGAATGTTCAGTTGTGTGGTTAGATGCGAGACAATGAGCCCTTGGGGAACTGAAAGAAACCTTGAAGAGAACTTCGACCTTGATTCAGCCTATATCAGAGGAAGAATTTGTGAACCATAGTGATGTGTTACATGTAGAGTTAGGTTGTGTACTTATGTAAGACAGAAGATTGTGACTTGTTCATCAAGATAGTTGGAAGACTGTGAGAAGAGTTATTCGATATGAGACATAGAGTTACTTATAGTTGTATTTGCTTCGAAGACTTAGAGACAAAGCTTGTATAGTAAGAAATGCGCGGTGTATATGTACGTATCATTAGAGCTTGAAATATTTGAAGACTTGGGAATGGTTGGAACTTGAACAACATGAGTAGTTAGAATTTCTTGAAGATTGTGATATCAAGAGTGAGTACCATCCGAAGATAGCCTCCGTAGTGACCGATGATCCGAGTTGTAATTGTTGTTAGATTAGTAGTTGAGTTACGAGTTGCAATTGCCGAATTCCGTATATCAAATGATAGTAGTTTTGTGGCCGAGTTTCGGGTTGAGACTACTTTGAGTCAGAATGTTTGATGAGAAATAGTTGCAAGACAGATTCTTGACACCTCACGTGCAAGGCATAGTGGAAAGAAGACCTTCAGAATACAATCTAGAGATGATAGAGTTTTGCATTTCAGAGACAGGATAGTTGTACCGACTGACCTAGTGTTTTGAGATGTATTGTTTAGGCTGAAGAGCACGGTGGTTCATTTGTATTGCATCCGAGTAGTATGAAGACGCATTGTGGGTTGAAGATAAATGCTTCTGAATCGAGTGGATGAATGATGTGGTTCTGTATGAGAGTAAGTGCGTGAATTGCCAGTATATTGAGACCGAGCGTCAGTTTTCTTCTAGTTTGTTACATCCGTGGAAGGTTCTTAATGGAAGTGGGTAATAGAGGTCCGGGACTTAAATTAGATTGTTTTTGAAGACGTCTGCATAGTGTTAGGTTAATTGATGAAGTCAGATGATCAGTCAGAGAAAGTTAAGAGTCAAGCGTTCAAACAGTGTGGTATGAGTTGGGAGTCGGGCTAGATCTGTTGTTTATCTGTTGCGGTTACCACCAGAGTTAGAGAGAGGGTTGTGATGTGATTTATGAATCTATGATTCGGAGTGCGAGTCAGATCTGTTCCGTGCTATGTTGTTGAAGAGATTGAGTTGAGTTTGAAATTGGCATGCCTTGAAGAATCAGTTGAGATCTTAGTGTCAGGTAGCGAATGTTGTGTGGTAAGTCTTTCGAGTTGGTTAATATAGTGGTGAGAAGACAAGGAAAGTGTGGAGTAGCATATTTTAGTGGCTCCTCATGTCCGATAAATTTCGGGGACGAAATTTTCTTAAGTGGGGGAGAGTTGTAACACCCGGGTTTAGGGGTCGGGTGAAAATAATATTAAAATATTATTTTGGGTTCGGTTTTACAATTTAGATAATAAAAATATTTTCGTGGGCCTCGGGATTTCAAAATATTTACAACTATGTTGGGCCTATCTCTTGGGTCCAAAATCCATGGACTTTAAGAGATATGAGTTTTGGACTTTCATTAAGGGCATTGTGGTAAACATTGTTTTTGGGTGAATTTAAAATAAAGTAAAAGATGAACATGTGCTCATCTTCATCCTCCCTCCCCCATTTTCCATTTCTAACGTGAAAATGGAGCTTATTTTCACTTCACTCTCCCACCTCCTTTCTCCCTCATCCTTTGAGCTTTTTGAAAGGTAAATATAGTTTTGACTTGGCCTTGCTATCCTCTACATTTTAGTATTTTTAGATTTCACTAAAACCATGTATTTTACATTTGGGTTTTTCAAAGTTTTAAGCTAAAGGTTAAGGCTTTATGGGTTTTTACTAAAGCTTTTGATTTGTTATTGTTAGAAATGTTATCTATGAATCAAATGATCCAATATATATAATTTTTAGAGTATTTTAGAAGAATTCCCGAAATTGGGTAAAAATGGGTTTTTTGAAGGGTTTTAGGTGATTTTTGGGGGTTGTTTTAGGTGGGAATTGATAGCCCAATGGTAGTGCTATGGTTAGGGGTTGATTTGGGATCATTTGTGGGTGCAATGGGTGTTGGAAACATGGATTTTGGAAGGGGTATGTGGGCTGTCCGAAATTGCAAAGTATGGGGTTTGGTCACGACTTGCAACGTTGTAAATTGTGATTGAATTGTATTCCGGGTTGGTCTTATGATGTTGGGCTGATTTGAAATTGTTTGAATTGTGTTTGAGGTTGTTTGGAAGCGGGAATTTGTGTTGGAGAAGCCTCGGGAAGAAATCCGGAAATTTGAGAGAGGTTGCTTGCTTGGCTTGGAGCTTGGAAGCTTAGGTGAGTGGTTAAATACTTTTAAATGGTTTTCAAATGTTGGTTCAAGCATGTGAACTAGGTTGGGATTGGTAGACCCACCTAGAGTTGGGATTAGGGTGGTGGCCTAATCCCAAACTTTAGTTAGAGACCTTGGTTGATCTTTAAAGTGTTGAATTATGCCTCATATTTAATCATGCTCATGGTGGCTATGCTTATGTTGTTATACATGTATGTGGAGGCATGGCTTAATGCATTGTTACGTGCATGTTGATGATAAATGTGATAGGGATATACATGTGTATGAAATATGATGTGATAATTGTGTTGTTGAGATACATGTAGTGTTGACATGTGTAATGATATTATGAGGTGTTTGTATGATCCGGGGATCATGGTGAGTACATGCTAGGCATGGAAATGTGGTTGTGCATGACGGTAAGTCATGGTAAGCTCGTGCTAAGCACGGAAGTGTTATGAATTGATATTATGAATGATTAATGAAATGCGTAGTATTGGCACTAGCATGCTTGGGTACAAATGATCGATCATTAGGATGTTAGTGTGTACACATGAGTCAAAAGTCGCGCGTGGCCTTGGTGGCGTTGAGTCACCAAGGAGGAGTACGGGTTCGCCCGGAAATTGTATTTATATTAGTCGGTGATGAGTGGAATCCCATCGACGGGGCGTGAGGATGAGTGGAATCCCCTCCGCATGGAATGAGGCGTGAGGATGAGTGGAATCCCCTCCGCGTGAACGGTGATGAGTGGAATCCCACCGTCAGGTAATGGTTGAGTTGTTGGATGTGAGTTCCAACGGTTATCCGCGTATTCGAGTCATAGCTAGGTGCCAATACAGATTGTAGTTTATGTTACCAATATGTGGTTAATTGTGAACCAATGTGATTTGGGATGTGTTGCTAACATGGTTTAATATATGTGATTTCATGTGTTGTGGATTTAAACATGTTGAGCATGACATGATATTGAATATATGTTCATGCATCATCTATAATTATGGCTCGTGTGGATCGGAGGTAAGATCATGCATTTTATCTGGGTTGTGGTTCGTGCTTGGACCCTGCATTGTCGAAGGTTTGATTTATGAGCTTACCCTCACTAAGCTTTTATGCTTACGCTCTCTATTGTTCGATAATGCAGATCAATGGTTTGTGGGTGGCAAGGGCAAGGAAAGGCCTCCAAGTGTTGCTTACGGTTAGCTCAAGTATGATGTTTAAACTTGAAGATTGTAATAGTAAAGCAATGGGATAGGTGTTATTGATTTGAGTTAATGTTGGATGTTTAAGAGCATGTTTAAACTCCTTAATTGTGTTGTTTTTGATTGGCTTGTCGATGCCATGTTTGGATTGTAAATCATGTCTAAATTGCTTATCATGTGTGTTGGTCATATGCCTTGTGAGAATGCCTAAGTTGCTCTTTTGAATGCTAGTCTTATGCTTTAGGAGTTTTTACATGTGTTTGAATGTTGTTTGAATGAATGCATGTTGTGGATTGTTGCCTTAGTATTAGACATGTCTATTTAATGTTGAAGCATGCTAAAATAGTTGTTATACCTTAAGATGTCTTGTCTTGAAGTTGCTTGGTGGCTTGTTGGTGTTTTGGGGCATCCTTGTGCCTCAAAACAGCCCAGAAAAGTCTGCAGACATGGGGTGTTTCGGAACGGGTCCCCGTGTTCCGAAACGGCCCCTGTGTAAATGGCCTTCCGTTTCGAAACGGATGAGGGCCGTTCCGGAACGTTTTCGCTACTGGAATTTTGAGAAATTGGCGAGATGAAACCGTTCCGAAACGGGCCTTTGAAGTTCCGAAACGGTCAAATCTCGTTGACCACGAGATATTGACCGTCAAGGTCGTTCCGATACGGGTCACCCCTGTTTTGGAACGGTCCCCTTGTGGTTGACCCAGGCCCGTTGACCAGGTCAGGGCGTTTCGGAACACCCTATAGGTGTTTCGAAACGGCCTGCTGAAAATGAAGAAAAATGGACTTTTTGTGTTTGTTTGGTCGGTAAATGTTTCGTTGATTGTATCTTCCGCTGTTGCGCCTCACATAGGGATTAAATAAGCATCTAGACAAGATTAAAGTTAAAAAAAATTGTTGGGTCGTTAACCGAGGGGAAGCCTTAACGGGTTTCGCTTCGGTTTTCCCCGTGTGGCCCACTCGGACCGGTCATCCGACCAGGCCGGGACGAGGGGGTTACAGGCAACAAGCTGATCCTGTTTAAGGTTCGATACAAGTTGATCGAACATCTCTTTCATGCTAAGGAGACATGCTCTTTAGACGACTTGGATAGCAGAAGCATCATGTTGAGGTTGAGCTTGAACTCGAGGTTGAACGGGTTCTTAAGGTTCAGTTTTTCTCGGAAGATTCGGTTCCAATCTCACACTTCCGCCCTCATTAGAGGAGCCTCGAGGACTTTCGTCGTTCTGAGCTAGTCTCGTCTCAAACATACTACAATTGGATAAAAGGAAGGAGTTAGATGAGCAAGAACACAAGCATATCAAGAATACGACTCCTAAGTGGCATAATTCAATCCTATATGATGCATGAAGACTCGGTTTAGTCCGAGGATCTAAACCTTGAGCTCTGATTACCATTTTATGTAACACCCCTCTCCCGGGTTAGGAGCGAGGAGTGTTACCTAGACAAGAAACAAGATATCAAGTTATCTTATACAATTTCAGGGCCAATTTTAACCATTTTAATCAACTTAGTTATCAAGACACAAATTAACCATTCGACAAGTGGAAGGGGTGGAAGCAACGATCGACTGGCACGCCATTCACCAAAGGGGTGTGGTCAGGGGCGGCGATCAGTAGTGGAAGCGGTGACGATTTGGGGGTTTGGGTAATTTTAGGGATTTGAGGAATGTTTTGTAAAATTTCCAAAATTTCTGAATTAAAGATTAAAAATTCTGAGTTTTTTCGTTAGATTGATTTTAAAAAATAAAAATAGTGTCACATGTCGAGCATCGATTGGTTGATAATTTTTTAACACCCTTTTAACGGTCTGGCACCTAAAATTATAACAGTTGAAACTTTGGGCACCTATTTTTACAAAAAAAAAATAATTTAGGCACCTAAAGTTTAAAAATGTATATTTTAGACACCTATTTTCATTTAAGCCTTTCGAATATGCTGTGTAAACATTATTGCACGTAAATTGGGGGAAACATAAGTGACCATCCCACTAGTTAAGCCAAAATTATAATTATGAGTTGATATTCTAAATCATGGTTCGAATCTTGTATCACTATTCTCAAAATACATGGCATATACATTTATATATTGACAATATATAAATCTATACTTTACTATTACTGGTATTTGAATTAATTTATATGATTTCGTTGTTTCTCTTTTATGGAGTTCCCATCAGAGAATTATACACACACATCTTAGGGTAGTTTTTGGTTCTACTTTAAAGATGATTAGTGCCAGAAACAAGTTCCCTTTCACTCCAAATCAATGGCAGGAACCGTTCAAGAAAGCCTGTGGAAGTTAATGCTTCATCATCAACATCAGTATTTTAGTATAATTATAAAATTAATTTTTAATTTTCTAATCAGTTTTTTCAATTAACCGTTTAACCAAAAATTATAACTATAACCGTTTTTTTAACCCTTAATTTTATTAGTACGGTTACCATACCGTTTTGGTTAAATTTTATCAGTACGATTATTTATCATTTAGTCTGATTTTTTATTTTTCAATACGGTATAGATGTTCGGGTATTTATGAACACCCTAAATAAAAGTTAATTTAAATCGGAAAAATCATAAGATTTTACAGAACTAGGTGTGTATGATTCGAATTTGTAGTCGGTCCTATTTTTTATAGAACGATATTTTGGTCTTTTCATACTTCTATATAATCATTAAGTAAACAATTAAAAACCCAGGACGGAGCTTAGGCCAGGCTCAAAGGGGCCTTGGCCCCAAGAATTTAAAATTTTCATAACAAGTCCTTCAATTTTTTTAAAAGTTTTAATTTTGCCTCCTCAAAAAATTATATTTTTAATATTGTTGTTTAAATTCTCTAAAATTTTAATTTGGTCTAATCACAATTTAAGTTTTTATAAATTTAAATATTAGATAAATTTAGACATTACCCCTTAATTTTGAGTTCTAATACTTAATAAATCCTTATATATTTTTAAGTTAAGTAATTTGGCCCCTCCTGACATTCGATCTTAGCTCTGTCCCGATTAAAAACATTCAAGAATCAAATATGTGTTTGATAAAGATTTATGTATAAATTATTTACCATATTCATTCTAAGGACTATATATTAAGAGAAACATATTGAATCTTACAAGTTAAGAACTTAATCTTGATTACAACAATAGCTTAATATTAAGGCTCAGTTGTCAAATGTTTGAACCAAATTCGTTTAAAATATATTAAGGACAAGAAGCAAAATGATTTTTCTTTTCTTTATAAAACAACAACTCTTTAGAGTCAAATAATTAAAGCAAAGTTTTTCAAAATTTCGTAGAAAAAATGTGAAGAGGATCTGCGATTTGAGTTACATGATATACGAATTTTTTTTATATACAATGTAAAGTTTGCACAAGCTTATTAATTTAAGATATAAAATTTTGTAAGGTTTAGATTTAAGATTTAGGTTTTATGATTTAAGGTTTAGTAATTTAAAATTTTAGATTTTAAAGAAGGGTTGTGTAGTATTCTTTTATACCACTTGTGTATTAAAATATAGGAAAATTCTATGACGGGCGTCACATACTGTTGAACACCACTAACGCAATACATCGCCGAACACCATTAAATTTTTTAATAAAGATTAAAAAACTTAAGGACTAGACTTATAATTAAAATTATTTCAAAAGAAAATTAAAAATTAAATTTAATAAACATTTTATATTTCTTTTATAATATTTTTAATTGATATATTAGAATCAAATATCCTAAAATTTCCTTAATATCAAAACCCTAAATCCAACCCTTTATTTTTCTTTTGTGGCGGCCGCACTATTCCAATCTCAATCCCTTTGAAATGCATTGCACTTGCAGTTGCACCCCATCGATCCCTGATGTTTCATAACATCGTCCAGGTGAAATTCAGTATAAATGTATTTGATTTTGAGGGTTCATCAAGCTTAACGAAAGCTTCAGTTTTGTTTGTGTGGCAGCAACGATAGCGGCAACGGCAGTGACAGAAAAGAAATAAAAAGGTTTGGTTTAGGGTTTATAATATTAATTTTTTTTAATATTTTATTCTAATATATCAATTAAAAATACTATAAAAGAAATATGAAAGATTTATTAAATTTAATTTTTAATTTTCTTTTGAAGTAATTTTAATTATAAGTTTAGTTCTTAAATTTTTTAATCTTTATTAAAAAAATTAATGGTGTTCAACGGTGTGCGACGCCCGTGGTAGACTCATCCTAAAATATAATCATATAATATCAACAATCAATTGCTCCAGTGGGATGAGACACTAGATCCCTTAAGTAAAGTAAGGAGTTCAGATTCTAGTGTTGTGAATGAAGCAATTGGGTTGGGAAGGTTATCCACATAATAAATTTCTGCAGTACTCAAACCTCAGACAATATTAAATACCAGTAGTTAAAAAAATATAACCCTCTAATATAAGTAGCGTAAGAGGAAGATCATAAACTTTGAACTGAATTTGTGGAGTAATTTAAGGGTGATGTATATAGCCTACGTACTTGTCAATTTTACAATTAATTAATCAATTACTATTGACGAATGTTGATGAAAAGAGTATTTATTGCAGCACTAGTTGCACCTGTGTTTTGTTCCTATTTCATATTAAAAATCCTTAATTTGCAATATATTGGATAGTGACTTTGATTACCGACACCCTTTTCTCTACAAATTTATTGCATTTATAAATGCGCCAGTCAAAGGTGGATCTCATTTCTCATTTAATTAAGAAAGAGGAATTATTTAAAAGAGATTTTATTCGAACTAGAACGATTAATTGCATTTTATTGAAACGAACAAAGCTAAATCATGGACATTTTAACCTATTAAAAAAAGAAATTTAAAAAAGACTAAATTCACTAAAATTTCATACAAGTAAATGAAAACCCATACAGGCATTGAAAAACTTATGCAAAAAAATGTGCCAGAATAGAGGAAACAAACACAACAAAAAGTGCGAAAAAAATAAGAATTTAAATAAAGAATTTTTTATAAAAAATATTTGAAGAAAATAAAAAAATATAAAAAAACAGTGGTAAAAGAAATCTGACTATAGACAATAGTCATTAAAACTGATATCACGCCGATTGATCAAAGAATGAAAGAAGAGGACAATCAACATAAAAAAAAACGAATGATATTGTGTATAATCTAATTGAATTTTAGATGTGAATGGATATAATTATATACCTGTAACATATTTGGAAATCATCATAATTTATAAGTTTTTATTAAATTTGATATAATTAGTATGTAAAAGTTCTACAACAAGTATCCTGGTAAAAAAAACGAATGATATTTATTTTAGGAGACTCGAGTTCAATCGTTTTGTCTACAAGGTGTGTGTGCATTGTTAAAATTGTTAAGAATATCTACAGTCAGATACTACCTTATAACCATCTTTAGACTATTCATAAAAAAAATAT
This sequence comes from Hibiscus tridactylites, assembly GCA_958450335.1. NCBI lineage: Eukaryota > Viridiplantae > Streptophyta > Magnoliopsida > Malvales > Malvaceae > Hibiscus > Hibiscus tridactylites. The sequence goes on along the minus strand of OY288267.1, from coordinate 31,596,696 downwards.
AAAAGTTCTCTATTTAATAAAGAAGTAACTGATTATATTTTCAAAAAATATGAATATTATTATTATATTAAATTTTTATGTAATTCTATGTAACGTTTATATATGTATATGTATTATTTTTTCTTATATAATCAACTTACAAATTATTATTTCTGCATGTTAGAGTTTTATAATATATATAATATTATAAATATAACACTTTTTAATACTAACAATTTTATTGTTGAATACTTACTTAAATTTTACAAAATATTTTTAGTGTTTAAGGTTGAATTTCACTATAATTAATATTATTTCGGTTTAAGCATATATAACTATATAATTATAATAAGAGGTAGAACTCAACGTTATTAATTGAGATGCCATTAAAAAAAAAGTCTAAATTAGGGGATAATATAAATTATATATTTTAAGGGGACCAAAATATAATTTTATTATTAGCCCAATTTTAAAAAAATCATTTTTAGGGGGGCCTCCCCTAGTTTCCACTAAATTCTCTCTTGATTACAATTTGTACAACCAAATATGACAACAAAAAAAATTAAGATATAAATTACATTGCGTTTGTCACTATAACATGTCTAGGTGATTACTGATTAGAGTTCTTAATAAACATGAGAGTGTAATTATTAAGGTAATAAGTACATTTTCAACTAATTAAGTTATAATATTGTTAGTCTTTATACAAAGAGCTAAAATGAAAAGAATCTGAGGGAAAGGGAGGCAACACTCTCTAAGAATTTTATTAATCTTTTACTGTTATATCTTCAAAGAAGACCATCCATTATATATAATATAGGACTAGTCAAGTTAGTTAAGAAACGACGTCTAACTAATTTTCTAACTGTTGCGTGTAAAAGAGTCTATCGCAATTGTAGTGCAAGTGTACACGACGCAAGTAGTAAAGTGATACGAAGTATCGGATATCGTCTCCACAGGGATTGGGCTAATGACTTCACCTAAATTCACTGCACGAAAGTAAAAGAAATAATTGAGAGTTGTCACGAGAATAATAAAGTAAAAACACAATTAAAAGAATTGAGTTATCAAGATAGAGAGAATGGGCTGGTATTGAATTGCTCAGTAGTGCAGGTATTGAATTGCTTAGGATCTCCAGTTCTGTCGTCGCGCCCGTCGCCGACAGCACCTGTCGCGGCGGCTGTCCGTTAGCTGTCGCGGCAGCGAACACTAACTCCGTACTTCAAGCTTGGCAAGAATCCCAGATCTGCCTTGCCCTATCCCTAGGCACAAGTCTGTCGATGATCACGTCTTTGATGATACCTCCCGGCGTGAATCGAAGGATGAACACCGATGTGTATGAATTCTTCCTTAGCCACTTAACCTCACCCTATCCCTAGGCACGAGATGGTTCAACTATAAACTAGAGAACGCGCTCTTATCTCTTTCGTATACTTAACTCTCCCGATGCTAAGTAAATGGATAACCTCACAATGCTCTCCCGATGCTCTTGCAAGATATTAAAACCAAGATAAAAGAACTTGAAGTTTATTTTATTGAACTGAAAAAAATCCTAAAACAAAGCAACCCTTGCAACTACTTTACAAAACAACCCGTAGCCCTAGGGGGAATTTAGAACATGTCGGTGACGGGTGGACGGCAGGGGTTTGGTTTTGGTTATGTGGTAATCGGTTATTGCCCTAGGTTTAATCTATGCCCTTTATATAAACTTTGGGCTCAAGTTATCTAAGGTAACAAGGATTACAACTTTAATTAAAAGTAAGATTCTAATAAAGACTAAATCTCTAAAGACTCCTACTTTCCAGCCGCGTCCTTACTTTTAGGAATTTCTTCTCCTCGAGCTTCGGCTTGACATATCTTTTGATCCGGGGCTTGGAAAAATATTTGGCTTTCACACGACAGACGAGCAGATTTTTCTCTATCTGTCGAGGTCCACTTTACTTTTCCTCTTCATAAGTCTGCTGTCACCATGCTGTCACGACAGGTCCATGACAGGTTCGTCTTCTTCGGCTGCTTGTCCAATTCAGCTTTCCTACTTATCTGCCCTGCGCCTGCCTTCATCGTCAACCATGGCAGCTACCTGCAAAATATGCCATCTTTTAGTAGAATCCGTGCCTTTTATATAATTGTGATGTTTTATTGAAAACTAACCTAAATGCAATGCAATGATGCTTGAATGCAGCAGAAATATGGGTTAAAAAGGGTGTAAATAATAGAACTTTTACACACTCAACACACCCCCAAACTCAAGTTTTTGCTTGTCCTCAAGCAATCAAGACTTGAAAGAAAACTGAAAATTTTTGTGTTGGCCTTCAAACAGTGAACTGTCCCTTACCCGTCGCTCATTCTCTATGGCGACAGCAACCTGTCGAAAAAGTTAGGATCTGTCCGGAATCTCCCTATAGCTCTCGTGCAGTGTGTGCATGCTTGTGAACAGTTATATGCTAAGACTCTCTTAGTTTCACTAGAATATTCAACTTCTTAACTCGAATTTTTATGCCAAAGTTTTTTTTTTTTTAAGAAGGCACATTTTCATGCTTGTTTTTCTTCTATTTTCAAGCTAAGTTTTTCTAGAGCCAGTTTCGGGCACCTCTAGTTAGCTTCCTAGAGCCGGTTTCGGGCACCTCTAGGTTTTTAATTTTCTTTTGCTAAACTTCTTTCCTAGAGCCAGTGTTAGGCACCTCTAGGGGCTATTCAAGTTCTAAGCTTCCTATTCTAGTTTGGCTAAAAGCAATCTAAGCAATATAACAGTCACAAATGTGTTTAAGTTTTCAGAACTATAGAAAGGCTCTAAACTTTTCCTTAACCTGTCCTAAAGATGCTGCCACGACAGAGCCGTCATGACAGGTCAGTTAACTTCAAAGTTTTAAGCCAACAGTTTAAATTTTCTGATGATTTTTTTTAAAGAACTTAATTAAAAAGACTCAACAATTAATAAAAAAGATGTACTTAAGACTCCATTAATGATGGAGGGTTGCCACCCCCAAACTCGAGGGTTGCATTGCCCTCAATGCAAAATGACATGAAAAATAAAGGAAAGAAAAAGTACATCACAAAATATAAAGGCAGGCAGCAATAAGAGGAAAATAAAAACTTAAATTTTAATCGCTGCCCTCACTGCTGCTGCTGATGCGGATCTGATGGCGGCGTCTGCGCTGTGGAGGGGGCTGGGCAGGTTCAGGAGCAGGTTGAGGGGCAGGTTGCTCCACGAGCTGGACGTCGGAACTGCTACCGCTGTCCCATGAGCTGCTTGTGTTGGTGGCTTTGGGCAGCCTTTTCTTGTGTGCCACGTGCTTAATTCTCTTGACCCGCGTAAAGTCCCTCTCCAAATTCCTCCGAATAAGAGGGCTGTCATCAGTGGCAGGTCTCTTGGTTCCTCGAGGGGAGGTGTCTGCCGGTGGGCTGCCTTCTGCCGTTGGGGCAGGGGTTGGTGTGGAAGCGGCAGAATGCATATGGGGAGAGATAGGTGGTGTGGGTGTGGGGGAGGGTATATGGAAATAATGGGCGGGGAAAGTGGGGAAGATGACATCCGAATAATGTAAAGTATTAGTAATGAAATTTACCGTTGCATTTGAGAAATCACGGATGAAAGTCATCAAACCCATTTGCCGCTCCTCTACCCGTAGGATTGCAGCAAGGATGTGGGCAGACTGGTCTGTCGGAGCGGTGTCGGCGGCAGGCTCGGTGGCAGGTTCCTTATCGGAGTCTGCAGGAGGGGCATTTGGATCGAAGGCGTTGATGGGTGATGCGGTGATGACCTCCATGAGGGTGGAAATGTTGTTGTCAGTCCAGCCACTGCCCGTCTTGATTTTGTCGGAGGGTTCCTCGGGCACGGCAGCACATCGGCAGAGGGCAGTGATGGTAAACGGCAGGCAAAGGCGAGAGTCGGAGCGGAATGCACAATCGATGATGATGTCCCTCATGTATCTACCCACATTGATGGGCCTGTCATGCATAATAGAGTGAATGAGGGCCAGCCGTTGTCGGTTGACTGTCGTGTGGTGGGAAGAGGGCAGGATACGCTTTTTGATGAAAGCGTTCCACAATTTTGCTTCGGGGAGGAGCTGCCCCCTGTTGACGGAGTGGGGGTTCTTCTTGCTGGTTGTTCATGATGTACCAGCCTCTGTCAGCTCCACCATGACAGCATCATAAGCAGCAGCGTCAAGGGTGTCGAGAAATTGTTGGTGAGCATCATCATCGAGGCCAAAGAAGAGGCCGAACATATGATTGATGCTGTTGGCGGTGAAGGGTACTTCCACTCCTCGGACGGTGACAGATGTCGCCGTTTTGCTGTCTATGGCCTCGTAAAACTCTCGGACCAAGGTATCATTTAGCTCTGCTGGCTGCTCGGCAAAGTCCTCCCATAATTGTGTCGTGATGGCCTTCACAATGAACGGCCGGAGTCCCATATGGGGAGCGTTTCTGTTGTATATGAACCCACGCTCCTCCCATAATTCCTTTTTGGCGAATGGTGATGCTGCTGCTGAAGAAGAAGCGGCAGCAGTGTTACGGCGGGTCTGTCTCGACGACATTTTGGTTGCAAGGGCTGTGAAAGAGAGAAAACAAATAAAACTAGAGGAGAAAAACAAGAGAGAAAAATCAGAAGTGATGAAAAAAATGAAAATGGGAAGGGGTTTTATAGCGGTCGGGTATCTGCCCATTTAATGCCGCAACGGCAGGCGGGAATAACGGGGCGGCAGATTGAATGTAGCGTGTCTGACGCGTCTGACACGTATTTATGCGTCTGTTACGCGTCTGCCGCACGCTTCTGCGTCTGCCGTGTCAGTCTGTTGACAGCCTGTCATATCCGTCCGCGGCGGCAGCCGAAACGACAGGTTTCCATAAATGGGCTTTATTGGGCTGATGGATGGGCGGTGGGCTTGGCTCACTTCTCCTTTCCTTCTTGACTCCTTTATTTCCTAAAAACTGAAATTAGAAAAATAAAACATTATTCGAATAAACCTAATTTCCTAATAAATAATAATAACTAATAAAATAAAAATAAAAAGGAAATAAAAATTAGGTTAAATTAGGGATGCCTTGTGGGGCATCACCTAAAGTAACCACTTCCTGTACTCCTGGGGCTTCAGTCCCCTAATAATGCTTGAGGCGTTGTCCATTGACTTTGAATTGGTGCCCGTCTTTTAATGATTGAATTGTAATGGCACCATGGGGAAAAACTTGAACCACTTGGAACGGGCCAGACCATCTAGATTTAAGTTTCCCTGGGAAGAGTTTCAACCTAGAATTAAACAACAACACAAGCTGCCCTGGGCAGAATTGTCGTGGCAGCAACTTCTTGTCATGCCACTTCTTTGTTTTCTCCTTGTATATTCTTGCATTGTCGTAGGCCATTGTCCGTATTTCATCGATCTCATTCAAATCTAACAGCCTTTTCTGGCCTGCCTTGTCCAAGTCCATGTTTACTGCCTTGATTGCCCAATATGCCTTGTGCTCTATCTCGACAGGCAAGTGACAGGTTTTCCCATAAATTAGTCGGTATGGAGACATGCCCAATGGAGTCTTGAAAGCTGTCCTATATGCCCATAATGCATCATTCAGAAGTAAAGACCAATCTTTCCTAGTTGGTTTAACCATCTTTTCAAGAATATTTTTCACTTCCCTATTGGAAATCTCAGCCTGTCCATTGGTCTGTGGGTGGTATGCTGTCGCGATCCTGTGGTTGACACCATATTTCTTCAAGGCGGCAGCAATTACCCTATTGTCAAAATGTCTCCCTTCATCACTGATAATCGCCTTAGGGATGCCAAATCTAGAAAAAAAATATTTTTGTGCAAAAACTTTTGGACCGTTTTGGCATCATTCTTTTGAGTTGCGATTGCTTCTACCCACTTGGAGACATAATCCACTGCTAGGAGGATGTAAAGATTTCCACACGAAGATGGAAAAGGTCCCATAAAATCAATCCCCCAAACGTCGAAGATCTCGACTTCTAAAATGTTTCTGCAGTGGCATCTCGTTTCTCCTCGAGATGTTGCCTGTACGCTGGCACCTGTCACAGTTCTTGTAAAATTCCTGTGCATCCTTATACAGTGTCGGCCAGTAGAACCCTGACTGCAGCACCTTGACAGCAGTTTTGTTTCCTCCTAAGTGTCCTCCATATTGTGAAGCATGACAGTGATGGAGAATGTCTTCTTGCTCTTCTTGTGGTATACACCACCTTATAACCTGATCTGCGCACATTTTGAAAAGAAGAGGTTCGTCCCAATAATAATGCTTAACATCATTTTGGAACCTCTTCCTGGCTTGATAATTAAGATCATAAGGTAATATTCCGCTAACTATAAAATTAACGAAATCAGCATACCAGGGAAGGTCAGAAGACTTACCTGCCGCCATGGCTGTCGCGACAGCGATTGCGGCAGCAAAGAGCTGCTCGTCTGGGAAGGTCTCCAGGATGTGTGTCTCATCGAACGGTAGACTCTGTCCCGTCTCCAACCTCGACAAGTGGTCTGCCACCTGATTTTCTGTCCCCTTTTTGTCTTTGATCTCAAGGTCGAATTCTTGTAGTAGCAAGATCCACCGTATCAATCTAGGCTTGGCATCCTTCTTTGCAAACAAGTACTTAAGGGCAGAATGGTCGGTGTGCACTATTACCTTTGTCCCAAGTATATAAGAACGAAACTTGTCGATGGAGAACACCACAACTAACAGCTCCTTTTCTGTGGTGGTATAGTTCACTTGGGCATCATTCAATGTTTTGCTGGTGTAGTATATGACATGAAACAGCTTGTCCTTGCGCTGCCCAAGTGCTGCCCCGACAGCATAATCACTGGCATCACACATGATCTCAAACGGTTGTGTCCAGTCTGGTGGCTGTACTATAGGGGTTGTCACTAGTTTTTCCTTCAGAACCTTGAATGCTTCAGTACATTCCTCATTAAAGTCAAAGGGTCGGTTCTGCTCCAAGAGATGGCATAGGGGCTTCGTGATTTTTGAGAAATTCGCGATAAATCTCCTATAAAAACCAGCATGCCCTAAAAAACTCCTAATGCCCTTGACTGTTGTTGGCGGCGGCAGCTTCTCAATTACCTCTATTTTGGCCCTGTCGACTTCTATCCCACGGCAGCTAATCTTATGGCCAAGGACTATCCCCTCATCCACCATAAAATGGCATTTTTCCCAATTTAAAACAAGATTAGCTTTTTCACATCTTTCAAGTACCTTGTGTAAGTTGCCGAGGCAGCTCTCAAAATCGTCTCCAAAGACGGAAAAGTCATCCATGAAAATCTCGAGGAAGTCCTCTACCATGTCGGAGAATATGGCCATCATGTACCTTTGGAAGGTGGCAAGTGCGTTACAGAGGCCAAACGGCATCCTCCTAAATGCATATGTTCCGTAGGGGCATGTGAAAGTCGTTTTCTCTTGATCCTCTGGTGCAATAGCAATTTGGTTGTAACCTGAGTAACCATCAAGAAAAAAATAGTAAGGCTTACCCGCTAATCTATCAAGCATTTGATCAATAAAGGGTAAAGGAAAGTGGTCCTTTCGGGTAGCTTTATTAAGCTTCCGATAGTCCATACAAACCCTCCAACCGGTCACAGTCCTGGTTGGGATTAGCTCATTGTTCTCGTTGGTTATCACGGTCATTCCTCCTTTCTTTGGAACGCATTGCACCGGGCTTACCCATTTGCTGTCGGAGATGGCGTAAATAATACCAGCATCTAACCATTTAATGATCTCTTTACGCACTACCTCCTTCATCGCATGGTTTAGCCGCCTTTGGGCATCAATAGTCGGCTTATGATCTTCCTCTAAGAGGATTTTGTGCATGCATAACGCCAGACTAATGCCTTGAATGTCTGCTATCGTCCATCCAATCGCCTTCTTGTGCTGTCGTAACATGTCGATTAGCTGTCGTTCCTGTTCCTGCGACAGCTTAGAAGAGATGATTACGGGCAGTGTGTCATTACAACCAAGATAAGCATATTTAAGCTGCCCTGGCAGGGGCTTAAGTTCTAAGACAGGTGGTTCAACAGTAGATGGCTTTTGGATTAAATGGTTATCCGAAGTGTAATTCAAGGGTTCGAATAACTTACCTGGACGATGGTCTAACCAGTCTACCTCCTCTTGACCTTCAGTATCAGATGTATCGAATTCAGAGGAGTTTCTGTCGTCGGTGCTGTCGTCGTTGCTGTCGTGACAGGCTTGTAGATGGTTGTCGCAGCAGTGACCAAATTTTATATCACGGCAGCCCGACCTGATGCAGGGTTGATCAAAGGTCACCTCAATGATGGCCTTGCATTCCTCATCCACATCAGCATGTTTCAACGCTTGGAGAACATTCAACTTAATTTCTTGATCGTTCACGCGCATGGTGAGTTCTCCTTTCTCCACATCAATCAATGATCTTCCCGTGGCTAAGAAGGGTCGCCCAAGGATGACTGGTGCGTTCTCATCTGCCTCACAATCTAAAATAAGAAAGTCAGCAGGAAATATAAGCTTATCCACTCTTACCAAAATATCTTCAATTTTTCCCTCGGGGTGAACGTAAGAGCGGTCGGCTAGCTGTAGGGTAACTGTCGTGGGCCACGCCTTGCCAATACCTAGTTTCTGAAAAACAGATTTGGGCATTAGATTAACACTAGCACCAAGATCACAAAGTGCCTTACCCACAAATTTGTCGCCGATTACACAAGGTATGATGAAGCTCCCCGAATCCTTCTTTTTCTGGGGTGGCTGCCTATGAAGAATACTCATGCAACCTTCTGTCATCTTTACCGTTTCAAATTCCCCAAGTTTAGATTTTTTCGACATAACATCCTTGAGAAATTTAGCATAACCGGGCATCTCTCTAACAGCATCTAACAACGGAATATTAATATAAACCTGCTTAAAAATATCATAAATCTTTTTAAGTTGAGATTCATGCTTAGCTTGCTGTATCCGTTGCGGAAAAGGTGGTGGAGGATGATAATCAGCAATGCGTCCTTCCCACTGCATGCGAATCTAAGGACGGTAATCATCTTTTTTCTCCTCTATCGCTTCTGCTGTCGTGACAGGCTCATCGGCAGCAGTCTGTTTATCACCTGTCGGGGCAGCTTCCCCGACAGGTTTATCCAAGGCGGGTTCCTTCTCTGTTTCAGCTTTTTCTGGCCCTGGTAGCTTCTTCCCACTCCTAGTAGTAATTGCCTTACATTGCTCATGTGGGGGTGGTCTGGCATTTTCAGTATTGCTAGAGAAACCTCCATTCTGCCTTGGCTTAATATGTTGTGACACCTGACCCATTTGTGTCTCTAGAGATTTCAAGGTAGCCTCATGATTTGTCATTCTCATCTCGGTTTTATCCATAAAGGTTTCCGTCTTCTTGACAAACTGATTTATATTCTCCATATACGTACCAGTCTGAGACATAAAGGTGGCCAGAGTCTGCTCCAATATACTACTCGTGGCAGGTGGTGGCTGCTGTTGCTGCTGCGGCGGCAGGTTCTGCTGCGGCAGTTGCTGTCGCGTCAGCAATCTAGGACCCCCTGATTCTGATGATGTGCTTGTGGATTCAGGGCATTGTTCGGGTTACTCCAGGAAAATTTGGGATCCTTCCTCCAATTAGGGTTGTAGTTGTTGGAGTTATAATTCGGCTTGTAATTTCCAACATATTTTCCCTCTTCTATATTTATTGGGCACTCGTCCCTACTATGATTTCCCTCACAAGTAGCACACACTTCCTCGACAGCAAATCCTTGTAATTCATCATCATTCAATAACTTTTTCATTGCTTTAGTAAGGAATGCTACCTGCGATTTCATAGTGCTGTCGGCCTCATAGTCCTTGATAGCAAGTACCCGTTTACCTCCTCTTCTAGCGGTCGGAAACTGCTCCTCATTTTTAGCCAGATGTTTCAGAACTTGCAAAGCCTCGTCTGGATCTTTATCCAATAATAGTCCATTTTCTGCAGAATCAATTCGAATGCGAGTTTGTAAGTTAGCAGCATTATAGAACTTAGTTACCTGATTCCAGACGGGAAATCCATGCATTGGGCAGTTTCGAAGAAGAGTTGTAAATCTGTCCCAGGCCTCGTGCATTGCCTCGTCACCTTCCTGTTGAAAAGTAGCAATTTCATTACGTAATCGCTCAGCTAAATGTGAAGGATTAAAACGAGACAAAAATTCACGAGTTAAATCTGCCCAAGTCATAATATAACCCGGTGTTAGTTTATTCCACCAAGTTTTAGCTCTGTCCCTCAATGAATGAGGAAATAATCGAAGCCTCAGTATCTCCGGACTAACTCCTGACAGTCTAAACGAACCACAGATCTCCTGGAACGTTTTGAGATGCTCCCTAGCATCTTCTGTCGCAGAACCACCAAACTGTCCGGCGTTGTTGATCATGCTAAACATGACAGGTTTAAGCTCGAAGTTGTCAACATCAATATCCGACAGCGTGGTCTCCAGTTCTACATGATCGTTCAGCATGTAGTCACGACATGACCGTCGTCCACCTGCTGCGGGCGGGTCATCGACAGGCGGTACACCGCCACCAACAGGCTGGTTACGTGCCATCTGCTCTAGCTGTTCCTCGAGGTACTCGTTTCGGTCTAGGAGGTGGCGAATCTGTTTCTTGAGATTGAAGGAACGTTCGATCTCCGGATCTAATTTATACTCAGGATCTTCACCTCTTTTGGATCTGCGCATAAACAAGATAACCTCGTGAAAAGCGAGAGCTGAAAGCACAAAGGAAAAATTAAAGAAAAATAAAAATAAAAACGAAAAGAAAAATAGAAATAAAAATAAAAGCAAAAAGTGCAATAAAAGAAAGATGTAGTTATGTTGCCAATCCCCGGCAACGGCGCCAAAAACTTGTTGCGTGTAAAAGAGTCTATCGCAATTGTAGTGCAAGTGTACACGACGCAAGTAGTAAAGTGATACGAAGTATCGGATATCGTCTCCACAGGGATTGGGCTAATGACTTCACCTAAATTCACTGCACGAAAGTAAAAGAAATAACTGAGAGTTGTCACGAGAATAATAAAGTAAAAACACAATTAAAAGAATTGAGTTATCAAGATAGAGAGAATGGGCTGGTATTGAATTGCTCAGTAGTGCAGGTATTGAATTGCTTAGGATCTCCAGTTCTGTCGTCGCGCCCGTCGCCGACAGCACCTGTCGCGGCGGCTGTCCGTTAGCTGTCGCGGCAGCGAACACTAACTCCGTACTTCAAGCTTGGCAAGAATCCCAGATCTGCCTTGCCCTATCCCTAGGCACAAGTCTGTCGATGATCACGTCTTTGATGATACCTCCCGGCGTGAATCGAAGGATGAACACCGATGTGTATGAATTCTTCCTTAGCCATTTAACCTCGCCCTATCCCTAGGCACGAGATGGTTCAACTATAAACTAGAGAACGCGCTCTTATCTCTTTCGTATACTTAACTCTCCCGATGCTAAGTAAATGGATAACCTCACAATGCTCTCCCGATGCTCTTGCAAGATATTAAAACCAAGATAAAAGAACTTGAAGTTTATTTTATTGAACTGAAAAAAATCCTAAAACAAAGTAACCCTTGCAACTACTTTACAAAACAACCCGTAGCCCTAGGGGGAATTTAGAACATGTCGGTGACGGGTGGACGGCAGGGGTTTGGTTTTGGTTATGGGGTAATCGGTTATTGCCCTAGGTTTAATCTATGCCCTTTATATAAGCTTTGGGCTCAAGTTATCTAAGGTAACAAGGATTACAATTTTAATTAAAAGTAAGATTCTAATAAAGACTAAATCTCTAAAGACTCCTACTTTCCAGCCGCATCCTTACTTTTAGGAATTTCTTCTCCTCGAGCTTCGGCTTGACATATCTTTTGATCCGGGGCTTGGAAAAATATTTGGCTTTCACACGACATACGAGCAGATTTTTCTCTATCTATCGAGGTCCACTTTACTTTTCCTCTTCATAAGTCTGCTGTCACCATGCTGTCACGACAGGTCCATGACAGGTTCGTCTTCTTCGGCTGCTTGACCAATTCAGCTTTCCTGCTTATCTGCCCTGCGCCTGCCTTCATCGTCAACCATGGCAGCTACCTGCAAAATATGCCATCTTTTAGTAGAATCCGTGCCTTTTATATAATTGTGATGTTTTATTGAAAACTAACCTAAATGCAATGCAATGATGCTTGAATGCAGCAGAAATATGGGTTAAAAAGGGTGTAAATAATAGAACTTTTACACACTCAACACTAACCGTTTCTATACATAACCCAACAGTCATAAGTACTCAGGTGCAGAATACAAGGTATCTAACTGCACTTACTGAGCTTAGTTACAAATACTATTTTCACTAATATTTACCCCGCAGGAAACAACTAAAAGAAGAAAAAAAAGTTAACCAAAAGAGATGATGGATCTTCTCCACAAATCCTGCAAAACAAAGAGATATACCAAAATAAAAAAAATTCAAAATTCGTCATTACTTACCCTGCATCTCTTTGCAACAATTGATCTTGAAGAGAAATCACAGACAGCTTGAGCCGATGTCGAAAAAATGATAAAGCAGATAATGGCTTAGTCAAGATGGTAGCCGCTTGTTTATAGGCAGAAACTTCATTAACCTGTAACCGACTGGCTACAACCTTTTCACAAACAAAGAATATATCAAGTTTCACATGCTTGAATTTAGAGTGTTGCACAAGATTGGAGGAAACAACCACAGCACTCGTGTTGTCACACCATAGAGTAGGAATCCTAGCAAGAGAAATGTGCATCTCATTCAACAAAGACTGAAGCCAAACAATTTCAGCTGTAGCGCAGTCAACACTACGATATTCAGCCTCGGTAGTGGACTTAGCGACAACATGTTGCTTTCGAGAACTCCAAGAGACTGGATTACCATAAAAATATATGCAATATCCTGAAGTAGACCTCATGTCATCAGAATCGGTACCCTAGTTTGCATCAGCAAATCCAGTGAGAGTCAGACAGGAACTGACAAAAAAACTCAAGCCATAATCAACTGTGCCTTGAAGATATCTGAGAATTCTCTTTACAACAAGAAATTGAACATCACGAGGGCTTTGCATATACTGACACACTTTATTTACAGCGAACGCCATCTCTGATTTAGTGATAACAATGTATTGTAGTGCACCCACAATACTCCTATATTCAGAAACATTATCAATAGGAGAACCTTCATGAGACGAGAGATGACAACTAAATGCCATAGGTGTAGAAAGACTCTTAGCACACTCAAAACTAGTCTTTTGAAGAAGTTCTAAAATGTACTTGTTCTGATTAACAAGAATACCAATAGAAGTGTAATGAACCTCAAGTCCCAAAAAATAAGAAAGAGGACCCATATCCTTAAGTGAGAGCACCTGATTCAGCCTGTCAACAACATGTTGGATCTCCTTACTAAGATCTCCAGTTACAATAATGTCATCTACATAGACAAGTAGATACACTAATCATGTATTCCCATTTTAACAAACAAAGATGAATCATATTTGGTTAAAGTAAAATCAGTAGAAAGTAGATACTCTTTCAGTTTCTCAAACCAAGAACGAGGTGCTTGTTTGAGACCATAGAGAGCTTTGTTTAACTTACAAACTAAAGGAGCACTAGAACAATTCGAAACACTCTGTTCATACCCAGAAGGTTGAGTCATATATACCTCTTCATAAAGCTCACCATTTAAAAAGGCATTGTTTATGTCAACTTGCCTCATATCGCAACATTTTGAGATGGCAAGTGAAAGAATTACCCCAACAGTGACAAGTTTCACCACTGGACTAAAAACTTCATGGAAGTCAATTTCAGCTTTTTGTAAGTACCCCCTTGCAACCAAACTTGCTTTATATCGAGCAACAAATTCATCATGATTTGTCTTAAATTTGGAGAGCCACTTACAATTGGAAGCTCTTCTGTTTGGCGACAAAGGAACAAGAGACTAAGTGTTGTTCTTAATCAATGCATCATACTCATACTGTGCAACAACTTTCCAATGTGAATGTTGCATAGCCTCTCTTATAGTCTTAGGTTCCTTGTCTCCTTCACAACTCAAAGCTTGCACCTGAAAAGCCTTAGGTTTATAAATGTCATTCTTACTCCTAGTGATCATAAAATGCCCGTTACCTCCTACTAAAGACTCTACTGCATCACCCTCAACTGTAGAAGAAACAACATTTCCAACATTAGCAGTTGAGGCAACTTGTTGGTACTGGTCAGTGTCATCATATGTTGCAGAATAAAACTCACAATCACTAGAAACAAGAAGATTTTTAGATAAAATCTCAACTCCCTGTTATGTTCCATTGTTACACACAAAAACAATATCCTGACTCTTAGAAAAATTAGGAGAATTAGGCATCGAGAGCACCGTTGTCCCCTCAGGACAAGTACTAAGTAAAGGGGCTGAAACTACAATTGAAATCTGAACTGTGAAAATTGGAACAGTTGCTGAAGGTGAGACCTGAACTATATTTCTTGTGCTGAGCACTGAGGAAAATGAGCTTGATCTAAAGAACCCAAGTCTATAGAAGTGTTCTGAACAACTTGAGACACAACTCAATTTGCAGGAACTAGAGCTGAGAACTCACTAGTTTGGGGTGAAACAACAGCAAAGGTATTTCTTGATGAATATCACTATTGTCAACAATATCACTCTTCTTAGTAGCACAAGAAAAAATAAATTCATCAAAAACCACATGGCGTGACACTATTATCTTTTCAGTTTCATCCATACATTTATATCCTCTATGAGAGACACTACATTCTAGAAAGACACACTGTTAGACCTAAAGTCCAGCTTATGCTTGTTAAAAGGTCTTGTGTAAGGAAAGCACACACAACCAAATGTCCTAACAAAGTTTTAATCTGGTAATTTCTTATAAAGAACTTCAAAAGGAGACTGGCCTTGTAAAATAGGAGAGGGTAGACGATTGATAAGAAAAACTAAAATAATAAAGGCATGAGACCAAAACTTTAAATCTAAACCTACTTGAGCAAGCATTGTAAGCCTCATTTCTACAATATGGCGATGCTTCCTCTCAATCTTGCCATTTTATTCGGAGGTATTAGGACAAGATATTCTATAATGCACTCCATTAGTTAGGAACCAATTCTTTAACCCTTGATACTCAGTCCCTCCATCAGTTTGAAGAGCCTTTAACTTTGCACCCAAACTGCACTTCAACTAACTTGAAGAAGTTGATGAAACACTGAGCCACTTCTGATTTTCTCCGCAACAAATAAAGCCAAGTATGCTTACTAAAAACATCAATAAAGGAGACATAATAAACATAACCCTCAGAAGCAACAGGGGCTGGTCCCCAAACATCAGAAACAACTAACTCAAAAGGTTGTTTATATTCAGTAATAGAAGATGAAAAAGGGAGCTTATGAGCTTTCCCTAGTAAACAAACAAAACACAACTAAGACACTTTATTTGCAGAAAGAGCTATATTATAATTTTTCAAAACAACTTTAAGAACACTGTCTGATGGGTGTCCCAGGCGCCTATGCCACAAATCAAAGGTATTAGAGGACTGTGAAATAGAAGCAGCAAATGTAGAGGTAGTAACTTCGGTGGTATCTACAAGAGGAGAGGCCAGCTTGTACAACCCTTCATGTGTGAGCTTCCCCTTGAGCAACACACTGTGAGTCTGAGCATCCTTCACACAATACCCATTAAAGGAAAATTTAAAAATAACACCATTATCCTTAACAAACTGTGAGACGGACATAAAATTTTTCTGTATAAAAGGCACATACAGCAAATTTTGTAAAATAATAAGCTTTTCAGACGTGGAGATATACCCTTGACCTACATGTGAAATGGGCACACCGACCCCATGTCCCATTAACAAAACTTTATTACTTAAGTAGGTTACACCAGACTGAAGGTTGGAAGAATCATGCGTGATGTGTGGCTCCTGAGTCAGAATACCACGCACCATCAGTAAAGGCAAATAGTAATGAAGAGGCAAATGACATAGGGGCAGAAGGACTAGGGGAAGTAGGAGATGCAACAGTACCAAAAGGAGGAACACGACTTGTAAAGGGAGAGAACTGATGCCCACCAAATTAAGAAAGATAAAAGTTTGGTACAAAAAAATCAGTACGCCCATGCATTCTTAAATAATAAAAAAGAACATGTGGTATATTTGTATATAATTTTATAAAGTTTTTAAATGTGCGATGTCACGAGATAATCAGACATAAATTTAATTTAAAAATAATAAAAAGAACAGTTTACAGAGTAGTCAATGATGTTACGAGAGGCCTTACAATTAAGTTATCAATTATATGTATTTAGAAGTAGTGGTTAAAATGCATTGCCAATGCCTTTACTTGAAAATTATATAAGATTTAGTCCTCGTACTTAAAAAAAATTAAATCATTTAAATTTTGTATTTAAAAATCGTAGTCCAGTTGTTAACGATGTGAGTATTCTGTAAAAGTAGTATAAATTTTAACTTTTTAAATACAATGATTGAATCTAAAACTTTGTCAAACTACAGGGATTGGCAACATATTTTTGTCTAAATTTATAGATAAAATAAATTAGTAAATTCAATTATAAAATGTTATATTATTCAGAGAAAAATATATTTATTTTCTATTAATGTAACATGTTATTTTTCACAATCATTTATATTTGAAATTTGAATTTAAAATTCTATAATAATGTAATATGATGAAAGTTAGTTTACATTTATTTCTGTTTGAAATTTTAAATTAACATACTATATTATAATTTGAAAATATGGTATGCATATTTTGAATCCTTTTAATTTTTCAATTATATAACGTTTTGTTTCAAAAGTTGTCAATGTCAAATTTATAGAAATTATTTTTAATAATGTTCTGATTATTTATGTTCAATTTCCTTGCAAGTTGCAATTGTATTCTTATATATATTTTTAATGTAATATTGTAATATTTTCTACTGATTTTATACTCAACCCTAAAAGTGTCTACGTCCTGATAATATTTTCTAATTTCAGACAACTTTGAAAATCCTTTCTCTTTTGTCCTATCTTTTGGAATTAATTGATTCATAACTTATTAAAAAATATATCACATTCAAGATCTGGGTTTGATTAATGCTCTATGGGTCAGTTTTTTTAATGGGAAGTATATTGTTAAGAATAACAACTAGTACTGAGAATGAGGAAAGTAGGATGGGTAGATTTAAGGGTGAGTATTCGATCGAATTGAGTAATAAATTTTGAGTTAATGAGTCATATTTTACCACTCAAATTTTATTTGAAATTCTTTCGAGTCGAGTTTATGAAATTCGAGTTGAATTGAGTTGTTCGAGTTTCTGTTCAAATTTAATAGTAAATATTTATAATATTACAATACTGATTTGTTTCATTTTAACAATTTTCTATAACTATATACGATATACATATACATTTTCATATTTTTCACAAGTGTGAGTACATTGTAATGTTATTTAATAAATCAAATACCACATAAAATTATATAGTATATTTATAATATTTTTTTAAGAAGAGATTTTGAGGGGGATATTGATGAGAGTATAAAGAAGTCAAATAATTGATGAAAAGAAAATATTTGCAAAGAATTTCAGTCAAAAAACTAAAATAAATAAAATTTAAAGTTAAGAGACTAAATAGCCAAGAAATGATGCTTATACAATTTTTGAGTTATTCGAAATATTTTCAAGTTATTCCAATTCTATTTTGCAACTTAATTTTTATTTTAATTTTTTTCGAATCTAGTTTATAAAATTCAAATTGAACAAAAATATTATTTTTTAATCAAATTTTACTCACTCCTAGTTTACTTTTTTTTGAAATAAATATATCTTGAACTACATCTCACAAGATTAAGGTTTCGTTCGACAGAGTTGTTAAAACAGGGGTTGGGTGAAAAAGCTGTGTTTGGGGAGAAGTTGAAATTTTTAGGTTCTCGGAAAGCTAACGTTTGAGACTAAAACTAACGAAAAAGCTGAACAAAAATAGAGAGAACTTAAATGTTCGGTGAAGCTTCTCCAAAAATAAAATAGAGAAACAACGCCGAACGAAGCCTAACACATGCACCGAGACATGACCAAAACCTGCTCTTGAAACTACGGGAGAGAATACTTCAGTACATCTAATCTATTGATAAGTGTACAGATTATACACCATCAGCATATCAAGTTCTTTTGTTGTTAAACCACCGATATTTAATCTATTAATTGACTAATTCGTATCGGGTACTACAGAGACTCGTTATAGGAATAACCTTCCTAATCTAATTTTTTCCATTCACAACGTCATGATTCGAACCTCTGATCTTATTTAAAAGATTTAGTGCATCATTCCGCTAGATTAATCTGTTATTAGTAGTAGATCTAGTTTATTAATAATTTGTCATCATACAGTTTATTGAATCTACTTTTGTATTAAAATTTCAACAACCGAGGCATCAAAATTCATACCAAAATGTTTGCTGTTGTATAACCTTTTAAGTAGTGTAGTTTATTAAATCTCTCAAATTTATTACAAATTTTAGATAAATTTTCGAAAATTTTGAAAATTTTATTTTAAATTTAATTTTAGAAAAATAAATTTACCTTCAAACTCTTGCCTCAAGTTCCGCAATCACAATTTGTCGGGACCCACAAACTTGTAGTTTTGTAAGCCAATTCCCCTCTCAAATAAACAGAATTACCCATCAATTTATAATTCATCTACAAAACATCTTTGTATGAATAGATTATGATGAACATGTAGCATTTAGGTCTTTCTTCCTAATTCCCATTTCTCAAGATTTCAGGCTTGTTGACCGCAATGGATCAAGCACGGTATTGGGTGTGGACAAAAAGGAGACATGGTTTGAGTTCTCATCATCAAGCCTCAACAAAGGCTTCATATGATGATTCATGGGAAGAGCAAGCTTTTACAGAAGATGCTGCTGGGTCTCTTGGGGGCTGTATATGGCCCCCAAGGTCCTATTCTTGCAGCTTTTGTGGCAGAGAATTTACATCAGCTCAAGCTCTAGGAGGTCACATGAATGTTCACAGGAGGGATAGAGCTAGGCTCAAGCAATCCCCATCTTCACATGATGAAGATCGAATTCACATTCAAAATTCCATTTTACCTATGGAACCTTGTAGCTTCTCTCATAACCCTAACCCTAATTCCAAACATGGTACTTTAGTTCCTCCTTTATCTTCAGAAATCGCCCAAGATCATCCAATGAAGTCACCTAACGCATCCCCGAAACCATGCTCGAATATGATTGTTAAAGAAGAGATAGGTTGTAAGAGAAAGAGAACTGATCAGCTCCAACCCGTTGTGGTGTCTGACCAGCTCAGTCCTAGTTCGGTTGATGATATAGATCTTGAGCTCCGGCTCGGCGACCGGCCCAAGGTACAGTAGCTAGTTTGATGATAACAAAGATTATACTTAAATGGACGTCATATAATTCTGGCCATTCTTAAATCATATGTAGTTTGTAACCTCAAATATATTTGATATTTTAAGACCTATTTGCTTTTAGTTTGATATGGTCGATTGTGTCTATGATGTTTGTACCATATATGCTTAATTCTGAATTCAAAGCCGATAATATCCATGCCTATTTGGCCATATATATACATAGGGTATGATCGAGGGTTACAGCAGAATATTTGTTCACCGTTCAGTTGATATCGTTATTGTTGCAACATGAATTTTCTTTTCTCTTGGTTGATTATATATATATCAAGGTTGTTATCTTATTATTATCAAAATCGCCGGTATCCTCCACGTCTACTCGCGTTCTGTTCTCCTATATATAATCCTTCCAAATTTGCCTCACCTGCTCCGGGTATCATTCCATTTAAGTATTGCAAAAGGGATATCAAAATGTGCTGGTTTTTTTGATGTTGAAGAGAATATTATTATGTTACCATGACTTGTAGCCGCTATCTACTCATCTTTTGTTCTTTCTTCCATAGTCTAGTTATCTGATATGTAAATAAATAGGGTCGCAGAGGTGGATACTTGAATATTCATTATTTGAATCTGTTTTACTTTTACGAATAACGAATTTAGATATTTGTTAGGATAAGTCTACCACGTGCGACGAACATTGCTAAACAACATTAACGATGAACACTGCTGAACACTATTAAATTAATTAATAAAGATTTAAAATTTCAAGGACCCATCAAATAATTAATAATTATTTTAAAAAATTCAATTAAATAATTATATATATATATATATTAAAATTTTATTTTTTTAATAAGGGTAAACTATACATTTAGTACCTCACCTATTTTCGTATTTCTATTGAACCCTCATTATTTAAATATTATTTCAATTTGACCCTGTTTTTTATAAAAAATAATTTAACCCTTAACCCTCAACCTAAAACCATAAACTATTGAACCTTAAAAAAAACCTCAGAAAACTGATGTTGTTGATCAAAGCTCTCTAAGATAATCATTGACTAAAGAAGTGCATATCAAACGGGCAAGGATAAAAATACAAACCAGGGTAGCACAATCTGAAATAGAAACAAGCTACTTTTTCTTCTATTTCTTATTTGAATGAGAAAAGAAAATCGGTAATATATATATATATATATATATGATTTAGGGTATATGTTTAAGAGTTTAAGGGTTTAAGGTTTAATAGTTTAGGGTTTAGGTTGAGGGTTAAGGATTAAATTATTTTTTATAAAGAATAGGGTCAAATTTAAATAATATTTAAATAATGAGGGTTCAATAGAAATATGAAAATAGATGAGGTACTAAATATATAGTTTACCCTTATTAAAAAAATAAAATTTTAATATATATAAAAAATAATTTAATTGATTTTTTAAAGTAATTATTAATTATTTGATGGGTCCTTAAAATTTTAAATCTTTATTAATTAATTTAATAGTGTTTAGCGGTGTTTAACATTAGTAGTGTTCGTCGCACGTTGTAGAATTTTCCTATTTGTTATGTAACAAGGGTAGCGGAGGCAGATACTTTTCGATGCCCACCATTTCATTTGCATCTATATTTGCCTTAATTTTTTTTCTTTAAGAAGATGATGATATGCGTCATTATGTGTGAGCGTTAGATCGAATCGAGTCAAAAAAAATTAAGTTGTTCGAGTTGACACGTCATATTTTACAACTCGAACTTTATTTGAAACTTTTTCGATTCGAGTCAAGTTTATAAAATTCCAGTCAAGTTGAGTTTTCGAGTTCCTATACAAATTTAATTGTAATTAGGGTAAACTACATAAATGGTCTCCCGACTATGCTCTAATTTATCTTTTGCGCCCTCTGACTATTAGAAGTTACAAATTAGTCCTCTGACTTAAAAAAAGTAATAAATTGATCCAATGTCATTAAAATTTAACGGCTGATGACGTGGCAGTTAATATAAATTGATATAATTACATAATTAGCCTTTAAGTTTACACTTGTTTTAATTTGAATAAAAAATTAACCTACATAATTTTAATAATCTATTAATTTAGTCTCATCTTCATTGTATGCTGGAAGGCAACACAAAAATAAATATGCTTAGCTGAATTGTTACTTCATATCCCTCTTTGCTATTTCCTGAACATGGGTTAAATTGAAAACATAACCAAGTATCTTTTCAAGCATATTACAACATATCTGTGAAATACAAGCTCCGCAACATAAAATCCTAGCGTAGATTACATTAGTCGAATTCAAAACTGATACACATAATAGAAATGTTATTCAAACTCAGGTGTATCGGATACTGATAAGTATCCAACATAGATATAGTCAATTTTTAAAGTTTCTACATGTAAATCTACGCTCGTTGGAGGGTCATTCCCCACTCACCAGATTTACCATGCTTTTGTTCAACCTCCAAGAGCTGGTCAATGGCAGTGTTTATGGTCATGAATCTCTGGTTCATATTATTTTTCACCTGATAATATACAAGGGAAAACAAAGAAATTTAACCAGTCAAAGCAATGGCAGATACTGAATTGTAAGTAGAAAAAACAACATAATACAAGCTGCAACTTTTAATATTGACCTACAAAGAGATTTCAATATTGGTTCCTTTACGCGAATATTTGTAGAAGGAAAAGAATGAATTGATTTAAGATTCTCAAATCAAGCAAGAGCATACACCAATGACACATAAATCCACAACAATTTGTAATATTTTTATAAGATCAATTATAGTATAGTCTCTAGTGGATAATCAGAGAAACACTCCGCTTTGCTTTCTTTTTCTCTTTAATTGCTTTTGTGTTTGAAGTTGATGCACCATCTTACACTTCCTTTGCCAAATTGTTGATATTATTTCCAGCAAAATTACTTTTTTAGTTAATATAGCTTTCCCATTAAGCTGTAAAATTTCATCTGAATCTTCTGATGAGTGAGTTGGAATATCCATGGCTTCAATTGCTTTATGGTGAGCTGAGACCAGAGTTTCGAAATCAGTGTTTTCTTGTAGAAGTTCATCATATTTCGTGTCTGTGTGAATCATTCAAGCAAAAGTAATAGTCCCAAGCTCCTAGTATGAAGAAACAAAGGGAAGAAGTTCAAAATAAAAGGATTTTAATGGGGATAGCATCGTCTTCAAGCTTCATAGTCATTTCCAAGTCTTGTATAAAAATCGGTATTTATTGGGATTGGGGAGTGCGATTGAAAAGCTGTGTGGTTTCATGGGGTTATATATAGATGGAGAAAAAGTAAGAAGAAAAGATGGTTGGGTGAAATGGGACTAAATTGACAGACTATTAAAATTATGTGGGTTAATATTTTAAAATTTGGGTCAAATTAAAATAAATGTAGAACTTGAAGGCTAATTATATAATTATATCAATTTATATTAACTACCACGTCATCAACCGTTAAATTTTTAACGGCGTTGGACCAGTTTGTTACTTTTTTTTAAGTTAGGGGACCAGTTTGTAACTTCTGATAGTCGGGGACGCAAAAGATAATTAGAGCATAATCGGGGGACCATTTATGTAGTTTACCCTTGTAATTATTTATCATGTTATAGTACAGTTTGATTTCAATTTAAATGACTTTCTTAATCATATAAGATATGAATATATATATATATAAGATAAAAATCGAGGGACTGTACTCAAACTTAAAAGTCAATCCGCTAATTACTAAAAATTTCGAGTTATTCGAATTTTTATTTTACAACTCAAATTTTATTTGAGTTTATAAAATTTCGAGTCAAGTCGAATTATTTTTTTCGAGTCGAGTTTTACTCACCCCTATATGTCATCATTTTATCGGAAGGCTAATTTATTAAATAAAATGCTATGTAGATATGCTAACTCAACCGTTGATAACAACAATGATAGAAATAAAAGTATATTTTCACAGAAATAACTAATGAACTTTTTTCTGATTTCGATTACTACAATGCAAGTGCCCTAAAAGTTCAACAGCCATTAATGTAGTTTACCTTATTATTACTAAAATTTTCATTACTGTTAAGTAGAGATTACTTAGGTTTTTTATTTAAACATGTCCCAAGTCCCTTTACTCTCCGTATATTTAGATTTTAGTCTTCCCACTTTTATTTTCATATATTTATTTTCTCTACTTTCAGATTTAAAAATTTAAATCCAACCTCAAAAAATCAAAATCTATTTGTCAATGTCATTAAAATATTTTCACTAAATTAACTTATGTGATATTTTGAAATAAAAAATAACTTTACAGCAATGTATAAAAAATTAACATTGCAACGAACTTCAATTTAATAAAAAATGACAGTGTTAACAATTGAACTTAATTTTTAAATTCAAAATGCAATGGATTAAATTCCTAGAAATAAAATAGTACTAAATTTCAAATGTATGAAGAAAATAGGATACATGATCAAGTAAATAAACATTTGATTTGATTATTAATAAATCAATACCTATCATATTAATGGAATATTATTTCATGTACTAATGAGGTAAAATTATTCCATAAGTTGTGTTGTATAGTTGCTATATGTTCTTGTTTTTTTAATATAATTAAAGGACACATGACAATTCTACAATGGCATAAAGCCAAAAAAATACTCATAACGTTTAACTAAATAGTTATTTTGGCCCATATTTATTTTTAACCAATTTAACTTCCAACGTTTTATTTTTGGGTCAAAATGACCTCTATGCATATAAAAACTGTTAGTCAACTAACGATAAGCAACTTGAAATGACTTGACAGAATGACACGTCAGAAGAAAAAAAATATTTTATATTTCGTACAATTTTATAAAAATATTCTTTGACTAATGTGTCATTATGTAAACTCAACATATTTGTCTATATAACATTGCTATCGCGGCGTACACTGTCATGTAGGTTTGTCACGTCATTTCAAGTTATTTATCGTCAGTTGACTAACAATTTTCATTCGCAGATGGGTCATTTTGACCCAAAATGAAATGTTGGAGGTTAAATTGATTCAAAAAGGAATAAAAACTAAAATGATTATTCAGCCAAACGTTATGGGCATTTTTTGGTCTTATGCCTTCTAAAATTCTAGATCTGAAATATTTTTTTCACTATCAACGTATGAAAAAGTTATCCATATTATAAAGGGATAATATTATGTTCATATTACTCGCAAATAGGGGTGCTTATTGAGTTGAGCAGCTTGCAAACAGTTCGAGATCGACTCGATCAAAACTCGATTAATGCTTGACTCGAGTTGACTCGACTCGAACTCGAGATCTTAATGAGTTGAGTTGAGCAAGACCCAACTCGACTCGATAAGTTCGCAATCAACTCATTATTTTTCTTTTATAAATTTTTAATGATTTTTGGTGCTACCTTAAAAAATTATGTTCCAAGAAGTTTAAATAATAGTTGAAAACTGTTCAGTGACTTACTAGGTAATTTACCAATAAAATATTTGGTTTCAAATTTTCAAAATATTTTGTATTTCTCGAGAATTTCAAAAGTTAATTAGTATTAATAAGAAATTAATTTATAACAATTAGCACTCTCTTTTTAAAGTTTTTTTTATTATTACTTTTTGTTGAAAAGTAGAAAAGGAAAAAAGTTTTTAGTTTCTATATAAAAATACGATCTAAATTTAAAACACCGAAATCCCTATGAGCTTTTCTCATTTTTTGTTCAATCAACGAATATTGTTGAGAAATTAAAAAGAGTCTCACACTCGAATGTCGACATCATCTCTAACTCAGTCATGACATGTTCTTTTATTTATCTCTTATGTCCTCACGTTTTCCCCCTGAATTTGCATGTTTATGTTAAGCTCTAATAGTATCACTAGATTTTACTTATATTTAAAAAAATAAGGTAAAAGTTTTGGCAAGCTTAACGAGAAACAAAATTTTTTAACGAGCACGAGTCGAACACTACTCAACTTGCGATCGACTCGCTTGATAAGCACCCTTACTCTCAAAACATATAAATATTAATCGACCTCATTTACTTCAGTTGACATTGTTGTTGTTACAACATTTAAAAATATGAATTATAACACATTTAAGTACATAATATCCTCTTAATCAAGAATTTGATTATTTAAATTAGTAGTTGTTCTGGAGAAGCAATGAGCGATCGCACATAATCCGTCAAAAAAAACTTAAAATAATTTAAGTTAGATACTTGTAAGAAAAATGTAAAACATTACTTTCACACAAGTGGAAAATCATACGAAAAAAAATACAAAATAGTGTTGTACTTTGTGAGTTCAGCCATGTTCACCATTGCTTTCCAAAGTACTTTTGGAACTATAAACACATGTAATTAAATTGATTTTGCTTTTAATGATCGCTGAACATTAATAACACAATACACCGCTGAGCACATTAATTTTTATTGACTTTTAAATAATTATTAAAAGTTTTAAATGTTTGACATAAAATTAATCATATTTTAAAATAAAATTAGAAGAAATTATTCCATAAACTATTCTCACAATCTCATTCATGGTCCTATCCAATTAAATAAATTCACATCATCTTTATTTTATGTATAATATTTTCTTATAAATTAAAATTTACAAACCATCATCTTCCTCCTCATACCTCATATATTTATTTTAATATTTTAATAAATGAAATCGTGAAAATAATAATAAAAAAAAAACTCTAAAATCTTAACTCACGAATTAAAAGAGATAAATAAAATTAGGGTAAACTATGCTAGGTACCACCGTACTATAGGGGTGACTTATTTTTATCATCAAACTTCTAATTGGTCCAAACTTACCATTGAATTTCAATTCTTAGTTCAATCATACCATCCCGCCGTTAAAGCATAGATGACGTGATGACATGTATAACTTTTCCGTTAAGCCGATGACTTGACTTATTAAATATTATTTTTTTCTACGTAATTATTTTTTAAAATAAAATTTGTTTAAAATACTAAACGACATAGTTTTAATAAAACACTTTTTTTTAAACCCTAAAATCACATTTCTCAAATCCCTAATTCATTTTCTTTCCCTACATGTTTTTGCTTTTATTTTGTCGACAACAATAAAAGAAAGGTGAAGGGGAACATAGCAATGGTGGAATCGAGTATCGAGTAATCTAGTCATCCTTTATCATCGTCTCTTTTAATATAATTACTAAAAAAATATTTTTTCTTTTTCTAACTCTCTGCAACCTTTTTTGTCTCATACAATCTTCAAAAACTTTATAGCCTATTTTGTTCACCACCCACTTCTCCACAATGTTCAAACTCCGCAGCAAGAGAATCAAGCACCTTTGTTCCCGCATCCAATGGCCGGTTCTCTGCTGCTCCAAGTCTGTTGTCTTTGTCAAAAGGCTTGACAAAAGAAACTCCAAGGTTCGTACCGATAATGAGTCTTCCAAAGTTCATCAAAATGATCAATCAGATGGTCTAAACTCGTCGAGGCCTATACGTATAACGACCTTTAATACTTTCTTGTTTTTTTATGGCTCCTGCAATTCTTAAGGCATATAAGATTTTGAGTTTTGACTACTACAATGGTGGGTTTTCGAATGGCAGGCTTTATCAAATAACGAGATATCTTTGTCGTGGAATCGACAACTGAGCTTTGTGGAAGGACGCAATAATGATAGCTCTTCAAGTAAAACTTGGAGAGATAAAACTCCGTTGAAAAATACAAGTTATTTTGAAAAATATAGGGAATGAGGTTGATGATTTTGGGAGTTATAGAAATAGTAAAGACGGTAGAGAAAGGAAATGAATTAGGGATGGTGGAAATTTAAATTGAGACTTTTAGGGATTAAAAGTAGTGTTTTGTTAAAACTACGTTGTTTTATATTTAAAATAAATTTTATTTCAATATAAAATAATAATTACGTAGAAAAAATAATTCTTAATATGCCAAGTCAACAGCTTAATGGGAAATGATGTACATATCATCATTGTGTTCATGTTTTAACGGCGGTGTGGTATGATTGAAACTGAAATTGAAGTTTGGTGGTATAATTGAACTAATTCAAATATTAGTGACAAAAATAGATCACCTCTCATAATAAAGTGGTATCTGACATAGTTTACCCATAAAATTATTCTTAATGAAATCACTGCATCAGTAATTTTCAAAACCGACATGATTAGTTTGCAGATCAAATCTGCGACCGAATTGCTCCAGCGAGCAAGTGGGCTGTCCAAGGATGTCAATTTAGAAGGGGGTTAGGTTTTTAGTTTTGTATGGGATAAGATCAATTGTGTCGGTAAAGAAAAGAGGCGGGATGCTACAAACTTAGGGTTTGGGGTTTGACTATATAGTCGGTGAAGGAAAGGTTAAACGAAGGTAGGTTATTATTTGATATTCTGTAAAATAATTTGTATGTTTAAGTGTTTTTATTCAAAGATCAGGTTTTTTAAATTTACCTAAAATTAATTATGTTATTTCCTTGAAATTCTATTAATTTTGTGTTATGAAGTTCTAAAAAATTACAGAGATGGATGTAGTGATTTCCGAAGATTAGATTGAAATTAAAATATAATGATTTTATTAATAATAAATTCAATTTTTGTTTTTTTTAATTCGTGAGTTACATTTTTTTTGTGTTTTTTTAACGATTATATTCATTAATATATTGGAATAAATATATGAGGTATGAAGAAGAAGATGATGATTTGTAAATTTTAATTTATAAGAAAATATTGTGTTAAAAATTAAAATGACGTGTGATTATTTAATTGGGCAGGACCATGGATGAGATTGTGATAATGGTTCATGAAATAATTTCTTTTAATTTTATTTTAAAATATGATTAATTGCATGTCAAGCCTTTGAGATTTCTAATAATTGTTAAAAAAGTCATTAAAAATTAATGGTGTTCACCAATGTATTGTGTTAGTGGTAGGGGTGTTCATTACCAGGTACCCGACGTCTCGGGTACAAGATTATTCGACCGTGTCCCGGCCTAGTTTAACCGGGTACCCGCTATCCGATTACCCCGCAAAACCTGGGTACCTGAAAATTCGGGTAACGGGTACTCATATTTTTCTTTTTTTAATTATTTTATTTTATTGATAAAAAAATTCATAACTAATAAAAGTTTGAATTATATAATCTCATCATAGAGTTTAAGATCTAAAGTATCAAACCCAAACAACTTTAGAATAGAAATTTCATAATTTTTAGAAATTACATGCATTATGCATAATTAGGTTGTTTGATTTGGGAATATAGTGAATATAAAGTTATTTTGTTTAAATAATAATTATATTTAAAATATAAAAAAATAGGGAACCGGGCCATCGGGTACCCAGTAATGGGAATTCTTGCGGCCCGGGCCCGACCTGGGAAAATGTTTATTTTAACGGGCCGGATACTCGACCCGTGTAAAAAAAATTGAATAATTACCAAATTATTTATGTTCGGGTAGTTAGGTAGGATCAGTCGGGTCAAATATTTTTTTAACACCCTTAGTTAATGATATTTAACGATGTTTGTCGCCCGTTCTAAAATTTTTCTTTAATTTTACATACACATACATTACATAATTTGGAGTTAAAATAAAGCAATCATTTTTTTTGAAATACGAACTTCGTTAAAAGTCTCTATACAATTAACATTAGAAATTCTAATGCCAACATTTAAGGGGAAAAGGAGTACCCACTAGCATTATCAATTAATAACATCAACAATTACAACGTTTGAAATATAATTCAAACATTCAAAATAAAATTAATTACATTATTATTCAGTAAATACCTAATAGACTAAAGTATGAACTGCCACATTTCTCGATTGATATATGTAAGCAACTGATATGTGATAATGCCGCTGGAGAAGGTCCTAACTTCGGTCACCCTTTACAAGTTGCTTTCCTCCTCGATTATTATGGAATGAGATATAAGTTATTTAAAAGCCAAAGACAAGCAAAAATCCTCATTTCTTTTTTTAAATTTTTATTATGTCTAATATTAAAAATTAAATCTTTAAAGTCTAACCTCTAAATTTCAATCCTATACTTTAAATTCAATTTTTTAATTTTAAGGCATAAATAAGGACACCAAAAATGACATAAGATTTCAGTTGAATTTTCAACAAAGTAATCAGTAAGTAAGACACTAGAACCGGCCTTGGGTCATAGCAATAAGGGCGCCCGCTCAGGGCCCACCTCTCATAGAAGCTAAATGTTTGTAGTTTTTTCGAATTATATTTATTATCAAGAGTCTAATTTTTTAAATACTTGTTATTAGGCCTACATTCAGGGAAGTTAAATATTTGTAATTTTTTCTGAATTATATTTATTATTAAGTGTCCAATTTTCTAACACTTGTTATTAAGGATCATTTTTTTTAATTTTTGTTAATATGTGGCTAAATTTTTCAATATTTATTATTAGCCGCATACTTTTAAAATTCAATTTCTATAAAGAGTCCGGTTTTTATCAAATATTTGTTATTATGAGCATACTCTTAAAATTTATTTTTTTCATACTTAATATTAGAGCCCCAATTTTTTCAATACCTGTTATTATGGACTTAGTCTTAAAATTTATTTATTTTTTATTACTTATTATAAGAGACATGAATTTAAATAACGTTATGTAACCGCAATAACAACTATCACAAGACGATGGCACACTATCTAAAACCGTGATATTTACAATTATATCAACAATAGCCCATGTAATTAAAATTTTTACAACTATAACACTTACACTGACTAATATACATTTTTATGTCAACAAGCCGACAAACATAACGCAATCAACAACAACTGTACTTTAAAATTTTAATTTAAGACCCAATTTTTAGGTTGGCCGGGCCACCAAAAGCACACCTAAATTGTGAACGAATACAAAAGCAGTCCGTACACAACACGGAGCCTTGTTGGACTTGTTATTTGACTGAATCGGTCCCATATTTCTTGGTGTTTTTGACGGTTTACCAAATCACCAAAACCACTCTTAAACTTTGAAAATTATGAATTTTAAGTATCGAAACACGTTTAACAAGTCAAATTTAATCATGGTTTAGGGTCACTTTACTATGTTGAAATTTAGGATTCTATCCTTCTGCTTTAATGTAATATAATTTGGTCCTTTATTTTTATATGTCATTAGTAAATTAAACTGGCAACATAGTTATTGCCATTAAATTGATGTTGTTGATTTTTTAGACCTAAATATCCGGCTGACAAGTAAATTAGCTAAAGACAACTAATAATTTTGTATTAGACCAATATTTTACTTATTCGTAATGTAATTAGTCGAGGGACGTTGGGGTCGAGGCCCTTGTCATCCCGGATTGAATATAGCCAGCTAGATTTTTATGTGATTAGTTAACATTTAAAAAGTTTTACATCAATTAATAGTATTATTAATTCATATATCTATTGATAACATTATAAATTAAGAAATTAGATTATGTATAATTTAGAGTAAAGAAATCAAATTTAAATTTTAGTGTAATAGAAGAACTAAAACCAAAATTAGACAAATTTAAACAAACTTCCTTAATTTAAGGATTCCAACAATGATTAAGAAGTGCTTAAACTAATAACGACTCAAAAGTCTTCCTCAAACCCGACACAATTAGAAAGAACATTAATAATAACGAGAATAATTCTAAGCGATAAGCACTATAATATTGCTTAAGTAGGTCTTGTATGGTGCGGAAGCACAAGGTTGGTTCTTGTATAGTTGCTTTGTAATGTTTATCGAGTAATAAAATTTTGGGCACACTTTTTTTCCTAGTAGGATTTAGAGGGTTTTTAATGAGACCCCTTCTTTTCAAAAAAAAAAAAAAGAAAAGAAAGTAGGTCTCAAATTCGAGACTTTGCATATGTAAAAAATTTCCGTTAGAAGTTCATTCACTAAAATTAAATGTGTGACGTAAATCAGTTCAAATTGATTGAAGAGGGAAAACTAAAAGAAGCGGTAAAAAAATATAAATTTTAATTTTTTTGAATTTTTCAATAAAATAATTCAAATAATATAATTTAAAGTCAAAATGAACAAAACAAGATTTTTCTTTCATTCATGCACAGACCACAGTCCACATATTGACTAAATGAATAATAATTTCCATTTTTATTATCCGAATCTTCCTCAGAAAAAGGCAACAGATAAGAGCAATTAGAAATTAACGAAGAAGCTTAGAAAATGTTGCTAAATCTTCCTCATCATCTCCCCCATTCTCCATATTTATCGCTAAAACCCTAGCAAGTAACTAACCAACCCAAAAAAACGTAACAGATTAAACACACAACGTTCAATTCCAACGGTGTTGGCTGAACCACGACAACGCATAGAAAAAGAAAATTTGACCAAAAAAAAAGAAGAGGAAGGAGACAGAGAGAGAGAGAGAGAGTCGAGGAAGAGGGTGACATCTATGGGATTGGTGACGGCGGACTTGGAGGACGACACAGCTAATTACGGCTGCACCATGTTCCTCCATGATAAGGCTAAGGCTTCTTCCCCGACGCTTCAAATCTTAGCCTTCGAGGCCGCCAAAAACATGTCACGCCTCATTTCCTTGTACAAATCTCTCACCGACGAAGAATTCTCCAAGCTACGCACCGGTCCCGTGAGGTCCCCCGGCGTCGCGCTCTTGAACTCCACCGATGAAAACTATCTCCTCGGCCTTGCAGGTAAAGAGAAGCTGGAGGATCTGAATGAAATCGCCTCCGTTGTTTCGCGTTTGAGTAAAAGCTGCGTCGATGAAAAACTCACCAGGTTCGAAGCAGCTTACCAGAACATGAAACAGGGAATCATCGACATCAGCAACCTTGATTTCAACTCAAGGAACGCTTGGAAAATCATTGAGAAGATGGAGAAATATGCCAACAACACGTCTATGTTATACACCGCTTTAACAGGCCTCGACGAGTTGGAGTTGTCGGAGAAAAGAATGCAGAGAGTGAACAGAAGCGCCAGCGGTTCTCCGAGGAACATGTCGGACAAGACCACCATTGAAAACCTATACGAGAAAATCTCTTTCCAAAGGAAACAGGTTCGACATTTCAAACAGGTTTCCCTGTGGAACAAAACATTTGACAAGAGTGTCGCGCTAATGGCACGAACCATCTGCACTGTTTACGCCAGGATCTGCGTCGTTTTCCGACCCTACGTTCCGAGCCTCCTGTCCTCCACCACCACCACCGCCAACAGTCGTTCCTTCAAACGCCTCGGTGTTTCGCATTCGAAAGCATTCCACGTGAAGGTCTATCCAGAAGCGGATTATTGCCAAATTGTAAAAGAAACGAATAACATGAAAAAGTTGAAGCCCTCCAAATCGAGTCCGATACTCAGAGGAGCATCCAGGATGAAACGAGGTACAGCCCGTTTCGTGAGCAGCGAGCTATCGCCTTTATCCCAAGGCCTAGCGTTCCTACTCTCCGGTGTCACCAAAGCTTCTACCGTTAAAGACAACGTAAACCAAAGGTTGATACAATCGGCTCCGCCGAACACCGTAGGAGCAGCAGGGCTCACCTTTTGTTACGCGGACATAATCATCACGGCGGAGACTTACTTCTACTCGACCAAGAACATTACGGACGCCGCACGCAAGCAGATGTTCGAGATGCTACCGACAAACCTGAAACAATCGCTGAGAGGCCAACGGAACAAGATCGAACACGGAAACCAGGGGTTGGCAGAAGGTTTGAAAGATTCGTTGGAGAAAATAATAGGGTGGTTGGCTCCGGTGGCGCACGATACACTAAGCTGGCAGCAAGAGAGGAACTTGGAGCAGCAAAAATTTGACTCAAAGCCCACAGTTCTATTGTTCCAAACGCTGCATTTCTCGGATTTGGAGAAAACGGAGGCGGCAATCGTGGAGGTGTTGGTAGGGTTGAGTTGTATATATAAGTACCAGAATCGGCGGGAGAGGGATGGTGTTGAAGAAAGCTGCCATTTTTCATGAGATTAGTTCTTGAGCTTATATTCATTCATTGATTGATTTCTGTTCATTTTCAAGTGGGATATTTGTAATATGAATATATGATTGCTTGGGGGTTATGATGTATAGCTTAGTAGTTTTAGGCTAAATATATGAGAACTTAATAATATTTATATGAAAAATTGACGAATACCGCTGAAATACTAATGTTGAACATCATTAAATTAATTAATAAAAATTAAAAATCTCAAGTACTCAATAAATAATTAATAATTATTTAAAATGAAATTTTAATTAAATTACTTTTCATATATATTTTATTTTTTAATCTTTATTTTTAAATAATTAGATCAAATATCAATCATAGTTAATCCCTAAATTAAAAAATCTTAAATCCTTTTCTCCTCCATTGAAGATTATGGTTCCCCTCGACTGGGATGATTTTAAGCCATCCATTGTCTCTACTTTAAGCTCACACCTAAACAACTAGATTTACTGAAAGACAAAGCAGGTGCAAAGAGTGGTACAAAATATATTAGTTTCAACATATTGGTTGCACATGTATGCTGTTGCGTAAGTAAAGCTTGGAGAAAAGGATTTAAGGTTTTTAATTTAGGGATTGACTATTGTTGGTATTTGATCTAATTATTTGAAAATAAAGATTAAAAATAGAACATATATATATAATAATTTAATTGAAATTTTATTTTAAATAATTATTAATTGTATGTTAAGTCCTTAATTTTTAAATCTTTATTAATTAATTTAATAGTGTTCAACGGTAGGGGTGTTCAAAAAAAAAATCCGATCCGAAATTTCGAATATCCGATCCGATTTTTATTTTTCGGATAATTCGGATCGGATATCCGAAAATTTCGGATCGGATACGGATAGTGGTTTTACCGTCGGATCGGATATCCGATATCCGAAAATTCAAAATTTTTTATAGGTATAAATCTTGTTATATTCGATATTTTTACTTGTTATATATGAAAAATTGAAATTTCCATGGATACAAAGATTATTATATATGAAAATTTAAAAAATAATCAAATAAATTCATAAATTTCGGATATTCGGATATCCGGTTTTTTCGGATTGGATACGGATCGCTATTTAGGTGATCCGAATTTTTCGGGTATCCGAATTTTTGGATCGAATCCGGTATCCGAAAATGAACACCCCTATTCAGCGGTGTTCAACGTTAGTGATATTCAACAGTGTTCGTCGCATGTGGTAGACTCATCATATTTATATATATTCGTGTTTGACACTTACAGTAATACCTCTATAAAAGAATATCCTTAGATCCAAAAAAAATTATTATTATTTTATTGAGATTATTAGTTATCGATAAATTAATACTTCTTCTGTCCCACTAAATTTGTCCAATATTAATTTTTTGAAAGTCAAAATTTTAAAACTTTGACTGCAATTATTTTAAATATTTTAATTAATTAAATTTTATAATATATATTTTTAAACTACTTGATTGAAGATTTTTAAAACATATTTTTTATATTTTTATCAATAATAAATTTAAAATAATAAAGAGTTAAAGTTAAAAAATTTGACAAAAACGTCAATACAAAATATATTTAGTAAGGCAGAGGGAGTATTTATTAATTTAAAAAATACTTCATACTTTTTGCATGAGTTTTTTTTAATCAAAATCCAACATGCATGTAGGTGTGATTAATCAAAGTTAATTGTATAGGTATATGTTCAAAGTTAATTTGTTCATGTAACAAAAAAGAGTTAATTAATTAGTTCATGTAATAAAAAAAGTTAATGGTTTCAAAATCCAATATGTATATATTCACATAAACATATGTACGTATCAAAAATATTGTAATTTATATAATCTTTTCTTTCATGGCTTCTCATTTGAAAGGTGTAAAAAAATCTACTTGGATGAGATACCTTGAAGAATTATTTAATACAACACGAGAAGAACATACCAGATTTGATTTATACCCTTTTAAAAGTTAAAGAAAAAATTGTATTTAATTCGCATGCAAAGAAATAGTTAACTATAGATGCATATTTTAGCAAAAGAAAAAAATTGAAAAAAAAGTAAGAGTTGTCTACAAAGCACTTAGGGATGGTAAAATTATCCGACCCGACCCGGTCAAGTTTTTAGTCTTGAATTTCAGAGATCGGGGTGGGTTCAGGTATATGGTAGAAATTCTCCGCCCTGGTATATATATATATATATACAAACATCACTATATATAAACATTTTTATGGTTGTTAAGCTTTTTTGGGGTTTGTGCTTATCGTAATTTTTTTTAGATGTTGTTCAAGTTATTCGATTCAGAAGGTAAATGGTTCAAGTTTATTCTTTTAAATATGTAATTTTTCATGTGATAATTTAAAATTGGTTTTATTTTATTTTTATATAGGTTTAAAGTCCTTTGAAACTATATTATGTGGTCGTGATGGTAGATTACTCGAATCTAACTTTTATTGTTGGTGAAGATTTGATTTTTTAAAAAAAATTAGGTCGAGTCGGGGTCAAGTTTAACAGTTGTTACATCATGGCAGGGTGAGTGGGTAAATTAATATTTTAATTCGAGATGAGGCGGGGACAAATATAAAAATTTATAAATCGGGGCGGGTTCGGAAAATGCACTCTCATTTTATGAATTGTATATAAAATTTTCAGTATATTTAATGAATTATTATTTTATATTTTCATCGATCCCTTAAAAAAATTTCTAAAAAAAATTATCTTATATATTTAGCGAGGTTATCATTTAATCTCTTGGCCAAATTAGGACCGAAAAACATTATTTAATCAAGCTGGTTAATTTATCAAATATTTATATATTGAGATTTTTTTTTGGTAATATGCATGTTCGTCTTGTAATTTATGTTCCGGGTGTGTGGTTACCCTTCCCAACAATGTCGTCTTTAAGATTTGAACTCACGTCCTTTTATTGAGAGTGTAATGTGCCTTACCAATACACTCAGCCCTCGTTAATTTTATATATCGAGATTTTATTATACATCCTAATCCAAATAACATAATACGCTCTAATTTATGAAGTTTCAATTCTCAAGGCCAAGTTAGTTTTCTCTGGAGATGTATTATTAGGGATTGAATCTTTTGTTATTATTATATCACAATTTCAATCGATGGCTCTTACTAGTTCTTAAATTATATATTATTTTATTAATAATTATTCCTTGATTAGTTGTTTTAAGATGCTTAGCTAGTGATTTTCTGTTCTTTTCTGTGCAGGGCATCAAATTCTAGAAACTGTGCTAAAAAGGTTGAATTCTGCAAATTTTCTAGATTCATGGCTGAATTAGTGGGCATGAATTGGAGCATGAATGCACTGGCTCGACGACACGTCAACAGGTTTTTAGAAGATGATGTCAGTAGCGCGTGATAGCTTATCAGCCGCGTTCCGGATCACTTATCAGCCGAGATTTGGATCAAAGCTTGGGGATTATCTTTTATTTTTGAATTTTAAACATTTTGAGATTTAATTATTATCACTTCACATTTATCTTTTATATTTTAAATATTTTAGGATTATCTCTTATCATTTTAAGAGTATTTTTAGGGTTTTAGAAAGCTATAAATACCCCTTGGGGTAAGCTTCAAGAAACATCTCTCGTTCTTAGTTTTTATTTGTTCTTAGAAATGTTTACTTTAATAAAGTTTTATTTTTCCATAGCCAAAGGCTAAAGCGATGACTCAATTCCAATGTCAGGAATGAAAAGTACTTGAATAACTTCAAGTTTTTTCTCTCAGTTTTCTAAGCTTAATTTCAAAAATCAAAACGATTTCAAAACTAAAGTTTGACTTTGGTCAGGATGTTGATTTTGGTTAAATATTTGGGAGGAAAGATCGACTATTGAAGCACATTCGACTTCCTGGGAACACACTTAGTAAATTGATTACTAAGAAAAAATTGAGATCAGAACCGTTGTTATTGAAACAACACAATCCGAGTCGGGTTTTTCCAGAACTTTAAAACTGTTTATTTTTAACAGCGATAGCCTCAGTTAATCCAACCAGAAAACTGAAATCTAAAAATTGATTTTAGATTATCGGTTTACCGGAGAGAAAAAAAAAAGTCTCAAGGATTGACTCTTGTAGGCAAGTAACCGACGTGAATCCTGAAGTAAAAACCTTTTCTGATGATGTAACACCCTGAGTTTAGGGCCGGGAGATATCAGATCAGTTAAACCGAGTCGAGTTAAAATTAAATTGGAGAAAATCTATTTTTTTACACACCCAAAAGTGTTTTAAAGGGAAAAGGGCAAAAAAGAACTTTTAATAAAAAAAATAAAAGAGGGATTTTTGAAAGCCATTGTCTTCTTCAATTTTCATTTCACGTTTAAAACCTCTCAAAAACCCTATTCACTATTCCATTGGTTTCAAGCTCCAAACCAAGTGATTTCTTCAAGGTAAATGGCTCCTCAACTTAGTTTCATCTTCCTTGAATTTTAAATGCTAAGACTTTTTGCAAAACTCATGGATTTAACTTGGTTTGATTTTTAAATTTTGGTTTGAAATGAAAGGAAATTTATGGATTTTCGTTTGGGTTGATTATGGCTGAGTTTGTGTGTTTTAACTTTGTTTTAACACTAAAATAACATGAAAATGGTGGGTTGTTATGGGAAACCCGAAATGGGTATTGTGGGTAGTTTTGGGAGTTGAAAATCTTGAGTTTTTGGATGAGTTTTGGGTCTAAATGACAGCTGAGGGTTTGATAGCTTTGGATTGATGTTTAGGAATGTTAAAAGGTAGATTTTTTATGGTAAATTCGTTGGGTATGGCTGCAAGTAGTTTGAGACTGAAATTGTTATGTTTCGAGTGAAGTTTGGACTTGAATCGATGTGTGTTGTTGCAAGATTGTCGAGTTCCTGGTTTTTGTTGTGTTTGTGAGTGTATTTGTGTTCTAATGTTCGATTTTGGGTTGCTCAAAATAGAGAAATTGGATTCGAGATTTGTGGACGAAAATCCAGGTAGTTCGGAAGCTTGATTCGACATCTTGGACATCGTTTACGTGTTGGCTGGTGAGTGGATCGATTTTAAAAGTCTTAACGTGGTTAAGGGAATGTTTTGGGGGTTTGGGTTGAGCTTAAAAGACCAATCCAAACTCAAGAGTAAGTTTTAAAGGTTTTATGCAATTAAATTGTGTTTTACGATTCTTGAATGCAAGTTGAACATGCTATGTTGTTATGTGTTGAATTGCATTATTATGCATGTTGAGATGTGTGACTTATGTTTATACTTGCATTGTGAGTACATGCCTTGCATGGAAGTTTGGACTTGGTAAGTGGTTCAAGCATCGGTAATGCTTGTGATTGTAATTGAGTATATTGACACGTGTTTGGTTGTTACTGGATATAACTGATCGATCAATAGGATTAGAGTACACTCGAGGTGAAAGTCGCGCGTGTCCTTAGTGATGTTAGATTCCACTAAGGAGGAGTACAGTGATGTGAGATTTCACCGGAAGTTATGTTTTTACTAGACGAGTGAGTACGGTGATGTGAGATTCCACCGGAAGTGTCTAGTGGGTTTGAGAAACTATCCGCATATCCGAGTAAAAACGATGAATGTCAATATGCCCATGATGCTTGAATTCTCATGTTAAGCATGTTGTTGATTCTTTCTATCTTGCTTATGCATTGTGGTTACTTTGCTTGCGTTATGAGAATGAGCACGTGGTAAGCCTATGGGCTTGTGGTTGCACTCGGTAAATACACGAGAAGGTAAATGCATGTTATTATGTGTTCAAGCATGTGAAAATGATTTGGAAATGGTTTTAGTTTTTCAAACAAACTACGTTTTAAAACTACATTGTTGTAGCTACCTTTTTAGCACCGCTCACTAAGCTTAAACGCTTACGCTCTCTTTTCCAACAATGCAGGCCCTTAGACCTTCGGAGCAGCTCGGGGAACAAGGGAGAATCCAAGGAAGTTGGGTTTGCTCAAGTATGGTTTAGACTTCAATAATTAGTATTAAGCAATGAGATAGGACCTTTATGTTTGAAGTGTTGTTGGCATGTCCTTTTTGCTTAGACAAGTTTGTTTAGTTGCTTTGGGCTTGTAATGCCTTATGCCATGTTGATTTATGCTTTTGTTTGGCTTTTGGCTATGTTGGTGAATGCTATGTATGCATGTTTCCTTTTAAAATCTTATCATGTTGGATGTTGCCTCGTTATGTGTTTATCTTGTTTTATATGCTTATCCATGGATGCCTTGTGTTATATGCATGATTGTATGTTGCTTGAATGGTCGTTATATCCTCTAGTGTTGAGTCCTTGTGTTTTTAGCAGCTAAAACATGTTTTGCAGTGCAGGGCGCATCAATACGCTCAAGGGCGGTATCAATACGGTCCCTTGTTTTGAGCATGGCGTACCGGTACGCGGGGGCGTATTGATACGCAAAATGCTCTCTGAAAATCTGAGAAATTGACGAGATTTTGACGTATCGGTACGAGTCCTGAGAGTATCAATACGGTCTTCGTAGTTGACCAAGGGAAAGTTGATCATTGAGGGCGTATCGATACTCCCCTTGTGGGTGTCGATACGGTTTTCCTAGGTTTGACTTGGAGTGTTGACCAAGTTCAGGCGTATCGATACGGTCCTCTAGCGTACCGATACGACCTGTTGTAAAATTTAAAAAGGGTATGTTAATTGTTTGTTTTGCTTGCTTTGTATCCATGTGTGTTTTCCGATGTGTATCCTCTCACATAGGATATAATTACCGCATCTAGACAAGATAAATTTAAAAGAAATTTTATAGGGTTGCTAATCGGAGTGGAGCCTTAACGAGTTTCGCTTCGGTTTTTCCTGTGTAAATCAATCGATGCGGTCTGGGGCTAGGCCGGGTCGAGGGGGTTACAAATGATCTGAGGAAATTGAGTCAAAGCAAAAGCCCGAAGCTAGTCTTTCTTATATTGAATTGACTTTTTTTTAATATTCTCTACAATTTTTATTTTTACTTAAATTCTACAAATCACCCCCTTTTCTACTTAAACATCATTCAACTCTCTTCTTGGCTCACCGATCAAGCGAACATAAATCAGGAAGTTTTCTTAGTCCCTATGGGATCGGCCCTTACTTATCTTTTACTACATTTAACTTCTTTTATTTATTAATTGAGAAGAAGAAATTATTTTGACGCGAAAACAACGTGTGTCAGGCTCATACGCAATTAACCTTTAATTTTTTATGTGTACGTGTAGAATTTATATTTAAATAATTGTATTAAAAATATTTTTATAAAGATATAATGTCAAGTTGACTTTTTGAATAAATATTGATCCGTTTGGAAATAAAATAAAATTTTATTTGTAAATTATTATTTTCTTTTTTTAATCATTAATATTTAATTTATTGGTTGACTAATCTAAATTAAATATTGTAGAAATTAATTATAAAGTGACCCTTACAACTTAGTTTTTATCATTCACAACGTCTAAATTGGTTGTTGGTTATTTAAATGGTTAATCACGTTCTTGCCAATTAATCGAATTCTACAATAGGTATTACTATTAATGTCAATTGTCACTACAATAGATAAGAGTAATTTTTTTTTGAATATGCTGGTGCGATGTAAGGATAGCATCTGTTCAACTTTCTTAGTCTTTACAAAGACGGCACACACAGCATGGCATAACTGGTGCTCGAACCCGGGTCCCAAGGGATGATAAACATCTACCTTTGCCACCAGGACACAAGGGGATGAGCAGATAAGAGTAATTTTTTTATACACGTGTTGCATACAAAAGATATATAAGTGAGAATTATTAATTGATCAAGTGATTAAAAATATTCGTATTGATCACTTCATGTGAGTTTAAATCTTAATATTTATCATGGAAATGTAATAACTATTTACTAAATAAAAAATACACAAGTTGCTTATTTCCTCCTTAAAAATAAAATTTAAATCGCGAACCCTAAACATATAAATCATAGACCTTAAATTCTAACCGTAATCTTTAAATCTTAATAGACAATACACTAGAGCCTAAGAAATTATTTAAATACTTCCTCTGTCCCACTAAACTGTCACATTTCAGTTAAACCTTTTTAAGTTTGATTTCTTATAATTTAAAATTTATTATTGATAAAAATATAAAAAATATATTTTAGAAACCTTGAATTAAGTAGTTTTTAAATATATATTTTATAAATTTTAATTAATTAAAATTTTTAAATAAATTATAGTCAAAGTTAAAAAATTTTACCAACATGTAATAATTTAGTGGGATGGAGGGAGTAGTTTTTTTTTTTTTTGATAAATTTTAATTCTAATCTTAATGCTACTTGGAGGGGAGGAAGGAAGAGTGCTCTTAATAAGTCTAGAAATCGTGACTTAAGGGAACATGAACATGAAAGAATAAAAATAAACACCTTGACTAACCGGTCAAATATATTTACTCAAATTATTTAAATATTTTATAGTACTAATGTCTGCGAATTGAGTATATCATATACTTTTGTTATATATATATCCTCCACCGTAAGGTGACCAAGCCTAAAGTAAACAAAAATGGCGACAAAAACCATCATTCTGATTCTAATCTGCCTCACTTTCCATCCACTGCTTGGTGGTTCGCAAGGCTTGCCAAGGTTCAACAACAACACCGACCAGGAATCCCTTCTTGTATTCAAGTCTCTCATAATTGGTGATCCTCTTGGGGTTCTTGAGGCTTGGAATCTCAGCTCTCCCTTCTGCAACTGGCCTGGTGTTGCTTGTAATGTCACCAAACAGAGAGTTACGAGCATCAACCTCCAAAACCTTGGCCTTCAAGGCACCATTGCTCCTCACCTTGGGAACCTGTCATTTCTTAACTACCTCAACCTTCAAAACAACACTTTCTTTGGTAGCATGCCGCAAGAAATTGGTCAGCTTTTCCGGTTAAGAACACTCATTCTTGGTTCTAATCGAATTCAAGGAACCATACCGGTGTCGTTAAGTTTATGTTCAAGACTGTCTTACCTTGATCTGTCGGTCAACCGGCTCCAAGGTACCATTCCGAGTGAATTAGGTGCACTTTCAGAGCTTGAAGTTGTCACGTTCATGGATAATTTTCTCACAGGTCATATACCATCTTCATTTGGGAATCTTTCGATGTTGTCGAATATAATTCTGATGTCAAACAGTTTGGAGGGGCCTCTACCAGAAGGGCTCGGTCGCCTTCCATTCTTTATCAATCTTCAGATCGGCCTTAACAACATTTCCGGTGAAATCCCACCTTCATTGTTCAATAGCTCATCATTGATTGTCTTTGCCATGGTTGCCAATAGACTCACAGGTACGCTTCCCCCGGACATGTTTACTAATCTAACTAGCTTAACAACACTTTACTTGGGAGGGAATCTCTTGTCCGGTCGCATACCGCCGTCCATAGGCAATGCTTCGAGCTTAACTGGAGTCGATCTGGCTAACAACAGTTTCACTGGCCAAATCCCATGGCTAGGGAGCCTGCCAAATATTCAAGTATTGAGCTTACAGTATAATCAGTTGGTTAATGATGGACCAAGTGGCATGGATTTCCTAACTTCTTTGGCAAATTCAACCCAACTTCAAGTATTTTCGGTGGCTGGAAACCGGCTTACCGGTAAGCTTCCACCTTCCATAGGCAACCTCTCGAGACAACTTTCATTGTTGGTGATGAACAACAACTTTTTCGACGGCAGCTTGCCTGGAGAAATAAGCAATTTGGTCAATGTAACCCTCATCGCTTTCGAACACAATTCCTTAACCGGAACTATCCCGCCTTCTATAGGAACTTTGCCAAACTTGCAGTACATTTTCTTACATGGAAACAGATTCTCAGGAACGATACCGGAGTCTCTCGGAAACTTGACATATTTGGCTGAAGTTCATCTAAGCAACAATCTTTTGGAAGGGACCATTCCTTCAAGCTTGGGAAACTGCCAGCGTCTTCAGTTGCTAGACCTGTCCGTTAACTTGCTTAATGGTACCATACCAAGAGATATATTCGGAATCCCGAGCTTCACTAAGGTCTTGAACCTCTCTTTCAATTCTTTAACCGGACTCGTTCCTTCCGAAATCAGTAGTCTACATATGATTGAAGCGATCGACTTCTCGAGTAACAAATTATCAGGGGACATACCTTTCAGCATTGGAGATTGTTCAAGCCTTTTGTATTTAGACATGTCTAGAAATTCTTTTCAGGGTCCCATACCAAATTCTATAGACAAATTGAAAGGGATAGAATATATTGACCTCTCTTCAAACAACCTCTCCGGAAACATCCCGGTTTCTTTAGATTCTTTAAGGTTCTTGCAAGTTTTAAACCTGTCCAGGAACCAACTATCAGGGGAGGTTCCGAAAGCAGGGATTTTCGGGAACTCGACAATCCTTTCCCTTTCCGAAAATCTTGAGCTTTGTGGTGGAGTACCCGGTTTAGGACTACCGAAATGCGATTCTCCTGTGAAAAAGTCGAGTGGTTCGAGGTTGAGAATTGTACTAATAGCCTCGTTCGCATCGGTTGCATTCATCGTCGCTTCCGTGCTAGTCTTTTGGTTTGTAACTAGAAAGAAACATCCAGGCCTTAGTCCGGTTAAAGAGGAAGCTGATTCACCGGAGATATATCCGATGTATAGGCAACACGATCTCAAACGAGCTACCGGGAACTTCAGTTCAGAGTATTTGATTGGAGAGGGCAGTTTTGGATCAGTTTACAAGGGCGTTTTCGATGATGGAAGTTTGGCAGCTATCAAGGTCTTCAAAATGGGAATACATGGAGCTTCCAAGAGCTTTCTAGCCGAATGCGAAGCTCTTCGAAGTATCCGACACCGGAACCTCGTTAAAATCATAAGTGCATGTTCAGCTGGCGAATTCAAGGCACTCATCCTTAAGTTCATGCCAAATGGAAACTTGGAACACTTACTTCACCCAAGAAGCGAAGACTCTGAGGTAGAAAAAGCTCTTGACATGAACCAGAGAGTGAAGATAGCACAAGATGTCGCCTCAGCACTGGAGTATCTGCATCACGATTGCGAAACCCCGGTCGTGCACTGCGATCTCAAGCCGAGTAACGTTCTCCTGGACGAAGAAATGTCGGCTCATGTCACCGATTTCGGACTCGCAAGAATCCTACTAAAAAATTCACTCAATGCTCATCTTAGTAGTTCCGTTGGACTAAAAGGTTCAATTGGCTACATGGCTCCAGGTAATGTTTTTTTACTGTCTTTTTACATTACTGTTTTAAGTCATCTGAAAAGCTGATCATGTCTAGCAATGCAGAATATGGCATGGGTGCCGGCGTGTCGACGGCAGGCGATGTCTACAGTTTCGGCATAGTGATCCTTGAGATGTTTACTAGGAAAAGGCCGGTAGACAACATGTTCAGTGGAGATATGGATTTGCAGAAATGGGTTTCGATGCATTTTCCGGGTAGTTTCCGAGATATAGTGGACCATGAACTTAAGCAAAATGAATGGCGGCCGGAATATGATGACGGCATCGGCGGAATGTTGAAAATTGGATTGATGTGTGCAAGGAAATCGCCTGAAGTACGACCAAACATGAGAGAGGTCTCTGTAATGATAAAAAATGTCAAGGCTATCTTATCAGAATAATATATTATAATTATAATTATAGTCACAATGCGTAGGAAAACGATGTTAAAAGTCAACATGGATTGATTTGAGATTTA
Organism: Hibiscus tridactylites; assembly: GCA_958450335.1. Taxonomy (NCBI): domain Eukaryota; kingdom Viridiplantae; phylum Streptophyta; class Magnoliopsida; order Malvales; family Malvaceae; genus Hibiscus; species Hibiscus tridactylites. Next base: position 31,551,808 of record OY288267.1, on the reverse strand, counting down.
TTTCCTCGTCTTATATCATCTTTATCTTAATGTTGAACATGAAGCTTCTCTTAACTAATCAATGTAATTAAATATAAGTCTTGCGTGCTTCATTCTGATTATGAATAAATTAAAAAACATAATCCAGCTGGATGTGACGTTTAATAAGATAAAAATATGAAATATGATTTTTTGATTGGAACAAACTGAATTAAAAAAAAATTATAATAAATTTTTGTAGTATAAGATCTACTAATTGGTCTGGTGACTAAAAATGTTTATTTACCTATCTTATATGGGTTCAAATATAGGTATTTGCATTAAAAAAATATAATATTTCTTAATAAAAAGTAAACCTATGTCATATAGATCCGAATAATCTACTAATATATGAGTACTTATAGTTAGGCAAACTAAATAAATAAAATCAATAACAGAGATTTATTTATTCCCAACCCTAATGACTCATGCTTTGACAAGTTTGTTTTGTGATAGAGAATGCAAGTTCATCGCAAGTTCTGTTTAATTGTTTTTTTAGTTTAGAGTTCTATTTTTATTTTATTGCTAAATGATATTTTTATTTGTAGAGGGATTAAAATGAATTTTTTGTTATGAATATTTATCTATGTGGATGTCTATCATGATTAGAACTTTATCAAAGGAGTTTGATTTATTTATTATTAGGAATATTATCTCTATGAATTAGAGTTTAATGTATTATGTACTTCTTATGCCTATAAATAGATGATTCATTGAAGGCATTGTATACAATTCTATATTTTGAGAATAATACAAATCTCCCTCTTTCTCTCATCTCTTTGTTCTTCTTGTTCTTCTTTATTTTATTCACAACACGTTATCAGCACGAGACTCTAATCAACTGAGGTCTTCATCGTTATAATTCAAAAGAAGTTACCGGGGAGAATTCGATTATAGAATAAACCAAAGATAAGTTTTTTTTTCTCCTTATTCTTTCTCTTTATATTTTAACTTTGTTTTAATTTTTGAAAATTTTGGAAGTATGTTTGATTTTATTCGAACATTGGAAAGAGATAAATTTGTGGCTTCTCACAAACCAAAAGACGAATCGACAGAGACGAAGAGGTTGCGTTTGGTGTAAATTACGTGTGTTTTCTCTTGTTTCTAAAAGGGTTAATTAGCGGTATGTTTATTCACACTTTTACTTATATGATTATATTTGATATTTTTAATATTATTATTTATATCATTTTATTTGGTAAAAGTTAATATTTTTAACCGTGTTTTGAGTTTTACATGATATGCTTAAATGGCTTGGAAAGAGATGTGATATAAAGGGACTATGAGAAGCTATCTTGGTCATATGCTATGTCTCCATTGTCCACGAGAGAAAAATCAATATCGGTAAATTTTGGTTTTATTTTTATTCTTTATATTATTATTTTAAAGTGCGATAAATCATGATGATTTTGAATTTACAAGAAGATTATTATAAAGTCTATATTTGCTCGAAAGCAATGTTTCTTCTTCGTTGAAAAACTTGACCATAGACTTCTCCCAATTTCAAGTTACGAAAATTCTTATTGATCCAAAAAGTTTTATGGGAGACATTCCTTGAAGTGAATGCAAAGCATGATGTTTATTCCATGCGATTATCAATGATGGGGCATTCCCTGAAGTGAATGCAAGCATGATGTTTATTCCATGCAATTATCAATGATGGGGCATTCCCTGAAGTGAATGCAAGCATGATGTTTATTCCATGCGATTATTGGATCTGTTTCATTCCCTGAAGTGAATGCAAACATGGTAAATCATTATTCAATTAGAGACATAATTTCGATATAATCCAAGTATAATTGGCTGGACATCCCGTTCTGCGAGGCTACTGGTTTCAAAGGAGGTTTTTAAAGGACCTTGTGGACAGGTTTAACAATGCCACGTACGAGGATTAAATCTTTGTTCTCTGTGATAAGGATATTTGAAAAAGGTTTTAAAGGCCCACTGGCTCTACTCCATTCCCTGAAGTGAATGTGAGATTATATTATGGAAGGAATAAAAAAAATCACATTAAAAGTTGTTGTCGTGGTCGAGGCTATGAATATACACATGAAAAATATAATCGTTTTAAGAATACTTCTACCCGCTGGTAGCGAAGTTATAAGGATGACAAGAGTGATAAAGATCATTTTAAGGAAGTGAAATCCTTTTACCAATGTGATGTTATAAACCATTGGTTTCGTACTTGTCAAACGCCAAAGTATTATGGACTTTATCCATAATCATGAATGATAAATAAAATAAAATATAAACAAAATTTGTTTATGACGAAAATAATTATGGCGTTATTGGTCCAACTCAATTGGATATTGTTAATTTTCTCATAACCTTTGAAGGGAATAATTTACCATTTATTTTATTTCCCTTATAACCTCTAACAGGAATAATTGGTTTTTTTTTATTTTATTTTTTTATGTTAATTCGTTTTATTTATTATTTATTTATGTTAGTTTGCTTTATGTTTATTTATTTCGCATATTATTTATTTACGCTTTATATTAATTTATTATTTGAAGAATATGATTACTTCCGGAATAAAATATACAATGAATTGTGGCTATTTATGCCTAGAATTGTGGCTATTTATGCCTAGCAGATAATGCAAGTACTCATATTGTACTTAAGCATAAGAAATATTTTTCCCATTTAAATGCAATGGGAAAATATGAGTAGTATTTCTCAAAGTACTAAAATATCAATACTTCGGAAGAGCGCTTGAAAGTTTATCTTTGATAGATAATCGACTTGATATGATGTGCTATATTTTATATTTTTCATTCATCGAAGTGAATGATACAAAGTACATATTTTCATTACCTGAAGTAAATGAAACAAAGCACATTTTGAAAGGTGCACAATTATGCATTTCTCGATTAAAATGCAAGATAATAATGTGAGTACTATATCTGGAAGTACTAATATCACAAAAGGCTCTGGTTGAGCAAATATGTTATTGTCAAATGGAACTTTATTCCATATTCACAGTGCGTTATACTCGTCAAAGTCATAAAGAGAGTAATATGAGTTCGCAAACTATCCCTTTGGGAATTATAGATAACATATGTTATCAATTGGCATTTGAAATAAGCCAATATGGATATAAGTTCTGGTAGACAAAAAAAAAGTCAGTTGAAAGCTCTAGAAGAGCTATATATTGCTACCAAAAGATAATTTCAATTGAAAGCTCCGAAAGAGCTAAATATATTCCTATTTAAAGGAACAATTTTGATGGCCGTACTAGACATGTACGAGTGAGATTGAATTACATGTTATGATAAACAAGAAATTTACAAATTCAGAGGTATACACACATATATATAGTTGACATGATCGGTTAGACCATCCTGATCAATAATGGTGCAAAAATTATTGAGATTTACATGCACATGTATTAAAAGAACCTGTAGTTCTTATGGTGCTTATTCTCAAAGGAATGGATTAAATTCCACTTATTAAAGAACGTGAAGTTCTTGTGTTGCTTAAAGGAATTGATTAAATTCCACTTACTAAAAGAACCTGAAGTTCTTGTGTTGTTTGTTCTCAAAGGATATAGATGATCCCACTTACCAAAGAATTAGAACTTAAAGTTCTTGTACTGAAGTTGAGACTGTATGTCTTGCATATCTGAACGAAATATGGGCCCATATATCCACAAATGTGGAAAGTTTTATATGATTTTAGTAGATGCATCTACAATGTTTTATCGACTTACAACTAGAAGTTTGTGAGATTGATTCTAAAAGGTTCAGATTATGCAGTTAGACTATTCGTCTTGAAAAGCTACTGGTTTATATTTTAGGCTATATCAGTTGTTACAAAGCCTATTGATTATGAAAAATATAGTTTAGCAAAATTTCAATTGGATGCCTCTTATTTAATAGCTAAACTATGAGAACAAACGAGTTATTATTTATATGGTGTTTCCATATAGCAACACTTATACGCATCAAGCCAACGAGTTATAATAAACTCCCCGTTATGATTGGTTTTTGGTCAGAAATCATACATTTCCCATTTTATGATTTTTGAATGTGCGATATGAATTGCTCCACCACAACGCACAAAATGGGTAAATAAAAAGGGTTGAGAATATATATTGAGTACGAGTCTTCTTTTATGTTTAAATTCTTAAACATTAATTGGAGAATCATTTATGACATTATTTTTCTCAACATCAGGGGGAGATAATAATCAGCTGGATAGAGGAAAATGAATTATCATTATCTAGATCCTCGTATATGAACTAGAAGTTCATAAGATAATTCATGTTATTACATGTCAACTGTCAGACATATTTACTGACCCAATGAGAGTAATTAAGTCTCATATACCAGCTGAAATGCTCTAAGTTTAAATTACATGTTAGAGCGAGAGAATGTAAATCATGCCTGAAGCATGATAGTTGAAATGATTCCAATGATCAAAATTCTCGTAAATAGAAAGTAATATGAGATGGTCATATATTGGAGGCGGGTGCTCCTGAAGAGACCCAAGACATAACAAATAATAAAACTCTTGAAGAGTTTCAGGTACCTGGAATAAAGATTGAAATCTTGAAGAGATCTCGATGAGTTATGTCATTACGAGAATGGAACTAGAGAAATTGGAAAGTTGTCGACAACGATTTTACAAACAATTTTACATAAAATACTTCTATAGAAGTAAAGAAAGAAATCGAGGATCTTGTATAAAATCTATCCAGAAGTATAGATATTGAATTGGCCAATGTTGAAAGACGCTTTGAACTTCTAAAATAGAAGTATTTAGACCAGCAGTCTAAACACCTAAAGGTGTAATGCAAGTGAGGCACAAATAAGTAGTCGTAAATACGACTTGAACTATGATTTATGAAAAGTTTTAATTACTTCATGGTGGATGCAATTACTTTGGCAGTTTTGAAAATTTTACATGCGTCTAATTATTTGTGGATCCATATTTATCCTTGAAGGATCTAAAATGCTATAAGCATTTGAAAATTTCTGAGGAAATTTATTTAGACATGTCTCATGAATATTTTGGCGCATTTGGTATAATCTCCTTAGTGAATACTAATTGAGAAAATACTATAAGAATGATCAGATTTCCTTATGTATTTTATAAAGGAGTTTGGATCAAGATCCATTATGATAATTTTAGAACTCCTAAAGAGCTTCAAATTGGAAACTCATGAAGTACTTTCAATACAAGTACTTGAATCTTGACATCAAGTTTATCTCGACCTGAAGATCGAGCATTTTTATATATTTCTTTTGTCTATGAATATACATAAGCTGAAAGAATCTTAAAGAAGATTCAATATGAATAGAGCATATCTATTGAGTATCCCAATAGTTGTAAGATTGTTGGATGTGAATAAAGATAATTATATCTTTTCTTGGTCTTGAAGCACTATATATTAGTTGGTCAAGAAATATCTATGAATATACAAAGATCATTACATTTAGATCTTCAAACATTCATTGATGCCTCCTCAAATGTCGTAGAAATAATTGTTATGCACGAGGCAAGCCAAAAAAATGTGTTTGGCTAAGATTATTGACCCAACATATCCAAAAGATATGTGGATTTACTTTTACAAAATATGATAAAAGCTATCTTGTGTGAAGATAAAGCAAGATGTATATCTCAGTTTGAAAGTTGATACATCATGGAACATATTACTCCAAAGTTTCATCCCTCGCGATCTTTAGAAAAATGATATTCAAGATTAAATTATGAAGATTCAAAGATCTTTTGTGATGTTTGCATGAGGGGGAGTAAATATGCGTTGCACTCTTTTCCCCTTAACCGAGGTTTTGTCCCAATGAGTTTTCCTGGTAAGGTTTTTAATGAGGCAACATGTTATGCGTATCAAAGATGTGTGTACTCTTTTTCCTTCACTAAAGAATTTTTTTTTCCACTGGGTTTTTATCTTAGTAAGGTTTTAACGAGGCACATTATCTTCATAGACATCCAAGGGGGAGTGTTATGAATATTTATCTATGTGGATGTCTATCATGATTAGAACTTTATCAAAGGAGTTTGATTTATTTATTATTAGGAATATTATCTCTATGAATTAGAGTTTAATGTATTATGTACTTCTTATGCCTATAAATAGATGATTCATTGAAGGCATTGTATACAATTCTATATTTTGAGAATAATACAAATCTCCCTCTTTCTCTCATCTCTTTGTTCTTCTTGTTCTTATTCTTCTTTATTTTATTCACAACATTTTTAATTATAATGCAAAGATTAAAATGTTTTTTAATAGTAAAAAGACTAAAATGAATTTTTAGATATACTATAAGGATTTCTACTATACTTTAACATGTTTTTAATCATGTTTTTGAAAATGTTTGTATAGAGGTATACTAAATTGATTTGATCGGTTTAACAAATAAAATGTTATTTTTAAAGTATTCTTTTATATTTTAGTTTATTTTTTATTTTTAAAATAATATATTAACATGATTAATCGATACACTAGGGTTAGGGATGAGCACGGGTCGGGTTTTTGGGCCACCTGGACCCGACCCAAAAATAAACACCCTAAACCCGCAGCCGACTCGGCCCGACAATATTCTTTAAAAAATTCGACCCGATCCGACCTATATAAAATAAATTAATTTTAGGGACTTAATTGTAAAAAATATTTTTAAAGGACTTAATTGTAAAAAATTATAATTTAAAGGACTAAATTATAAATAAAAATTCAATTTTAAGGACTTAATTATAAAATATATATATATATATAAAGATGGGTATTATTATAAATATCCCTAAAAATTTAAGGGAAAATTACACTATTAATCTCGGGTCGGGTCTGATATTTTTCACCCTAAACTCGAACCCTAAACTCGAACTCAACCCGACCCAAACCCAATTTTTTCATTAAACAATTCGACCCGGTCGGGCCGGGTTGGGTCGGGGTAAAATGTCCATCCCTAACTAGGATTTCATTAATAAAAATACTGGAAGGAACTAGAATTACAATGCACCCAAGCATAGAGAGAAAATTAGAGACAATAGTCACCAAAAAAATCGTACATAAAACAACAATTTTAAGCCCAAAGATACGAAAAAAACGAAATCTTTCCTTGAGAAGGACCTTTATCATCAAAATAACCTAGTAACCTTCGTAAAAACCTTCATAAAATATTCCCTTGAGAGTGATCTTTATTGTCAAAATAACCTAGTATCCTTCAAAATAACCTTGGGAGTGACCTCTAAAACTAGACACTTTATGAGGTGATAAAGGAGTAAGCGAACCAAATTATCTGACAGGCTGCTTCATTACACAATTCTGATTACATCGACAAACAACCTTTTACCAAAGAGGGAATCTGACTATACATGATCACCGACAAACCAATAAAAAAATAAATGTCGTGAGTGTCTTTATACGACCACCAAAACAACCGCAAAAGTATACAAAAAAACGTACCAAAATCGTAAGGATCATGCCACAAGAGCTAAGAGAAAATGTGTCACAAGAGCAAAGAAAGCATGTTACAAGAACAAAGATTCTTATTCAAAATTTAAAAAATTCAAATAAAATAAAATAAAGGATATAGTATGAAAAAATAAGAAAAATAATAAACACCAGCGGTCAACAACCAACATTAAAATTGATGTTGTCGCCAGCTAAGCAAAAATCAAAGGAAAAAAGAAAGGCGACATAAAAATATTGAAAAAACATAGGTTATGTGTAGTTTTTATTTTTTGACAAATATTAATTCTAATCCTAATCTTACTAAGAGAGGAGAGTAATGAAAGATTTTAGGGGAAGAAAGGTGTTTCTAGTAGGTCTACTACCCATAATATAAAGAAATGTGAGAGAATAAAGATGAACAACTTAACTAATAAGCCAAATGTACTTTGTGTAAGCTTGTTTTAAATGGTATATTTAATTTTTTTTATAAAGGTAAGTGTCTAGTTGACTTTTCAGAATTATTGACTGGATTATTATAAGTGTAGTAGCGTTGAAATGCTTTAACAAACAAGATTAAAATGGTGACGTCTTATTCTTTTATTTTTTAAATATTTAAATTTATCATGATATCATTTGTCATGAATCATGATTATGTTATTACTTGTGAAAAAAAATTTCTTTAGACAATACACCAAATAATTGTCGTATATTAATATGAAGAAACTAAAAAAATAAAAGGTAAATTATATTCATAACCACCTTGCTATGGATCTGATTCTATTTTAATCACTCAACAAAATTCTTTTTCAATTAGAACACTGAACTTTTAAAATGGTTTCATAGTTAACTTTTAACAAAATGTTGTGACAATTAGGTAAATTTGCATAATTACATATTTAGTCCTTCTCACTTATATATTTTATAAATTTGATCCTAGCTTTAATGTATACCAATAAATCAACCCACCAATCATATAGTGACACATGTCACTATTTGGTTAAAAACTTTATCTTAATTTTTATTTATTTAATTTCGATAAATATCCTCATTGTGTCACCATATCTGATTGGTGTGAAACAATCATACAACAAAGGAGGACTAAAATGTAGTGGCTGTGGGAATCAAACCAATAACCTAGGGAGTGAAGGGTAATTACTCTAACGCTGGGTCCATGTCCTCAGTTTGTTTATATTTGCTAATATTTATTATTTTTTACCTTTATTTTTTTAATATATTTTTTTGAAAAAATGAATAATTATAAATTTGCCCCTACTTTTAACATTTATGTTTTACCTCTAATCAAACCATCTCTCTGCATTTCATGCAATCCAGCTGATATAACTGCTCCCTGAGATTCATTTAGACGGTAAATATTTTAATATTTATAATCTCATGATACTAAATAGTGTTGGTAATGCTCAAGGGAGTAAGAGCATGTACCGCACACGAATTATCTTTTTCGAATTTTACCTTGTGTTTTTAATCGGTAAAAGAATTATTCTTGCTGCTTGTCTATTTAAAAAACTCTGAATTTCGAAAGTAAATTTAATCAGTTTGACTGATTAAATTCTGAAACGTTTTAGGACCAAAATTTAATCTGTTTGAGTGATTAAATTCGGGTTTTTACAGCTTTGGTCCAGGAGTGTATCTGAATGTCTTTTAGTCTTATATTCGACTATCAGATATAGCTGTTGTTGCTGAAATTATCGACTGTTAATGCTGTAATTTAAAATGTTTATTTTGATTGAAAATGAGCTGTTTATTGCTGTTTTCAGAGGTGAATTTTGATAGGTTTCGGTCCTTATTCGAATAAAGTTTTTTACAGCCTTTAAATACCTTTAATCGAGCAGTTTTTTAGTTTAATTACAAAGTTTTAATGATACATTTTTAGACATTTTTACTCTCCCTACTCATCTATAAATTGAACGTGTTTTCGTTCATTTTATATCACCAATAACAAAAAGGGGAAAAAACAATCTTACAAAGTTTTGTTATTCTACGTTCTCTTTTGTACTGTAACCCCCTCGTCCCGGTCTGGTCGGATGACCGGTCCGAGTGGGCCACACGGGGAAAACCGAAGCGAAACCCGTTAAGGTTCCCCCTCGGTTAGCAACCCTATTTTTTTCATTTTAATCTCGTCTATAGGAGTATTAGATCCTAAGTGATCAAACAGCGGAACAACATACACGAGACAATCGAACAAATCCATAACAACATTTAACAGCCCAATTTTAAACTTAAACTGCAGGCGGTATCGATACACTTAAGGGGTGTATCGATACCCCTTGACTAGGTCAACTGGTCAGGGTCAACCCGTGGAGACCGTTTCGATACACCCAAGGAGAGTATTGATACTCTCCCCAACGGTTGACTTCTCACGGTCAACGCTAAGATGACCGTATCGAAACGCCAGGGACCCGTTTCGATACCAAAGTGGACAGTAACTTCAGTGACCAAAAAGGTATCGATACGCCCCCTCGCGTATCGAAACGCGTGGCCTGAAACAAGAAGGTCGTATCGATACGGGACCAACCGTATCGATACCCCTGCTACGAATTTACAGGTTTTAGCTGATTTAAGGCACAATGATGCCTCTAAATCCCTCTAAAACCTAAACCAGCACACTAGCATATACCCTATGGCAAACCAAATGTATAAGCATGCTTTAACTTGAAACCAAAGGCACATTTCAACACAAGGTGATGCACAACCATACAAGCAACATAAACATTCAAACATGGGACAAGGTAACCATACATGGCATTCCAACAAAAAACGATTCAACCTTTAAGGTCATACATGGAACTCAAAGCCTTAAAAGGCACAAGATAAGCATATAAGAGGTTTGCACCCACAACAAGGCAACCTAAACATCTAAGGACATGCCATCACACTCAAGCATATAACATAGCATAACATGCTTTACAAACCAAAGCCAAACCAAATCATCAACATACATGAGTCATACATAGCTCATACAAAAACCCTTGCCGCATTGCTAACTAATACAAAATTTACCACCGTACTTGAGCCACAAACTTGGAAAGTCCTTCTTGCCTTGCTCCGAGCTAACACCACGCTAATGATCTGCATTATTGAACATTGAGAGCGTAAGCTATAAGCTTAGTGAGGGTGCTCTAAAACGAAAACAACAACAATGCAGAGTTCAAGCATGTAATCCCTAAACCTCATATCGAACATGCATAGGCAATTTCACAAGTAGACCTAGCTAGTCTTTCAAGTTGCATAATATGACATCTTACATCATACTAAGCATCAAGCATCAATATCAACAATCATACATCAACACCATATATCACAATATATGAACAAGTTAATTGGCCACTTTTAAATTACCCCGATTGTGCGGATTTAAACTCAACAACACTTTACCTCGGTGGGATTACACTCATCACCGGACCTTGCATGTGCGGGATTCCACTCATCGCCACATGCCCTACGGATGGGATTCCACTCATCATCCCGTAGAAATATATAAAAGCTTCCGGTGGAATATTACATCACCGTACTCCTCCTTGATGACTTAACGCCATCAAGGTCACGTACGTTTTGACTCAATTTGTGTGCACACTAATCCTAATGATCGATCATTTACAACCGGTAATTTATTTACCAATTATCCTCACCACATCATATATCGTCAACCACATTCCATGCTCATCACATATATACATTTCATGATATACATGCATCAAATTATCATCAATACACAAGAGCATAGATAGGCAACATACACAATAGCATGTAACAAGGTCAAAGGCTAGAATTAACAACTTGAAAATATGGAAATGGCCTACCAAGCACATTCCATACACACACCCTACACACACTCGAACCAAACTTTAAAACAAGTTTGAAACCACTCACCGCCCTTCCTTAGCAATCGAAACAATCCTCCTACGAACCCGGATTCGATCCCGATGCCTCTCCAACGCTTCATCTTGCTTCTAGCCAAGCAAAACACATTCATTACTTCACAATTCAATGCTAAAACTCAACCATCAACTCACTTAACAAACACAAGCCAATTTCCACAAATTCCCCATCCACGTAATCATCCAAAATACCAAATTTTCGTGCTCCCCTAAAACCTTGCTGAAATTTCCATTTCCAAACACCCAAATGACCCCCAAAAGGTCCCAAATCACCCTCCTAACATACCTAAACCATCAGCCCTTTGTTTTCGACCTAAAACCCACCAAAAATGGGGTTTTTGACATCTCAAAAATGGGTTTAAGAACCTACTTCGGGTTTTCATCAAAATTCAACCAAATTAACATATAATGTGTATTTTAACATGAGTAAACAAAGCCCCAAGTCAATTTATCAAAACAAGATGAAAAACCCCTTAAAAACCCAAACTTTAAATCAAACCCTAATTTTCAAAACTTCATATCCTTAAAATCTAAGACCATGGGTTGATAGGGAATAAAGAGGAGAGTAAGAAAATGATTTTACCTTTCAAAAACACCTTGAAATGAAGTTGTAATCCAATGGAATAGTGTTTTTAGTTTGGGAGGGTTTTGAAGAGGGGTTTGGGGTATTAGACGTTGGAAAGGGATAAAGGGAGGAGGAAGACAACTTTTAATTAAAAGTGGTCTTGCTTTTCAAAACATTTGGGTAAAATTACAACATGGGTCCCTCCCCTTTTACCAAAGCTCAATTACATCACAATTTAGGTTGAATTGTTTTAATTTAATTTTATTGACTCGGACTACAAACCCGACTAACTCCTAACCCCAAAACACGGGTGTTACATGTACTCTTAATAGTTGTTTTCTTTAAACACTATTTTATTCCGAATGAAAATTCTCTACCCCTTTTCGGTGCATATATATGCCCCACACTCAAAATTAACTTTAGGCTTTAGGGTTTAAGGTTTGAAGTTAGAGGTTATGGTTAGGTTTAGGGAATTTAGGGTAGGGTGTATTTTTTAGGGTGTAAGGTGTAGGGTTTAAGATTTAGAATTTAGGGTTAGGTTAGGGCTTAAAATTTAATTTTGTAGTGTTTTTTAGTGTTGGGGCATATGCAGGGACACCAAAAAGGGGCATGCGAATTTTATTCATTTTATTCCTTCCGAGTTCTTTGAGAGAAGAGCAATACTACCAGTAGTGAATCCAGAAAATATTATCATCTAAACCAATATAAATAAAACAAAAATTTTACTAACAATTTATTATCTAGCCTTAACTTATTTGTGTAATTATATTACTATTATTCAAGATAGATAATAAAATAATTAAAAAGAACATGTTAATATTAGGGGTAAAATTTTTATATACACGTTGTGTAAAACTAATTTTACACAAGCATGCATATTTATATTATAAAATTCAAATTCTAAATTTCTAACCCTGGCCCTAAAAAACTAAACCCTAAACCTTAAACCCTATACTCAATATTCTAAACCCTAAAATCTAAACTCTTAAACTCTAAACCATAAACTATATCCTTAACCCTTAAAACTAAAAGGCTCATGACTAAAGTTTACATGACCCGTGTATTGAAGTTTTTCTCTAACATTAGGATAATTCCATAACATAATATGACAAAAAAATTGTCATTGAGAATTACTATAGAAGCTTAGCCAACACTCTAGAATTTTCATGGTACTACCAAACTAAATAATGAATAAGTGGTTCCAAACTAAATAATGAAGCAGTAAAAAAGTAACAATAAGATGCCCTAACTTTTAATTTTGATTGTTTGAAAACAATAGAACTAAAAATTTTTGGTTTAGATGTTTAGGGAAACTAAGAAAAGAACTATAAAAAATACCATACCTCTCAAAATTAGGATATTTAGGTATTAGTGAAAATAAAAATAAAAAATTGGCATGGAGTGGGCTTTGGCCCAGGTAAACCCACCCTTAAATTCGTCACTGAATAGCATTTTTTCCGCTTCAACTTTAGAATGTACGGATTCGTGGAGATGCCATGCTAATCTCAGAGTGTGTTCGTCCATTATAGCGATTACACGCATCTAAGGGAGTGGTTTATCATGACACGATTATTCATTTGTATTCTTTATTATTTATTTATATATTCTCTTGTCAGTGCTAATGCTAATGGCAAAAGATAATGGGGACATGTGGAGGCCACGACCCTAAAATTTGAAAAATTATAATTTAGACCTTTAAAATTAAAAAAAAATTATTTGGCCCCCACAAAATTTTTAGAAATTCATATTAAACTTCAAATTTTTCGAACGTTTTTAATTAAATTCCTCCCATAATTTTTAAAAGTTCTCATCAAGCCTCTCAAATTTTCAAAAATTTTAGTTAAACCCTAATTTTTTTTAAAAAAAAATTGTAAATTGAACCCTTCAAAATTTTTGAAAAATTTAATTTAAAACTCTAAATTTTTAAAAAAATTTAAATTGCCCCCCTAAAATTTTATGTGACCACCTCCAATAATATGTCCCGTTTAAAAGAGATGGTTATCAATTTTTATAGCAAAGTTATTTTTAAAACTAACTTTTTAGAATCTGAATTTGTCTCAGGTTTTAAGCCCTATATGTCGCGAGGAAACGTAGTTGAGTAAACTGACGAAATCATTGTTGTGATGATTTCTAACGTGAATCTGGCAAACAACAACGCTGAATGGTTATGGACACTTATGCCTTTAGATATTTCTGCGTCAACTGAGAGATGTTCACCGAACATAAAAGTATGGCTAAAGGTGAACAAATGTACATGGGAACTCTAGCAACTCGAACTTAAAAGTTAAGGTTATTTTAATTTTATTTTCACCAAACTCAAATTGACTTTTGGTAAAACTTTTTTTTTGAATATGCTGGTGCGATGCAAGGGTAGCATCTGTTCAATTTTCTTAGTCTTTATGTACCCGCCATGCGTAGAAATTTAATAAGTGGTGAATTATTTAATAAAGCAAGATTTAAATTAATTTTCGAGGTAGATAAATTTGTACTTTTCCGAAATGGTATTTTTTTATAGGAAAAGGTTATTTCAACGAAAGTTTATTTGTAGTAGAAACTATATTTAATGAAAGTAATAAAGTCATCACTTCTGCTCACATTGTTGAATCTCTTGATATGTGGCATGATAGATTAGGTCATGTGAACGTTTATTCTCTTCAAAACTCATTAAAAATGAGATTAATAGAGGATGACCATTTGATTAAGTCGAGTAAAAAAGTTTTAAAGTAGTAAAGTTGATGAACTTTTTTATGACACAAATTTTATTTGAATTTTTTAGTCGAGGCAAGTTTATAAAATTCAAGTCGAGTTAAGTTATTCGAGTTTTTGTTCAAATTTAATTGTAAACATTTATAATATTGTGACACTAATTAGTTTCAATTTAAACACTTTTCTATACTCTTATATAATACACATATATATTTATTCATATGTCCCATAATTCCTTTACCTTTTTTTGTCCTTTTTTATGGTGCAACACACACATACAAAAATCCTAAGCCCTAACCTACATTTTAAATCATAAACTCTAAAAATACACCATAAACCCAATAGTCTAATTATTTTTAAAAAAATAAAAAATATTTTATATATAGAAAAAATTAATTAAAATAAAATTTATAATTATATGTTGAATCATTGAGATTTTTAATCTTTATTAATTTATTTAATGGTGTTTAGCGATGTTCAGAGTTAGTGGTGTTCAGCAGTGTTCGTCCATCGTTATAAAATTTTCCTCAAAACTATAAGTTTTAACTGTTAGACAAAAAGGTTAAATTCAAAATAAATGTGACAAAATTAAAATTAATTAAAGTAAAGAAATTACAGTAATTAATTACATAGAGATAAATGAAAATAAAATTAAAATAACTGAAAAAGGTTGACTGAGGCCTGCATGAACACAGTTTCCTTAAGATAGATTCGACCACTCCGAGGTGCTAGAGTCGATTGATCGTCGGTCTCTAAAGATACAACAGTTGGATGAAATTCTGCAGCGGCACATGAAATTCTGCAACAGCACTACTGGAGATTTCACGAACAATCTCGAACCTTCAACTATCACCAGGAAACACTATACAAATTTTAAAGAGAGAAAAACAATTTTTGGTTGTTCGTTTAAAACTGAAAACTGCTCATGTATTTATAGGGAAACTTAGGGCAAATATGTGAAAATATTATACTGGTCATGCCCCTAATCGGATAAAATGAGTGGGCTGCAAGTATTTAATTCAAATTCAAATTAATCCGAATTTATCCCTTAATTTTCGAGATAATCTGATGTGCAAAAAGAAAAAAATAATTCGAACCTAGTAAAATATTCGCAAGCACAAACAAAGCTCAATCAATTTGAACATTCACAACGTGCAAGTGCGCCCCAACCTAATTTAATTGGATTTCAACACATCTCTTCGTGCAAGGCACAATTTCATCTCAAGTCATTCAATGACCACTAGTAAGGTAAGTTTATATAAACACTTTCCAATCAATTTATCTATCAATGTAGTATTAGGGGTTTCCATTTTCTTTTCTTGTTTTGCAACCTCCTTACTTTGACCATCAATTTTTCATTTATTACTCAACCATTTTGAGCACATGAGATATAGTTGTAAAGATCTTGTGGAGAATAAGTTTCTGTTAAATCTTTATTCGAATCTCCATCTTTACTTATTCGAAATATAGCTCAAAGTTTCCATTTTTTTCATATTTTCCAACATTAACTAGAGAGCGAAAAAAAAACATGGAAATGAAATGTGTTTCTTGCTTCTGGTTTGTAGAAAGTTAAGAAGAAGATGGATTCCGTTATTTTATTAGACTTGTGGTGTTGTAGTGAACAAGAGAGTCTCTTTGTTGCAGGTGAAGTTGAATGGCTCGGGTCCAAGCTCGACATTCTTGGGTAACAGTGTGAAAAAGGCTACCTCAAAGATCAACAACAAGAAGGTTTCTCCCAAGAATTTCAACATTGTTGCTGAATGTGTCGAGTCGAGACACAAGTGGGCGGGACTCGTCCCCTACTCGGGAAGACAGGATCGGTGTGTGCTCTGGTATTATCAGGATAGACAATGTTCCTAGGGAAGACATTATCAAGCTTGTTGACACTTTCCCAGTTTCCCTGGACAGTCCATTGGTAATTTAGCCATCCTTGAGTATACTTTATATTGATTGTGTAAACGAAGCTGATCGATCGGTGAACACTAATGTCTTTACATTTGTTGCAGATTTCTTGGGTGCCCCTCAGGGCAAGAGTGTACTGTACGATGATGAAGTGAGGAAATGGATTTCGGAAATCCGGGGCTTGTGGATTCAAGGCAGGGACCTCCGACTTGCGAGCAGCCGAAAATGACTCTCTAGAAGTTACTCAATTCAGGAGAATGTGAAGAGAGTGCAGTTGTGTGATAAGTACTTGAAAGAGGCAGCCCTTGGAGATGCCAATAACAATGCCGTCAAGAATGGAAGTTTCTATGCTTAGGCTGCACACGGCAAACTTCGATCCGACAGCCCGTAGTGATGACGGGAGCAGTGTTTACAATTAAAACATGTAAAACGACATGAAGAGAAAACAATCTCCCAAATGGACATAAAATGTTTGACAAGAGTAGTATTTTTGTAGTTGTACTTTAGCTTGTATTCTTCTTTGCTTCTGTAATTTAATGGAGGAAATTACCTTATCAGCCCATGTTTCCAAAACTAGCTAGATCCGTCAATTTTGAACTCTGATAAATTTAAATTCAAAATTAATTCTATATTAGTTCGACCCAATTCAGATGTTTTATGTTTATGCCTAGTCCAAATAATAGTATTGAACCCATCAAATGGCCCATAATGTTTAAAACATGCACTGATTTGTGCAAAAAGTTGGTGACCTAGTCCTAGTGCATTGAATGGCCAGCAAGCAGCACTAATTGACAGCATCAGAATTCGTACAAATATTTTAAACGACAAGCACATGCAAAATAATTGTGAGAAGGGTCCAGAAAACTATTGTCCAAAAAGCTTCCTCAGTGCTCCAACTGTTTGCAGTATCCGCAAAAGGTTCAACCTAATTTAAACAAACATTGGGCGACTTTTGTTTGCTGTTTCCCCGGTCGCCATTGCTACTAAGATTCTGATCAGTATACAGAGGCCGTATATCCGAGATGGGGATCAAATCTTAGCATCGGTTTAGACTTCGGACAATGAATAGAGCATTCGATCAATTGTTCCTAAGCCGTTCGAATAATGTTCGTTTATGATCACGAACAAGCTCATTTATAAGTTTAGTAACCTGGTTCCTCATTTACTTTTATTTTTTATATTTTAAATATTAGTGAAGTTAGGGACTAAAATTGAACAAGTGGTTTGAAGTTCAAACTGTAAAGCCTAAGGAGCTTAGGACTTGTAGAATAATTTCACCATTTTGTTCAATGAATATGTTCGCGAACATAAGCTCGTTTATCGGGTTCCCCTTTTCCTTTTATTTTTTTTTATATTTTAAACATTGATGAAGTTAGGGACTAAATTTAACAAATGGTGAATTTTAAAGTTCAAACTGTAAAGCTTGAGAAGCATATGACTAGTAGCATAGTTTCACCCTTTTCTTCAATAAACATATTTGTGAATGCTAAACGAACAAACACAAACTCCTTAAAAAATAAATAAAAAGAACACGAACATGATATTAAAATTTTAAACAAGCATGAAACCGAACATAAATACTTTAAAAAATAAATAAACGAACAAAAACACAACCTTAGTCCTTTAAGTTCGATTCATTTACAAGGATTACATCCCTAACAATGGAGTAATCATTATCAACATCACCTAAAAGCTTCTTTAATTCTTTTTCTGTATTAGTTTAATAGCAATAGGATATTACATGCTTATAGTGCAAGTTGATGCGCTGATTAAATTAATAAGAGCAATATTTTTTTTAAGAAAAAAAAACATTTGTTCCCCCCCCCCCCCCCCAAGCCAAGGCATCTGACATTCTGACTCTTCCTTTCTTCACACATTTTGCTTTCATTAAAGTCAAAAAAATGGGTTTGAAGTTTGAAAGCATATTCAGTCCTTATCTTCAACCATGTTTCAAAGCGTAGGTAAAGGTTAAAGCTTTAAATATTTTCAGTCCCTTTTAAAACTGGTGCAACATTATAGTATTTTTCTGATTGGTGTCTGCAGTATGCAGTTGAGGTGCTTGCTGAGTGCGGTTGGCATTATTTATTCATGGACCATACAATAATATGGTTGGAATTTAAATTTTCGAGGTGTATTTTGACGTGGCACATGATGGTTGTCGGGACATGTTAATCATGGCATGGAGAGAAGAATGTTTTGAGAAACAGATTAATCCATTGGCTGCTGGGTCCAATAATCTATGAAACTTATATATGCTTAATTAGACTTGGATTGAGAATTTGGTTTTCAAGGCATCTCATTGTTGGGTAAAATTCTCCTACCCCTAACCATGCCTCCTTTTATGTCCCTGCTTAAAAATACTTAAAATTAAATTTTACCTCATAACCTTAATTTTCATATCATAAACCCCAAACCCCAAACCTTAAAAAAACGCACCATACCTCTAATTCCCTACACCCTAACCCTAAACCTCAACCTCAAACCCTAAACCCTAAACCCACTATTTTAAAGTGGGGCACAAATGGAGGCATACTTTGGGGGCAGATGATTTCCATCCCTCATTGTTTGCCAACTTGATAATGCCATTTTTAAAATGTAGAGGTATTTTTTAACTATCGGCATCTGTTGCACAGGTTTAATACGAGACAATTCTTCTGATTTAGTTTTCACCATTCACAATGTTACAAATTTAAACTCTTGATATTGACGTTTCATCCCGCTAGACTAATTTATCGTTGATTTTTTCTTTTACAAATTTTAAATCTAATCCTAATCGTACCTAAAATAGAGAAAAAAAACTTTAGAGGAAGAAAGGGAGTGTTCCTAATAGATCTATACCAACTTTTCGTTGGTTTTTAAATGTGTTTTTAATGTACACGTTACTATTTGGAATAAGTTTTACATGTTTATAATTTTGTTCTATTTATTCATATGTTTTTGCATACATTATAGTACCATAAATTTGTATATAAAGTTTACATTTTTAACTTGTTATATATATTTCTGTACTCCCTCCGTCCCACTAAAACTGTCACATGTTGATATTTTTCTGGTCAAAATTTTTCAACTTTGACTATAATTTATTTAAATATTTTAATTAATTAAAAATTATAAAAAATATATTTAAAAATTAGCTGAATCAAAGTTTTTAAAATATATTTTTTTATATTTTTATCAATAATAAATTTTAAATTATAAGAAGTCAAAGTTGAAAAAGTTTGACCCAAAAAAAATTAACATGTGACAGTTTTAGTGGGACAGAGGGAGTACTATTTTTATATACTTTTTCTACCATGAGGTATAGTTTGTCATAGTGATTAAAAAAAAGTCATAGTGGTTCAATTCAAATTAAAAATTTATTTGTTTATACCGTGTATGTATTGTTTCTTTTTCATAACATATATATTTTATATGATTTATCATATCAGTCATTTTTTATTAAAATTATGTTTTTGTGTCATGTTTTCATTATTTTTCACGTTTAAAATAGTGTAACTTCATATATTATTATATAATTTATACCGATCAATAAAAGTTGTCCGAAAACTTAACAATAGTGCTGAGTTTCAATTATAGAGATATTGTTTGGTGGCAACTCACCTTCTTATTCTTCTTCTTATTATTATTTACTTTTACTATTATTATTGTTGTTGTTTAAGATATGAACATTACTTCAAGAAGGTTAAAATATAAATATATTTAATAACAATAATAATCAGGGGAAGGGGACTTAATATTTTATTTTTGTAACTTTTTGTATTTAAAGGGACATGTTTGTATGTTTCATGAGCTAGTTTAAAATCCATGCATTTGCCCACTTGAAAATAGTTAAAAATATATGGAAATACTTTTTTTTATCAAATATATAGAAAATACTTCTATGCATAAGCTTGTGTAAAATTTAGTTTGTATAAGCTTTTTAATTTTAGAGTTTAGAGAATTAAGTTGTAGTTTAAGAGTTTAAGTGGTAGGGTGTAGAATTTAAGATTTATAGTTAGAATTTAGAATTTAAATTTTATGGCGTTAAAGATAAAGATTTAAATTTTAAATTTTATAACTTAAATAAAAAACTGTAAATTTTTTACACTAACTTCCAAAATATATTCTATGAAGTTTATACTATTATAATTAGTTTTTTTTGAAGTAGTTAACTCGTATGTCAAATAGTAGGTTAATTTAGTTCCATAAATGACTAACTCGGTAAAAAAAACCTAATGACGCTAAGCTCCGAGAAAACCGGGCAGGGCTGTGGTTTGGCGCCGGCTGGACGGCCCCCTGATCAGCAAGATCGGGTTCTGGATACTACGGCTGCCGGAGGAGTTGGGGCCGGTGCAATTATCACTGCTAACGATCCCAACGTGGAGGATCACCGAATGGACGTGGAGCCATCGCCCCCTGTGAATGGTGGTGTCGACGGATTCGTTACTGGTTTGCCGGGTGGTTCATCGGACGTAGGTGGGTCGATCGGGAACGCGAAGGGAAAATTATCTTTCCGTGATACGGTTGTTGGGCAGCGATCGGAGGGACAAAAGGATAACTTTATATGTGATTTGGACGTTGACCTAGAAGCCGAGGATGTGAGCATTGGAAACGTGGGTGAGATTCCGGAGATCAAATTTTCCGAGCGTATTCATCGCATCATTGATGAGAAATTAGCGAAATCCTTGGTGGTGAGACTTTTGGGAAGACCAATTGGGTATCGAGCGCTTCACAATAGAGTGCATGCGATGTGGAAACCGGTAGGTGAAATTAACATTGTTGATCTTGATAATGACTACTTCTTAGTGAGATTTGCGATGGATGCGGATTATGAACGTGTGTTATCCGGAGGACCTTGGATGATTTATGGTAGTTATCTCACGGTCCAACCGTGGTCTCGGGAGTTTTCTACGGCAATTGATTACCCTGGGAAGTTGTTGGTTTGGTTGCGGCTTCCGGGATTACCTTATAGATACTACTCGCGTAGTATATTTGAGGCCATTGCCGGAGTCCTTGGGAAGGTGATTCGTGTTGACTTTAATACAACGGAAGGCTCTCGGGGGAAGTTTGCTCGCCTTGCCGTGGTTGTGGATTTAGAGAAGCCGTTGATCCCGGCTATTATCATCGATGGACGGCATCAATTAATTGAGTACGAAGGGTTATCGCATATTTGTTTCGATTGTGGCAAGTATGGCCACTTGAAGGAAGCTTGTCCGACTTCAACGACGAATAAGGGGAAGGCTAAGGTTGTAGAGGAGGCTGCTCCAGAAAATACTGAACGTTTTGGTCCGTGGATGCAGGCACCTAGCCGCCGCCGTCGGCAACCTGTGGCGAAGGATAAAGAACCTATGCGAGCAGCGCCTAGACAGCAGCAGGGGTCGCGGTTTAGTCCGCTTGTCGTGGACGATGGGGACAAGAACCCGATGGCTGCGATGGGAGATAGGGTGTTGGATCACAATGGATCGAGCAGCAAGGATCGTAGGGAGAAGGTGGGTGCTGCGAACGGAACCTTGGGTATGAATGCGTCACATGATGGGATGGAGAAGCGGGCATCGAGAGAGGCGAATTTGAATGTCATAGATGAGGTTGATATAGGGTTACCGCACGCGGAAAGTGCTGGGGGAGTGAGCACGTCGATATGGGTGATGTTGATACTGATGGGATGAGGGACGGATTGGTAGCTTCGGCTGATGTGGTTATTGTTGAGGATTCTTCACTTTCGTCCGCGAACCATACGACGGTAAGAGTGGTAGAGGATGATGGACGGCAGACGTTGAAAGACTTGAATGGCCGACATAATACAGGGGGCAACCGTGGGAGTGCAAGCAAAAGTGGTAGTCGGAATAAATTAGCCCCTAAGGGAATGGCGTTAAAAGGAATCAAAGCGAAGAAGTCTGATAGCGCTGGTTTATCGCAAGTAGCAGTCAAGGATTAGGCCAAGGAATTCTCCAAGTCCTTAACAGTGGCGAAAAAAGGTGTACCACATCCTACGAAGGACAGTCGGGTTAATAGAGGTAAGAGTAGAGATTCAGTCCAGTGGATTAGGAATGAAACCTTTGAGAGGCCATCGTCGGGTACGCCTCAATGATCTTCTCCTTTTCCTATATCGTTTTTATGGTTAAGTTTATTGTTTGGAATGCTCAAGGTGCTCTTGGCCTTGATTTTAACCGTTATTTTAGAGTGGTGGATAGATTGTACAGTCCGGATATGTTTGCTATTGTTGAGCCACGTATCAGTGGTGCTGCGGCGGATGCTTTTATTCGTCGCGCTGGATATGACTTTTCTTACAGGGTTGAAGCTAATGGTTTATCTGGTGGTATTTGGGTGCTGTGGAGAGATAAAATTCATTTTGATGTGCTGGCTGTATCGAATCAGTTTGTTCATGGATGGTGTAGGGATTTGGATTCCAATGCTAGTTTTTTCCTTACTTTTGTTTATGCTAGCCCTAATCAGAGGGGTAGGCGGTTACTTTGGGACCAACTTCGTGCGCTAGCGATGGACGGTGATGTCCCATGGGTGCTAGGTGGGGATTTTAACGCCATCTATTCTGCAGATGATAGACAAGGAGGGTCTCAACGACGGACGGGTGTATGCCGTGTTTTTGGTGATTTCATGTTCAAGTCTGGGTTGCACGATATGGGTTTTAATGGACCTCGTTTTACTTGGAAACGGGGGGATCTCAATCAACGGCTGGATAGATGGATTTGTTCTGGTGCTTGGTATTGCGTTTTTCCCCTCTCGGAAGTGTTTCATCTTCAACGCCTGGGCTCGGATCATAGACCTATTTTGCTGAATACTGACCGCTTACAAGGGAACCAGGGGGCTCGACCGTTTCGTTTCATCGCAACATGGAATGATCATCTGGAATTTGCATCGTTGTTGAGTGAGAGCTGGAATACGGAGAGGGGGGTGTTTGAGAACTTAGCCGAATTCCAGAACAGTAGCAGGCGATGGAATAGAGAGGTTTTCGGGCATATCGGGCAAAGGAAAAAACAGTTGTTAGCCCGTATCCGTGGGTATAGATAGCTATTGAACGGCATCAAACGCCGTTTCTTTTGGAGTTAGAGAGGAGCTTAAAAGAGGATTTGTCTGAGGTGCTTAAGCAGGAAGAGAGTCTCTGGTTTCAGAAATCTCGCAGTCAGTGGATTGAACAGGGGGATCGGAACACGAAATATTTTCATGCGAAGACTTTGAGCCGTCGCCGGAAAAATTCGATTAAAATGCTTCGGTTGGATAATGGTGCTTGGTGTGATGATCCGATGGTGTTGCAGGACCATGCTGTCGAGTATTTCTCTTCCCTTTTCACGTCGGAGCTGTGTCGGGAACCGCCCGAGCTGGTTTTGAAGGGTTTTCCGCGGGTTCATAGGGATGACATACAGGGTTTGTTACGGAAGGTGACTTTTGAAGAGGTTACTAAGGTTGTCTTTAGTATGAGCCCTCTCAAGGCTCCGGGTGCGGATGGCTTTCACGCTACTTTCTTCCAAAAGAATTGGAGTACGGTGGGTGAATCGGTGTTTCGGTTTGTTACTGATTTTTTTGAGCATGGACATCTCCCTGACGATGCAAACCAAACGCTTTTAGTGCTTATCCCGAAAGTTCAGAATCCGACTAAGATAAGTCAATACTGCCCTATTAGTCTTTGTACTGTACTTTATAAAGTTGTTACAAAGATTCTGGTTAATAGACTTAAACCGTTGTTATCTGATTTGGTGAGTCAAAACCAGGTGAGCTTTGTCCCTGGTCGTCAAATTACTGATAATATCATTTTGGCCCAGGAAATTATTCATTCAATGGCGAAGAAGACTGGGGCGAAAGCTTGGATGGCGGTTAAGGTGGATCTGGAGAAAGCGTATGATCGGTTAGAATGGAGGTTCATTGAGTCCACTCTGATCGAAATTGGCCTGCCAGCGAGGTTTTTCAATTGGGTTATGCTCTGTGTTAGCTCTGTGCAGACTCGAATTATTATGAATGGAGACCTTACTCCTAGTTTTCGGCCATCACGTGGTATCTGGCAAGGGGACCCTCTTTCCCCGTATCTGTTCGTGCTTTGTATGGAACGGTTGTCTCATGCGATTAGTAGGATGGTTGATGAGGGGAGGTGGAAGAGTATTGTCCTGTCTAAGCATGGGCCTGGCATATCTCACCTTTTCTTTGCAGACGACTTGGTTCTGTTTGCGGAAGCGAACATTGATCAGATGCGGTTGGTGAATGAGATTCCATCCATGTTCTGTGCATGTTCAGGGCACTGCGTGAGTACAGCTAAGACCACTGTGTGCTTTTCTAGGAATTTAAGTAAGGATAGGGGTATCACTTTGGCAGGAATTGGGGGTTTTCAACTTGTCGAGGACTTGGGTATGTATTTCGGAGTTCCTTTATTGCATAAGCGTGTCATTGTTGCTACGTATAGTTTCCTCTTAGATAAAATTGAGAGTAAATTAACTGGTTGGGCGGCGCGCACGCTATCCTTAGCTGGGCGTATCACTTTGGCTAAGGCGGTTCTTCAGGCTATTCCCACATATGTTATGCAAACGGCTTGGCTTCCGAAAGGTATCTGTTCGGCTATGGAACGTATTATTCGCCATTTTATTTGGGGCTCTTCTAGTGGCTCTAAGGGAATTCCACTGGTGCGATGGGATACTATTTCATCTGAGTTTCGAGAGGGAGGTCTTGGCTTACGTCATCTTGAGCGTCAGAACCAAGCGCTTCTTATGAAGGTTGGGTATCGGTTAGTTACTGATCAGAACAAGCTTTGGGTGTAAGTTCTTCGCCATAAATATAAGTGGGATGCGCCTATTCCCCAGTATATTTATCGGGCTGGTTGTTCGCGTTTGTGGAGAGGTTTGAGCCAAATTTGGGATCATGTTCGTAACGGAATTTGTTGGGAGATCCGCGATGGGTGGAGCGCCAATTTCTGGACTGACCAGTGGCTAGACGGTGCGGGCGTTTTGGCTGAGCAGTGTACTGTTGATCACACGGGCCAGAGGTCACCGGTAGCGGCTTGGATTGACGCGAAAGGTGAGTGGAATTGGGGAAAGCTAGAGAGTGTTTTGCCGGATAATGTCATCCAACAGATTCATGCTGTCACTCCTCCGCACGCAGCCTTGGGTTCGAATAGAGTGCCTTGGAAATGGGAGTCGTCGCGTACCTTTTCTACGACATTGGCGTATAGGGCGTTGGGTAGTGGGGACGTGCCGGCAAGCCTGAAGCATTGGCTGAGCATTTGGAAGATCAAAGTTCCCCAACGCATTAAGACGTTTCTGTGGTTGGTGGCGCATGGGAAAATATTGACGAACGTAGAGCGGGGGAGACGGCACTTGACAGCGTCGTTGGACTGCAGTGTGTGTGCTGGTGTCGTGGAAGACCTGGATCATGTTCTTCGTGCGTGTCCACGAGCGTGGGACCAGTGGTCGAAGATCGTCGCTCCTTCTCGGCTGCAGGAGTTTCGGGAGCTGCCGTTTGAGACTTGGTTCTGAAATAATGTTGCTGGGAAGATGCAGGGGGTCGACAGATGGCGATTGGGCCATTCTGTTTGCTACTATCCTTTGGCTGGTATGGAAGGAACGCTGTGCTAGAGTGCTGGGCGACACCGCTGCTGTTCCGCGCGACCTGGTGGCTGCTGCTATTCGATTGAGGGCGGAATACGCCACAGCGTTTGGTGCTGCGGCTTCGATGGGTCGGGGAGATGGAGGTCCCAGGCGTGATGTTGTTTCATCATATTGGATTTGCCCGGATAGGGGGAGGGTTAAAGTTAACGCGGATGGCTTGGTTAGGGGGCCGTTACAGATGGCGGCTATTGGTGCCGCTATTCGGGATGAGACAGGGAGTTGGTTATTCGGATTTGGGAGATGTGTTGGTCGTTGTTCGATTCTCGTGTGCGAGCTTTGGGCGGCTTATGAGGCACTTAAGCATGCATGGGATCTTGGTTACCGCTATGTAGATTTTGAGACGGACAATTCTACGGTAGCGGATATGTTGAACGGTAAGAAGGACATTATGTGTGGGCATGGTTTAACTAGTAAGTTAACTGAGATTAGGAAGCGCGACTGGGATTTATCTATTCGTCATATACCTCGAGGCTCCAATACGGTTGATGATAAAATTGCTTCGCTGGCTTTTGATTGGTCGTTTGGTGGAAGAACATGGCGCTGCCCCCCCGGAAGTGGTGGATTTGATCTTAGACGATAGGAATTTATTGGTTTAGTCCGTTGTGCTCGTTGTATTTCTTATAATGTCCTGTACGTAACAACACATGTACTCTTTTCCCCCATCTAGGTTTAGGGGGGTTTTTAACGAGGCATGTGTTGTTACCCCTCTTTTTAATAAAAAAAAAAGATTTTTTATTATTTTAACTTTAAATGATGTATGTAAAGATATTGCTTCACGTCACGTGTTCATTACTTGTTGATTTAAGATTTGGATATGTTTAAGAAAATTGCTTTGAGTTAATTTTAATTCATACCCGTTACTCATTCATCAAGAAAAAAAAACTAATATATTTTAAGAAAATATGTTGATAGTCAAAATAGACAAATGTTTGACACAATGGTCTGACGGTGGTTGAGATGGCCATTCCAAGTCGGAATTCGTATGTTGCCCTTGTTTTTGTGGACAATAGTGTCCGGAATGGAAGGTTTGGCCCTTTCCTTGTTGCATGCCCCATTTAATACTACTCAGACAGGTCTCATGTTCAAGTTGTCGTGGAACATTGATTGGACTAGCTATGATTTGACGTATTAGGTTTGCTTTGTCATCTGTAGCGGGCATGTGCGCGGTCATGTGGTCGCCAGATGCGATGTGATGTTGCTTGTAATTTTGTTCATTCCTCATAGTTTTCATAGGGTATCACGCAGGTCGCGGGAGATCTTATGCGTTGCGGTCCGCGTGCGTTGGTACGCTCATCGCTAGACGTCCCTTGCATTACGATATCTGCAGTCTTATTCACCCTAATCCCCACACATGGTGGTATGTGTTCATAGGTGCTAACAATTGTCCCCTAGGTGAGGGAATGCTATAAAGTGACCTTGACGAACCTGGGGAACCTAAAGAGAGCTCAACGATTGGGGTTTCGCTATATACATAATTTGTGGAATTTTAAGGGCATATTTGTTTATATGAGAGTTGTGAAGGTTTTATGAAACGTCACGTAATGAAATTTATTGACGCGCCAGTTGGTTTTCTGTCGGGATAAACCGATGTATGTGACACATAACATTATAAACCTCTTCGTTAGCAAAATGTGCCGAGGAAGACACGATTCTCGGTTATAAATAGACTTTAGTTGTCTTTTCTGGGTTTTTACGATGTTTGTCTCATTTGTTGCTTTTGAGTTTTTAAGAAGAAGAAGTAAAACTTTAGGAAGAGGAGTACAATCTTTCTTGTGTTGATGGTTGAGTTGTTTGTTGTGGTGAGTGACGAGGTTTGTTGTAACACTGAAATAGACAAGTTTTTGAAAATGTTTGATTGTCGGGGTCTTCTTACCGTTAATCATTTCCGTTATCGATTTAGCATGCCGGTGGAGACATTTCGTTTGAGTGCATGTTATGATGAGGGAAGGTCGTGGTTTTTGGTCACCGTTTTTTGCTTTTAAAGTTGGGATCCATTTACCAATGCATTCCTTCTTCGTGGATTGGTTAAATTGGTTTGGTGTAGCGCCGAGTCAATTAAGCGGAACTAGTTGGTGGACTTTGGTGACGTATTTCTTGAATTGTAAAATTTATGGGGACGATCTATCAATGTATTCTGTTACTTTTATAATGTAATGGTTGGTCATAACCAGAATGCGAAGGGTTTCATGACCATTTGTCACCATAGAGGGAAAGGGCCGATAATGAGTAATCGCACTGATAATCTTCGTCTGGATAGGATGAAGTACATCAAAGTGAAGTGTAATGTTGGAAGTTTTCCATTCCTTGTTATATGGCATCTGTCGGCGAAGGATAGGGTTGTGCCGCCTAACGTGGGAATAATTTTGCCTACTGAGCTGAAGCTTCTCAGAAGGCTGGAATGTGACCCGCCCTATCGTTTCAAGGAAGTATGCACCCTTAGAAATGTTTGGGTGGATTTTTTGGAGAGGAAAGTCCCAATGGTTGTGACAAAGAAGTTTTTAATGTGTTTCTAAAGGGCTCTTTGGCGAACATGCATATTCATGTTGAGGCTTAGCCCTATATTGGAGGGGGCGATGGATGTGTTGCAATGATTCTTTTAGGTGATGAGGATGAGCCAGACAATTTCTTTTCTGAGCATATTGTCGTTCGTACTCGCCCCTGGAGATACCATGAGGAAGACGCCCTCTTCGAGGGGGATTAGTGGGGAAGTTGCTCTTGTTGCTCCAAGGGGTCGTGTTAATGTGAGCCCCTTAGGCTCTGGTCGCAGGAAGAGAGAAAGAAACATGTAGTTTCGAGTTCGCCTATTGTCTCTAGCTCGGATGATGAAGGAAGTTTTCTACGTTTGGAACACAGGTCAAAGAGGCGAATTGATACTGGTAGTAATTTGTTGTGGTCTTGATGCAAAATGAGCTTTTTCTGCTTATATGTGTATCGTAGTTCATTAACGCGTTCGTCACTCTCTCTTTTTTATGTTATGTGTTTCTTAGGGGTAATGGTTTCCCCTTTGCGGGCCATTGGTGACGAAATGAGGAATCAAATTGCGGTGTTGGACACTTCACTCTTTGTGGCTAGCAGTGATTCATTGGGTTCACAAGGGCTGGTAAAAATGGCGTCCTCAGATGCTTTTAGCAGCGGCGAAGTAAGTTCACCATGTTCTCTAGCTTTAGCTACTGGAGCGATGCCCTTGATAGAGCGATGGATGTGTTGCAATGATTCTTTTAGGTGATGAGGATGAGCCAGACAATTTCTTTTCTGAGCATATTGTCATTCGTACTCGCCCCTGGAGATATCATGAGGAAGACGCCCTCTTCGAGGGGGATTAGTGGGGAAGTTGCTCTTGTTGCTCCAAGGGGTCGTGTTAATGTGAGCCCCTTAGGCTCTGGTCGCAGGAAGAGAGAAAGAAACATGTAGTTTCGAGTTCGCCTATTGTCTCTAGCTCGGATGATGAAGGAAGTTTTCTACGTTTGGAACACAGGTCAAAGAGGCGAATTGATACTGGTAGTAATTTGTTGTGGTCTTGATGCAAAATGAGCTTTTTCTGCTTATATGTGTATCGTAGTTCATTAACGCGTTCGTCACTCTCTCTTTTTTATGTTATGTGTTTCTTAGGGGTAATGGTTTCCCCTTTGCGGGCCATTGGTGACGAAATGAGGAATCAAATTGCGGTGTTGGACACTTCACTCTTTGTGGCTAGCAGTGATTCATTGGGTTCACAAGGGCTGGTAAAAATGGCGTCCTCAGATGCTTTTAGCAGCGGCGAAGTAAGTTCACCATGTTCTCTAGCTTTAGCTACTGGAGCGATGCCCTTGATAGACGTAGTTCTTGCTGCTCCTTATTTGGAGATTTCCTCTAGTAGTCGAAATGCCTCTGTAGAAGTGCCAGTAGATGTTATAGAGGCGGCACGGGAAAGTGTGGCAAGGCGAATGAGGGCTTATGGCTCAAGGAGGCGTCCTTTAAGTGCCAAAGACAAGATGTTAGGAAAGAGGCTAGTGTTTGATATTGGGGTTATCGAAGTTATGCCTAAGTTGGACTGTGACACTCCATATGTTTCACTCAAAGTTCGTAATTCGTCTTATGTGGTTGCAACTGGTGCTGTTGGGAGTGTTGTTCCTGCCATCTTGGGTGTTGGCTCACCTACTGTTTGTGTTCCTTCATGTGTGTTGTTGTTTTTAAGTTGGTAATTCTCCTAATTGGTTTATGACAAGGTTTTGTTTATAGAGTTTGTTTGCAGGAGTAACTGCTACGGATTCTATTATTGTTCATCGTTCTGTCGAAGATATACCCCCTACGGTTAAACTTTTTAAGCCAGCGTCTTTTTCAAGTGTTGTGATGACTCCTTTGATGCCTTTGTCCGCCAATGTTCCTCCGTGCGAGGGCATCAACCATTTTGCTCTGTGGAGTGTGTTTTATCCTAGGAGGTTGTTTAAGCTGTATTCAAATAGTCGTGGCGCTTTCCTACCTTGTACTAGTGTTAGGAGAACTGTTGAGGGAGGTTGGGGTCTCATTCAGGAACTAGGTTGCGTTCAACTTAACATGGAAAAGAACGCGAATGCCCTTCTTGGGAAAAATGTAAAGTTGCGTTCGTAGGTGGAAGGCTATACCTCTCTGGTTGAGGAGAATGAAAAGTTGCGCTCGTTAGTAGAAGGGTATACTGCTCACTTAGAGAAGTTGCGGGAGAAACATGAGGCGTGCGTTTGGGCACATATAGAGGACTTGCATAGAAAGCATGCAGAGGAGATTGTTGAGAAAAACAATAAGGCTGATCGCGATCTTAGTGTCGTAACCCTCTTTCGAGGCGTTTCGACGTTTTAAAAAAAAGAATGGATTCGCCACCAATCTTTTTAAAAGATGTGATTGGATCACTTAAAAACGGGTCATTTTAATAAAACCTTTTTATTTTATTAAAACAATAATTTTGGTCTGCAAAAACACAAAAACGGGTTCAAGAGTCGATTACGCGTGGGGAAGGCTTAGCACCCCTACAACGGCCAACAATTGGTACCTAGCCCCATTACAAAAAGTTTTAAAGTAAGATTTTGCGAATTCACATTGAGCTTAATATTATTGTCAGTTTACGAATTTAACTAGATTTTAATGGCCTTACTATTCAAAAAATGAACTCCAATCACAGCCAACACTTCTGGCGCTAACTCGTCATTCCCGTTTAGTAAGACACCGCATTAATTAAATTTCACTTTCTTTAGCAAACAAACAAAGAAATACTTAGTTTGTTGAAATTTTGTATTCATTCTAAATTAATGTTTATTATCCTAAAAAATCTAAATATTTTACCTATTGGGTTAATGTTTAATTAAGTGTGCTTTATTATTTTGTTGGTGAAAAGAATATTTTATTCAAATAAATAGTCTCTAACTAAGGCTTTTAAGATCCTAATTCTAGGGTTCCCTAGACTAATAAACAATAAGTAATGAGAAAGAGAAAAAGCAAATTAAGTTAAAATGATTTTAATATTTTTTTAAAAAAAGAACTTATATTACCAAAAATTAGAAGGGTTTGAAGATAAAAAAAAAGGTGTATCCTTCCCGAATCGGTTCAATGCCTTGTTTCTTTGTTTATGTTAAAAAAAGATTTTTTTTTATTTTTTTATATTTTTTTAATGTGAGATAACGAATTAAAATTGATTACTTTTTATTTTTTTAATATAAAAGAAATGCAATTTGATTAAAAAGGGTGAATATTTCCTAAAATTGGGTCAACACACTGATTTATATTTTATTTGAAAAGGCTTTAAATATTCTTTTTTATAAGTGTGACTAATTTTGAAGTTTTAAAAGGCATAATATCCGAAATGGAAGAAATAAAAGATGGGGGGATTTAATGAAGGGGAATAAACTAAAAAGTTTTGCGTACAAAGCTCAATTTCAAAATAAACACATTTCCTTTTATTTTTTAAGACAAAATGATCAAATACAAAAATGAGACTAAAATCCCTCATTGTTCTTGGCATTCTTCAAGAATGAAGAATATCGACTAACAACCACTGTGCCGGCCACCGCTTGTCGGCGGTGGTATCTCATTTTTTTTCCCGAAAATAAGCCTCAAAAATTGAATTTAATTCGAACGAAAGTCAGGGTTCAAGAAAAAACATATTTTCAACAGTCCAAGGTAAGAACTACATCAAATTAAACATTAAATTCAAAATAAAAAAAACAAAAATAAAAGATGAACACCATACTGAAATGAGATAGAAAATGCTTGCTTTGATTCCAACAAATCTGATTACAACGCTACTGGAAATTCGAGCTTCTACCTTTGTACTTATATTGAAAATTCTTAGGCTTCTCTAGTGATTTTTTAGATAAAAATATGATGCTTTTACAAAGGGGGATGAGGGGGTTTATATAGGTTTCAAAAACCTAGAGAACAAGGAAATTAGGATTAAAATCCTTTAATCTCGGTGAAATTTCATCACAAATCTGAATTCAATCGTTGACTTGCCCCTTATGTTGGAATCAATTCGATTTTGGTTCGATTTTGCCCATTTTGGATGATCTTTCCTTAAATTTAAACTAGGATTAGAACCCCATTTTCCTTTAATTTGCAGGTGGTCAGTGGCGGCAAGGACGACGGCGGCGCGGGACAGGCTCGGCGTGGGCTGGGAGAGCTTCGACGCTCCTTACTGGTCTCGGAAAGGTAGCCGCCAGCGTCGGGGGTGGGCTGGAATGGCTGCTGCACAGCCTCTCAATGGGGGTTGGGAGAAGCTAACCCCCGCGCATGGCTTACACGCGCCTAGCGCGTGGCGACGCGGGTGGCTCTCCTTCCCTCTTTTTTCTTGTTTAATTCGGTCCATTAGATCCCCTTGCCTTAGATCCAATGCCCCTATTAAATCTGCACATGGGAGAGAAAAAAGATTAGTTTGGGTCTTATTTTTTTGGCCTTTTTAATTTAAAATGGGCCTTGTGTATTTAAAAGATGACCATTTTATTGTAAATGGACCTTTATTTGTTTAAAAAGGGGTTTTAATATTAAAATGGCCCTTATTATTTATTAAATCGACCTCCTTTATTATTTAAAATATGGGTTTAAAAAATACATAAATGGATCCCATTTTATTTGTAAAATGGTTTATTGTTATTAATAATATTTTTGTTTTAAGTAATACAGACATATATATATATATATGTATAAGAAAAGAAAAGGAAAAAGTAAAAGGCTCGGGCTGAAAAATCAGTGACAACAGTTGCCCCTTCTTTGCTTATTCCATTGAAACGGTGATAGCAAAGAACATGAGGCACTGATTTTCACCAACTATTGATTTGCTGCTCGGCTTCGTTCTCTTGATGCCCGAACGAATGGGTGTGTTCCAATCTCCTTACGCCTGAAAGGATAGGCGAGCTCCATTCTTCTTATGCCTGAACGGATAGGCAGGTTTCATTCTCTTTACGTCTGAATGGATAGACGAGTTCTATTCTCCATGTGCTCGAATAGATGAGCAAGGTTCTATTCTCCTTATGTCCGAACGAATAGACGGATACTATTCTCCGAATGCTCGAATAGATGAGCGGGTTCCATTCTCCTTATGTATGAACGGATGGACGAGTTCTATTCTTCATGTGCCCGAAGAGATGAGCAAGGTTCCATTCTCCTTACGTCTGAATGGATAGACGAATTCTATTGCTGAAGAGTTTTTGTATACCTGCAAAAACCTGATATATGATGCAATTATGATGGGCATGCCCCCTAAGGATGTCTAAAACATCAATGCATGCCAAGTTTCATTGTCTTTTTTAATTCGTTTTGACCTAGATAAACGGTCATCTTCGATGTCTCTACTACGCCATTCACATTCTTTGTATCTCTTTGCTTCATTAAATGGTCGTCTTCTACTTCACCATTCTCACTCCTTGTACCTCTTTGCTTCATGGAAAACATTTTATCTTTACTCATTAATTTAATGACCTTGCATTCCAGAGGGGAATGACGAACTTCTTCAACTATCTCTACTTACCATTCTCATTCTTTTTACCTCTTTATTTCATGGAAAGCATCTGGTTTTCGTATGCGAATGTCTCATATTTTCACACATTCAACTATCATTGTAGTTGATACATCAATATTGAGTGAAAGACCTTTAAGCGATCATGTATATGACCAGGCCCCTTTGTGGATCTTCGTGAGTTTCTGTACCTTATTAGGGAATCACTACTTTAAATATATTCGAATGATATTGGTGCTTTAATCTCTTCTTTTCAAGCTTATTATTATCCGAGTTAGGTATTGATTGCCCCTAATTGTAACATGCTTCATGTCGAAGACTCAAAGCTCAACAATAAATTGTGCCACTGTCCTTGTATTCTCAGACCACTTTTAGAGTAATGCACAAAAATCTCTTGCATATTTTAATGACGTTTAACCAAACAGTTCTTATCTCAATAAAAGATGTTTATATAGGGGAAAGGGTGACAACGGTTGAAAAGAAAAATTTATTGAAGTTGTGGCAAACATAAAAGAAAGGTACAAAAGACAAGTATCCATATATCAAAGGCCCAAACTTCCTTGAAACGTCTTTGACTGGTGCACTTGTCGAGAAGATTTTGTCCACTACAACGACAAATGAAGATATGTAATTCCTTTCGAATGGTCGAGCCTCTGCGGGGATCATTTGTTTCCTGCTTAATTGCAATAACTCAAGCCGCCCTTCGTAGGTTTTCAACTCGAATCCTCCTTTAGTTTCAAGACGCCCTTTGCGGGTTTTCATCTTGAACCCTCTTTTTTCCGTTTCTTTTTTTTCTTTTTTTCTTCTTTTTTGAGCGCCATTTACGGGTTTACGCTTTAGATTTTTATTCTTCTTCTTTCCTTTTTCATGTGTAATATTTCTTGACTGAAACGAAATTCACTAGATTCTTGAGCTCGTCTCCGCCCATTTCAGCCAGAATTAATGTCCCTCCGTCGAAGGCCTTTGATACCACGTAAGGCCCTTCCCAATTAGGTGCCCATTTTCCTTGTGAATCCCTTTGGACTGACGATATCTTCTTTAACACTATATCTCCTTCTCTGAACTTTTGCGGGTGGACTTTCTTGTCATATGCTCGTATCATTCTCTTCTGGTACATCTGACCATGGTAGATTGCTTTTAGCCTCTTTTCATCGATGAGGTTTAACTGGTCGTATCTTTCTTGAACCCATTCGACCTCCTCTAGTTCCGCCTTCATCAAAACACGAAGGAAAGAGATTTCAACTTCGATTGGTAGCACAACCTCCATCCCATATACTAATGAAAACGGAGTTGCCTCATTGAAAGTTCGTACAGCCGTTCTATAAGCAAATAATACAAATGGCAACTTCTCATGCCAATCAGTGTAAGTGTCGGCCATCTTTGCGACTATTTTCTTAATATTTTTATTTGCAGCCTCTACATACCCATTCATATTTGGGCGATAGGTTACTGAGTTGTGATGTTTGATCTTGAACTGTTCACAAACCCCATCTATCATCTTGTTGTTTAGATTGGATGCATTATCGATGATGAATCTCTCTAGTAAGCCATATCTGGTACTTCTCATGCAAATGATCTCTTTCTTCAGGAATTTACAAACAATCGATCTAGTGACATTCACATATGAGGATGCTTCCACCCATTTGGTTAAGTAGTCGATAGCCATTAGGATGAACCTATGCCCGTTCGAAGCTTTAGGATAGATCTGACCAATTACATCTATGCCCCACATTGAGAAAGTCCACGGGGATATCATGACATAGAGTGGTAGAAGAGGTGCATGAATTTTGTCAGCATAGACCTGACACTTGTGACATTTCTGACAGTAATTGATGCAATCGGCTTCCATAGTGGACCAGTAATATCCAAAGCCCATAGTTCACCTGGCCATGGTAAAGCCACTAGGGTGAGTTCCACAGACCCCATCATGAACTTCTTCCAGGATTGTTTGAGCTTCTTTGGTTCCCACGCACCTCAATAGCACTTGATCTTGACTCTTTTTATATAGGACTTCGCCATCGAGGACGTATCCCACATCAAACTTTTTGATCGTTTTCTTATCATTGTCGGTTGCTTGTAATAGATATTCTTGGATCTTTATATACTGCAAAATGTCATGGTACCATGGGAGGCCATCTACTTCTTCTTCCATATTGTATGAGTGAACTGGGGAATCAAACATTTGTACCTTGACTGACATCATTTCAGTGCCTTCACTAGCCTTAAACATGGCAGCTAGGGTGGCGAGGGTGTCAGCCATCTGGTTATCCTCTCTCGGAAGATCCTTAAAGGTGATTTCGTTAAACTCCTTGGTTAGTTCGATGACCAACTTATGATATTTGATTAATTTTACATCTTTGGTCTCCTACTCTCCACGAGTTTGGTAGATGACCAGTGCAGAATCTCCGAAAACTCTTAGAACTTTAATCTTTCTTTGGATGGCTGCCTGTAGACCCAATATACAAGCTTTTTATTCTGTCATGTTGTTGGTACAGAAGAATTTTAACCGACTGGAGAAAGGATAGTAATTCCTTTTTGGTGAAATTAAAATTGCCCCAATGTCACATCCTAAGGTGTTAGTTGCTCCATCAAAGTTCATCACTCATGATTCTTCTGGTTATCATCCTCTTCAATCGAAATGCACATTAAATCTTTATCCGGGAAATTAAAGCTCAAGGCCTCATATTCTTTGCAAGCACGACTTGCTAAAAAGTCTACTATGGCACTACCCTTTATTGCTTTCTAGCTCACATATTGAATGTCAAATTCTAAAAGTAGCATTTCTATAGAGCCATTTTTCCTGATAAAGCCGGTGCTTCTATCATGAACTTTAGAGGATCCAGCTTCGATATCAGCCATGTGGTATAGTACAACGTGTACCGCCTAAGCCTTTTAGCTACCCATACTAAAGCGCAACATAGTTTTTTGATTGGGGAATATATGGTTTCGTAGTTTGTGAACTTCTTACTTAGATAATAGATTGCCCTTTATTTTCTCCAGGTTTCATCATGTTGCCCCAATACGTAACCCATTGAGTTTTTATGGACGGTTAGGTATAGGATCAGGGGTTTTCCTGGAACAAGAGGTACCAAAATGGGAGGGTTCATCAACTACTTCTTGATTTCTTCTAAGGCTGTTTGACATTCTTCATTCCATATTCTCGGGGTTCTTTTTCGAAGTAACCTAAATATATGGCTGCATTTCTCTGTTAACTGGGAAATAAAGCGGGCAATATAATTTAACCTTGATAAAGAATTAAAAACATTTCCACTCACCAGCGATTACCAAAAACCAAGCCGAAGCTCTTTTTTAGCTTTCTAGTTCGCCCACAAATGTATCCAACAATTCCGGATCTTCAACCCCAGCTTCTAACCAACCCAAAACAGAGGATTAGAGATACTTTCAACAATCTAACTTGCTGGAAAACAGAGATTCAACAACCCAATCAAAATGTCTATCGAAACATTTCTGAAACAAACCAAAAATATCAGAAAACTCAACTCAGATAACCTCCAGCAAAAACCCAGCAGTATACATCATCAAAATACATGAATAAACATCTAAAACATCAAACCAACATCATAATACCATCAGCTATCGATTTACCACAAAACTCACTCAAAAACTCACTTTTTCATTCAACAAACTTCAGCACCAAACCCAAATTCGGGATTCTTATCATTCACCCATCCTCTCAACACAAAAACCACATCAAAATAAAGGCAAAACCATCATCAAACCCATCAACAACAAATCCAACTCAAGATCTTACCCAAATGCTCATTTTAGCCAATTTCCATTAAAATCACTTTAAGAAAACATAATCTTAGTAATTAAAAGAATCAAAACATGAGAATATCAATAAAGAACCTTGCATTAGAGGAGGATTTCGTTGCTCACCTCCAATGATAGCTATTTCCCCTTGTTTAGCAAAATCCCTTGAGGAAACAATGAATCAAGCTTGGGTTTTAGAAAACTAAAGTAGGAAAATCATTTGGCAACATTAGATTGATAAGAAATCACTTTTATCTTGAAAAAATCAAGCCCAACGGTTGTTTAGCTGAAGAAAAAAAGAAGATGAGAAAACTAAAAGTGGAGTTTTAACGTGGAATGAGGAAATAAGAGAAAACCTTTTTAGTTCTAATT
Organism: Hibiscus tridactylites; assembly: GCA_958450335.1. Classification (NCBI taxonomy): domain Eukaryota; kingdom Viridiplantae; phylum Streptophyta; class Magnoliopsida; order Malvales; family Malvaceae; genus Hibiscus; species Hibiscus tridactylites. Next base: position 31,513,617 of record OY288267.1, on the reverse strand, counting down.
ATAAAACCCTTTTTTTAAATATTTGAATAGTCAAAAATAAAGGGGAAATAACTATATTGGCCCAGCCAATTTAGCTCCTTAAAGATTCTATGTTTTGACTCTTTTACAAAATGGTCACCAAAACAGATTTTGCAATCTTTACATTTTGGTCCCTAAACCAAAATGTCATGGTTCGGAAAACGTTTTTCCAAAATTGTTTTTACCAAAGCCTTAAACATATTTATTAAGGATTTTAGAAATTTATTTTATAGTTTTCAAATCATCCAAAGACCACTTTCCCTGAACTCACCCACAACTCCCAACACCGACCTTTCAGACCTCGAAACCTTACCGAATCTTCTAGACCCAAAACCGGGGTGTTACAATTTAACCTTCATATCTATTCTTATTTTATAAGTGGCTAGCGAACCTTTCATATTTGCGGCCATTTTACTACGTGCACTTACTTTGGAAGTGGCTAGTGAACCTTTTGTCTTTGTGGCCGCCTTACAATGCACAATTACTTTGGAAATGGCTAGAGAATCTTTCCTCTTTGTGGCTGCTTTACTATGCACACTTACTTTGAAAGTGGCTAGCAAATTTTTCATCTTTACAGTCGCTTTACTATGCATACTTACTTTGGAAGTGGCTAGCGAATCTTTCATCTTTACGGTCGTTTTACTATGCACACTTACTTTAAAAGTGGCTAGCAAATTTTTCATCTTTACAACAGCTTTACTACGCACACTTACTTTGGAAGTGGCTAGCGAATCTTTCATCTTTACGGCCGCTTTACTATGCACACTTACTTTGGAAATGGCTAGCAAACCTTTCGTTTTTGTTACTGCTTTACTATGCACACTTACTTTGGTAGTGGCTAGCGAACTTTTTATCTTTACGGACGCTTTACTATGCACACTTACTTTGTAAGTGGCTAGCAAACCTTTCATCTTTACGGCCGCTTTACTATGCACACTTGCTTTGGAAGTGGCTAGCGAACCTTTCATATTTACGGCCGCTTTACTATGCACACTTACTTTGGAAGTGGCTAGCGAACCTTTCATCTTTGCAACCGCTTTACTATGCAAACTTAATTTGGAATTGGCTAACGAACCTTTCATCTTTACAGTCATTTTACTATGTACACTTACTTTGGAAGTGGCTAGCGAACCTTTCATCTTTACGGCCGTTTTACTATGCACACTTACTTTGGAAGTGGCTAGCGAACTTTTCACCTTTGCGACCGCTTTACTATGAAAACTTAATTTGGAAGTGGCTAGTGAACCTTTCATCTTTACGGCCGATTTACTATGCACACTTACTTTGGAAGTGGATAGTGAACCTTTCATCTTTACAGCCGCTTTACTATGCACACTTACTTCGGAAATAGCTAGTGAACCTTTCATCTTTACGGCTGCTTTACTATGCACACTTACTTTGGAATTGGCTAGCGAACCTTTTATCTTTATAGCCAATTTACTATGCACACTTACTTTGGAAGTGGCTAGCGAACCTTTCATCTTTATGGCCACTTTACTATGCAAAAAAACACAATAGTAGTTAAAAACAAAATGTGTGCATAGTAATTAGATATACCATTGAATATGCAGACTCCAAAACAAAATGTGTGATTTCATTCAAAATAATTCTTTTATATATGCGTATAGTTAAAATTTTGTATTAGCGCATATACAATAAGTTAAAGCGGAATGCATGTTGAATTAGATGAGTTAGGTTGTATCTTTGCCTTCTTGGTGCGCTTCTGTTTGGTGACAAGTCGTTATTTTCTTGCATCCTTGGTTAGATGCGGTTGTTGAATGGTTCAAAGCTTTGCATCGGACACCGCTCGTGACTGCTTATTTCGGTTATTGAAGAGGTCACGGGGGGCTGCTCTACTTGTCGAATTTTATAACTTTGAATTTCATCAACAATAATTGCTTCTTCTCCTTTAGTAAGGTCACTCTATCGGTTTTAACAAACTCTTCTAATTGCCCCCTTCTAACGGCTAACTCTATTGCATTCTTCAAATGGATACATTGATCTGTGTTGTGCCCCTGCCCCTTATGAAATTCACACCTTTTACCCGATCTTTCAATGACTTTGTTTGGCCTCATCTGTGAGGGGGCTTCAGAATTCTTAAATGTTTTACTTGTTGTATGATACGCGATGGTGAGTCTGTTAGGGGGTGGTATGTTCTGAAACTGAGCGGTGGCCCTTTTCCGATTTAGTTTTCTGCATGTCGATGAATCCTTTTTCTTACTTAAGTTCCTCATTTTCCCTTCCTATGTAATGCTGTAATTATTTTCTTATTCTTGCGATTCTCCTCCGCTCCTATAGGATGGTAGGGTTCCTAACTCCGAATGGGATTTACGGGTTCCGAAATTTGTATGCTTTCGACTGAAGCTCTTAAGGGACTTACTGTCGTGTTGCCCTAGCTGATTTTCGTTACATGCATGCACTCTTCCGTTACATGCATGCACCTTTCCCCCGTCATTCTGATTGCAATGGTTCCAAATTTCTCCACAGCCTTCTCGTTGTACTTTCCTACCAAATGTTTCATTCGTCCTCTGATATATTTTTGTTGTTGCCTAAGCTGCTTTAGTGCGGTATAGATATACTCCTCCATGATTTCTAGTCTACTCTACATGTTGGCTAATTGGTTGCTTCTGTCCTGAAAAAGAGAGGGGGTTCTTCTTCCGATTCTTTCTGGCTTTTTCCCTCTTCCGTACATTCCTCGATGATTTTTCCTACTATGAGCCATTCTTCGTCGCTTCCTGAGAATTGGACTGAGAGAGTGAAGGATCCATGTTCACCGCACCAATTGTTAATAGTCAAAATAGATAGATGTTGGAGACAATGGTCCGACGGTGGTCGAGATGGCCATTCCGGGTCAGAGTTCGTGTGTTGCCCTTGTTTTTATGGATAATGGTATCCGGAATGGAAGGTTCTGCCCTTTCCTTGGTGCATGCCCCGTTTATACTACTCGAACATGTGTCATGATCGGGTTGTCGTAGTGCGTTGATTGGACTGTCTATGATTTGACGTCCTAGGTTTGTTTTATATTCGTAGCAGGCACATGCACGGTCACGTGGTCGCCGGATGCGATGTGATGTTGCTTGTAATTTTGTTCTTTCCCCACAGTTTGCAGAGGGTATCACGCTGGTCGTGGGAGATCTTATGCATTGCGGTCCGCATGCGTTGTTACGCTCATCGCTAGACGTCCCTTGCATTACGTTGTCTGCAGTTTTATTCACCCTGATCCTGACACGTGGATGTAAGTGTTCATAGGTGCTAACAAAATATAAAAATATATTTGTATTTTATTTTTATGAATCGTCATAATTTGATCTTATAAATAATAAATATATTTTTATTAATAGTAATATCATTATCGATTAAAATATAATTAATAATTTTAGTTTTTTTTATAAAGGGGGTTTAAATCAAGTTATACAACAAAATCAAACCATGATCTTATGTTGAAACAACAATTAAAGTGGTTTGTTCAACAACAAAAAAACAATTAAAGTGGTCTGAATCAAACCTGCCTGAAGTGATGGAGCAAGCAAAGCTAATTTCTCAGCCACACCACATTTGTTCATTTTGGTTTCGCAGTGACAAGGAAGGGTCAAAGAAGAAATCAAATACCAATTTTGCTTCTAATGTCTCCATTTCCCAAATCTTTTGACTGCATTAATTACTCTTCAAGCTATCAGGTCAGCTCCGAAGACTGCTTTTTTTTTTTCTTTTTGCTTTACATTTAAACACTTAATATTAATTTAAAATTTAATTTATAAATTTTAATTTTGTGATATCAAGTTTATGTACGATATTGCTTTTGTATAATGCTTATTGAAATCAAAAACCATGTGAAACAATTTTTTTTCTACAAAAATCACGGTAGAAAAATGATTTTCCTCTCAAATCAAAAAATCATTTTTTTAATTTTTGGGTGGAATTATATTTTTATCCTCAATTATTTAGTGTTATTCGGTTGTTAAACTAATGGTTATACATGTATGATTATATATTAATTTTTATTAAAAATAATATTTTTAGTATAATTTTTTATTTCTAATTTATTATAGAATTGTAATCTTATATTCATATATTGTTTAAATATCTCAAGTATAGCTTATACTTTCGAATTAAATTTTACAAATAATTTATGTTAATTAATTAGAAACATTTAAAATTAATTATAAACAAACACATTTGATCGGTTGGCCAAGCTACTCATATTTGTTCTTTCATATTCTCTTAAATAATTTATGTTAATGACTTTCTCTTTCTCCGACACCATCTTCTTCTCCCTTCTAAGTAATATTAAGATTAAAATTAAGATTAGAATTAAGATTTGTGAAAAAAATTATACTAGTATATTTTAATTCTTTCGTTTACTAAATTATCAATACTTACCTATGTAAGTTAATTCTTTCATTTACTGAAATATAAATTGAACAAGTCACAAATATACATTTTTTCTCAATCCAGAAAAATGAGTTTTGTGAAAAATTACAAGAAACATTGTTGGGGTTTTGACTTCACTTTGAAATAAAATGACATTTTGAAATCAAAGTGTTTGTTACTTAAGGTTTTTCAATTTCTCAAAACAAAACCATTTTTCATATTTTATTATAATTTAGGTCCATTTTTTTGTATATTATTCTTTTAACAAATTTCAACATCATTCAAGTTAGTTTATTTATTTTATAATATCATGTCTAGAATAAACTAACTCTAGTGATATGAAATTTATGGTCCTTAAAAAATTAACGATATGTTAACTAAGAGAGAGAAAAACAAACGTGGCATGTTGACAAGTAGAAAGAAAACTACACGTGGCTGGTTGCCACGTTATTTTTTCACTCCTAGTCAACATGTCACATGTGCTTTTTATGATTTTAATCGACGTGGCATGCTGATTAGGAGAGAGAAAATAATGTTGTAGCCTGCCGCATGTGATTTTCTCACTCCTTGTCAGCATGCCGTTAATTTTTTAACGGTATGGTACCAAAATGAAAACAAAACGTAACATTAGGTACTATTTTGCCAAAAAATAGATAAAATATTAAACAGTAACACAGAAATAAATGGAATATTATGGGTGATTCTTGTGTTAGGAGCCTTAAAATTAGGCTAATCATAGGTCTTCTGGTAATACCGGTAACCGGTACCTGCGAAATTTGTTATGATATGGTTACCTAATTTGTTACAGTATGTGTAAGAAATGGTAGTTATTGAAAAGTTTATCATGATAGTAAATTTTGTAGCTACCTTATCTCTTAAAGGATTACTCGATATGTTACAAAAAGCGGAAGCAATTTTGTACCTACAACATATCTCACCTCACCTACGTAATTCGTTACACAATATATAGTAAATGAGGTAACTACCGAATTTAGTACCTCGTTTCTCCAAATCGTAAACCAACTCAACTAATGGTAATGAATTTTGTAGCTACCTTATCTCTTAAAGGATTACCCTATATGTTACAAAACGCGTAAGAAATTTCATACCTACAACATATCTCACCTTACCTACCTAATTCTTTACATAATATATAGTAAATGAGGTAACTACCGAATTTATTGCCCCATATGTCCTAATCTTAAATCAATCCAACTTATGGTAATGAATTTTGTAGATATCTTATCTCTTAAAGGATTACCATTTAATTATAAAAACATATAAGAAATTTCGTACCTACAACATATCTCACCCCACCTATGTAATTTGTTACACATATTATAGTAAATGAGGTAACTACAGAATTTATTACCCCATTTCTCCAAATCTTAAAACCAAGGCACTTATGTTACGGAATTTTGTAGTTATCTTATATATTAAAGGATTACACTTTATGTTAGAAAACGCGTGAGAAATACAATACCTATAACATATATCATCTAACCTACGTTATTTGTTACGGAATTTATAGTAAATGATGTAACTACCAAATTTATTATCCTATATCAGTAAATCGAATTCTTGGTGCATCGGTACTGTTCATGGGGTAACAGTACTGCTTCAAGATGGCTTTCATGGTATTAAGGATGAACCTTTCAAACTTAAAAACACCTTTGGTCGTGCACGTCTACTTCACTTCTTCTCATTGTCCTTTTTTAATGAACTCCTCCAACAGTTTCGAAAAGCGTTGTCTTCACCAATGAGCATTAAGGTCTCTGCTATCGGAAACATCGAAGTAATGGTATGAAAATCGTCGAGACGAGCCAACTCTGAATCAAAGAGAGAATGCATTTGTATAGTATTAGGTGATAACAACACCACTCTAGATCTTCATTAAGGACCGGCACCCGAAAACTGGTCCAAATGATGATGAGAAACTTGCAAGGAGAGTTTAATTGTGTTGCCATGTAACGATCCACATACATCAATGCACTCTATCAAGTCGTCGTCACATGTTAATAACACCCACTCGGAATCGTCATCCTTATACTTTAGATCAAATCTAGTTATATTGTCTATGTTAAATTGTCTCGTAATTTCATGCAATAAATCTTTAAATCGTCATTTTCTCGGCATGCGGAACTGAATCTTCTCATCTCCATATGTGACCTTTACCCTTTGAGCTTCTAAATCTCGAGCGATTTGGCCGGAAGTCTTTGGTATGGGTTGAAGATCATCATGGTCAACCTGTTTCTTAATAGATACAAGGCTCTGGGATCTTGGGAACAACTTTGGTTCTTCTTGATTTATCGATATTGTTCAATCAATATCAATTCTATTCTAATCAGAGGGTTTTAATTTTGGGATTCCAGTTTACCGGTTCCACCTTTACCTTTTTTTTTCATCTACGGCTCAAATTGATTTGATTTAGATCTAACGGTAGTACCGACACAACTTAAAATTAACCTAATTTTAAGGATCATAACGTTAAAATCACCCGAAATACTATAGTTAACCCTAAATTTAAAACATAAAAGTTAGAATATGAAAATAATTAATATAAAACCTTCTCTCCGCCTTAAAGTAAAAGCACAATTATTTTTTGTTCAAAAAAGAACAATTATTAGCATTGAAATGATCAAATTTAAAAAATTAATGATAAATTCAGATCGAATAATACAAAACATAAAGATTTTTTCAACTAAAATTTGTTCCATTCACGTAATCAAAATTTGAATATTTAATATTATTTTAAAAAAAATTAATGTATAATCTTATTATACCAAATGATTATATTTTTTTTTAAAAAAAAATAGTTAAATTACACAATTATATATATAAAAAATCACGTCTGGAACCATAAACGCGACCCTTCTCTGCTGAATTTCTCGTCAACAGTTGGGACTCTGACTCGGTGTGGTCTGTGCCAAAACCTGTCCTGAAACCACGACCACAAACACGCGTCACCCCTCTCTTCCTCCTCCTCCCCATCCCTATCTCTTGGCCCATGGTTGTCTTATTCTTATATAGCCAAATTGACGCCCAATTTTTCCACCTTTCTGCTCTCTTTTCACCACCACCATGAGATCTCAACTCCATACTTTCCTCCTCTAAGCTTAACCCCCCTTCTCACTTCACCTCTGTTTCCCTTTCCATGGCTTCTTTCCTCCCACTTTTCTTTCTCTTCATCTCACTTTCTTCTTCACAACCCACCGAGCTCTTCTTCCCTGGATTCAAAGACTTAAATCCCAACAACTTAACACTTACTGGAGTTGCAGAGGTCGATAAACATGGCATTCTTCAATTGACAAACGACACCAGTCGTTTACAGGGCCATGCTTTTTACAGCTCCCCGTTTAGATTCAAGAACTCCCCTAATGGTCAAGCCTTCTCCTTTTCTACTTCTTTCGTTTTCGTTTCGGTTCCTGAGTATTTAAAGCTTGGTGGCCACGGGCTTGCTTTCACGGTCGCTGCCTCTAAAGATCTCAAGGCTCTCCCCAGTCAGTATCTTGGAATCCTGAACGCAACTGATAATGGGAACTTCACCAACCATCTGGTTGCAGTTGAGTTCGACACGGTCCAGGATTTTGAGTTCCAGGACATCAACGACAACCACATCGGCATCGACCTCAACAGCTTGGTTTCGAATGCTTCGGCGCCCGCCGCGTATTTCACCGATGGTGACACAAAGCAGAATCTCACTCTCAAAAGTGGGAAGCCAATCCAAGCTTGGATCGATTACGATTCGGTCGAAAACGTCATCAATGTAACCGTAGCACCGAATTCGACAAGACCCAGATTGCCGATCTTGTCTTTTCGTGTAGATCTCTCGCCGTTTGTTGAGGAGTTTATGTACGTTGGTTTCTCAGCTTCAACTGGTTTACTTGCTAGCTCGCATTATATTATGGGTTGGAGCTTTAAAATCAATGGACAATCTCAGGCTCTTGATCTGTCTTCTCTGCCTTCACTTCCCGGACCACCGGAGAAGCATACGGCTTTAACCGTCGGTGTCGCGGTTTCATCTGTAATACTTCTCATTGTTTCTGCATCCGTTATCGTTTATATCGTCTTCAAAATAAGAAACGCTGATGTGATTGAAGATTGGGAGCTGGAGATTGGACCACAGAGATACCCTTATGAAGAACTCAAGAAAGCAACCAATGGTTTCAGTGACAAGAACTTACTTGGCCAAGGCGGATTTGGGAAAGTTTACAAAGGAACTTTTCGCCATTCCAAGCTTGATGTTGCTGTGAAGCGAGTTTCTCATGAATCGAAGCAGGGTTTGCGCGAATTCGTGTCGGAAATTGCGAGTATCGGAAGGCTTCGCCATAGGAACTTGGTTCAGTTACTAGGATGGTGCAGGAGAAGAGGTGATCTTCTTCTTGTTTATGATTTCATGGCTAATGGAAGCTTGGATCGGTTTTTGTTCGATGAGCCTAAAACAATACTGAATTGGGAGCAGAGGTTCAGGATCATAAAAGGTGTTGCTTCGGGTCTTCTTTATTTACATGAAGGCTACGAACAAATTGTGATTCATAGAGATGTTAAGGCGAGTAATGTGTTATTAGATGATGAGTTGAATGGAAGATTAGGAGATTTCGGCCTTGCAAGATTGTATGAACACGGCTCGAATCCGGGGACAACTCGGGTAGTTGGCACATTGGGATATCTAGCACCAGAGCTACCCAAAATCGGAAAGGCGACAACAAGCTCTGACGTCTATGCTTTCGGTGCATTGTTGCTCGAAGTTGCCTGTGGGCGAAGGCCGATCGAGCCCAAGGCATTGCCTGAGGAACTAGTGTTGGTTGATTGGGTGTGGGAGAAGTTCATACAAGGGAGACTACTGGATGTGGCAGACTCTAGACTGAATGGGAAATATAATGAAGGGGAAATGTTGATGGTGCTTAAATTAGGCCTAATCTGTTCAAATGACATGCCTGTGGCACGGCCTACCATGAGACATGTAGTGAGGTATCTCGACGGAGAGGCCGAATTACCAGAAAATCTGCGGCCACCAACGGCTTTTGACAGCAACAAAGGTTTCGGAGACGGGTTCGATGCTTTTCTGAATTCATTCGCGTCTTCATCATTTGATAAAATGAGTTCGAATTCGTTCATGGAAACCGGTAATGCTGCTACTAGTTTTGCCTCGCTTTCCACCTCTCCACTTTCCCTTCTTAGAGAAACTAGATAGTGTTTTTTTTTTCTTTTGTTTTTATATGATTTCTTTCCCAATGGCTGAGCTTGTATCATATGCAAAACTATTGGAACATTTAACCGAGGGGAAAAGACACTGTTGTTTCACATGTTCGTGGCAAAAATTTTATCTTTCCGACAGTTTGGGAAAATGTGATGGAATTAATGTTTTTTTTTTCTTACCAGCTACCTATGTATTTGTGATGTAACATCTAATGTGATAGTATAGTTTATACAGATATTATTGTCGTTGATTAGAAATTAGTTGACTTCATGCCGTAATCATAGTTAACATAGATTTCTATTCCTTCTCTTGTTCTTAGAAAGAATAGTTAGAAACGTGGATGCTAGTGTTTTGGAGAGTTTTTTCTCCTCCTCCTCCTCCAGTTTCTTCCACTCATTGTTTTTCAGAGATTTTTGCCACAGAATCTTGATCTCGTTTTCGATCAGTTGAGCTGGTCGTTTTCTCCGATGGATGATTGTCAGCTTGGGTCATCGACGATTCTCAAGATCCCCATGTGATGAAGGATTTGATTTCTTGTTACATTTCTCCTCACGAGTCATGCAATTAAAGAAACAATGTTGGCTCTTGTTCTACTCTTTGGTCCCTCTTGGTTTCGGATTCTATGTTCCTCTGCTCTGTTTTTCTATATTGTGTTGTGTCTTATGTTTTGCTGCCCTCAAATTCAGACTTTGCTCTCTGGGTTGTTCTCCTGTTTCTATGTAATGTTTGTGTTCATCTGGGATGAAAATCATCTGCCCCAAAGTATGCCTCCATTTGTGCCCCCACTTTAAAATAGTGGATTTAGGGTTTAGGTTTTGGGGTTTAAAGTTGGGGCTTAGGGTTAGGGTGTAGGGAATTAGAGGTAAAGTGTATTTTTTTAGGGTTTAGGGTTTGGGATTTGGGATATGAAAATTAGGGTTATGGGACAAGATTTAATTTTTAAGTAATTTTAGGCAGGGGCATAGAAGGAGGCATGGTTAGGGGGCAGGAGATTTTTACTCGTTCATCTGTAGAAGCCAGCATTTTAAAATTATGAAAGGTTTATAAAAATATATTTTTTATATTTTTATTAATAATAAATTTTAAATAATATTGAATCAAATCTAAAAAAACACTTGTGACAAATTTAATATGGCAAAGAGAATAATCTTTATAAGCAATGATTCTATCACATGGGTTATTGCGATTATCATTATATTTGTTGTCCATTTGAGTATAGCTTTGGACCCCTTACCCTCTGTCCCCTAACTATGTTTCCTTCTATTCTATACCCCTTGCCTAAAAATACTTAAAAATTAAATCTTGTTTTATAATCCTAATTTTTATATCCTAAACCTCAAAACCTAAACTCTAAAAAATACACCCTACCCATAATTTCCTACACCCTAACTCTAAGCCCTAACCTTAAACCCCAAACTCTAAACCCACTATTTTAAAGTGGGGCACAAATGTGGGCATATTTTGGGGAGATGATTTCCATCCTATATGTTGTAGATAAACAATGGAAATAGTGGTCAGTGGAGTTGTTATTGTTGATGTTGAATCTTTGCTAGTGGCCTAGTGGCATTGCGGGAGTTTTTGACATTTTTTAAAACCCAAAGAACATAGACTCAAAGCTCACCACAGATACCAGTCCAAAACTAAGACCTAACCAAATCAACCAACACTGAATTTATTTATTTATTTAAACTCGGTGGACATGCACAACAAGTCCAAAAAAAATATTTTTTTCCGAATTTTTAATTTAATTTAATTAATTAAAAGATGATTAAGTAAATTTTAATAATGGAAAAAATAAACTATTCTCATCTTCAATGTATTGAAGAACGAAAAAAAAATTATAGGGTAAACTACAACGGAGGTCACTCAATCATGTGTAAGGTTATATTTGAGTCACTCAATTATTAAAAGTTGCATCTGGCTCACTCAATTATGGGTAAGGTTACATTTGGGTCACTCAATTTATTAAAAGTTACACTTGGGCCACTCAATTTATTAAAAGTTACACTTGTATCACTCAATTATGGGTAAGGTTACATTTGGGTCACCCTTCATATAATATATATATATATATATATATATATATATATCAATTTGTGTATTAGATTAATTAATGATTTCAAATGAAGTACTCTAGTGTTAACGAGGGTATACAAGTGATTTAGAAGAAAAATGACTAAATTGATATATTTTTTTAAATATAAAGAGTGACCCAAATGTAACTTTACCCATAATCGAGTGACCCAAATGTAACCTTTAATAATTGGATGACTCAAATGTAACTTTATTCATAATTGAGTGACCCAAGTATAACTTTTAATAATTGGGTGACCCAAATATAACCTTGCTCATAATTGATGACCTCTGTTGTAATTTACCCAAATTAAACTATTAAGAATCAACTTTGAAATTTAACTTCATTAATTGCAGAAAAAGATGTTGGCATTGGCTTACAAAGACATGATTAGAGTGTTAGTATTTGTTTGTTATTAATGTAGGATTCTTGGAGCCATGGTCATTCCTGAGATTTTAGTGGACTAAGGGAGAAATTAAAAATTAGGCCCTTAAGAACACGATTGAAAAAATAAATTTTAAGAGTAGACTCATAATAACAAGTATTAAAAAAAACGGTACTTTAATAACAAAAAAGTTATTTTTTAATTCACCGTGCATGCCCGACAAATTTATTTTTAAATTTTTTTTATTAAAACGCGTAATGCATGCATGATAGGTTTCCTGTAAGAGTGTTATCCTCAGAAATATCAAACTCCAGGTACTATTTTGAAAAAATTTAGCCTTATAGAGTGATATTATAGAGAAGACTTGAGTGTTTACTTTCCCCTTGTTTTTTATTTTATAGAGAAAGAGTTACAAAATTTTTATGTAGCCATCTAAACTATTCCTTCAGATTCTAGAACAATATCTCAAGGGACCACTTGTCTCTTTCTTGTACAATGGACCATTCAGTGGAATTTTCTGACTTTACATAAACTTCCATTCTCCATGCCACCTATAACAACACATTCATCTCATTAATTATACAACTCCAAATGAACGTTCCAAGTTTTTCAATTTTTATCTTATTTTCTCCATTTTTAAATTTAGGCGAGGGAAGTCTATCGGTTTAGGGTCAGCCATGTCACAAACTATAGAAAACACTAGTAGGATAGGTTACTCGTAATGAAAAGATCGTTGACAAAACTATTTTTTACGCAAGAAAATAGCTCGGATGATTAATTTTAAAATTATGGTTTTTGTTTTTTTTTAATTCAATTTTGAAAATAATTTAATGTCCTCACTGATAACTTTAGTAGACTGGACGCCATAAAAATAATTAAAGATTCATTTTTTAAAATTAGAGTTCGGGAGTCAGTTACGTGTAGGAATGATTAGCACCCCACAAACGCCCGTTATTGGTACCTTTAATTTTGTATTGTATATTGACATTTTTGAGAATAACAGTTCGAATTTAATTTAATTTAATCATTCATTATTAACTGTATTTTTGATTCAAATGAAAATATTCCTTTTATAAAAAAATATATTTTTATTTCGAATATAAATTAGAAACATCCCTATATGATAATGGTACCTCTATTCATATTCCAAAAATATATTTCGAATGTAAAAGGTTTAGTGCATCTTTATTATTGTCTTGTTTATTTTAAGTTCTAACTTAAAAAAGACTATAATTATATTTTATTATTATTTAATTCTACGAATATTATTTAATTTAAAAATTTATATGAGATAACAGTTAACACCCAATTGCTTGGGCACCATTCACATTTAAATCCCAAAATTATATATAATATTTTTTATTTGTTAATTTCTCTAATTATTTAAAGTACTAGACATAATTAAATCACTAATTAATTAATTAGGTTATTTATTATATTTCTAGAGTTTTAACAAATATTATTTGTTTAGGGCACCATAAAAAATTAAACTTCTAAATTTTTTAAATATCATTTACCAGTTTACTACACTAAGGCTTTAATATATTGATTGAACTAAACTAAGTGTTTAAATTCCTTAATATGCAACTACATGTATTAATTAAATCAAACAAGCAATGTTTTAAATTTAAAATGAATTTAAATAAACAATTAAACCAAAAATGACTAAATCGAAAGGAAAACAAACTTTAATTTTGATTTTTATTAATGATAGGGACCAAATTGAATACATGAAGAACATAAGGACCAAATTCAAAAGACTCATATACAAGGGGCACAGATCTCACTCGACCGGGTTAAAAGCTCGCGAGTCATCCTTGACCTACTCGACCTATATAAGGCTCGAACTGAGCCTAACTCTATCATTTGGCCGAGTCACATTCTCTCTCTACAGAAATAATACTCTCCCATCTCTCTATCCCAAACACACCCAACCCAGAAAACAAGTAAAAACGAATCAAAATTCATGATTTTAGATGAACTTTATCTTTTTCGGACAAACACATCGTGATAACCATCTTTTGATCCAAATCCGCTTACACTCGGTCATCCTCTAGTGTTAGCTAGTCGCCGGGAGTTGACTCTCGGCCGTCTCAGGCGATGTCGGCCATTGTCGTCCCTCTTTTAATCACCCTTGTCGCAGTTTTGGCAGCCGTGAAGCGATTTCTGACCATTGTGTCAAAACCCTAAACAACCTAAAATTTTAATTTTTCCACCCCTAGAACTACCCAAAACCACCTCTTCAACATCGTTCTGATCCTAAACGCTCCGTCGGCAACCAAAAATGATAAGCTATGGCTTGTGTTTTTTTTAATTATGTTTTTCATCTTTTTGTAACCCCCTCGTCCCGGTCTGGATGGTTGACCGGTCCGAGTAGGCTACACGGGGAAAACCGACGCGAAACCCATTAAGGTTCCCCCTCGGTTAGCAACCCTAGAAAATTTCTTTTAATTAAATCTTGTCTAAAGGCATATTATTTCCTAAGTGATCACGACAGCAGAAAACATCAAGAAAGATACACAACTGAACCCCAAACAACGAGTTAACAGTCCATTTTACACTTACAGAGCAGGCCGTATCGATACACCAATCAAGGGTATCGATATGCCTTGACCAAGGTCAACATCCTTCGGTCAACACAGGAAGACCGTACCGATACAGACCTTGAGCGTATCGATACTCCCTTCTCGGTCAACATCTCGTGGTCAACGAGATAAACCTGTACCGATACGCTTAGAGCCCGTATCGATACGCCAAAGCCTCACCAATTTCTCGGATTTTCAGTGAGCTTTGAGCGTACCGATACGCCCCCGTGTATCGATACACCAAGCCAAAACTGAGTCCTGGAGGGCAAACCGTATCGATACGGCCCTCAGGCGTATCGATACGCCATGCACTGCAAGACCTCAAAATTCAGCAAAACAACACAAGACTCGATTTTAGATGCAATTTAAGACCTCCCTAACCACAAACAAGCATTCATACAACATTTCACGACCAAGAACTAACATGGAGGGCAATTTAGATAATCAACAAGGCATTACATCAAGGCATTCACATAAGGGATAGATAAAGCATTATAAGACATACTCAAAGACTTAAAAGGCCAAAAGCACATGCCTTCTCATACAGGTTTACATGCATCTCTAACACGTGTACTTATTCAAAAGCATAGCATCTCAAACAAGCATTCAACAAGACTTAACATGGTTTACAAATCCAAGCAAAGCATAAACATCATCAACATCTATGAGATATACAACGCACATACAAAACACATAGTAGCCCCATTGCTAAACTACTACTTTATTTACTAAGTCATACTTGAGCAACTACAAGCTTGGAATGCCCCTTCGCCTTGCTCCTTGCTAACACCACGCTACTGATCTGCATTGTCGAAAATGAGAGCGTAAGCTAGAAGCTTAGTGAGGATGCTCTAAAATCAAAAACAACGACAATGCAGGGTTCAAGCATGCAATCCTTAACATCACACACAACATACATAGGCATCAACATAGCAACCTAGCTAGCATCACAAGAGTCATAAATATGGCATCTCACATCATATTAAGCTCAACAATATAAATCAAATATCTCAATATCATAACCATATGAACAAATACATTGGCCACTATTAGATTACTCGGATATGCGGATTTACTCTCAACAACAACATTACCTCGGTGGGATTACACTCATCACCGGACCTCGCATGGATGGGATTCCACTCATCATCACATGCCATACGGATGGGATTTCACTCATCATCACGTATATATAAATAATTTCCGGTGGAATATTACATCACCGTACTCCTCCTTGATGACTTAACGCCACCAAGGCTGTTGAGTGTGTAAAAGTTCTATTATTTACCCCCTATTTAACCCATATTTCTGCTTCATTCAAGCATAATTCATTGCATTTAAGCTAGATTACAGTTAGACATCACAAATATATTAAATGGCACAGTTTCTACTGAAATTGGTTGCTTTTGGCAGGTTGCTGCTGTAGCAGATGGAGAGGCAGGCGCTGGGCAGTGATGCAGAAAAACTGGAACTGGATGAGCAGTCAAGGAGGACGATGCTGCCATGGTTGCCGCCGTGACAGCAAAGGGCGACAGTAGTTTTGAGGAGAAGAAGCAAAGTGGACCTCGACAGAAAGAGAAAATTAAGCCCGTCTATCGTGGAAAACCAGTATATTTTTCCAAGCCCTAGATCAGAATGAATGTCAAGCCCAAAGTTCAAGGAAGAAAACTCCAAGCAAGAAGGAAGGACGAATTAAAGCTATATTCTCTGAAGATTTAGTCTTTGTTAGAGTTGTACTTTAATTTAAACTTGTATTCTTGCCATATTAGAAAACTTGGACCCAAAGCCTATATAAAGGCATGTAATTTGACCTAGGAGAGGAATATCACCTATCTCTAGCCTTCTTCCCAAAACCCTAGCCGTTTCCCCCTTCTCAACATGTTCTAAATTGCCCTTAGGGCCATGGGTTGATTTGTAAAGTAGTTGCAAGGGTTGCTTTTGTTTTAGGAATTTTCTATTCAATAAAATAAACTTCAAGTTCTCTTATTCTAGTTATTAACATCTTGCAAGAGCATCGGGAGAGTATTGCGAGGTTATCTATTTACTTAATACCGGGAGAGTTAAGTATACGAAAGGAATAAGTGCAAGTTCTCTAGTTTATAGTTGAACTATCTCGGACCTAGAGATAGGACGAGGTTAAGTGGCTAAAGAAGAATTCAACAACATCGGTGTTCATCCTTCGATTCACACCGGGAGGTATTATCAAAGACGTGTTCATCGACAGAATTGGACCTAGGGATAGGCCAAGGCACAACAGGGATTCTTGCCAAGCTTGAAGTACTGAGTTGTGTGATCGCTGCCGCGACAAGCAACAGACTGCCGCCGTGACAGGTGCTGCCGCGACGGGGACATCGACAGAGCAAATTTTCCTAAACTTAGCAATACCTACACTACTGAGCAATTCAATACCAACCCATTCTCTTTATCTTGATTTCTTTAATCTTATTTTCCAGTATTCTTTATTATTTTCGTGACAATCTCTTAAACTATTCTTTTTACTCTCGTGCAGTAATTCAAGGTGAAGCTATTAGCCCAGTCCTTGTGGAGACGATATCTGATACTTTCGTATCACTTTACAACTTGCGTCGTGTACACTTGCACTACAATTGCGATAGACACTTTTACACGCAACAAAGGCCACGCACGAATTTGACTCAAACGTGTGCACGCTAATCCTAATGATCGATCATTTATACCCGGTAAGTTAACTAGTGTCAGTTACTTTTAAACCACATCACAACAACCATCATTTATATCATACAACCATCATCACACACAACAATGTATACACATACAAAGTCAATTCATACCTCACAAGATTAATATAGGCATAGGCATCTAAATCATCATTAACAACCAAGAAGTTAAACTACCAATTTAACTTCTACCTTGGAATGACCTACAGAGCTCATTCCAATACCTCCATTACACACTTGAACCAACTTTAAAACAATTTAAAGTTTTACTCACCACCCTTCCTAAGCAAACCAAGCAAAGCGAGTCAAGCCTCCTCAATTCCCGGATTCGATCCCGATCCTTCTCCGATGTTTCCTCTAGCTTCTAACCAATCAAAACACAAATATTACTCAACTGATTCAATGCTAAACTCAGCCACAAACCCAACTCACAAACACAAGCCAAACTTCACAATTTCAATCCCCAAACTAACCACAAAATTCTCATTTTCGTGCTCCCCAAATACCCAGCTAAAAACCACAATTTTCAACACCCAAATGACATCTAATGGCTTCCAAAACACTTCCCTAACAACCCTATACCATCTGCTCTTCAACCCAACACAAAAACACTTCAAAAACTCAAGTTTATACACTTTGAAAAATGCCCCAAAGACCCACTTCGGGATTTTTCCCAAAATCCTTCCGTTTTAAGATATTAGGTGTATCTAAGTGAGATTAATTCAAAACCCAACTCAACAAACCAAAAACAAATGAAAAACCCATTAAAAACCCAAACTTTCATCACACTTAAAAAACTTGAAATTTTAAAAGGATGATGGTTTTGAAATTTAAAACCATGGAAATGCTTGGGATGATGAGGAGAGTTGAGAAATGAAATTACCTTCGAAAAAGCTCTTGAAATGAGGGAGAAAATGGATGAAATAGTGATTTTAGGTTGTGGGGAGGTTTTGGTTTCTCTTTGTCGTGAGATAGGAATGAAGGAGGAAGACTTCTTTTTTTCCTTTTAGTTTTAAAAAGTGGTCTTCCTTTATTTTCAAGTTATTTATAAAATTGCCACCATTTTAATGTTAAATCTCATTTAACTCAAAATTAAGGTCTAATTAAATTAAACTGATTTTGATGACTCGAACCAAACTCATATGCCAAACTTTCAACCCAAAACACGGGTGTTATATTTTCTTTACATATATCTAATGTTTTTGTGTGCTTTGATTACAGTAAAATGAAAGAGGAGGAGGAGATGTACCATATGTCAACTTCTAACAACAATTTCGGCGAGGTCTACGACGTTCGATCGTGTTCTCGGTGTCTCCCAAGCTTCCCCGATAAGTTTCTCTCTCCCACTTTCTTTTCCCCCTTTTTAATTGTGTAATAGTTGTCGTAATTATTGCATCTGAATGCAATAAATAATAAACGAATCAAATTTGAACATGGCGTTAATATGTTTTCCCACCCTCAAAAATATTTATGGATCCTCCACTGAACGAGGCGAGTTAAAGTGGTAAGCAGTTTGATATCACTTAAGCATGTCTTGAGTTCGAGGCCCTATGTATGTAAAAATTTTCTGTTGAGAGACTCATCTACCAAAATCAGATGTGTGATGCAGGTCAGTTCGAATTAATCAGAAAAAAACATTGGGCAACCAAAAAAGTATGATGTGAAAACTTGCGCATTTACATGCAGGCTTTTAAAAAAAAAACCATCCCTCGAAATTAAAAAGTGGGGGACATGCAAGATGCTATGAATAGGACCAATACGATTGGGTATGGACAACCGAGTACAACCGCTAAAAGGACAGTTCAACACCTAAATCAACAACCAAATATGGGGCCCGATAAAGAAGGGAGCCAATGAAATTGGATGTTTACGTTCGTTTTTAATAATAAATGTTATATATAGGAGATGGTTGTAATGTTTATTTTCATTGAAAAATATTATCAAACCGACTTCTTTTCCCTTGTTAAATCTCTTCTTCTCCCTTTCTCTATTTCTTTTGATATTCCTACAGATTTCTTTAAGTTGTTGGGAAGGATCCTAACATAAGACCATCGTATTCAACGCCAGTTTCCCCGCGCAAATCAGAAGAGTCCCTCACATCGACTCCTCCATGTAACTTTCCAAACGAAGGGCTTTGGTCAATCCCTGTAAGAGAAGGCTGTAGACTACGTCCTTCCCTTTTTCTTATGGTTATGTTTTTTTTTTGTCTTTGAAGTGGTTCTTTTTCAACAATTGCTAAGAATAATAATAGGGTAAACTACTTTTTTGTCACTTAACTTTGTTCAGGTTTTTCTTTTGATTACTCAATTTTCAAATTTTACGCTTTTTTGTCACTCAACCTTTAAGTCTTCAATGTTGTTCAAATTTTTTGGTAAATTTATGCAAAATCCCTTGAAATTTTCTGTCATATCCAGATTTTCAAACTCCCGTTTGATCCACTGGTGTTGGATCCGAATGCTAGAGAGATTGAGAAGGAGAAAAGCAATATATTTAGATTACCCTTTCATCATAAAGTGGAGATTGCTGGGCAAACCAAGATGAGGTTGAAGCTTTGATTTGAGCTCTGTCAATTTTGAGAAAAAACTAAAATAATAGAGGAGAGAATAGAGAATATTTTAGTGCCAATTATGTCACAAATGATAGCCGACGACGGTCGAACAACAATAGAGAAGGATAAGAGAAGCATAAAGTTAGAAGTTTAGGTCAATTTCATAAATATAAGGCCTCAAAATGCTGCGTTGTGGGACAACCGTTAAACACTTAACGATCGAGTGACTTAAAAAGAGTGAAATTTAAAAATTGAATGATGAAATTATAAAATTTAAAAGTTAAGTGACCAAAATAGAAATACAGACAAAATTAGTTAATCAAAAAGGCATTTTTACCCAAATATACATTTTTAAAAATTTATTAATCAAAATAACATCATTCTAAGATTATTTACCAAAATTAGGGCTGTAAATGAGACGAGACAGATCGCGAGCTACTTGAGCTCGACTAGGTAAAAACTCGGTCAACACTCGACTTGATTGGGCTCGATTTCTTAACGAGCAGGGCTAATTGATACCCGACTCGAAAAGCACGCGAGCTACTCGAAAATATAATAAACTATATTTTTTTTAATTTTTTAAAGTGAACTAAAATGTAGGTTGGGTGTTTAGGGTTGTTATGTTATGTTAGTTTAATTTTTAGTTTACTTTCTTTATATTTTTATGTGTATTTCTTTTCTCCTACTAAGATTAGGAGTTTTTTAACGAGTCGCATGAAAATATTTCTTTTGTATGATTCTATCTACAATGAAACCTTGCAATAATAATAATAATAATAATAATAATAATAATAATAATAATAATAATAATAATAATAATAATAATAATAATAATAATAATAATAATAATAATAATAATAATAATAATAATATTATTATTATTATTATTATTATTATTATTATTATTATTATTATTATTATTATTATCATGGACAAGGTTGTAAATGAAACGAGACAAGTCGCGAGTTACTCAAGACCGAATTGATCAAAGCTCGATTAATATTCGACTCGATTACACTTGACTCGAACTAGGCTCGAATTTTTAACGAGCTCAGTGGAGCTTAGCATACTCAAGCTTGAGTCAAGCTCAAACTCGACTAAAATTCTTAACGAGTCGAGCTTAGTACTACTCGAGTTTGACTCAACTTGAGGGAGAAAAATGAGCCGCAAATCGCGACAAACGAGCAGCAACAAACGACCTAGTGAGCACGAAGGCCCAAACAAGGGAAGAAGAAGGTTATTTTTGCTATCTAAATCATTGTTTTCGGGGTCGAAGGCACAAGGAGAGTAGGAGGGGATTTGACCCCTCCCAAAATTTTAAGTCTAATGATACTATGCGCTTTGTCTTTTTCAATTTTTGAGATTAAATATTTAAGGTATATGAATAATTTTAGCTCTTAACGTTTATAATTTGTCATTTTGACCCTCATCTTTTTTTAAAATACATTAGCCCTCAATCTATATGATTTTGTCCAATTACTCATTTTTTAAGCTAGTGTGATGTTTAGACAGTTAAAAATTTAAAGGTGATGACATGATACATACATATGATAATACCTTTTAAATAATATGTCATTTAACCTATCACATGTTTACACATGAAATATAATTTTATTTTAATATAAAATATAAAAAATTAAAATTTAAATAAAATATTTAAAATCAATTAAAATTAAAAGTAGAAACAATTCTCCCTCTGAATTAAATCTTTTCAGTAAAATTCAAATCATTTCGAATCAACAGATAGAAAAAAAGATTGCAGTACACTGCCTTGGAGTCCATATGGGCTTAATTTGTCCAATACGACCCAAACAACACTCGATACCCCTAAAAATATTTTGACAACATAGGACCAAAAGCAATTCACAATAAAACATTTTTAATTTTAATTGATTTAAAATAATTTATTTAAATTTTAATTGTTTTTTATATTTTGTATAAAATGAAATTATATTTCATGCGTAAACATGTGATATGTTAAATGCCATGTCATTCAAAAATAGTATCACATATATGTCTTATGTCATAACCATTAAATTTTTAACGGTCTAAACTCACACTATTTAAAAAATGATTAATTTCACAAAATGATATGGGTTGAGGGATAATATCCTAAAAAAAAGATGAGGAGCCAAAATGACAAAAATTATAATCGTTCCCGGTATTGATAATATTTTCGTCCTTGCCCTTGCCCTTGCTCCATTTTCTTGTTATTTTAGCATGCAACCATAAAAAATGGAACAAGATAATGCAACCTAGTTTTATTAGTTAAAACAATCGAACTCCATCATGAAAGTCCATTGATATAACAGTATAAAGACAGAAACGAAAATCCAGAACTTGTAATTCACAACTGAAGATCAATTTACATGCACATCAATATTATTTTAGAAGGCAGATAAACTGGTTTTAGCCAATTGTTGGAGTCGTCTCAACTTTTCCGGTCGAGTCGAGATATAATCGAACCCTTCCTGGGTTAAAATCCATGGTAAAAGCAGTACCACGTTGGACCACCTGAATTTGAACCCTTGGCATGTCTTCCTTAATCTTTTTCTCCGCTTCATCGGCGGTGAGGCCTACTAATTCCGGCCATTCCATTTCTGGATAGAAAATTAGAAATTAGTATTCTACCACTAACTATGAAATTATAGCATAGAAAACTTTGAAGAAAACATGCATATACGTATCTAATCATTTAAATGAACACACAACTCACTTGATAAATTTGGTGCTGAATCTGTTGATTCAAAAGGCTGTTCTCCCGGAGGATTTGGTTTGTTGATGGTCAGCCATGGTGGTTTTGGTGACTTATGTAGGGAACTTAGTTTGAATTTTTCTTCCTATTTTATCAAATTTTAAATCTTTAGTTTTGCCAAATGGAGAGTTTTTCAATAACTTCGTATGGTGGCATGCAATTTAATAATTACTATGAGGTGTACAACAAGAATGTCCCTTTCGTTCTAGGTTGGCTTGTAAAAGTTGACTCTCTTATTAAATTGATGAACCATAAAATGAATGTTAGGATCTTCATTTAATCAAGGCTTATATAATAATCGCATCTACTAGAATATAATAAGTGATCCCAACGAAAAAGAATATTTTTTCTTGAAGACTCGGACAAAATGAACTTGAAGAGGAGATGGTACGGCTAAAGCATTGAAATCGTAGATCAAATTGATGATGATGATGTATCGGCATTTTTTTTGTGCATCTTTTTTTTCTTTATCAAAAACAAATTCATTCCATAAAAGCATCCAAATAACAAAGGGCCATAGATATGTTCAAAAAAAGAAAAAAAACAAAGGCCGATAGAAAAAGGTCTCAATATAAGCTAAAAATAGAAAAGATGGAAAGGAAAGCACAACCTAAATAAGGTGGCTCAAGGGAAAAAAACATGCAGCATGCGGATTCACAGGCGGATGAAATGGTGTTGATCGTCTGGACCAAGGTCGGTCCACCAAACGGAAGCCCTTAGAGATGGAAAAAACCGATAGACAACATGCCACAATGGTCATAAGAACCACAACTCATCTCATCTCATCTCATCGGAGAAGTCACAAAAGTAGACGAAGATTGTTGAGCGAAAGTTGAAAAAGAGACGAATGTTTGACTTTGCAGTGGTAGAATTGATTTTGGATCATCGTGATTTTATAGAATTGATTTTGTGTATAATTAATTTTAAAGTAATGTGATTTATGTTTGAGAGTTTTTTTTCCTTAAAAATTACCTGTTGCGTGTAAAAGAGTCTATCGCAATTGTAGTGCAAGTGTACACGACGCAAGTAGTAAAGTGATACGAAGTATCGAATATCGTCTCCACAGGGATTGGGCTAATGACTTCACCTTAATTCTGTAACCCCCTTAACCCGGTCTGGACGGTTGACCCGAATTAAGAAAGTCACACGGGGAAAACCAAAGTCAACCCGAAAGTCAACCTTGATTAACGACCTTTTTTTTTCTTTTTAATCTTGTCTAGATGCACATTAGCCCTAATTGTGACCACACAAACACCATACTCAAAGATCACAAACATCAGAGATCAAACAGGGACCCAATTGAACAAATTACAACTTTAGGGATCAAATTGTAATTTCTGAAAACTTTAAGGACTTAACCAGATTTTAAGTTACCAACTTAGAATTAATCGGGTTTCATGCTTCCCTGCCAAATTTCAGTTCAAACGGACATCCCGAACTCATACAATTGCACAAACAAGATTCAGGACCAAAATGCAAACATTTTGAAACATTTAACCGCCCATGTCAGCCCCCAACGGTCACCCGTTCCGAAACAGGCAAAGCCCGTTTCGAAACACGGGGCCGTTCCGCAACGCGTTCCGCAACGGGGGTCTGGCAGTAGCCAAACCGTTCCGGAACGGTGGCACCCGTTTCGAACGCCTGGGTTTATGCAAGGCACCCGTTCCGAAACGGTGTCATCTGTTCCGAAACGCCTAGCCCAGATTGCTGCATTTTGCTCACACAAACACATCATTGATCATTCAAACATGCTCCAAAAGCCACCAAACTTTACCAACATGCAATTCAACATAAATGAGACATACTTGCATCAACAATTCAACATAAACACAACATATAAGAAAAGCCCCAATCTATAGGCATGCTTCCTACACAAGCAACCATTTAGGCACAAACCTTCCAAATCAATCTCATTTAAGCCAAATCATGTTCCAACAACATTAGCAACAACATTAAAACATTCTTGATCAAACATATACGATCACATACACATAAACCCGAGAGATTCTACCCCATTGCCTTTATTAACTATAGCTATTCACCGAGACATACATCTCCATTGGAGTCCACCTTGAATCCCTTGCTCCTTGCTGTCCAAACTTCAAGAATCTGCATTGATAGACAAAAAGGAGCGTAAGCACATAATGCTTAGTGAGGAATGCTCAAAACCAAAACACCATCAATGCAGCGGGTCATTAAACACTTTTAAAACAAACCCGATTTGTTTACCAAAGCCATGTTTGGAAACCCTTTTCAACATCAAGCTCAAAACCATGCATTGCACATACATGAAAACCAACCCTTAGCTTAGCAAGCTAAGAAAACCTTTTCAAAGAACAACTCACAAAAGAAAATCAACCATTTAGCCAATCCATGCATAAACACCATATGCAAAGCTTAAAACAAAATCATGGAAGACACTCCCATTTCACAACATGCCTTTCTTAAACTTGAAAGCCATTTCGAGCAAGAAACCTTTTAAAACCATAACTCAAATAATCCATCACATGCATTTAACCAAGGCAACATAGGAACCATAACAACATCTTCACATGCCTTTAAAAAACAAGTCTTACAAGACTCCAATGCAATAAAGATATTTCATGCTCACATGCATCATTTACCAAATGATAATCAACACTTGTTCAACTTAACAAGTAAACATGCATTCACAAGCATTTTACACTTTACATGCAACCATGCATCTTTTGCAAGCATCTCATGCCTCACATGCAATTATGCATCATTTCAAGCATCCCATGCTTCTTTACAATCAAGAATATCATATTGGCCTTCAAGTGATCAACCACCTCCACTTTTCAACTCAACATCCAATCGGATACGCGGATTCCGAGCGTTGTCCCTACGCTCCCTACACCCTACCAATCCAAGGTCCCCCAAATGGACTTTTTACCACCATTTGACCTCAACATCCTAAGGTTCCCATGTATGGACTTTTAAACACCATACAACCTTAGCTTTTCCCCAAGGTTCCCATGTATGGACTTTTAACCACCATACAACCTTGACATGCACAAGATTCCCATGTATGGACTCTCAAACACCATACAACCTTTGCATTCACCGATTGGTAGTTGTAGAACATCACTAACGAGATCCGGAACACCCTACACAAGATCCACACATGGACTTAACACTGCCATTGTGATCTCAACAAGCACAAGGTTCTCACATATGGACTTTTAACCACCATATAACCTTTGCTCAACCAAGGTCCTCGAATGGGCAACACCTCCATTATGACCTCAATCATCTCGTTAGGATACTTGAAGGGAGTTTCCCGGTCCACTCTTGACCACTCCACCTCCAAGACGACTTAATTCACGGTGCACCCAATCCTATAGCCGGCTAACTATATCCGATCAACAAACCAAGAACCACTTACATCACTTGCCAATATAACCATCTTACCACATTAGTCCAATGTTTCACATGCATAACCAATATGCAAAACCATTCCACATAAATCCAATGATTCACATGCATAACCAATATGCAAAACCATCATTTATCATCATCAATTCACTGTTTTAAAGCATTACACAAAGCCATGAAACACCATGCAACACCATGCATCAAAACCACATTTTCAATCTATAAAAACCAAGGATCTCTTACCTTGAGCATCCTTCACATACGGCTTTCAAAACCAGCATTAAACCATGCTAAAATATGCTTATAAAACAGAATTAAACCATGCAAAACACATGCATTTCAATCATCAACCACATTTGCTTTTAAAACCAAATCACAACACAATTCAAGAGCAAAAATCCATTCACTTACTCTTGAGCTTAGCAAAGTTGTTTAGACTTACACTAAGCTCCCAAAAACCTTCAAACCTTGGTTTAAAAGCTGAAATCCCAACTTCACTCACCGATAACCAAAACAAGGCTAGCCAACAAGCCTCCCAAGCATCCGAAACCTTCCGCTACACCTCTAAAGCTCACGGATCAAACTCCCCTGTTTCAAGCACACAAAAACAGAACATTAATTCATCATTATGCATTAAGAACACCAGCAACAAGACTCAACTCGTTGCTCATCACAAATCCAACAATTCGGCTACCAAACACAACCGAAATCACCTCCAAACATTTCCAAAACTTAACCCAGCCAAGATCCATCACTTCTAACCATTTTTATACATCAATTAACATCCAAAATGATCACAAACACGTCCTTATACCTCCAGGTATAACAGATCACCAAAAACACTCCAAAAACAACCAAAAACTCAAGCCAAACTTAGAAAATTCAACCTATCCGGGATTGCATTGATTAAATCTCAACTTCTAATCAATTTAGCATTCATTTAACATCATTTTGACACTCCAAAACACTGCCCAAACAGATCACACGAAAAATTTCACCAAAATCACCAAATCTTGCATTTTAGCCAAAAATCAAGATTTCAATTGAAAAGCCATTAACAAAACATAAATCAAGGATTGAGAACTTAGGAATTTCAGTAAAGAACTGATAGTTTAGAGGAGAAGGACGTTCTTACCTCCAAACTTGAATTTCTCCTTTTTAGAGCCAAAAAGCTTGATGAAACAACTTGCAAATTGAGAGGTTTTGTTGATGAGATGATTAGGAATCAAATGAGAGTTGAAATGAGAGATTTAGATGCCAAAATCAGAGAAGGAAATCTGGAGAATTGTGTTTGGGTTGAGAGAAAATGAGAGAAAAGGAAAATTGAGAGAAAATAGAAAGTTAGTTAAGAAATGGTAAAAATGGTTTCCCTCCACTTTCATAATCTTTAAAATCAGAATAAAGCCTTAAAATATCTTAGAAAAATCTGGAGAAACTCTTTTTGGAATAATAGCTCCTTAAAGATTCAAAGTTTCAATCCTTTATAAAACAGTCACCAAACTTTCAAAAATTACATTTTGGTCACTAGCCAAAATGTCAACCTTCCGAACCTTATTTTCCAAAATTGATTTCACAGTTCACTTTTATATATTAAAAGATGATTTTAGAACATTTTTCCATATTTTTAATGCAACCCGAACTAGGCTTTCCTAAATTCACTCTTATATATTCGATCAGCACTTTGACCGAACCGGTCAACGCCCAAAACTTCTGAGCCCAAAACCGGGGCGTTACAACTCTCCCCCCCTTAGGAAATTTCGTCCTCGAAATTTCAACCGGCGAAAAGAGAACCACAACTTTCTCAAACCAACACACAACACAACAGCCTCAAACACCACTGATCACTTTCCACACAAAACCTCCACCAAAACTTAACACCACCATACACTGTTCACAAATCCAAACTCTCAAAGGTAACCACGACTTAACCTTCCACATAACCGGACTGTACACAATCCCAACATCAACCTGAAGAACTTCAGCTCTTACAGCAGACAACACTGTAACACACAACTCCCAAGACTTGTCTACACAGAGACAACCATCAAACCCATTCAGCCACTAGGCAACTTCTCTGCTTCTAAAACTCTTGCGACTCCCAAACCTCTTCCAGAGATTTTCCCAACAAGCAAAAATCCTTAAACATCAACTGTTTACTCAAGCTCTTCAACGAAGCTGACAATCCTTGACATCCGCCACAACCATTACCATAACAGCTCACCAGGACTACTCACCCAGATACCAAAAATTACATCACAACCCCAACTTGAATCCGTCAGCCGCTCCACACACCACAAGCTGACTTCAAACGGAACTTTCTTAACCACAACCAGCCAACCACTTCTCACAAAAACCCAAACAACCAACGAAAGCCTTCGATCTCTCATTGTCCTTCCACTTCAAGCTTTGACCACAACACATGCCTTACTAGAACATCGCCCAGCTTAAACATACAGACCATCTTCTCAACTCTTCGAAGGTTACCAAGAACCAACACTTACAAACACAACCTTTCCACAACAGCTTAAAAGCTAAGTTGCTTCAGCACTTAGAAAAACATCCACTAAACTGCAACTTCACTTAGCACCAAGGAACTACCCCTTCCACTTAGCTATTCAAACCACTAAACTCTCTGAGCATCAAACACTATCCTTCCACCAACAGGCTATACCACTCTCACTATCACTAGCAACTAGTTTAACAAACTCCAACACTTCTAACTCTCACTCATCACCAAACAACCTCTAAAAACCCATCATCCCACCTAATCCAACCACAACACTAACAGATTCGATTAGTTATTAGCGAGCGTGAACATCGTATGCATGATCACCTACATGCCCTATCAATGCCTGATGTACATGTATGCAAAACCTCTAGTGTCATGCCACATGTATGCATGGACCAACATATATAATATAGCATATAACAATGATTTTAACTGTGCATGAATGCCAGTTCACACCCTCCAATAACATCCTCAAAATCTGTCTAAGAACAACTTCCTACCTCCCTTCTAACTTATCTAACCCCATCATACCAACAACCATTAACCACAAGATACTCACTTAAGCCTTCTTCACATCAAAGATGTTACCAAACCACAACTACCATTACCCCAAAAATACTAGCAACAAGACTAAACTTACCACGCAAGGAAAACCAACAGAACCCAAACCAAGGTAACTAAAGCAAAGATCACTTAACAAGGTTACCTGAAAGCACAACACCACCCTGAAGCTTCATCAGACGAGCTCTCTTCCTTGCGGAACCATCTTCCTCCTGCCGCACCATTGCAGCACCAGCTAACACACCAGGGTCACCACCAACTCCTTGCGGTAAAGAACCTTGGCTGTTCCGAGCCAACATCAAACAATCACGTCTCATATGTCCAGCAGACCCACATTTCCAACAGACTTCACTTCCCAAACTCTTCACAACTTTCTGCTCTTTCTGCCACCTCTGAACCTTGCCTCGGCCGTGCCCACGACCTTTCTGAGACCCTTTGGCTAACACCAAAGCTGACTTCACTCCATGTGGACAATCACGCTTAACATGCACTTTAGAACCACAATTCCAGCAAACACCTGCGCCCCAACAACCTCCAACATGGCGTCTTTCACAACGATCACATACCGGTGGCTGAACTTCCACTCCTTGCCCAAGCAACACTTGCCCCACAACAGCACTACCCGCGCCTTGCTTAACCCTTGGAAATTCCCTTCCAAGATACATCCCATAAAAGGCCGATACAAAGAAATCCCAATCAATATCAGGAATATGTGACGCCACAACCACAGATGTCCACCAGGCACACGCATCCACCAACATCAGAGAAACAACACTCCCCAGCTTACAGGCATAATCACAGCCTTCCCGATCCAAGATCAGGATCACACTGGCCAACCAGGCCTCAAACATCTCCGGTGTAGAACCATGATATTCCACAGCACCCAAATCAAGCAAACACTGCTTCGGCAAACCCTCACATCCCACAGCCAGCACATCCACTGACTTTACCTCTATCACAGCTTGAGATGTTCCCAACACCTCCTGAACAACAGATAATGAACTTTTCATCACAGAACCAGTTTCTTTCCCTTGCCTTACCACTTCAACACTAGGCACAGAAGGTTGAGACAAAACACCTCTACAAAAGGGTGAATTCCTTGCCCTAACAACCTGCCCCAAGGCAGCAACCATCTCACTCAACCGCCATTCTTTCATCGACTTTGCCATACCACTAACAACAACAAACATACAATCACAACAAGCAAACAAACCAGTTAGACCAGCATTAAGCAAGGATTCAAACTCCAACTCCAAAATAACACAATAGCTATATTAATAAGGCAATGGGTATCCCGAATCCTCCCCTTTACATGACATAACAGTCAACACAACATGGATATCACAACATCAAGCATATCAAACAATACACTTTGATCATGCTTACACCAAACAGCATTCACTTGCAACAGCATACTAGAAACATAACATACTCATTACAAGTTCATCAAGCATATCACCAGCTCACAACATTAGCATAAAACCACATAAACTCGACCAAGATTCATAACCACAAAACATGCTTGCATACATCAGCAACATGCTCAAAAACATCAACAGCATACTCAAAAACACGTGTTTCAACCAACTTTCAACCACACAACAAGGTAAACATCAAACACACATCACAACAACTTACCGTTTTCCCCAACCTTCGCAACTCAGCTTTGATACCACCAAATGTAACCCCCTTAACCCGGTCTGGACGGTTGACCCGAATTAAGAAAGTCACACGGGGAAAACCAAAGTCAACCCGAAAGTCAACCTTGATTAACGACCTTTTTTTTTCTTTTTAATCTTGTCTAGATGCACATTAGCCCTAATTGTGACCACACAAACACCATACTCAAAGATCACAAACATCAGAGATCAAACAGGGACCCAATTGAACAAATTACAACTTTAGGGACCAAATTGTAATTTCTGAAAACTTTAAGGACTTAACCAGATTTTAAGTTACCAACTTAGAATTAATCGGGTTTCATGCTTCCCTGCCAAATTTCAGCTCAAACAGACATCCCGAACTCATACAATTGCACAAACAAGATTCAGGACCAAAATGCAAACATTTTGAAACATTTAACCGCCCATGTCAGCCCCCAACGGTCACCCGTTCCGAAACAGGCAAAGCCCGTTTCGAAACACGGGGCTGTTCCGCAACGCGTTCCGCAACGGGGGTCTGGCAGTAGCCAAACCGTTCCGGAACGGTGGCACCCGTTTCGAACGCCTGGGTTTATGCAAGGCACCCGTTCCGAAACGGTGTCATCTGTTCCGAAACGCCTAGCCCAGATTGCTGCATTTTGCTCACACAAACACATCATTGATCATTCAAACATGCTCCAAAAGCCACCAAACTTTACCAACATGCAATTCAACATAAATGAGACATACTTGCATCAACAATTCAACATAAACACAACATATAAGAAAAGCCCCAATCTATAGGCATGCTTCCTACACAAGCAACCATTTAGGCACAAACCTTCCAAATCAATCTCATTTAAGCCAAATCATGTTCCAACAACATTAGCAACAACATTAAAACATTCTTGATCAAACATATACGATCACATACACATAAACCCGAGAGATTCTACCCCATTGCCTTTATTAACTATAGCTATTCACCGAGACATACATCTCCATTGGAGTCCACCTTGAATCCCTTGCTCCTTGCTGTCCAAACTTCAAGAATCTGCATTGATAGACAAAAAGGAGCGTAAGCACATAATGCTTAATGAGGAATGCTCAAAACCAAAACACCATCAATGCAGCGGG
This sequence comes from Hibiscus tridactylites, assembly GCA_958450335.1. Taxonomy (NCBI): domain Eukaryota; kingdom Viridiplantae; phylum Streptophyta; class Magnoliopsida; order Malvales; family Malvaceae; genus Hibiscus; species Hibiscus tridactylites. The sequence goes on along the minus strand of OY288267.1, from coordinate 31,481,742 downwards.
TCATTAAACACTTTTAAAACAAACCCGATTTGTTTACCAAAGCCATGTTTGGAAACCCTTTTCAACATCAAGCTCAAAACCATGCATTGCACATACATGAAAACCAACCCTTAGCTTAGCAAGCTAAGAAAACCTTTTCAAAGAACAACTCACAAAAGAAAATCAACCATTTAGCCAATCCATGCATAAACACCATATGCAAAGCTTAAAACAAAATCATGGAAGACACTCCCATTTCACAACATGCCTTTCTTAAACTTGAAAGCCATTTCGAGCAAGAAACCTTTTAAAACCATAACTCAAATAATCCATCACATGCATTTAACCAAGGCAACATAGGAACCATAACAACATCTTCACATGCCTTTAAAAAACAAGTCTTACAAGACTCCAATGCAATAAAGATATTTCATGCTCACATGCATCATTTACCAAATGATAATCAACACTTGTTCAACTTAACAAGTAAACATGCATTCACAAGCATTTTACACTTTACATGCAACCATGCATCTTTTGCAAGCATCTCATGCCTCACATGCAATTATGCATCATTTCAAGCATCCCATGCTTCTTTACAATCAAGAATATCATATTGGCCTTCAAGTGATCAACCACCTCCACTTTTCAACTCAACATCCAATCGGATACGCGGATTCCGAGCGTTGTCCCTACGCTCCCTACACCCTACCAATCCAAGGTCCCCCAAATGGACTTTTTACCACCATTTGACCTCAACATCCTAAGGTTCCCATGTATGGACTTTTAAACACCATACAACCTTAGCTTTTCCCCAAGGTTCCCATGTATGGACTTTTAACCACCATACAACCTTGACATGCACAAGATTCCCATGTATGGACTCTCAAACACCATACAACCTTTGCATTCACCGATTGGTAGTTGTAGAACATCACTAACGAGATCCGGAACACCCTACACAAGATCCACACATGGACTTAACACTGCCATTGTGATCTCAACAAGCACAAGGTTCTCACATATGGACTTTTAACCACCATATAACCTTTGCTCAACCAAGGTCCTCGAATGGGCAACACCTCCATTATGACCTCAATCATCTCGTTAGGATACTTGAAGGGAGTTTCTCGGTCCACTCTTGACCACTCCACCTCCAAGGCGACTTAATTCACGGTGCACCCAATCCTATAGCCGGCTAACTATATCCGATCAACAAACCAAGAACCACTTACATCACTTGCCAATATAACCATCTTACCACATTAGTCCAATGTTTCACATGCATAACCAATATGCAAAACCATTCCACATTAATCCAATGATTCACATGCATAACCAATATGCAAAACCATCATTTATCATCATCAATTCACTGTTTTAAAGCATTACACAAAGCCATGAAACACCATGCAACACCATGCATCAAAACCACATTTTCAATCTATAAAAACCAAGGATCTCTTACCTTGAGCATCCTTCACATACGGCTTTCAAAACCAGCATTAAACCATGCTAAAATATGCTTATAAAACAGAATTAAACCATGCAAAACACATGCATTTCAATCATCAACCACATTTGCTTTTAAAACCAAATCACAACACAATTCAAGAGCAAAAATCCATTCACTTACTCTTGAGCTTAGCAAAGTTGTTTAGACTTACACTAAGCTCCCAAAAACCTTCAAACCTTGGTTTAAAAGCTGAAATCCCAACTTCACTCACCGATAACCAAAACAAGGCTAGCCAACAAGCCTCCCAAGCATCCGAAACCTTCCGCAACACCTCTAAAGCTCACGGATCAAACTCCCCTGTTTCAAGCACACAAAAACAGAACATTAATGCATCATTATGCATTAAGAACACCAGCAACAAGACTCAACTCGCTGCTCATCACAAATCCAACAATTCGGCTACCAAACACAACCGAAATCACCTCCAAACATTTCCAAAACTTAACCCAGCCAAGATCCATCACTTCTAACCATTTTTATACATCAATTAACATCCAAAATGATCACAAACACGTCCTTATACCTCCAGGTATAACAGATCACCAAAAACACTCCAAAAACAACCAAAAACTCAAGCCAAACTTAGAAAATTCAACCTATCCGGGATTGCATTGATTAAATCTCAACTTCTAATCAATTTAGCATTCATTTAACATCATTTTGACACTCCAAAACACTGCCCAAACAGATCACACGAAAAATTTCACCAAAATCACCAAATCTTGCATTTTAGCCAAAAATCAAGATTTCAATTGAAAAGTCATTAACAAAACATAAATCAAGGATTGAGAACTTAGGAATTTCAGTAAAGAACTGATAGTTTAGAGGAGAAGGACGTTCTTACCTCCAAACTTGAATTTCTCCTTTTTAGAGCCAAAAAGCTTGATGAAACAACTTGCAAATTGAGAGGTTTTGTTGATGAGATGATTAGGAATCAAATGAGAGTTGAAATGAGAGATTTAGATGCCAAAATCAGAGAAGGAAATCTGGAGAATTGTGTTTGGGTTGAGAGAAAATGAGAGAAAAGGAAAATTGAGAGAAAATAGAAAGTTAGTTAAGAAATGGTAAAAATGGTTTCCCTCCACTTTCATAATCTTTAAAATCAGAATAAAGCCTTAAAATGTCTTAGAAAAATCTGGAGAAACTCTTTTTGGAATAATAGCTCCTTAAAGATTCAAAGTTTCAATCCTTTATAAAACAGTCACCAAACTTTCAAAAATTACATTTTGGTCACTAGCCAAAATGTCAACCTTCCGAACCTCATTTTCCAAAATTGATTTCACAGTTCACTTTTATATATTAAAAGATGATTTTAGAACATTTTTCCATATTTTTAATGCAACCCGAACTAGGCTTTCCTAAATTCACTCTTATATATTCGATCAGCACTTTGACCGAACCGGTCAACGCCCAAAACTTCTGAGCCCAAAACCGGGGCGTTACAAATTCACTGCACGAAAGTAAAGGAAATATTTAAGAAAGTTGTCACGAGAATAATAGAATAAACGTAAATAAAAGAGTAGAAATATCAAGATATAGAGAATGGGCTGGTATTGAATTGCTCAGTAGTGCATGTATTGCAATGCTTAGGAAATCCAGTTCTGTCGTCGCGCCCGTCGCCGACAGCACCTATCGCGACAGCAGTCCGTTGGTCGTCGTGGCAGCAAACACACCAACTCAGTACTTTCAAGTTTGGCAAGAATCCCAGATCTGCTTTTGCCTATCCCTAGGTCCAAGTCTGTCGATGATCACGTCTTTGATGATACCTCCCGGCGTGAATCGAAGGATGAACACCGATGTGTATGAATTCTTCTTTAGCCACTTAACCTCGCCCTATCCCTAGGCACGAGATAGTTCAACTATAAACTAGAGAACTTGCTCTTATTTCTTTCGTATACTTAACTCTCCCGATGCTAAGTAAATAGATAACCTCACAATGCTCTCCCGATGCTCTTGCAAGATATTAATAACAAAAATAAGAGAACCTGAAGTTTATTTTATTGAACTTGGAAAATCCTAAAACAAAACAACCCTTGCAACTACTTTACAAATCAACCCGTGGCCCTAGGGGTTTTTAGAACATAACGACGGCGGGTAAACGGCGGTGGGGTTTCTGGGTTATCAGTTATGGGGTATGGAGTCTTCTCTCCTAGGTTAAAATCTATGCCCTTATATAAGCTTTGGGCTCAAGTATTCTAAGTTAACAAGGATTACAACTTTAATTAAAAGTAAGATTCTAATAAAGACTTAATCTTTAAGTATCCTATTTTTCAGCCGCCTTCCTTATTTCTTGGGATTTCCTCTCCTTGAGCTTTGGCTTGACATATCTTTTGATCCGGGGCTTGGAAAATTATTTGGTTTTCACACGAAAGACGAGCATAATTTTCTCTATCTATCGAGGTCCACTTTACTTTTTCTCTTCATATGACTGCTGTCACCTTGCTTTCGCGGCAGATCCATGGCAGCAGCATCCTCGTCGTCTGCTTGTCCAGTTCAGCTCTTCTGCTTCTCTGCCCTGCACCCGCCTTCTCCGTCAACTATGGACGCAACCTGCAAAATCAGCCATCTTTTAGTAGAATCCGTGCCTTTAATGCATTTGTGATGTTTTGCTGTAAACTGACCTAAATGCAATGCAATGATGCTTGAATGCAGCAGAAATATGGATTAAAAAGGGTGTAAATAATAGAACTTTTACACACTCAACACACCCCCAAACTCAAGTTTTTGCTTGCCCTCAAGCAATTAAGACCTAAAAGAAAAATGAATATTTTTTTGTGTTGGCTTTCAAACAGTGAATTGTTCCTTACCCGTCGCTCATTCTCTATGGCGGCAGCAACCTGTCGGAAAGATTAGGATCTGTCCGGAATCTCCCTATAGTTCTCGTGCAGTGTGTGCATGCTTGTGAACAGTTATATGCTAAGATTCTCTTAGTTTCACTAGAATATTCAACTCTTTAACTCGGATTTTTATGCCAAAGTTTATCTTTTGAAGGCACATTTTCATGCTTCTTTTCTTTTATTTTCAAGCTAAGTTTTACTAGAGCCAGTTTTAGGCACCTCTAGTTAGCTTCCTAGAGCCGGTTTCGGGCACCTCTAGGTTTTTGAGTTTCTTTTGCTAAACTTCTTTCCTAGAGCCAGTGTTAGGCACCTCTAGGGGCTATTCAAGTACTAAGCATCCTATTCTAGTTTGGCTAAAAGAAATCTAAGCAATATAACAGTCACAATGGTGTTTAAGTTTTCAGAACTGTTGAGTGTGTAAAAGTTCTATTATTTACACCTTTTTTAACCCATATTTCTGCTCTATTCAAGCATCATTGCATTGCATTTAGGTTAGTTTTCAGTAAAACATCACAAATATGTAAAAGGCATGAAATCTACTAAAAGATGGCTTATTTTGCAGGTATCTGCCATAGTTGATGAGGAAGGCAGGCGCAGGGCAGAGAAGCAGGAAAGCTGAACTGGACAAGCAGACGAAGAAGACGAAGCTGCCATGGACCTGTTGTGACAGCAGACTTACGAAGAGGAAAAGTAAAGTGGACCTTGATAGATAGAGAAAAATCTGCTCGTCTGTCGTGTGAAAGCCACATATTTTTCCAGGCCCCGGATCAAAAGATATGTCAAGCCAAAGCTCAAGGAGAGGAAACTCCTAGAAACAAGGATGCGGCTGGAAAGTAGGAGTCTTTAGAGATTTAGTCTTTATTAGAATCTTATTTTTAATTAAAGTGTAATCCTTGTTACCTTAGATAACTTGAGCCCAAAGCCTATATAAGGGCATAGCTTTTAACCTAGGCAGCATCCCATACCCCATAACCGAAACCAAAAACCCCTGTCGTTTACCCGTCACCGACATGTTCTAAATTCCCCATAGGGCTACGGGTTGTTTTGTAAAGTAGTTGCAAGGGTTGTTTTGTTTTAGGATTTTCCAAGTTCAATAAAATAAACTTCAAGTTCTTTTATCTTGGTTTTAATATCTTGCAAGAGCATCGGGAGAGCATTGTGAGGTTATCCATTTACTTAGCATCGGGAGAGTTAAGTATACGAAAGAGATAAAAGCGTGTTCTCTAGTTTATAGTTGAACCATCTCGTACCTAGGGATAGGGCGAGGTTAAGTGGCTAAGGAAGAATTCATACACATCGGTGTTCATCCTTCGATTCACGCCGGGAGGTATCATCAAAGACGTGATCATCGACAGACTTGGACCTAGGGATAGGCCAAGGCAGATCTGGGATTCTTGCCAAGCTTGAAGTACAGAGTTGGTGTTCGCTGCCGCGACAGCTAACGGACAGCCGCCGCGACAGGTGCTGTCAGCGACGGGAGCGACGACAGAACTGGAATTCCTAAGCAATCCAATACCTGCACTACCGAGCAACTCAATACCAGTCCATTCTCTCTATCTTGATATCTCAATCCTTTTATTTACGTTTTTCTTTATTATTTTCGTGACAATTCTCTCAAACTATTTCCTTTACTTTGTGCAGTGAACTAAGGTGAAGTCATTAGCACAATCCATGTGGAGACGATATCCAATACTTCGTATCACTTACTACTTGCGTCGTGTACACTTGCACTACAATTGCGATAGACTATTTTACACGCAACAAGTTTTTGGCGCCGTTGCCGGGGATTGACAACATAACTACACCTTTCTTTCCTTGCACTTTTTGTTTTTATTTTCGTTTTTTATTTTTATTTAAATTTTCTTTAATATTTCTTTTTTTTTTGTTTTAAACTCTTGCTTTTCACAAGGTTTTCTGGTTTATGCGCAGATCGAAAAGAGGCGTAGATCCTGAATATAAATTAGATCCAGAAGTTGAGCGTTCATTCAATCTCAAGAAACAGATTCGCCACCTTTTAGACAGGAACGAATACCTTGAGGAACAGCTAGAGCAGATGGCCCGTAATCAGCCCGCAGGTGGAGATATACCGCTTGTCGGCGATCCGCCCGGGGCAGATGGACGACGGTCATGTCGTGACTACATGCTGAACGATCATGTAGAGCTGGAAACCACGCTGCCGGATATTGATGTTGACAACTTCGAGCTTAAACCTGTCATGTTTAGTATGATCAACAATGCCGGACAGTTTAGTGGTTCTGCGACATAAGATGCTAGGGAGCATCTCAAAACGTTCCATGAGATCTGTGGTTCGTTTAGACTACCAGGAGTTAGTCCGGAGATACTGAGGCTTCGGTTATTCCCCCATTCATTGACGGGCAGAGCTAAAACTTGGTGGAATAAACTTACACCGGGTTCAATTATGACTTGGGCAGATCTAACTCGTGAATTTTTATCTCGTTTTAATCCTTCGCATTTATCTGAGCGATTACGTAACGAAATCGCTACTTTTCAACAGGAAGATGACGAGCCGATGCACGAGGCCTGGGATAGATTTACTACTCTTCTTCGGAACTGCCCAATGCATGGATTCCCTGTCTGGAATCAGGTAACTAAATTCTATAATGCTGCTAACTTACAAACTCGCATTCGAATTGATTCTGCAGCAAATGGATTATTATTGGATAAAGATCCAGACGAAGCTTTGCAAGTTTTGAAACATCTGGCTAAGAATGAGGAGCAGTTTTCGACAGCTAGAAGAGGGGGTAAACGGGTACTTGCTGTCAAGGACTATGAGGACGACAACACTATGAAATCACAGGTAGCATTCCTTACTAAGGCAATGAAACACTTATTGAATGAAGAAGAATTACAAGGATTTGCTGTCGAGGAAGTTTGTGCTACTTATGAGGGAAATCATAGTAGGGATGAGTGTCCAATAAATATAGAAGAGGGAAAATATGTTGGAAATTACAAGCCGAATTATAACTCCAACAATTATAATCCCAATTGGAGGAAAGATCCCAAATTTTCCTGAGTAACCCCAACAATGCTTTGAATCCGCAAGCACATAATCAGAATCAGGGGGTCCTAGATTGCTGACGCGACAGCAACAGCCGCAGCACCTGCCGCCGCAGCAGCAACAACAGCCACCACCTGCCACAAGTAGTGTATTGGAGCAGACTCTGGCCACCTTTATGTCTCAGACCGATACGTATATGGAGAATATAAATCAGTTTGTCAAAAAGACGGAAAATTTTATAGATAAAACCGAGATGAGAATGACAAATCATGAGGCTACTTTGAAGTCTCTAGAGACACAAATGGGTCAGATGTCGTAACATATTAAGCCAAGGCAGAATGGAGGTTTCCCTAGCAAAACTGAAAATGCTAGACCGCCCCCACATGAGCAATGTAAGGCGATTACTACTAGGAGTGGGAAGAAGTTACCAGGGCCGGAAAAAGCAGAAACAGAGAAGGAACCCGCCTTGGATAAACCTGTCGAGGAAGCTGCTCCGACAGGTGATAAACAGACTGTTGCCGATGAGCCTGTCACGACAACAGAAGCGACAGAGGAGAAAAAAGATGATTATCGTCCTCAGATTCGCATGCAGTGGGAAGGACGCATTGCTGATTATCGTCCTCCACCACCTTTTCCTCAACGGATACATCAAGCTAAGCATGAAACTCAACTTAAAAAGATTTACGATATTTTTAAGCAGGTTCATATTAATATTCCGTTGTTAGATGCTGTTAGGGAGATGCCCGGTTACGCTAAATTTCTAAAGGATGTTATGTCAAAAAAATTTAAACTTGGGGAATTTGAAACGGTAAGGATGCAAGAAGGCTGCATGAGCATTCTTCATCGGCAGCCACCCTAGAAAAAGAAGGATCCGGGGAGTTTCATCATACCTTGTGTAATCGGCGACAAATTTGTGGGTAAGGCACTTTGTGATCTTGGTGTCAGTGTTAATATAATGCCCAAATCTGTTTTTCAGAAATTAGGTATTGGCAAGGCGCGGCCCACGACAGTCACCCTACAGCTGGCCGACCGCTCTTACGTTCATCCCGAGGGAAAAATTGAAGATATTCTGGTAAGAGTGGATAAGCTTATTTTTCCTGTTGACTTTCTTATCTTAGATTGTGAGGCAGATGAAAACGCACCAGTCATCCTTGGGCGACCCTTCTTAGCCACGGGAAGATCATTGATTGATGTGGAGAAAGGAGAACTCACCATACGCGTAAACGATCAAGAGATTAAGTTGAATGTTCTCCAAGCAATGAAACATGCTGATGTGGACGAGGAATGCAAGGCCATCATTGAGGTGACCTTTGATCACCCCTGCATCAGGTCGGGCTACCGTGATATAAAATTTGGTCACTGCTGCGACAGCCACTTACAGGCCTGTCACGACAACGATGACGACAGCACCGAAAACAGTGACTCCTCTGAATCCGATACATCTGATACTGAAGGTCATGAGGAGGTAAACTGGTTAGGCAATCGTCCAGGTAAGTTATTCGAACCCTTGAATTACACTTCGGATAACCATTCAGTCCAAAAGCCATCTACTGTTGAACCACCTGTCTTAGAACTTAAGCCCCTGCCAGGGCAGCTTAAATATGCTTATCTTGGTTCTAATGACACACTGCCCGTAATCATCTCTGCTAAGCTGTCGCAGGAACAGGATCGGTAGCTAATTGGCATGTTAAGGCAGCAAAAAAAGGTGATTGGATGGACGATAGCAGACATTCAAGGCATTAGTCCGGCGATATGCATGCACAAAATCCTCCTAGAGGAAGATCATAAGCCGACTATTGATGCCCAAAGGCGGTTAAACCTTGCGATGAAGGAGGTAGTGCGTAAAGAGATAATTAAATGGTTAGACGCTGGTATTATTTACGCCATCTCCGACAGCAAATGGGTAAGCCCGGTGCAATGCGTTCACAAAGAAAGGAGGAATGACCGTGATAACCAACGAAAACAATGAGTTAATCCCAACCAGAACTGTGACCGGTTGGAGGGTTTGTATGGACTATCAGAAGCTTAACAAAGCTACCCGAGAGGACCACTTTCCTTTACCCTTTATTGATCAAATGCTTGATAGACTAGCGGGTAAGCCTTACTATTGTTTTCTTGATGGGTACTCAGGCTATAACCAAATCGCTATTGCACCAGAGGATCAAGAAAAGACGACTTTCACATGCCCCTACGGAACATATGCATTTAGGAGAATGCCGTTCGGCCTCTGTAACGCACCTGCCACCTTCCAAAGGTGCATGATGGCTATATTCTCCGACATGGTAGAGGACTTCCTTGAAATTTTCATGGATGATTTTTCTGTCTTTGGAGACGATTTTGAAAGCTGCCTCGGCAATCTTCAAAAGGTACTTGAAAGATGTGAAAAAGCCAATCTTGTGTTAAATTGGGAAAAATGTCATTTTATGGTAGACGAAGGGATAGTCCTTGGCCATAAGATTAGCTGTCGTGGGATAGAAGTCGACAGGGCCAAAATAGAAGTAATTGAGAAGCTGCCGCCGCCGACCACAGTCAAGGGCATTAGGAGTTTTTTAGGGCATGCTGGTTTTTATCGGAGATTTATCGCGAATTTCTCGAAAATCACGAAGCCCCTATGTCATCTCTTAGAACAGAACCGACCCTTTGACTTTAATGAGGAATGTACTGAAGCATTCAAGGTTCTGAAGGAAAAGCTAGTGACAGCCCCCTTAGTACAGCCACCAGACTGGACGCAACCGTTTGAGATCATGTGTGATGCTAGTGACTATGCTGTCGGGGCAGCACTTGGGCAGCGCAGAGATAAGCCGTTTCATGTCATATACTATGCCAGCAAAACGCTGAATGACGCCCAAGTCAACTACACCACCACAGAAAAGGAGCTGTTAGCTGTGGTATTCTCCATCGACAAGTTTCGTTCTTACATACTTGGAACGAAAGTAATAATACACACCGACCATTCTGCCCTAAAATATTTGTTCGCAAAGAATGATGAAAAACCTCGATTGATACGTTGGATCTTGCTATTACAAGAGTTCGACCTTGAGATCAAGGACAAAAAGGGGACAGAAAATCAGGTGGCAGACCACTTGTCGAGGTTGGAGAAGGGACAGAGTCTACCAATCGATGAGACAAACATACTGGAGACCTTCCCAGATGAGCAGCTCTTTGCTGCCGCAATCGCTGTCGCGACAGCCTTGGCGGCAGGTAAGTCTTCTAACCTTCCCTGGTATGCTGATTTCGTTAATTTTATAGTTAGCGGGATATTACCTTCTGATCTTAATTATCAAGCCAGGAAGAGGTTCCAAAATGATGTTAAGCATTATTATTGGGACGAACCTCTTCTTTTCAAAATGTGCGCAGATCAGGTTATAAGGAGGTGCATACCACAAGAAGAGCAAGAAGACATTCTCCATCACTGTCACGCTTCACAATATGGAGGTCACTTAGGAGGTAATAAAACTGCTGCCAAGGTGCTGCAGTCAGGGTTCTACTGGCCGACACTATATAAAGATGCACAGGACTTTTATAAGAACTGTGACAGGTGCCAGCGGACAGGTAACATCTCGAGGAGAAACGAGATGCCACTGCAGAACATTCTCGAAGTCGAGATCTTCGACGTTTGGGGGATTGATTTTATGGGACCTTTTCCATCTTCATGTGGGAATTTATACATTCTCCTAGCAGTGGATTATGTCTCTAAGTGGGTCGAAGCCATCGCCACTCAAAAGAATGATGCCAAGACGGTCCAAAAGTTTTTGCATAAAAACATTTTTTCTAGATTTGGCATCCCTAGGGAGATTATCAGTGATGAAGAGAAGCATTTTGATAATAGGGTCATTGCTGCCGCCTTAAAGAAATATGGTGTCAAGCACAGGATCGCGACAGCATACCACCCACAGACCAATGGACAGGCTGAGATATCCAATAGGGAAGTGAAGAACATTCTTGAAAAAATGGTTAAGCCAACTAGGAAAGATTGGTCTTTACTTCTAAATGATGCATTATGGGCATACAGGACAGCTTTCAAGACTCCATTGGGCATGTCTCCATTCCGGTTGATTTATGGAAAAACCTGTCATCTGCCTGTCGAGATAGAGCATAAAGCATATTGGGCAATCAAGGCAGTGAATATGGACTTGGACAAGGCAGGCCAGAAAAGGTTATTAGATCTGAACGAGATTGAAGAATTACGGACAATGGCCTATGACAATGCTCGAATTTACAAAGAAAAGACTAAGAAGTGGCATGACAAGAAACTGCTGCCACGACAGTTCTGCCCAGGGCAGCTTGTGTTGTTGTTTAATTCTAGACTTAAACTCTTCCCAGGAAAGCTAAAGTCTAGATGGTTTGGCCCGTTCCAAGTGGTACAAGTTTTTCCCCATGGTGCCATCACAATCCAATCATTAAAAGACGGGCACCAATTCAAAGTCAATGGACAGCGCCTCAAGCATTATCAGGGGACTGAAGTCCCAGGAATTCAGGAAGTGGTTACTTTAGGAGATGACCCACAAGGCATCCCTAATTTAACCTAATTTTTATTTATTTTATTATTATTATTATTATTTATTAGGTAATTAGGTTAATTATTCGAATAATGTTTTGTTTTTCTAATTTCAGTTTTTAAGAAATAAAGGAGTCAAAGAGAAGAGGAGAAGTGAGCCAAGCCCACCGCCCATCCATCAGCCCAATAAAGCCCATTTATGGAAACCTGTCGTTTCGGCTGCCGCCGCGGACGGATATGACAGGCTGTCAACAGACTGACATGGCAGACGCAGAAGCGTGCGGCAGACGCATAACAGACGCATAAATGAGTGTCAGACGCGTCAGACACGCTAAATCCAATCTGCCGCCCCGTTATTCCCGCCTGCCGTTGCGGCATTAAATGGGCAGCTACTCGACCGCTATAAAACCCCACTCTCATTTTCATTTTTTCTCACTTCTGCTTCTTCTTCTTTGCTTTCTCCTTTAGTTTTATTTGCTTTCTTCAGATTTCACAACCCTTGCAACAAACATGTCTACTAGACAAACCCGCCGTAGTGCTGCCTCAGCATCCTCTTCTGCAGCAGCAACGCCCTTTGCCAACAAGGAGTTATGGGAAGAGCGCGGTTTCGTCTATATTCGCAAAGCTCCCAACATGGGACTCCGGCCCTTCATTGCTAGAGCAATCCAGAATTTGCTATGGGAGCACTTTGCTGAACAACCGACAGAGCTAAACGACACCCTAGTCCGGGAGTTCTACGCAGCCATAGACAGCAGATCGGCGACATCCATCACCGTTCGAGGAGTGCGAGTGCCCTTCACTGCCGATAGCATCAACCACATGTTTGGCCTCTCCTTTGGCCCCGATGATGATGCTCACCAGAAATTTCTCGACACCCTCGATGATGCCGCGTATGATGCTGTCATGATGGAGTTGACAGAGGAGGGAACAACATGGACAACCAGCAAGAAGAACCCCCACTCAGTCAACAGGGGGCAGCTCCTCCCCGAAGCAAAGCTTTGGAACGCTTTCATCAAAAAGCGTATCCTGCCCTCTTCCCACCACACGACAGTCAACCGGCAGCGGCTTGCCCTTATTCACTCCATCATGCACGATAGGTTTATAAATGTGGGCCGATATATGAGGGACAACATCTTGGATTACGCTTTCCGCTCTGACTCTCGCCTATGCCTGCCGTTCACCATAACTTCCCTCTGCCGATGTGCTGCTGTGCCCGAGGAACCCTCCGACAAAATAAAGATGGGCAGAGGTTGGACAGACAAAATCTCAACAGCCTCATGGAGCTAATCGTGGCTACACCTGTCTCCTCCTACAATCCAGTCGGCTCCCCAGAAGAGTCATCAGAGGAGCCTGCCCCGGAACCTGCTGCCGCCACCCCTCCGACAGACCAGTCTGCCCTCCTCGTTGCTACGCTACAATGGGTAGAGGAGCGACAAATGGGATTGATGACTTTCATCCGGGACTTCGCAAATTCGACGGTAACTTTCATTACCCAAACTCTAAATTTTCCCGATGTTCAATTCCCTACTTTTCCTGCCCATTATTTCTGTATCCCCATCCTGTCCACACCCCTGTTCACACACCCACCCCACCCGCCTCTCCACATTCCCACTCTACTGCCTCCACCACATCACCTGCCCCGACGGCAGTAGGCAGCCCACCGGCAGACACCTCTCCTAGAGGAACAAAGCGGCCTGCCTCTGATGACAGCCCTCTGCTCCGGCGGAATTTGGAGAGGGAGTTTACACCGGTCAAGAGGATAAAACATGTGGCAACCAAAAAGCGGACGCCCAAGGCTAGCACCAACAGCAGCAGCAGTTGGGACAGCGGCAGCAGTTCCGACGTCCAGCTCGTGGAGCAACCTGCCCTGCACCTGCCCCTGAACCTGCCCAGCCTCCTCCACAGCCCAGACGCCGCCGTCAGATCTGAGTCAGCAGCAACATCGAGGACAGCGACTGAAAATTTAAGTCTTTATTTTCCTCTTATTGCTGCCTGCTTTTATATTTTGTGATGTATTTTTCATGTTTTTATTTTTCTGTCATTTTGCATTGAGGGCAATGCAACCCTTGAGTTTGGGGGTGGCAACCCTCCATCATTAAATGGAATCTTAAGTTCATCTTTTCTTTATTTGTTGTGTCTTTTATTTATTTAATTTTTGTTAAAAAAATCAGAAAATTTAAATTGTTGGCTTAAAAACTGTGAAGTTAACTTACCTGTCATGACAGTTCTGTCGTGGCAGCTTCTTTAGGACAGTTTAAGGAGAAGTTTAGAGCCTTTCTATAGTTCTAAAAACTTAAACACCATTGTGACTGTTATATTGCTTAGATTTCTTTTAGCCAAACTAGAATAGGAAGCTTAGAACTTAGATAGCCCCTAGAGGTGCCCGAAACCGACTCTAGGAAGCTAACTAGAGGTGCCCGAAACTGTCTCTAGTAACTAGAGGTGCCCGAAACTGGCTCTAGAAAAACTTAGCTTGAAAAGAGAAGAAAAAGAAGCATGAAAATGTGTCTTCAAGAAAATAAACTTTGGCATAAAAATTCAAGTTAAAGAGTTGAATATTCTAGTGAAACTAAGAGAGTCTTAGCATATAACTGTTCACAAGCATGCACACACTGCACGAGAGCTATAGGGAGATTCCGAACAGATCCTAACCTTTCCGACAGGTTGCTGCCGCCATAGAGAATGAGCGACGGGTAAGCGACAGTTCACTGTTTGAAGGCCATCACAAACATTTTCTTTTCTTTTAGGTTTTAATTGCTTGAGGACAAGCAAAAACTTGAGTTTGGGGGTGTGTTGAGTGTGTAAAAGTTCTATTATTTACACCTTTTTTAACCCATATTTCTGCTCTATTCAAGCATCATTGCATTGCATTTAGGTTAGTTTTCAGTAAAACATCACAAATATGTAAAAGACACGGAATCTACTAAAAGATGGCTTATTTTGCAGGTATCTGCCATAGTTAATGAGGAAGGCAGGTGCAGGGCAGAGAAGCAGGAAAGCTGAACTGGACAAGCAGACGAAGAAGACGAAGCTGCCATGGACCTGTCGTGACAGCATGGTGACAGCAGACTTACGAAGAGGAAAAGTAAAGTGGACCTCGATAGATAGAGAAAAATCTGCTCGTCTGTCGTGTTAAAGCCACATATTTTTCCAGGTCCCGGATCAAAAGATATGTCAAGCAAAAGCTCAAGGAGAGGAAACTCCTAGAAACAAGGATGCGGCTGGAAAGTAGGAGTCTTTAGAGATTTAGTCTTTATTAGAATCTTATTTTTAATTAAAGTTGTAATCCTTGTTACCTTAGATAACTTGAGCCCAAAGCCTATATAAGGGCATAGCTTTTAACCTAGGCGGCATCCCATACCCCATAACCGAAACCAAAAACCTCTGCCGTTTACCCGTCACCGACATGTTCTAAATTCCCTCTAGGGCTACGGGTTGTTTTGTAAAGTAGTTGCAAGGGTTGTTTTGTTTTAGGATTTTCCAAGTTCAATAAAATAAACTTCAAGTTCTTTTATCTTGGTTTTAATATCTTGCAAGAGCATCGGGAGAGCATTGTGAGGTTATCCATTTACTTAGCATCGGGAGAGTTAAGCATACGAAAGAGATAAAAGCGTGTTCTCTAGTTTATAGTTGAACCATCTCGTACCTAGGGATAGGGCGAGGTTAAGTGGCTAAGGAGGAATTCATACACATCGGTGTTCATCCTTCGATTCACGCCGGGAGGTATCATCAAAGACGTGATCATCGACAGACTTGGACCTAGGGATAGGCCAAGGCAGATCTGGGATTCTTGCTAAGCTTGAACTACGGAGTTGGTGTTCGCTGCCGCGACAGGTGCTGTCAGCGACGGGAGCGACGACAGAACTGTAATTCCTAAGCAATCCAATACCTGCACTACCGAGCAACTAAATACCAGCCCATTCTCTCTATCTTGATATCTCAATCCTTTTATTTACGTTTTCTTTATTATTTTCGTGACAATTCTCTCAAACTATTTCCTTTACTTTGTGCAGTGACCTAAGGTGAAGTCATTAGCCCAATCCCTGTGGAGACGATATCCGATACTTCGTATCACTTACTACTTGCGTCGTGTACACTTGCACTACAATTGCGATAGACTATTTTACACGCAAGAAGAACTATAGAAAGGCTCTAAAGTTCTCCTTAAACTGTCCTAAATAGGGGTGTAAACGAGCCGAGTCGAGCTTGAGTAGTGCTAAGCTCGGCTCGTTAAGATTTCGAGTCGAGTTCGAGCTTGGGTAATTTCTAACGAGCCTAAGAAATCCAAGCTCGACTCGGCTCGTTTAGAACTCGAGTCGAGTTCGAGCTTGATTCGAGCTCAATCGAGTTAAGTGTTGACCGATCTTTGATTGCATTGGACTCAAGTAACTCTTCATCTATCATGTCTCATTTAAAGTCCTATGAAGAAAAAAACTTTGATACACATATTTTGTAAACTCAATGTTGTTAATTTTAGGGTTTAGGGTGTTATTTTAGAGTTTAGAGTTTTAGATTGTTGGGTTTAGAATTTATGATTTAGATTTTTAGGGTTTAATACTTATGTTTATGGTTTATATTTAGGGTTTTAAGTTTAAGATTTTAGATTTTAAACTATAAAAAATTAAAAAATACTATATTATATTTTCGAGTAGCTCGTGAGCTTTTCGAGTCGGGTATCTAGTAGCTTGGCTCAGCTCGGCAAGAATTCAAGCCGAGTTCGAGTCGAGTCCAATCGAGTCGAGCATTGACCGAGC
Organism: Hibiscus tridactylites; assembly: GCA_958450335.1. Taxonomy (NCBI): domain Eukaryota; kingdom Viridiplantae; phylum Streptophyta; class Magnoliopsida; order Malvales; family Malvaceae; genus Hibiscus; species Hibiscus tridactylites. The sequence continues at coordinate 31,465,139 of OY288267.1, read as the reverse complement.
TTTGACCGAGTCGAGCTCGAGTAGCTCGGGATCTGTCTCGTTGTTGCGTGTAAAAGAGTCTATCGCAATTGTAGTGCAAGTGTACACGACGCAAGTAGTAAGTGATACGAGGTATCGGATATCGTCTCCACAGGGATTAGGCTAATGACTTCACCTTAGTTCACTGCACGAAGTAAAGGAAATAGTTTGAGAGAATTGTCACGAAAATAATAAAGAAAACGTAAATAAAAGGATTGAGATATCAAGATAGAGAGAATGGGCTGGTATTGAGTTGCTCGGTAGTGCAGGTGTTGAATTGCTTAGGAACTCCAGTTCTGTCGTCGCTCCCGTCGCCGACAGCACCTGTCGCGGTGGCTGTCCGTTAGCTGTCGCGGCAGCGAACACTAACTCCGTACTTCAAGCTTGGCAAGAATCCCAGATCTGCCTTGTCCTATCCCTAGGTCCAAGTCTATCGATGATCACGTCTTTGATGATACCTCCCGGCGTGAATCGAAGGATGAACACCGATGTGTATGAATTCTTCCTTAGCCACTTAACCTTGCCCTATCCCTAGGTACGAGATGGTTCAACTATAAACTAGAGAACACGCTTTTATCTCTTTCGTATACTTAACTCTCCCGATGCTAAGTAAATGGATGACCTCACAATGCTCTCCCGATGCTCTTGCAAGATATTAAAGCCAAGATAAAAGAACTTGAAGTTTATTTTATTGAACTTGGAAAATCCTAAAACAAAACAATCCTTGCAACTACTTTACAAAACAACCCGTAGCCCTAGGGGAATTTAGAACATGTCGGTGACGGGTAAACGGCAGGGGTTTTTGGTTTCGGTTATGGGGTCTGGGATTATTCGGCTATGCCTCCTAGGTTAAATCTATGCCCTTATATAGGCTTTGGGCTCAAGTCATCTAAGGTAACAAGGATTACAACTTTAATTAAAAGTACGATTCTAATAAAGACTAAATCTCTAAAGTCTCCTACTTTCCAGCCGCATCCTTGCTTTTAGGAATTTCTTCTCTTTGAGCTTTGGCTTGACATATCTTTTGATCTGGGGCTTGGAAAAATATTCGGCTTCCACACGACAGACGAGCGGATTTTTCTCTATCTATCGAGGTCCACTTCACTTTTCCTCTTCATAAGTTTGCTGTCACCAAGCTGTCACGACAGGTCCATGACAGGTTCGTCTTCTCCAGCTGCTTGTCCAGTTCAGCCTTCCTGCTTATCTGCCCTGCGCCTGCCTTAATCGTCAACCATGGCAGCTACCTGCAAAATATGCCATCTTTCAGTAGAATCCGTGCCTTTTATATAATTGTGATGTTTTACTGAAAACTAACCTAAATGCAATGCAATGATGCTTGAATGCAGCAGAAATATGGGTTAAAAAGGGTGTAAATAATAGAACTTTTACACACTCAACACACCCCCAAACTCAAGTTTTTGCTTGCCCTCAAGCAATTAAAACCTAAAAGAAAAATGAAAATTTTTGTGTTGGCCTTCAAACGGTGAACTATCCCTTACCCGTCGCTCATTCTCTATGGCGGCAGCAACCTGTCGGAAAGGTTAGGATCTATCTGGAATCTCCCTATAGCTCTCGTGCAGTGTGTGCATGCTTGCGAACAGTTATATGCTAAGACTCTCTTAGTTTCACTAGAATATTCAACTTCTTAACTTGAATTTTTATGCCAAAGTTTATTTTCTTGAAGACACATTTTCATGCTTCATTTTCTTCTATTTTTTCAAGCTAAGTTTTTCTAGAGCCAGTTTTGGGTACCTCTAGTTAGCTTCCTAGAGCCGGTTTCGGGCACCTCTAGGTTTTTGATTTTCTTTTACTAAACTTCTTTCCTAGAGCCAGTGTTAGGCACCTCTAGGGGCTATTCAAGTTCTAGGCTTCCTATTCTAGTTTGGCTAAAAGAAATCTAAGCAATATAACAGTCACAATGGTGTTTAAGTTTTTCAGAACTATAGAAAGGCTCTAAACTTGAGCTTTAGAGATTTAGTCTTTATTAGAATCTTATTTTTAATTAAAGTTGTAATCCTTGTTACCTTAGATAACTTGAGCCCAAAGCCTATATAAGGGCATAGCTTTTAACCTAGGCGGCATCCCATACCCCATAACCGAAACCAAAAACCCCTGTCGTTTACCCGTCACTGACATGTTCTAAATTCCCCTAGGGCTACGGGTTGTTTTGTAAAGTAGTTGCAAGGGTTGTTTTGTTTTAGGATTTTCCAAGTTCAATAAAATAAACTTCAAGTTCTTTTATCTTGGTTTTAATATCTTGCAAGAGCATCGGGAGAGCATTGTGAGGTTATCCATTTACTTAGCATCGGGAGAGTTAAGTATACGAAAGAGATAAAAGCGTGTTCTCTAGTTTATAGTTGAACCATCTCGTACCTAGGGATAGGGCGAGGTTAAGTGGCTAAGGAAGAATTCATACACATCGGTGTTCATCCTTCGATTCACGCCGGGAGGTATCATCAAAGACGTGATCATCGACAGACTTGGACCTAGGGATAGGCCAAGGCAGATCTGGGATTCTTGCCAAGGCCGGGAGCGACGACAGAACTGGAATTCCTAAGCAATCCAATACCTGCACTACCGAGCAACTCAATACCAGCCCATTCTCTCTATCTTGATATCTCAATCCTTTTATTTACGTTTTTCTTTATTATTTTCGTGACAATTCTCTCAAACTATTTCCTTTACTTTGTGCAGTGAACTAAGGTGAAGTCATTAGCCCAATCCCTGTGGAGACGATATCCAATACTTCGTATCACTTACTACTTGCGTCGTGTACACTTGCACTACAATTGCGATAGACTATTTTACACGCAACAAGTTTTTGGCGCCGTTGCCGGGGATTGACAACATAACTACACCTTTCTTTCCTTGCACTTTTTGTTTTTATTTTCGTTTTTTATTTTTATTTAAATTTTCTTTAATTTTTCTTTTTTTTGTTTTAAACTCTTGCTTTTCACAAGGTTTTCTGGTTTATGCGCAGATCGAAAAGAGGCGAAGATCCTGAATATAAATTAGATCCAGAAGTTGAGCGTTCATTCAATCTCAAGAAACAGATTCGCCACCTTTTAGACAGGAACGAATACCTTGAGGAACAGCTAGAGCAGATGGCCCGTAATCAGCCCGCAGGTGGAGATATACCGCTTGTCGGCGATCCGCCCGGGGCAGATGGACGACAGTCATGTCGTGACTACATGCTGAACGATCATGTAGAGCTGGAAACCACGCTGCCGGATATTGATGTTGACAACTTCGAGCTTAAACCTGTCATGTTTAGTATGATCAACAATGCCGGACAGTTTAGTGGTTCTACGACAGAAGATGCTAGGGAGCATCTCAAAACGTTCCAGGAGATCTGTGGTTCGTTTAGACTACCAGGAGTTAGTCCAGAGATACTGAGGCTTCGGTTATTCCCCCATTCATTGAGCGACAGAGCTAAAACTTGGTGGAATAAACTTACACCGGGTTCAATTATGACTTGGGCAGATCTAACTCGTGAATTTTTATCTCGTTTTAATCCTTCGCATTTATCTGAGCGATTACGTAACGAAATCGCTACTTTTCAACAGGAAGATGACGAGCCGATGCACGAGGCCTGGGATAGATTTACTACTCTTCTTCGAAACTGCCTAATGCATGGATTCCCTGTCTGGAATCAGGTAACTAAATTCTATAATGCTGCTAACTTACAAACTCGCATTTGAATTGATTCTGCAGCAAATGGATTATTATTGGATAAAGATCCAGACGAAGCTTTGCAAGTTTTGAAACATCTGGCTAAGAATGAGGAGCAGTTTCCGACAGCTAGAAGAGGGGGTAAACGGGTACTTGCTGTCAAGGACTATGAGGCCGACAGCACTATGAAATCACAGGTAGCATTCCTTACTAAGGCAATGAAACACTTATTGAATGAAGAAGAATTACAAGGATTTGCTGTCGAGGAAGTTTGTGCTACTTGTGAGGGAAATCATAGTAGGGATGAGTGTCCAATAAATATAGAAGAGGGAAAATATGTTGGAAATTACAAGCCGAATTATAACTCCAACAATTATAATCCCAATTGGAGGAAAGATCCCAAATTTTCCTGAGTAACCCCAACAAAGCTTTGAATCCGCAAGCACATAATCAGAATCAGGGGGTCCTAGATTGCTGACGCGACAGCAACAGCCGCAGCACCTGCCGCAGCACCTGCCGCCGCAGCAGCAACAACAGCCACCACCTGCCACAAGTAGTGTATTGGAGCAGACTCTGGCAACCTTTATGTCTCAGACCGATACGTATATGGAGAATATAAATCAGTTTGTCAAAAAGACGGAAAATTTTATAGATAAAACCGAGATGAGAATGACAAATCATGAGGCTACTTTGAAGTCTCTAGAGACACAAATGGGTCAGATGTCGCAACATATTAAGCCAAGGCAGAATGGAGGTTTCCCTAGCAAAACTGAAAATGCTAGACCGCCCCCACATGAGCAATGTAAGGCGATTACTACTAGGAGTGGGAAGAAGTTACCAGGGCCGGAAAAAGCAGAAACAGAGAAGGAACCCGCCTTGGATAAACCTGTCGAGGAAGCTGCCCCGACAGGTGATAAACAGACTGCTGCCGATGAGCCTGTCACGACAGCAGAAGTGACAGAGGAGAAAAAAGATGATTATCGTCCTCAGATTCGCATGCAGTGGGAAGGACGCATTGCTGATTATCGTCCTCCACCACCTTTTCCTCAACGGATACATCAAGCTAAGCATGAAACTCAACTTAAAAAGATTTACGATATTTTTAAGCAGGTTCATATTAATATTCCGTTGTTAGATGCTGTTAGGGAGATGCCCGATTACGCTAAATTTCTAAAGGATGTTATGTCAAAAAAATCTAAACTTGGGGAATTTGAAACGGTAAGGATGCAAGAAGGCTGCATGAGCATTCTTCATCGGCAGCCACCCCAGAAAAAGAAGGATCCGGGGAGTTTCATCATACCTTGTGTAATCGGCGACAAATTTGTGGGTAAGGCACTTTGTGATCTTGGTGTCAGTGTTAATATAATGCCCAAATCTGTTTTTCAGAAATTAGGTATTGGCAAGGCGCGGCCCACGACAGTCACCCTACAGCTGGCCGACCGCTCTTACGTTCATCCCGAGGGAAAAATTGAAGATATTCTGGTAAGAGTGGATAAGCTTATTTTTCCTGTTGACTTTCTTATCTTAGATTGTGAGGCAGATGAAAACGCACCAGTCATCCTTGGGCGACCCTTCTTAGCCACAGGAAGATCATTGATTGATGAGGAGAAAGGAGAACTCACCATGCGCGTAAACGATCAAGAGATTAAGTTGAATGTTCTCCAAGCAATGAAACATGCTGATGTGGACGAGGAATGCAAGGCCATCATTGAGGTGACCTTTGATCACCCCTGCATCAGGTCGGGCTACCGTGATATAAAATTTGGTCACTGCTGCGACAGCCACTTACAGGCCTATCACGACAACGATGACGACAGCAATGACGACAGCACCGACAACAGCGACTCCTCTGAATCCGATACATCTGATACTGAAGGTCATGAGGAGGTAAACTGGTTAGGCAATCATCCAGGTAAGTTATTCGAACCCTTGAATAACACTTCGGATAACCATTCAGTCCAAAAGCCATCTACTGTTGAACCACCTGTCTTAGAACTTAAGCCCCTGCCAGGGCAGCTTAAATATGCTTATCTTGGTTCTAATGACACACTGCCCGTAATCATCTCTGCTAAGCTGTTGCAGGAACAGGAACGGTAGCTAATTGGCATGTTAAGGCAGCACAAAAAGGCGATTGGATGGACGATAGCAGACATTCAAGGCATTAGTCCGGCGATATGCATGCACAAAATCCTCCTAGAGGAAGATCATAAGCCGACTATTGATGCTCAAAGGCGGTTAAACCTTGCGATGAAGGAGGTAGTGCGTAAAGAGATAATTAAATGGTTAGACGCTGGTATTATTTACGCCATCTCCGACAGCAAATGGGTAAGCCCGGTGCAATGTGTTCACAAAGAAAGGAGGAATGACCGTGATAACCAACGAAAACAATGAGTTAATCCCAACCAGAACTGTGACCGGTTGGAGGGTTTGTATGGACTATCGGAAGCTTAACAAAGCTACCCGAAAGGACCACTTTCCTTTACCCTTTATTGATCAAATGCTTGATAGACTAGCGGGTAAGCCTTACTATTGTTTTCTTGATGGGTACTCAGGCTATAACCAAATCGCTATTGCACCAGAGGATCAAGAAAAGACGACTTTCACATGCCCCTACGGAACATATGCATTTAGGAGAATGCCGTTCGGCCTCTGTAACGCACCTGCCACCTTCCAAAGGTGCATGATGGCTATATTCTCCGACATGGTAGAGGACTTCCTTGAAATTTTCATGGATGATTTTTCTGTCTTTGGAGACGATTTTGAAAGCTGCCTCGGCAATCTTCAAAAGGTACTTGAAAGATGTGAAAAAGCCAATATTGTGTTAAATTGGGAAAAATGCCATTTTATGGTAGACGAAGGGATAGTCCTTGGCCATAAGATTAGCTGCCGTGGGATAGAAGTCGACAGGGCCAAAATAGAAGTAATTGAGAAGCTGCCGCCGCCGACCACAGTCAAGGGCATTAGGAGTTTTTTAGGGCATGCTGGTTTTTATCGGAGATTTATCGTGAATTTCTCGAAAATCACGAAGCCCCGATGTCATCTCTTAGAACAGAACCGACCCTTTGACTTTAATGAGGAATGTACTGAAGCATTCAAGGTTCTGAAGGAAAAGCTAGTGACAGCCCCCTTAGTACAGCCACCAGACTGGACGCAACCGTTTGAGATCATGTGTGATGCTAGTGACTATGCTGTCGGGGCAGCACTTGGGCAGCGCAGAGATAAGCCGTTTCACGTCATATACTATGCCAGCAAAACGCTGAATGACGCCCAAGTCAACTACACCACCACAGAAAAGGAGCTGTTAGCTGTGGTATTCTCCATCGACAAGTTTCGTTCTTACATACTTGGAACGAAAGTAATAATACACATCGACCATTCTGCCCTAAAATATTTGTTCGCAAAGAAGGATGAAAAACCTCGATTGATACGTTGGATCTTGCTATTACAAGAGTTCGACCTTGAGATCAAGGACAAAAAGGGGACAGAAAATCAGGTGGCAGACCACTTGTCGAGGTTGGAGAAGGGACAGAGTCTACCAATCGATGAGACAAACATACTGGAGACCTTCCCAGATGAGCAGCTCTTTGCTGCCGCAATCGCTGTCGCGACAGCCTTGGCGGCAGGTAAGTCTTCTAACCTTCCCTGGTATGCTGATTTCGTTAATTTTATAGTTAGCGGAATATTACCTTCTAATCTTAATTATCAAGCCATGAAGAGGTTCCAAAATGATGTTAAGCATTATTATTGGGACGAACCTCTTCTTTTCAAAATGTGCGCAGATCAGGTTATAAGGAGGTGCATACCACAAGAAGAACAAGAAGACATTCTCCATCACTGTTACGCTTCACAATATTGAGGTCACTTAGGAGGTAATAAAACTGCTGCCAAGGTGCTGCAGTCAGGGTTCTACTGGCCGACACTATATAAAGATGCACAGGACTTTTATAAGAACTGTGACAGGTGCCAGCGGACAGGTAACATCTCGAGGAGAAACGAGATGCCACTGCAGAACATTCTCGAAGTCGAGATCTTCGACGTTTGGGGGATTGATTTTATGGGACCTTTTCCATCTTCGTGTGGGAATTTATACATTCTCCTAGCAGTGGATTATGTCTCTAAGTGGGTCGAAGCCATCGCCACTCAAAAGAATGATGCCAAGACGGTCCAAAAGTTTTTGCATAAAAACATTTTTTCTAGATTTGGCATCCCTAGGGAGATTATCAGTGATGAAGAGAAGCATTTTGATAATAGGGTCATTGCTGCCGCCTTAAAGAAATATGGTGTCAAGCACAGGATCGCGACAGCATACCACCCACAGACCAATGGACAGGCTGAGATATCCAATAAGGAAGTGAAGAACATTCTTGAAAAAATGGTTAAGCCAACTAGGAAAGATTGGTCTTTACTTCTAAATGATGCATTATGGGCATACAGGACAGCTTTCAAGACTCCATTGGGCATGTCTCCATTCCGGTTGATTTATGGAAAAACCTGTCATCTGCCTGTCGAGATAGAGCATAAAGCATATTGGGCAATCAAGGCAGTGAATACGGGCTTGGACAAGGCAGGCCAGAAAAGGTTATTAGATCTGAACGAGATTGAAGAATTACGGACAATGGCCTATGACAATGCTCGAATTTACAAAGAAAAGACTAAGAAGTGGCATGACAAGAAACTGCTGCCACGACAGTTCTGCCCAGGGCAGCTTGTGTTGTTGTTTAATTCTAGACTTAAACTCTTCCCAGGAAAGCTAAAGTCTAGATGGTCTGGCCCGTTCCAAGTGGTACAAGTTTTTCCCCATGGTGCCATCACAATCCAATCATTAAAATACGGGCACCAATTCAAAGTCAATGGACAGCGCCTCAAGCATTATCAGGGGACTGAAGTCCCAGGAATTCAGGAAGTGGTTACTTTAGGAGATGACCCACAAGGCATCCCTAATTTAACCTAATTTTTATTTATTTTATTATTATTATTATTATTTATTAGGCAATTAGGTTGATTATTCGAATAATATTTTGTTTTTCTAATTTCAGTTTTTAGGAAATAAAAGAGTCAAAGAGAAGAGGAGAAGTGAGCCAAGCCCACCGCCCATCCATCAGCCCAATAAAGCCCATTTATGGAAACCTGTCGTTTCGGCTGCCGCCGCGGACGGATATGACAGGCTGTCAACAGACTGACATGGCAGACGCAGAAGCGTGCGGCAGACGCATAAAAGACGCATAAATGAGTGTCAGACGCGTCAGACACGCTAAATCCAATCTGCCGCCCCGTTATTCCCGCCTGCCGTTGCGGCATTAAATGGGCAGCTACTCGACCGCTATAAAACCCCACTCTCATTTTCATTTTTTCTCACTTCTGCTTCTTCTTCTTTGCTTTCTCCTCTAGTTTTATTTGCTTTCTTCAGATTTCACAACCCTTGCAACCAACATGTCTACTAGACAAACCCGCCGTAGTGCTGCCTCAGCATCCTCCTCCGCAGCAGCAACGCCCTTTGCCAACAAGGAGTTATGGGAAGAGCGCGGTTTCGTCTATATTCGCAAAGCTCCCAACATGGGACTCCGACCCTTCATTGCTAGAGCAATCCAGAATTTGCTATGGGAGCACTTTGCTGAACAACCGGCAGAGCTAAACGACACCCTAGTCCGGGAGTTCTACGCAGCCATAGACAGCAGATCGGCGACATCCGTCACCGTTCGAGGAGTGCGAGTGCCCTTCACTGCCGATAGCATCAACCACATGTTTAGCCTCTCCTTTGGCCCCGATGATGATGCTCACCAGAAATTTCTCGACACCCTCGATGCTGCCGCGTATGATGCTGTCATGATGGAGTTGACAGAGGAGGGAACAGCATGGACAACCAGCAAGAAGAACCCCCACTCAGTCAACAGGGGGCATCTCCTCCCCGAAGCAAAGCTTTGGAACGCTTTCATCAAAAAGCGTATCCTGCCCTCTTCCCACCACACGACAGTCAACCGGCAGCGGCTTGCCCTTATTCACTCCATCATGCACGATAGGTCTATAAATGTGGGTCGATATATGAGGGACATCATCTTGGATTGCGCTTTCCGCTCTGACTCTCGCCTATGCCTGCCGTTCACCATAACTTCCCTCTGCCGATGTGCTGCTGTGCCCGAGGAACCCTCCGACAAAATAAAGATGGGCAGAGGTTGGACAGACAACAATCTCAACAGCCTCATGGAGCTAATCGTGGCTACACCTGTCTCCTCCTACAATCCAGTCGGCTCCCCAGAAGAGTCATCAGAGGAGCCTGCCCCGGAACCTGCTGCCGCCACCCCTCCGACAGACCAGTCTGCCCTCCTCGTTGCTACGCTACAATGGGTAGAGGAGCGACAAATGGGATTGATGACTTTCATCCGGGACTTCGCAAATTCGACGGTAACTTTCATTACCCAAACTCTAAATTTTCCCGATGTTCAATTCCCTACTTTTCCTGCCCATTATTTCCGTATCCCCACTCCTGTCCACACCCCTGTTCACACACCCACCCCACCCGCCTCTCCACATTCCCACTCTACTGCCTCCACCACATCACCTGCCCCGACGGCAGTAGGCAGCCCACCGGCAGACACCTCTCCTAGAGGAACAAAGCGGCCTGCCTCTGATGACAGCCCTCTGCTCCGGCGGAATTTGGAGATGGAGTTTACACCGGTCAAGAGGATAAAACATGTGGCAACCAAAAAGCGGACGCCCAAGGCTAGCACCAGCAGCAGCAGCAGTTGGGACAGCGGTAGCAGTTCCGACGTCCAGCTCGTGGAGCAACTTGCCCCTGAACCTGCCCAGCCTCCTCCACAGCCCAGACGCCGCCGTCAGATCTGAGTCAGCAGCAGCAGCGAGGAGAATGACTGAAAATTTAAGTCTTTATTTTCCTCTTATTGCTGCCTGCTTTTATATTTTGTGATGTATTTTTCATGTTTTTATTTTTCTGTCATTTTGCATTGAGGGCATTGCAACCCTTGAGTTTGGGGGTGGCAACCCTCCATCATTAAATGGAGTCTTAAGTTCATCTTTTCTTTATTTGTTGTGTCTTTTATTTATTTAATTTTTGTTAAAAAAAATCAGAAAATTTAAATTGTTGGCTTAAAAACCGTGAAGTTAACTTACCTGTCATGACAGCTCTGTCGTGGCAGCTTCTTTAGGACAGTTTAAGGAGAAGTTTAGAGCCTTTCTATAGTTCTGAAAACTTAAACACCATTGTGACTGTTATATTGCTTAGATTTCTTTTAGCCAAACTAGAACAGGAAGCTTAGAACTTAGATAGCCCCTAGAGGTGCCCGAAACCGGCTCTAGGAAGCTAACTAGAGGTGCCCGAAACTGTCTCTAGTAACTAGAGGTGCCCGAAACTGGCTCTAGAAAAACTTAGCTTGAAAAGAGAAGAAAAAGAAGCATGAAAATGTGTCTTCAAGAAAATAAACTTTGGCATAAAAATTCAAGTTAAAGAGTTGAATATTCTAGTGAAACTAAGAGAGTCTTAGCATATAACTGTTCACAAGCATGCACACACTGCACGAGAGCTATAGGGAGATTCCGGACAGATCCTAACCTTTCCGACAGGTTGCTGCCACCATAGAGAATGAGCGACGGGTAAGCGACAGTTCACTGTTTGAAGACCAACACAAAAATTTTCTTTTCTTTTAGGTTTTAATTGCTTGAGGACAAGCAAAAACTTGAGTTTGGGGTGTGTTAAGTGTGTAGAAGTTCTATTATTTACACCTTTTTTAACCCATATTTCTGCTCTATTCAAGCATCATTGCATTGCATTTAGGTTAGTTTTCAGTAAAACATCACAAATATGTAAAAGGCACGGAATCTACTAAAAGATGGCTTATTTTGCAGGTATCTGCCATAGTTGATGAGGAAGGCAAGCGCAGGGCAGAGAAGCAGGAAAGCTGAACTGGACAAGCAGACGAAGAAGACGAAGCTGCCATGGACCTGTCGTGACAGCATGGTGACAGCAGACTTACGAAGAGGAAAAGTAAAGTGGACCTCGATAGATAGAGAAAAATCTGCTCGTCTGTCGTGTTAAAGCCACATATTTTTCCAGGCCCCGGATCAAAAGATATGTCAAGCCAAAGCTCAAGGAGAGGAAACTCCTAGAAACAAGGATGCGGCTGGAAAGTAGGAGTCTTTAGAGATTTAGTCTTTATTAGAATCTTATTTTTAATTAAAGTTGTAATCCTTGTTACCTTAGATAACTTGAGCCCAAAGCCTATATAAGGGCATAGCTTTTAACCTAGGCGGCATCCCATACCCCATAACCGAAACCAAAAACCCCTGCCGTTTACCCGTCACCGACATGTTCTAAATTCCCCCTAGGGCTACGGGTTGTTTTGTAAAGTAGTTGCAAGGGTTGTTTTGTTTTAGGATTTTCCAAGTTCAATAAAATAAACTTCAAGTTCTTTTATCTTGGTTTTAATATCTTGCAAGATCATCGGGAGAGCATTGTGAGGTTATCCATTTACTTAGCATCGGGAGAGTTAAGCATACGAAAGAGATAAAAGTGTGTTCTCTAGTTTATAGTTGAACCATCTCGTACCTAGGGATAGGGCGAGGTTAAGTGGCTAAGGAAGAATTCATACACATCGGTGTTCATCCTTCGATTCACGCCGGGAGGTATCATCAAAGACGTGATCATCGACAGACTTGGACCTAGGGATAGGCCAAGGCAGATCTGGGATTCTTGCCAAGCTTGAAGTACGGAGTTGGTGTTCGCTGCCGCGACAGGTGCTGTCGGCGACGGGAGCGACGACAGAACTGTAATTCCTAAGCAATCCAATACCTGCACTACCGAGCAACTCAATACCAGCCCATTCTCTCTATCTTGATATCTCAATCCTTTTATTTACGTTTTTCTTTTTTATTTTCGTGACAATTCTCTCAAACTATTTCCTTTACTTTGTGCAGTGAACTAAGGTGAAGTCATTAGCCCAATCCCTGTGGAGACGATATCCGATACTTCGTATCACTTACTACTTGCGCCGTGTACACTTGCACTACAATTGTGATAGACTATTTTACACGCAACAAGAACTATAGAAAGGCTCTAAAGTTCTCCTTAAACTGTCTTAAATAGGGGTGTAAACGAGCCGAGTCGAGCTCGAGTAGTGCTAAGCTCGGCTCGTTAAGATTTCGAGTCGAGTTCGAGCTTGGGTAATTTCTAACGAGCCTAAGAAATCCAAGCTCGACTCGGCTCGTTTAGAACTCGAGTCGAGTTCGAGCTTGATTCGAGCTCAATCGAGTTAAGTGTTGACCGATCTTTGATTGCATTGGACTCAAGTAACTCTTCATCTATCATGTCTCATTTAAAGTCCTATGAAGAAAAAAACTTTGATACACATATTTTGTAAACTCAATGTTGTTAATTTTAGGGTTTAGGGTGTTATTTTAGAGTTTAGAGTTTTAGATTGTTGGGTTTAGAATTTATGATTTAGATTTTTAGGGTTTAATACTTATGTTTATGGTTTATATTTAGGGTTTTAAGTTTAAGATTTTAGATTTTAAACTATAAAAAATTAAAAAATACTATATTATATTTTCGAGTAGCTCGTGAGCTTTTCGAGTCGGGTATCTAGTAGCTTGGCTCGGCTCGGCAAGAATTCAAGCCGAGTTCGAGTCGAGTCCAATCGAGTCGAGCATTGACCGAGCTTTGACCGAGTCGAGCTCGAGTAGCTCGGGATCTGTCTCGTTGTTGCGTGTAAAAGAGTCTATCGCAATTGTAGTGCAAGTGTACACGACGCAAGTAGTAAGTGATACGAAGTATCGGATATCGTCTCCACAGGGATTGGGCTAATGACTTCACCTTAGTTCACTGCACGAAGTAAAGGAAATAGTTTGAGAGAATTGTCACGAAAATAATAAAGAAAAACGTAAATAAAAGGATTGAGATATCAAGATAGAGAGAATGGGCTGGTATTGAGTTGCTCGGTAGTGCAGGTGTTGAATTGCTTAGGAACTCCAGTTCTGTCATCGCTCCTGTCGCCGACAGCACCTGTCGCGGCGGCTGTCCGTTAGCTGTCGCGGCAGCGAACACTAACTCCGTACTTCAAGCTTGGCAAGAATCCCAGATCTGCCTTGTCCTATCCCTAGGTCCAAGTCTATCGATGATCACGTCTTTGATGATACCTCCCGGCGTGAATCGAAGGATGAACACCTATGTGTATGAATTCTTCCTTAGCCACTTAACCTTGCCCTATCCCTAGGTACGAGATGGTTCAACTATAAACTAGAGAACACGCTTTTATCTCTTTCGTATACTTAACTCTCCCGATGCTAAGTAAATGGATGACCTCACAATGCTCTCCCGATGCTCTTGCAAGATATTAAAGCCAAGATAAAAGAACTTGAAGTTTATTTTATTGAACTTGGAAAATCCTAAAACAAAACAATCCTTGCAACTACTTTACAAAACAACCCGTAGCCCTAGGGGAATTTAGAACATGTCGGTGACGGGTAAACGGCAGGGGTTTTTGGTTTCGGTTATGGGGTCTGGGATTATTCGGCTATGCCTCCTAGGTTAAATCTATGCCCTTATATAAGCTTTGGGCTCAAGTCATCTAAGGTAACAAGGATTACAACTTTAATTAAAAGTAAGATTCTAATAAAGACTAAATCTCTAAAGTCTCATACTTTCCAGCCGCATCCTTGCTTTTAGGAATTTCTTCTCTTTGAGCTTTGGCTTGACATATCTTTTGATCCGGGGCTTGGAAAAATATTCGGCTTCCACACGACAGACGAGCGGATTTTTCTCTATCTATCAAGGTCCACTTCACTTTTCCTCTTCATAAGTTTGCTGTCACCAAGCTGTCACGACAGGTCCATGACAGGTTCGTCTTCTCCAGCTGCTTGTCCAGTTCAGCCTTCCTGCTTATCTGCCCTGCGCCTGCCTTAATCGTCAACCATGGCAGCTACCTGCAAAATATGCCATCTTTCAGTAGAATACGTGCCTTTTATATAATTGTGATGTTTTACTGAAAACTAACCTAAATGCAATGCAATGATGCTTGAATGCAGCAGAAATATGGGTTAAAAAGGGTGTAAATAATAGAACTTTTACACACTCAACACACCCCCAAACTCAAGTTTTTGCTTGCCCTCAAGCAATTAAAACCTAAAAGAAAAATGAAAATTTTTGTGTTGGCCTTCAAACGGTGAACTGTCCCTTACCCGTCACTCATTCTCTATGGCGGCAGCAACCTGTCGGAAAGGTTAGGATCTGTCCGGAATCTCCCTATAGCTCTCGTGCAGTGTGTGCATGCTTGCGAACAGTTATATGCTAAGACTCTCTTAGTTTCACTAGAATATTCAACTTCTTAACTTGAATTTTTATGCCAAAGTTTATTTTCTTGAAGACACATTTTCATGCTTCATTTTCTTCTATTTTTTCAAGCTAAGTTTTTCTAGAGCCAGTTTTGGGTACCTCTAGTTAGCTTCCTAGAGCCGGTTTCGGGCACCTCTAGGTTTTTGATTTTCTTTTACTAAACTTCTTTCCTAGAGCCAGTGTTAGGCACCTCTAGGGGCTATTCAAGTTCTAGGCTTCCTATTCTAGTTTGGCTAAAAGAAATCTAAGCAATATAACAGTCACAATGGTGTTTAAGTTTTTCAGAACTATAGAAAGGCTCTAAACTTCTCCTTAACCTGTCCTAAAGATGCTGCCACGACATAGCCGTCATGACAGGTAAGTTAACTTCACAGTTTTAATCCAACAGTTTAAATTTTCTGAATTTTTTTTTCAAAAAATAAATAAATAAAAGACACAACAAATAAAGAAAAGATGAACTGAAGACTCCATTGATGATGGAGGGTTGCCACCCCCAAATTCAAGGGTTGCATTGCCCTCAATGCAAAATGACAGAAAAATAAAAACAGGCAAAATACATCACAAAATATAAAAGCAGGCAGCAATAAGAGGAAGATAAAGACTTAAATTTTCAATCGATGTCCTCGCTGCTGCTGCTGAGTCAGATCTGACGGCGGCGTCTGGGCTGTGGAGGAGGTTGGGCAGGTTTAGGGGCAGGGGCAGGGTTAGGTTGCTCCACGAGCTGGATGTCGGAACTGCTGCCGCTGTCCCAGCTGCTGCTGGTGCTAGCCTTGGGCGTCCGCTTCTTGGTTGTCATGTGCTTTATCCGCTTGACCGGCGTAAATTCGTGCTCCAAATTCCTCCTGATCAGAGGGCTGTCGTCGGAGGCCGTTCTCTTTGTTCCTCTAGCAGGGGTGTCGGCCGGTGGACTGTCTGCTGTCGTCGGGGCAGGTGATGGGGTGGAAGCGGCAGAATGTGTATGGGGAGAGACAGGTGGTGTAGGTGTAGGGGAGGGGATATGGAAATAATGGGCGGGGAAGGTGGGGAAGATGACATCAGAATAATGTAAAGTGTCGGTAATGAAATTTACCGTGGCGTTTGTGAAATCGCGGATGAAGGTCATCAATCCCATTTGTCGCTCCTCTACCCGCAAGATTGCAGCAAGGATGTGGGCAGATTGGTCTGTCGGAGCGGTGGCGGCGGCAGCTTCAGGGGCAGGCTCGGTGGCAGGTTCCCCATCTGAGTCTGCAGGAGGGGCGTTTGAGTCGAAGGCATTGATGGGTGTTGTGGCTATGACCTCCATGAGGCTGGAGATGTTGTTGTCAATCCTGCCACGACCTTGGATTAGTTTGTCGGAGGGCGCCTCGGGTACAGCAGCACATCGGCAGAGGGAAGTTATAGTGAACGCTAGGCAGAGGCGTGAGTCGGAGCGGAATGCGCAATCCAGGATGCTTTCCCTCATATATCGGCCCACATTGATGGGCCTGTCGTGCATGATGGAGTGGATTAGGGCGAGCCGCTGCCGGTTGACTGTCGTGTGGTAGGAAGATGGCAGGATACGCTTTTTGATGAAAGCGTTCCAAAGTTTGGCTTCCGGTAGGAGCTGTCCCCTGTTGACAGAGTGGGGGTTCTTCTTGTTGGTTGTCCATGAAGTTCCCTCCTCTGTCAGCTCCACCATGACAGCATCGTAGGCGGCAGCATCGAGGGTGTCAAGAAATTTTTGGCGAGCATCATCATCGGAGCCGAAGAAGAGGCCAAACATATGGTTGATGCTGTTGGGAGTGAAGGGCACTTCCACTCCTCGAACGGTAACAGATGTTGTCGTTCTACTGTCTACGGCTGCGTAGAACTCCCGGACCAAGGTGTCATTGAGCTCTGCCGGTTGTTCGGCAAAGTCCTCTCATAGCTGAGCCGTGATGGCCTTTACAATGAACGGCCGGAGTCCCATATGGGGAGCTTTTCGGTTGTACATGAAGCCACGTTCTTCCCATAACTCCTTGTTGGTGAAGGGTGTCGCTGCTGCTGAAGAAGAAGCGGAGGCAGCGTTACGACGGGTCTGTCTCGACGACATTTTTGTTGCAAGGGCTGTGAAAGAGAGAAAACAAATAAAACTAGAGGAGAAAGCAAGAGAAAAATCAGAAGTGATGAAAAATGAAAGGGAAAATGGGGTTATATAGCGGTCGAGTTGCTGCCCATTTAATGTCGCAACGGCAGGCGGGGATAACGGGGCGGCAGATTGGATTTAGCGTGTCTGACGCGCATTTATGCGTCTGTTGTGCGTCTGCCGCACGCTTCTGCGTCTTCCATGTCAGTCTGTTGACAGCCTGTCATATCCGTCTGCGGCGGCAGCCGAAACGACAGGGTTCCATAAATGGGCTATATTGGGCTGATGGATGGGTGGTGGGCTTGGCTCACTTCTCCTTTTCTCTTTGACTCCTTTATTTCCTAAAAACTGAAATTAGAAAAACAAAACATTATTCGAATAATAAACCTAATTACCTAATAAATAATAATAATAATAATAAAATAAATAAAAATTAGGTTAAATTAGGGATGCCTTGTGGGTCATCTCCTAAAGTAACCACTTCCTGAATTCTTGGGGCTTCAGTCCCCTGATAATGCTTGAGGCGCTGTCCATTGACTTTAAATTGGTGTCCGTCTTTTAATGATTGGATTGTGATGGCACCATAGGGAAAAACTTGTACCACTTGGAACGGGTCAGACCATCTAGACTTTAGCTTTCCTGGGAAGAGTTTAAGTCTAGAATTAAACAACAACACAAGCTGCCCTGGGCAGAACTGTCGTGGCAGCAGTTTCTTGTCATGCCACTTCTTAGTCTTTTCTTTGTAAATTCGAGCATTGTCATAGGCCATTGTCCGTAATTCTTCAATCTCGTTCAGATCTAATAACCTTTTCTGGCCTGCCTTGTCCAAGTCCATGTTCACTGCCTTGATTGCCCAATATGCTTTGTGCTCGATCTCGACAGGCAAGTGACAAGTTTTCCCATAAATCAGTCGATATGGAGACATGCCCAATGGAGTCTTGAAAGTTGTTCTGTATGCCTATAATGCATCATTTAGAAGTAAAGACCAATCTTTCCTAGTTGGCTTAACCATCTTTTCAAGAATGTTCTTCACTTCCCTATTGGATATTTCAGCCTGTCCATTGGTCTGTGGGTGGTATGCTGTCGCGATCCTGTGCTTGACACCATATTTCTTTAAGGCGGCAACAATTACCCTATTATCAAAATGCCTCCCTTCATCACTGATAATCGCCCTAGGGATGCCAAATCTAGAAAAAATGTTTTTGTGCAAAAACTTTTGGACCGTTTTGGCATCATTCTTTTGAGTTGCGATTGCTTCTACCCACTTGGAGACATAATCCACTGCTAGGAGGATGTAAAGATTTCCACACGAAGATGGAAAAGGTCCCATAAAATCAATCCCCCAAACGTCGAAGATCTCGACTTCTAAAATGTTCTGCAGTGGCATCTCGTTTCTCCTCGAGATGTTACCTGTCCGCTGGCACCTGTCACAGTTCTTATAAAATTCATGTGCATCTTTATATAGTGTCGGCCAGTAGAACCCTGACTGCAGCACCTTGGCAGCAGTTTTATTACCTCCTAAGTGACCTCCATATTGTGAAGCGTGATAGTGATGGAGAATGTCTTCTTTCTCTTCTTGTGGTATGCACCTCCTTATAACCTGATCTGCGCACATTTTGAAAAGAAGAGGTTCGTCCCAATAATAATGCTTAACATCATTTTGGAACCTCTTCCTGGCTTGATAATTAAGATCAGAAGGTAATATTCCGCTAACTAAAAAATTAACGAAATCAGCATACCAGGGAAGGTTAGAAGACTTACCTGCCGCCATGGTTGTCGCGACAGCGATTGCGGCAGCAAAGAGCTGCTCATCTGGGAAGGTCTCCAGTATATGTGTCTCATCGAACGGTAGACTCTGTCCCTTCTCCAACCTCGACAAGTGGTCTGCCACCTGATTTTCTGTCCCCTTTTTGTCCATGATCTCGAGGTCGAACTCTTGTAATAGCAAGATCCACCGTATCAACCTAGGTTTTGCATCTTTCTTTGCGAACAAATACTTGAGGGCAGAATGGTCGGTGTGTATTATTACTTTCGTTCCAAGTATGTAAGAACGAAACTTGTCGATGGAGAACACCACAGCTAACAACTCCTTTTCTGTGGTGGTGTAGTTCACTTGGGCGTCATTTAACGTCTTGCTGGCATAGTATATGACGTGAAACAGCTTGTCTCTGCGCTGCCCAAGTGCTGCCCCGACATCATAGTCACTAGCATCACACATAATCTCAAACGGCTGTGTCTAGTCTGGTGGCTGTACTATGGGTGTTGTCACTAGTTTTTCCTTCAGAACCTTGAATGCTTTAGTGCATTCCTCATTAAAGTCAAAGGGTCGGTTATGTTCTAAGAGATGGCATAGGGGCTTCGTGATTTTCGAGAAATTTGCGATGAATCTCCGATAAAAACCAGCATGCCCTAAAAAACTCCTAATGCCCTTGACTGTGGTTGGCGGCGGAAGCTTTTCTATGACTTCTATTTTAGCCCTGTCGACTTCTATCCCACGGCAGTTAATCTTATGGCCAAGGACTATCCCTTCGTCCACCATAAAATGGCATTTTTCCCAATTTAGAACAAGATTAGCTTTTTCGCATCTTTCAAGTACCTTTTTAAGATTGCCGAGGCAGCTTTCGAAGTCGTCTCCAAAGACGGAAAAATCATCCATGAAAATTTCAAGGAAGTCCTCTACCATGTCGGAGAATATAGCCATCATGCACCTTTGGAAGGTGGCAGGTGCATTACAGAGGCCGAACGGCATTCTCCTAAATGTGTATGTTCCGTAGAGGCATGTGAAAGTCGTCTTTTCTTGATCCTCTGGTGCAATAGCGATTTGGTTATAACCTGAGTAACCATCAAGAAAACAATAATAAGATTTACCCGCTAATCTATCAAGCATTTGATCAAGGAAAGTGGTCCTTTCGGGTAGCTATATTAAGCTTCTGATAGTCCATACAAATCCTCCAACCGGTCACAGTCCTGGTTGGGATTAGCTCATTGTTCTTGTTGGTTATTACGGTTATTCCTCCTTTCTTTGGAACGCATTGCACCGGGCTTACCCATTTGCTGTCGGAGATGGCATAAATAATACCAGCATCTAACCATTTAATTATCTCTTTACGCACTACCTCCTTCATCGCAAGGTTTAACCGCCTTTGGGCGTCAATAGTCGGCTTATGATCTTCCTCTAGGAGGATTTTGTGCATGCATATCGCCGGACTAATGCCTTGAATGTCTGCTATCGTCCATCCAATCGCCTTTTTGTGCTGCCTTAACATGCCGATTAGCTGCGGTTCCTGTTCCTGCGGCAGCTTAGCAGAGATGATTACGGGCAGTGTGTCATTAGAACCAAGATAAGCATATTTAAGCTGCCCTGGCAGGGGCTTAAGTTCTAAGACAGGTGGTTCAACAGTAGATGGCTTTTGGATTAAATGGTTATCCAAAGTGTAAGTCAAGGGTTCGAATAACTTACCTGGACGATTGCCGAACCAGTTTACCTCCTCCTGACCTTCAGTATCAGATGTATCGGATTCAGAGGAGTCGCTGTTGTCGGTGTTGTCATCGTTGCTGTCGTCGTCACTGTCGCGACAAGCCTGTAAGTGGCTGTCGTGGCAGTGACCAAATTTTATATCGCGGCAGCCCGACCTGATGTAGGGATGATCAAAAGTCACCTCAATGATGGCCTTGCATTTCTCGTCCACATCATCATGTTTCATTGCTTGGAGAACATTCAACTTAATCTTTTGGTCGTTCACGCGCATGGTGAGTTCTCCTTTCTCCACATCAATCAATGATCTTCCCGTGGCTAAGAAGGGTCGCCCAAGGATGACTGGTGCGTTGTCATCTACCTCACAATCTAAGATAAGAAAATCAGCAGGAAAAATAAGCTTATCCACTCTTACCAAAATATCTTCAATTTTTCCCTCGGGGTGAACGTAAGAGCGGTCGGCCAGCTGTAGGGTGACTGTCGTGGGCCGCGCCTTGCCAATACCTAATTTCTGAAAAACAGATTTGGGCATTAGATTAACACTGGCACCAAGATCACAAAGTGCCTTACCCACAAATTTGTCGCCGATTACACAAGGTATGATGAAACTCCCTGGATCCTTCTTTTTCTGGGGTGGTTGCCGATGTAGAATACTCATGCAGCCTTCTTGCATCCTTACCGTTTCAAATTCTCCAAGTTTGGATTTTTTTGACATAACATCCTTGAGAAATTTAGCGTAACCGGGCATCTCCCTAACAGCATCTAACAACGGAATATTAATATGAACCTGCTTAAAAATATCATAAATCTTTTTAAGTTGAGATTCATGCTTAGCTTGTTGTATCCGTTGAGGAAAAGGTGGTGGAGGACGATAATCAGCAATGCGTCCTTCCCACTGCATGCGAATCTGAGGACGATAATCATCTTTTTTCTCCTCTGTCGCTTCTGCTGTCGTGACAGGCTCATCGGCAGCAGTCTATTTATCACCTGTCGGGGCAGCTCCCACGACAGGTTTATCCAAGGCAGGTTCCTTCTCTGTTTCCTCTTTTTCCGGCCCTGGTAACTTCTTCTCACTCCTAGTAGTAATCGCCTTACATTGCTCATGTGAGGGTGGTCTAGCATTTTCAGTGTTGCTAGGGAAACCTCCATTCTGCCTTGGCTTAATATGTTGCGACACCTGACCCATTTGTGTCTCTAGAGACTTCAAAGTAGCCTCATGATTTGTCATTCTCATCTCGGTTTTATCTATAAAATTTTCCGTCTTCTTGACAAACTGATTTATGTTCTCCATATACGTACCGGTCTGAGACATAAAAGTGGCCAGAGTTTGTTCCAATATACTACTCGTGGCAGGTGGTGGCTGCTGTTGCTGCTGCGGCGGCAGGTGCTGGGTCTGTTGCTGCGGCAGGTGTTGCGGCTGTTGCTGTCGCGTCAGCAATCTAGGACCCCCTGATTCTGATTATGTGCTTGTGGATTTAAAGCATTGTTGGGATTACTCCAGGAAAATTTGGGATCTTTCCTCCAATTGGGATTATAATTGTTGGAGTTATAATTCGGCTTGTAATTTCCAACATATTTTCCCTCTTCTATATTTATCGGACACTCATCCCTACTATGATTTCCCTCACAAGTAGCACAAACTTCCTCGACAGCAAATCCTTGTAATTCCTCTTCATTCAATAAGTGTTTCATTGCCTTAGTGAGGAATGCTACCTGTGATTTCATGGTGTTGTCGGCCTCATAGTCTTTGACCGCAAGTACCCGTTTACCCCCTCTTCTAGCGGTCGGAAACTGCTCCTCGTTCTTAGCTAGATTTTTCAAAACTTGCAATGCCTCGTCTGGATCTTTATCCAATAATAGTCCATTTGCTGCAGAATCAATCCGAATGCGAGTTTGTAAGTTAGCAGCATTATAGAACTTAGTTACCTGATTCCAGACAGGGAATCCATGCATTGGGCAGTTCCGTAGAAGAGTTGTAAATCTGTCCCAGGCCTCGTGCATTGGCTCGTCATCTTCCTGCTGAAAAGTAGCAATTTCGTTACGTAATCGCTCAGATAAATGCGAAGGATTAAAACAAGATAAAAATTCACGAGTTAAATCTGCCCAAGTCATAATGGAACCCGGTGTAAGTTTATTCCACCAAGTTTTAGCTCTATCCCTCAATGAATGGGGGAATAACCGAAGCCTCAGTATCTCCGGACTAACTCCTGGTAGTCTAAACGAACCACAGATCTCCTGGAACGTTTTGAGATGCTCCCTAGCATCTTCTGTCGCAGAACCACTAAACTGTCCGGCATTGTTGATCATACTAAACATGACAGGTTTAAGCTCGAAGTTGTCAACATCAATATCCGGCAGCGTGGTTTCCAGTTCTACATGATCGTTCAGCATGTAGTCACGACATGACCGTCGTCCATCTGCCCTCGGCGGGTCGCCGACAGGCGGTATATTTCCACCAGCGGGCTGGTTACGGGCCATCTGCTCTAGCTGTTCCTCAAGGTATTTGTTCCTGTCTAAAAGGTGGCGAAGTTGTTTCTTGAGATTGAAGGAACGTTCGATTTCCGAATCTAACTTATACTCAGGATCTTCGCCTCTTTTCGATCTACGCATAAATGAGAGAACCTTGTGAAGAGCAAGAGTTGAAAACACAAAAGAAAATTTAAAGAAAATTTAAATAAAAACGAAAATAAAAATAAAAACAAAAAGTGCAAGGAAAGAAAGGTGTAGTTATGTTGCCAATCCCCGGCAACGGCGCCAAAAACTTGTTGCGTGTAAAAGAGTCTATCGCAATTGTAGTGCAGGTGTACACGACGCAAGTAGTAAGTGATACGAAGTATCGGATATCGTCTCCACAGGGATTGGGCAAATGACTTCACCTTAGTTCACTGCACGAAGTAAAGGAAATAGTTTGAGAGAATTGTCACGAAAATAATAAAGAAAAACGTAAATAAAAGGATTGAGATATCAAGATAGAGAGAATGGGCTGGTATTGAGTTGCTCGGTAGTGCAGGTGTTGAATTGCTTAGGAAATCCAGTTCTATCGTCGCTCCTGTCGCCGACAGCACCTGTCGCGGCGGCTGTTCGTTAGCTGTCGCGGCAGCAAACACTAACTCCGTACTTCAAGCTTGGCAAGAATCCCAGATCTGCCTTGTCCTATCCCTAGGTCCAAGTCTGTCGATGATCACGTCTTTGATGATACCTCCCGGCATGAATCGAAGGATGAACGCCGATGTGTATGAATTCTTCCTTAGCCACTTAACCTCGCCCTATCCCTAGGTACGAGATGGTTCAACTATAAACTAGAGAACACGCTTTTATCTCTTTCGTATACTTAACTCTCCCGATGCTAAGTAAATGGATGACCTCACAATGCTCTCCCGATGCTCTTGCAAGATATTAAAGCCAAGATAAAAGAACTTGAAGTTTATTTTATTGAACTTGGAAAATCCTAAAACAAAACAATCCTTGCAACTACTTTACAAAACAACCCGTAGCCCTAGGGGAATTTAGAACATGTCGGTGACGGGTAAACGGCAGGGGTTTTTGGTTTCGGTTATGGGGTCTGGGATTATTCGGCTATGCCTCCTAGGTTAAATCTATGCCCTTATATAAGCTTTGGGCTCAAGTCATCTAAGGTAACAAGGATTACAACTTTAATTAAAAGTAAGATTCTAATAAAGACTAAATCTCTAAAGTCTCCTACTTTCCAGCCGCATACTTGCTTTCAGGAATTTCTTCTCTTTGAGCTTTGGCTTGACATATCTTTTGATCCGGGGCTTGGAAAAATATTCGGCTTCCACACGACAGACGAGCGGATTTTTCTCTATCTATCGAGGTCCACTTCACTTTTCCTCTTCATAAGTTTGCTGTCACCAAGCTGTCACGACAGGTCCATGACAGGTTCGTCTTCTCCGGCTGCTTGTCCAGTTCAGCCTTCCTGCTTATCTGCCCTGCGTCTGTCTTAATCGTCAACCATGGCAGCTACCTGCAAAATATGTCATCTTTCAGTAGAATCCGTGCCTTTTATATAATTGTGATGTTTTACTGAAAACTAACCTAAATGCAATGCAATGATGCTTGAATGCAGCAGAAATATGGGTTAAAAAGGGTGTAAATAATAGAACTTTTACACACTCAACACTCGTCTCATTTACAACCCTAGTCCTAAAGATGCTGCCACGACAGGTAAGTTTACTTCACTGTTTTAAGCCAACAATATTTTTTTAAGAGCTTAAATAAAAGACACTGTAATTAATTAAAGATGTACTGAGACTCCATTAAAATGGAGGGTTGCCACCCCCAAACTCGAGGGTTGCATTGCCCTCAATGCAAATGACAAAATAAAAATGCAGGCAGTACATCACAAAATATAAATAAGGCAGACAACAAAAAAGAAAAGAAGAAACTTAAATTTTAATCACTGTCTTCACTGCTGCTGCTGACACGGATCTGGCGGCGGATTCTAGGTTGTGGGGTAGGCTGGGCTGTTTGTTCCACGACCTGGATGTCTGAACTGCTGCCATTGTCCCAAGTGATGTTGCTGCTGGTGGTGGTGCTGGCCTTTGGCATGAGCTTTCTGTCGGCCATCCTCTTTTGCCTCTTGACATGCGTGAAATCATTCTCCAAATTCCTCCGAATAGGAGGTTCTGCCTCACTGTCGACCCAGACAGAAGAAGGGAAGAAACCAGCAACATAGGCATCGATGTCATCTGAAGGCTGCCGCTTCGTTCCTCAGGCGGAGGTGTCTGCCGGAGGACTACCAGCTGTCGTCGGGGCAGGTGATGGGGTGGAAGCAGCAGAATGTGTGTGGGGGGAGGCAGGTGGTGTAGGTGTGTGGGCAGGGGTGGGGATGGTGAAATAATGGGCAGGGAAGGTGGGGAAAACAACATCGGGATAATTTAAAGTATTGGTAATGAAGTTTACCGTTGCGTTGGTGAAATCCCGGATGAATGTCATCAGCCCCATTTGTCTGTCTTCCACCCGCTGTATGGCAGCAAGGATCTGAGCAGATTGGTCTGTCGGAGCAGCTGCGGCGGCAGGTTCAGGAGCAGGTTCCTCGGATGATTCTGCTGGGGTGGCAGTCGGGTTGAAGGAGGAGATGGGTGTTGCGACTATTAGCTCCATTAGGCTGGTAATGTTGTTATCGGTCCAGCCTCGTCCCTTGACCAGTTTATCGGTGGTGGCTTCTGGTACAGCAGCACAACGGCAAAGAGAGGTGATCATGAATGGTAGGTAGAGGAGGGCAGTTGGTCGAGTGGTGCAGTCCAAGACGCTCTCCCTCATATAGCGGCCCACGTTGATAGGCCGGTTGTTCATGATCGAATGAATGAGGGATAGCCTCTGATGGTCCACCGTCGTGTGATGTGAGCACGGCAGGATGCGCTTCTTGATGAAAGCGTTCCATAGCTTGGCTTCTGGAAGCAGTTGCCCCCTTTTTAAAGTATTGGTGTTCTTCTTGCTCGTATTCCACTCTGTCCCTTCTTCTGTCACCTCTGCCATGACAGCACCGAAAGCGGCAGAGTCGAGGGTGTCCAAAAATTGCTGATGGGCATCGTCGTTGGGACCAAAATAGAGGCCATACATATGGTTGATGCTATCGGCTATGAATGGTACCTCTGTCCCTCGGAAAATTACTAATGTTGTCGTCCTGCTGTCGATGGCAGCATAGAACTCCCTCACCAGCGTGTCATTCAATTCTGTTGGCTGCTCTGCAAATTGCTCCCATAGCTGAGCCTTTATCGCCCTTGCGATGAATGGTCGGAGCCCCATATTTACTGTCTTACGAGTGTAGATGAACCCTCTTTCTTCCCATAGTTCCTTAGTTGCGAAGGACTGCGGGGTGGGGTGCTGCCGGTGAAGAGGCTGAAGCAGCACTGCGGCGGGTTATTCTGGAAGACATATTAGTTGCAAGGGTTTGTGAAAGTAAAGAAAACAAAGAAAAACTAAAGAGGAGAGCAAGAAAGAATAAGCAGAAGTGAGGAAAATGAAAATGAGACGGGGTTATATAGAGGTAGGGTTGCTGCCCGTTTAATGCTGTAACGGCATGCGTGAATAACGGGGCGACTGTTGAGTTTTGGCGTGTTTGACGCGTCTGACACGCATTTATGCATCTGTTACGCGTCTGTCACACGCTTCTGCTTCTGCCATGACAGTCTGTTGACAGCCTGTCTTATCCGTGTCTACGGCGGAAACTGGAACGACAGGCTTCAATAATGGACTCTATTGGGCTGATGGATGGATGGTGGGCTTGGGTCACTTCTCCTTTTCTTTTTGACTCCTTTATTTTCTAAAAACAGAAAATAGAAAAACATTATTCAAGTAAATTAAACCTTAATACCTAATAAATAATAAATAATAAAAATAAAACTTAGGTTAAACTAGGGATGCCTTGTGGGGCATCTCCTAAGGTAACCACTTCCTGTATTCCTGGGGCTTAAATCCCCTGATAATGCTTGAGGCGCTGTCCGTTGACTTTGAATTGGTGCTTGTCTTTTAATGATCGTATAATGATGGCACCATGGGGAAAAACTTGTACCACTTGGAACGGGCCAAACCATCTAGATTTTAGCTTCCCTGGGAAGAGTTTCAGTCTGGAATTGAACAAGAACACAAGCTGCCCTAGGCAGAACTGTCGTGGCAGCAACTTCTTGTCATGGCACTTCTTAGTTTTCTCCTTGTAGATTCTTGCATTGTCGTAGGCCATTGTCCGTATTTCTTCAATCTCGTTCAGATCTAACAGCCTCTTCTGGCCCGCCTTGTCCAAATCCATGTTCACTGCCTTGATTGCCCAGTATGCCCTATGCTCTATCTCGATAGGCAGATGACAGGTTTTCCCATAAATCAATCGGTATGGAGACATGCCCAATGGAGTCCATTTAGAAGTAAAGACCAATCCTTCCTAGTTGGCTTAACCATCTTCTCATGAATGTTCTTAACTTCCCTATTGGATATCTCAGCTTGTCCATTGGTCTGTGGGTGGTATGTTGTCGCGATTCGATGCTTGACACCATATTTCTTCAAGGCGACAGCAATAACACTATTGTCAAAATGTCTCCATTCATCACTGATAATCGCCTTAGGAATGCCAAATCTAGAAAAAATGTTTTTGTGTAAAAACTTTTGGACCGTTTTGGCATCATTCTTTTGAGTGGTGATAGCTTCAACCCACTTAGAGACATAATCCACTGCTAGGAGGATGTAAAGATTTCCGCATGAAGATGGAAAAGGTCCCATAAAATCAATCCCCCAAACGTCGAAGATCTCGACTTCTAGAACGTTCTGCAGTGGCATCTCGTTTCTCCTTGAGATGTTACCTGTCCGCTGGCACCTGTCACAGTTATTGTAGAAGTCCTGTGCATCTTTATACAATGTCGGCCAGTAGAACCCTAACTGCAGCACCTTGGCAGCAGTTTTGTCTCCTCCTAAGTGACCTCCATATTGTGAAGCATGACAGTGATGGAGTATGTCTTCTTGCTCTTCTTGTGGTACACACCTCCTTATAACCTGATCTGCACACATTTTGAAAAGAAGAGGTTCATCCCAATAATAATGCTTAACATCATTTTGGAACCTCTTCCTGGCTTTATAATTAAGATCAGAAGGAAGTATTTCGCTAACTATAAAATTAAAGAAATCAGCATACCAGGGGAGTTCAGAAGACTTACCTGCTGTCATGGCTGTCGCGGCAGCGATTGCGGCAGCAAAGAGCTGCTCATCTGGGAAGGTCTCCAGTATGTTTGTCTCATCTATTGGCAGACTTTGTCCCTTCTCCAACCTTGACAAGTGGTCTGCCACCTGATTTTATGTCCCTTTTTTGTCCTTGATTTCAAGGTCGAATTCTTGCAATAGCAGGATCCAGCGTATTAATCTAGGCTTTGCATCTTTTTTGCGAACAAATACTTAAGGGCAGAATGGTCTGTGTGCACTATTACTTTCGTCCCAAGTATGTAAGAACGAAACTTGTCAATGGAGAATACCACAGCTAATAGCTCCTTTTCTGTGGTGGTGTAGTTCACTTGGGCGTCATTCAATGTCTTGCTGGCATAATATATGACATGAAACAGCTTATCTCTACGCTGCCCAAGTGCTGCCCCGACAGCATAGTCACTAGCATCACACATAATCTCAAATGGTTGTGTCTAGTCTGGTGGTTGTACTATGGGGGCTGTTACTAGTTTTTCCTTCAGAACCTTGAATGCTTCAGTACATTCATCATTAAAGTCAAAGGGTCGGTTCTGTTCCAAAATATGGCATAGGGGCTTGGTGATTTTTGAGAAATTTGCAATGAATCTCCGATAAAAACCAACATGCCCTAAAAAACTTCTAATGCCCTTGACTGTGGTCGGTGACGGCAACTTCTCGATCACTTCAATCTTAGCCCTGTCGACTTCTATCCTACGGCCGTTAATCGTATGGCCAAGGACTATCCCCTCATCCACCATAAAGTGGCATTTTTCCCAATTCAAAACGAGATTTTCTTTTTCACATCTTTCAAGTACCTTTTGTAGATTATCGAGGCAGCTCTCAAAATCGTCTCCAAAGACTGAAAAATCATCAATAAAAATCTCGAGGAAGTCGTCCACCATGTCGGAGAATATGACCATCATGCACCTTTGAAAGGTGGCAGGTGCATTACATAATCCAAACGGCATCCTCCTAAAAGCATAAGCTCCGTAGGGGCATGTGAAAGTTGTTTTTTCTTGATCCTCTGGTGCGATTGCAATTTGATTATAACCTGAATAACCATCAAGAAAACAATAGTAAGGTTTACCCGCTAATCTATCAAGCATTTGATCAATAAAGGGTAAAGGAAAGTGGTACTTTCGGGTAGCTTTGTTAAGCTTCCGATAAACCCTCCAACCGGTCACAGTCCTGTTTGGGATTAACTCATTGTTTTCATTGGTCACTACGGTCATTCCTCATTTCTTGGGAACGCAATGCACCAGGCTCACCCATTTGCTGTCGGAGATGGCGTAAATAATACCAGCATCTAACCATTTGATTATCTCTTTACGCACCACCTCTTTCATAGCATGGTTTAGCCGCCTTTGGGCATCTATAGTCGGCTTATGATCTTCTTCTAAAAGGATTTTGTGCATGCATAACACCGGGCTAATGCCTTGTATATCAGCAATCGTTCATCCAATCGTCTTCTTGTGCTGCCTTAGCATGCCAATTAGATGTTGTTCCTGTTCCTGTGGTAGCTTAGAAGAGATGATTACGGGCAACATGTCATTTGAACCAAGAAAAGCATATTTAAGCTGCCCTGGCAAAGGCTTCAATTCTAAGGCGGGTGGTTCAACAGTAGATGGCTTTTGGATTAAATGGTTATCCGAAGTATAATTCAAAGGTTCGAATAACTTACCTAGACGATTTCCTATCCAGTTTACCTCCTCCTGATCTTCAGTATCAGATTTATTGGAGTCAGAGGAGTTGTTGTTGTCGGTGTTGTCGTCGTTGCTGTCGTGACAGTCCTGTAGGTGGCTGCCGAGGCAATGACCAAATTTAATATCGTGACAGCCCGACCTGATGCAGGGTTGATCAAGGGTAACATCAGTGATAGCCTTGCATTCCTCGTCTACATCAGCATGTTTCATCGCTTGGAGAACATTCAACTTAATCTCTTGATCGTTCACTCGCATGGTGAGTTCTCCTTTCTCCACATCAATCAATGATCTTCTCGTGGCTAAGAAGGGTCGCCCAAGGATGATTGGTGCGTTTTCATCTGCTTCACAATCTAAAACAAGAAAGTCAGCAGGAAAAATAAACTTATCCACTCTTACCAAAATATCTTCAATTTTTCCTTCTGGATGAACGTAAGAGCGGTCTGCTAGCTGTAGAGTTATTGTCGTGGGCCGCGCCTTTCCAATACCAAATTTCTGAAAAACATACTTTGGCATTAAATTAACACTAGCTCCAAGATCACAAAGTGTCTTACCCACAAATTTATTTCCTATTACACAAGGTATGATGAAGCTCCCTGGATCCTTCTTTTTCTAGGGTGGCTGCCGATGAAGAATACTCATGCAACCTTCTGTCATCTTTACCGTTTCAAATTCCCCAAGTTTAGATTTCTTCGACATAACATCCTTGAGAAATTTAGCATAACTGGGCATCTCCCTAACGGAATCTAACATCTGAATATTAATATGAACCTGCTTAAAAATATCATAAATCTTTTTAAGTTGAGATTCTTGCTTAGCTTGTTGTATCCGTTGAGGGAAAGGTGGCGGAGGACGGTAATCAGCAATATGTCCTTCCTACTGCATGTGAATTTGAGGAAGATAATCATCATTTTTCTCCTCTGTCACTTCTGTTGTTGTGACAGGCTCATTGGCAGCAGTCTGTTTATCACCTATCGGAGCAGCTCCCTCGGCAGGTTTGTCCAAAGCAGGTCCCTTTTCTGTTTCAGCTTCTTTTTTCGGCCCTGGTAATTTCTTCCCACTCCTAGTAGTAATCGCTTTGCACTGTTCATGTGTGGGCGGTCTAGCATTTTCAATATTGCTAGGAAATCCTCCATTCTGCCTCGGCTTAATATGTTGCGATACCTGACCCATTTGTGTCTCTAGAGATTTCAAAGTAGCTCCATGATTTGTCATCCTCATCTCTATTTTATCCATGAAATTCTCTATCTTCTTGACAAACTGATTCATATTCTCAATATAAGTACTGGTCTGAGACATAAAGGTGGCCAGAGTCTGTTCCAATATACTGCTCGTGACAGATGGTGGTTGTTGTTGCTGCTGCGGCGCAGTTGCTGCGGCAGTTGCTGTCACGTCAGCAATCTAGGACCTCCCTGATTCTGATTATGTGCTTGTGGATTCAGGGCATTATTAGGATTACTCCAGGAAAATTTGGGATCCTTCCTCCAATTGGGATTATAGTTGTTGGAGTTGTAATTTGGCTTGTAATTTCCAACATATTTTCCCTCTTCTATTTGTATTGGGCACTCATCCCAACTATGATTTCCCTCACAGATGTCACATACTTCCTCAACAGCAAATCCTTGTAGTCCGTCATCATTCAATAACCTTTCCATTGCTTTAGTAAGGAATGCCACCTGTGATTTCATCGTGCTATCGACTTCGTAATCCTTGACAGCAAGTACCCGTTTACCCCCTCTTCTTGCAGTCGGAAACTGCTCCTCATTCTTGTCCAGATTTTTCATAACTTGTAATGCCTCGTCCGGATCTTTATCCAATAATAGTCCATTTGCTGCTGAATCAATTCGAATGCGAGTTTGTAAGTTGGCAGCGTTATAGAACTTTGTTACCTGATTCCAGACAGGGAATCTATGCATTGGGCAGTTTCGTAGAAGAGTAGTAAATCTGTCTCAGGCCTCGTGCATCGGCTCGTCATCTTCCTGTTGAAAAGTAGCAATTTTGTTACGTAATCGCTCAGATAAATGCGAAGGATTAAAACGAGATAAAAATTCACGAGATAAATCTGCCCAAGTTGTAATTGAACCCGGCGTAAGCTTATTCCACCAAGTTTTAGCTCTATCACTCAATGAATGGGGAAATAACCGAAGCCTCAGTATCTCCAGATTAACTCCTAGTAGTCTAAACAAACCATAGATCTCCTGGAACGTTTTGAGATGCTCTCTGGCATCTTCTGTCACAGCACCACTAAACTGCCCGGCATTGTTGATCATACTAAACATGACAGGTTTAAGCTCGAAGTTATCGACATCAATATCCGGCAGCGTGGTTTCCAACTCTACATGATCGTTCAATATGTAGTCACGGCAGGACCGTCGTCCGGCTGTTGCGGGCGGGTCGCCGACAGGCTCTATAACATCGCCGACAGGTGGTATGCCACCTCCAGCAGGTGGGTTATGGGCCATCTACTCTAGCTGTTCCTCGAGGTATTCGTTCCTAGCTAAAAGGTGACGAAGTTGTTTCTTGAGATTGAAGGAACGTTCAACTTCTGGATCTAATGGATACTCAGGATCTTCAACCTCTTTTCGATCTGCGCATAAACAAGAAAACCTCGTGAAAGGCAAGAGTTGAAAACACCAACGAAAAACAGAAAAATAAAAATAAAAACAAAAATAAAAATAAAAATAAGAACGAAAAGTGCAATAAAAGAAAGGTGTAGTTCCGTTGCCAATCCCCGGCAATGGCGCCAAAAACTTGTTGCGTGTAAAAGAGTCTATCGCAATTGTAGTGCAAGTGTACACGACGCAAGTAGTAAAGTGATACGAAGTATCAAATATCGTCTCCACAAGGATTGGGCTAATGACTTCACCTTAATTCACTGCACGAAAGTAAAGGAAATATTTAAGAAAGTTGTCACGAGAATAATAGAATAAACGTAAATAAAAGAGTAGAAATATCAAGATAGAGAGAATGGGCTGGTATTGAATTGCTCAGTAGTGCAGGTATTGCAATGCTTAGGAAATCCAGTTCTGTCGTCGCGCCCGTCGCCGATAGCACATGTCGCGACAGCAGTCCGTTGGTCGTCGCGGTCACAAACACACCAACTCAGTACTTTCAAGTTTGGCAAGAATCTCATATCTGCCTTGGCCTATCCCTAGGTCCAAGTCTGTCGATGATCACGTCTTTGATGATACCTCCCGGCGTGAATCGAAGGATGAACACCGATGTGTATGAATTCTTCTTTAGCCACTTAACCTCGCCCTATCCCTAGGCACGAGATAGTTCAACTATAAACTAGAGAACTTGCTCTTATTTCTTTCGTATACTTAACTCTCCCGATGCTAAGTAAATAGATAACCTCACAATGCTCTCTCGATGCTCTTGCAAGATATTAATAACAAAAATAAGAGAACTTGAAGTTTATTTTATTAAACTTGGAAAATCCTAAAACAAAACAGCTCTTGCAACTACTTTACAAATCAACCCGTGGCCCTAGGGGTTTTTTAGAACATAACGACGGCGGGTAAACGGCGGAGGGGTTTTTGGGTTATCGGTTATGGGGTATGGAGTCTTCTCTCCTAGGTTAAAATCTATGCCCTTATATAAGCTTTGGGCTCAAGTATTCTAAGTTAACAAGGATTACAACTTTAATTAAAAGTAAGATTCTAATAAAGACTTAATCTTCAAGTATCCTACTTTTCAGCCGTCTTCCTTATTTCTTGGGATTTCCTCTCCTTGAGCTTTGGCTTGACATATCTTTTGATCCGGGGCTTGGAAAAATATATGGTTTTCACACGACAGACGAGCATAATTTTCTCTATCTATCAAGGTCCACTTTGCTTTATCTCTTCATATGACTGTTGTCACCTTGTTGTCGCGGTAGATCCATGGCAGCATCATCCTCGTCGTCTGCTTGTCCAGTTCAGTTCTTCTGCTTCCCTGCCCTGCACCCGCCTTCTCCATCAACTATGGCAGCAACCTGCAAAATCAGGCATCTTTTAGTAGAATCCGTGCCTTTAATGCATTTGTGATGTTTTGCTGTAAACTGACCTAAATGCAATGCAATGATGCTTGAATGTAGTAGAAATATGGGTTAAAAAGGGTGTAAATAATAGAACTTTTACACACTCAACATTACGATTGTGTAAAAATATAGTGTAAAAATCACGACAAAACGCAAAACCTACTTCTACCTTGCTTTTCCCAAAATCACGTTCGGGGTCCAAAATTGATTTTGAATTTTTGGATCCAAACATGTGGGCACGACGTTTGAAGCATATTTTTCTATTGAATCGAAATTTTGTGCCTCCAAACGCCAATCCAAACACAAACTTGAGACCCACAAAAAATGACAGTTAAAAAAAGAAGCGGACAAAGACCATGTCCCCACACGACCATCAAACCTACAATGGGAGCAAAAAAAGGGCAATCATCTAAAACAATAATCATTTAAAAGAAGAAAAAAAAAGACAAAAGAGGAAACCTTCGTCCCTTCCTTTATGATCATTGTCAGGGACAACCCCGACTCTGAGCAAGAGCAATAAAGGCACATGTCCAAGGCCTACAGTTCAGGAAAATTAAATATTATTTTTATTTTTTAAAATAATATTTGGTATTAAAGATTCAATTTTTTTAATACTTGTTATTAGAGATTTGTTTTTAATACTTGTTGACAGGGACTAAGTTTTTTACAATGTTTATTATTATGGGTTTACTTTTAATATTCATTTTTTCCTAATAATTGTTATTAGGGCCTTTTTTCAATATTGTTATTATGGGCATATCTTAAAATTTAATTTTGTCAATACTAATTATTAGGGCCCAAATTTTTCAATATTTATTATTCTGGACCTATTTTTTTAAAAAAATTCATTACTTGCTATTAAAAACAGAGATTTAAATAGCAATATACAACCACAACATCGATCGTTACATGAAGATAGTGACACCATCTGAAACCGTGATATTTACAACTATTATGTCCACAATGGAGTAAGTTATTAAAAAATTTACAACCGCGATACTCACAGTGACCGAAATAACATCAGGTATGTCTGCAATTGCGATAAAACGTAATACGGTTGAAAATATGGATGCAACTCCCATTGCAATTTAAATCCCTTATTTAAGGTCCAATTTTTAATTCGACTAGGGCTAAAGAAACACAAAGATGTATTGATGAAGAAGATGTGTTTTATTGAACTGGGAGTATGGCTTTAAATACACAAATGGAGCAACAAATTCTCCTACTAGTATGGAGAATTATCTAAACAAATTAAACTCATTTAAATTTAAAAGCAATTGAAACTAACTTATTCAAATCTTATCAAAACAGCAAAGTAAACTACAACTCTTTGATATTAGGAACGTTTGACTCGTTGATATGCCCCATCAAGATGATGGGTAGTGGAACAACCTTCAGCTTGGCAAGATGACGATGAAAAGCGGGCCGAGATAAAGACTTTGTAAGAGTATTAGCGAGCTGATCTACATCGTGCAAATGTTGAACAGAAATTTGGTTGCTTTGAACTTGTTCACGGACATAGTAAAAGTCAACTTCAATATGCTTCATCATACTATGAAGAACCAGATTTTGGCAAAGATAGGTAGCACCAACATTTTCACAATAGATGATGGGTGGAGAAATAATTGTAATCTGAAGTTCATTGAGCAGCTTTTGAACCCAATTCACTTCAGCGAGAGCCGTGGCAACCGCTCTATATTCAGCTTTCGTAGTAGAGCGCGCTACTATATGTTGCTTCTTAGAAGACCAGCTAATCGGATTTTGGCCAAAGTAAAGAATATAACCAGACGTGGACGTTCGATCATTGACATCGCCGACCCAATCAGTATCGGAATACATAGTAAGAGCCGAATTAGTCGTAGACATGATCTGCAACCCGTGTGATTTTGTTTGCTGTAGATACCGAAAAATTCTCTTCACTCAGGACCAATGAGTAATTGTTGGAGCATGCATAAACTGAGAAAGTTTGTTCACTGCAAAGCTAAGATTTGGTCGTGTGAAGGAGAGGTATTGAAGTTTCCCAAGAGCCCGACGATATAAGGTGGCATCAGTTGAAGAACTACCATCTTGAATGGTGAGAGATGCATTAGAACTCATCGGCGTTTGAACGAGTTTACAATTTACCATATGAAACTCAAGAAGAAGATCAGAGATGTATTTTTCTTGAGAAAGTATAAGACCATCGGAAGTGGGAATGACTTCAACACCTAAAAAATAAGTGAGTCGGCCAAGATCTTTTATCAAAAATCTGGAGCTCAGAGACTGGATGATATCTTGAATGAAAGATGAGCATGTTCCAGTTACAATGATGTCATCCACATAGACTAAAATGTAAATCATATTACCGTCACGATGATAGATAAACAATGAGGAATCAGAGTTGGACGGTTGAAAACCAATATGAACAAGATAATTCTTTAATTCAGAATACCAAGCACGTGGAGCTTGCTTAAGTCCGTAAAGGGCCTTGTTTAGTTTACAGACATAAGAAGAATAGTCAGGATGCTCATACCCCAGAGGTTGCCGCATGTATATTGTTTCAACAAGGTGACCTTGGAGAAATGCATTGTTTACATCCAATTGATGCAACGGCCAATTATGTTGAACAACAAGAGAAAGAATGAGACGAACAGTCACAGGCTTGGTTACAGGACTGAAAGTAGAATGATAATCAACAACAGGTCGTTGGGTGAATCCTTTGGCGACAAGACGAGCTTTGTACCGATCAACGGTACCATCAGGTTTGGTCTTTATCCTGAAAAGCCATTTGCAGTCTATAACATTTTGTGAAGCAGATGATGGAACTAATTCCCAAGTTTTGTTGTTCATTAAAGCATCAAACTCAAGTTTCATAGCTTGTCGCCATTGTGCACTTTACTGGGCTTGTTTATATGTGGAAGGGAGTGAGGTTGGTGTAGTATGAGCTAAATAATCAAAAATAGGTTCTGGTTTGGTGATATTATTTTGTGAACGAGTAATTGGGGGATGAGTAAGGGGTGGTTGAGGAGAAATATCAAGAGGGGGTGAAGCGGGAGGCGAGGTGGAGAGCGGTGATATAGATTAGGAGGGCGAGGAATGATCAGTAGATTCAGGGTGTTGGCGTTGACGATCAGGGTGATGTAAAGGTGGAGAAGTAGAAGAAGTTTGAGAGGAATAAGATACCTGATTGGGTAAATGGGGTGATAGAGGAATTGTGGCAGGAGACGAGGTGGATGCAACTCTTTGTGTTGAACTTGTAGAGTGGTCAGACGAGAGTGGTGCTTGCAATTGAGGACCAATCGGAATTATTGGAGGGATCTCATTAAAGTTTGGTGGCTTAGTACAATGATCAGAATTGTTAGGTGCATGTGTAATATGATCTCATTGTAATTGTGAAAAAAATTTATGTCGTAAATGAGAAAATATGACAGAAAAAGGAAAACATTTCTCATAGAAAACAACATCGCGTGACAAGAAAACCTTATGAGATATTGGATCAAAACACTGATGGTTATGATGAGTATGTGAGTAGCCTAAGTAAACACATGGTGTAGATCGAGGTTCCAATTTATGTTTCACATATGGTTTTAACCAAGGATAACAGAGACATCCAAAAGTATAAATGTTTTTATAATTTGGTACGTCACCAAATAACATTTGATATGGGGATTGATCGTCTAAAACTTTGGTTGGAAGTCTATTTATGAGATAAATAGCTTGGTGATAGGCAAACAACCAAAAAGAAGAAGGTAGTGATGCTTGATGGAGAATCGTTTTGGATGTTTCAATTATATGGCGATGTCTGTGTTCGGCTAAGGCTACTCGTTGAGGTGTGTATGGTGGGGAAACAAGATGTCCAATGCCGTTATTTAGAAGAAAGGATTTTAGGTCTGCAAACTCACCACCACCGTCAGTGTAAAATGAAAGTATTTTAGTTTGAAAATAGATTTCAATTAGAGGTTTGAATTTTGAAAAAATTGATTGAACCTCATCTTTTCATTGAAGAGTATAAAGCCGAGTGTATC
The DNA here is from genome assembly GCA_958450335.1 of Hibiscus tridactylites. Classification (NCBI taxonomy): domain Eukaryota; kingdom Viridiplantae; phylum Streptophyta; class Magnoliopsida; order Malvales; family Malvaceae; genus Hibiscus; species Hibiscus tridactylites. The sequence continues at coordinate 31,427,145 of OY288267.1, read as the reverse complement.
GAGTAAATTGGTCAACAAATATTACGTAATATAATTTTGTATCAATAGATAAAACTGGCGATGGACCCCAAAGATCACTGTAAATAAGTTGAAATGGTTTTTTGCTTAACAGAGTGTTTTGAGAAAAAGGTTGCCGGTGGCTTTTATTTGAAGCACAAGAGTTACAATGATCAAAAACCTGTCAAAGATGAGAATGGAATTGACAGTGTTTGAAAAATTGTTTGAAGAACTCTTTTATTCGGGTGTCCTAACTTTTTATGCCATAAATGTTGAGATTCCTCCTTTTTAATGTAATAAGTGTGGTGGGTCGATTCGCAATGACGACTCTCGATAGGCCATTCATATAGTCCTTGTTTATTCTGGCCGCATGCCAACAACATCCCCGTGCGCAGATCCTTAACATGAAAAATTGAGGGGAAAAATTCAATGGATGCTAGATTATCTTGACAAAACTTTTAAACAGAGATAAGGTTACGTTTAATATTAGGAGCACACAAAGTATGAGAAAGCTGAAACTTTTTGTTTGATGCATTTAGACGAACTGAACCAATAGAAGAAATGGGAATTTTGTTACCATTACCCAGTGTAATCTCATATGTGCCTGTGTAGTCCTACGGATGTTGAATATTATTCGCATCAATTGTGACATGATGAGATGCTCCTGAATCAACTATCCATGGCATAGAAGCATAATGAGCTTGAGCTTCTATGTGGTTATGAGAACATGAGCGACAAACATTGGTTGTGTGGCCAGGACGACCACAAAGTTGACAAGCCACACGATTGCGTTGAGAATTGCGTTGAGCATTGCCAGGATGGCGTTGTTGTAGGTGATGTGGCCTAGAATTTTGAGGTCGCCATGATTGATTGTTCCTATTGTTTCGAAAAGCATTATGGCCAGATGAGGATCTTTGAGCAACTGCAGTAGTGATAGGAGACGAGGATTTTATGTTTTCTCTATGTGTGAGAAGAAGTTCCATGTTGATGAGTTTGTCAAAAAGGTCATCATAGGAGATTGGGGAGTCTCGAGCTTGAATGACAGCTGATATAGAATCATACTCGGGTCCTAGGCCACTGAGTATTTTAACAGCAAGTTCAGTATCCGATATAGGGGCACCGACAGTGGCAAGTTCATCTGCCACATTCTTGATGTCACGTAGATATTCTGCTATGCTGTGAGATTGTTTAGTGATGGAGGCTAAGGTATTTTGCAAACTAAAGACTCTAGTATGAGATTTATTCGCATACAGAGTGTGCAGCGTATTCCAAGCTTCCTTTGAGGTGGATGATTTTGCGATGGCAAAGATGATAGTTTGATCAACTGACGCCATTAAGGCATTACGAATTAGCTGATCTTATTGAAACCAGATTTTATATTTCGGATTGGAGGTTTGAGTGTTGTCAACAGTAATGGTTCTTGGGGGGACGGTCATGGTGCCGTCTAAGTAAGGGTAGAGATCATGACCAAACATGAGATATTCGACTTGAGCTTTCCAGGTGACAAAGTTCATTGCGCCGGTGAGTTTCAATGAGAGTTGGGATCCTAGATTAAATTGAATTAGATTATTGGTGTTGTCCACAGACATAGTGGAATCGGATGGATTTATCATGGATGTGGAATTGGCCATGAGGATGAGGAAAAAATGAATTGAGGGGGAAAAATCTCGTAGGAGACTATAAAGGCTCGGACACCATAAAGAAACACAAAGATGTATTGATGAAGAAGATGTGTTTCATTGAACTGAGAGTATGGCTTTAAATACACAAATGGAGCAACAAATTCTCCTGCTGGTATGGAGAATTATCTAAACAAATTAAACTCATTTACATTTAAAAGCAATTGAAACTAACTTATTCAAATCTTATCAAAACAGCAAAGTAAACTACAACTCCTTGATATTAGGAACGCTTGACTCGTTGGTAAGGGCTACTAAAAATTCAAGATCGGACCTAGTCAGTAAGAAAAGTTCCCAACGAAATAGTCCAAGCAAAGTTGATGGATCGTCTGCAATACGGAAAGAAAAAAGTTTCACACAAAGAAAGAATGAAGGGTGAATAAAAGGACTCGACGACACTTGACAAAGGGACCGTTGAAAGGAGGAAGCCTCGAGTACAAATAGAAAGAGAAAGTTTAAAAGAAAAATTTTGACCAAAAAAAAATCTAGGTTATTGGCTATATGTTTTACTATCTTTTTTTTCTTACTACGAGTTCTTGTGTACTTCATATAAATATATTCAATATTAGGCCATGAAGAATTTTTTTATCACAAATGATTTTTAATGGGATATAAAAAATATTATTAATTTATGAAATCTAAAAATCATTTGAATTAATCAAAAAATAAAATAAAAACCATTTGAAAAATCCCTAGCGATTTTCTTTTCTCGCTTTTATGTCATCTTTCTTAGTTTTTTTATTGTCGACGACGTCATTAATTTTATTCTAGTTGTCGATCACTAGTGATTTTTCTTGTTTTTATTTTTAATTTCAAATAAAATTTTCATTATCTTAGATTTCTCCTTTCGCACATTTTGTTGTGTTTGTTTCGTCTGCCTTTATGGCATGATTCTCATCTACTTTTTTTGTGGTAGTTTTGCATTCATGTAACTATCATCAAGGCACATGTCCCTGATCAAAGAAGGTTGACGGTCTAGTATGATTAGATTCCCTTAGTTGGCAGCCTATTTATAAGATAAATTGTTGTGTAAAAAGCATCAGACCAAAACTTGAAAGGAACTCCACTTTGAGCCAAAAGAGTGAGACCAAGCTCAACTATATGTCGATATTTTCGCTCAACCCTACCATTTTACTCAAATGTATACGGACAAGTACGATGAAATTCAATATCATGATGTAAGAAATAGCCTTCTAAAGATTTAAATTCAGAGCTACAATCAGATTGGATGCTTTTTAGTTTACAGTCTAACTGTCGTTCAGCTATCTTATGAAAGTTAATAACAACACTCATTACATCATATTTACGAGACACAAAGTAAATCCATGTATATCGTGTTGCAGCATCTAGAAAACTAACATAATAGAAAAAGTTATTGGAAAGTAAAGGAGCGGGACCCCAAACATCTACTTGAACAAGTTGCAAGGGTTTATCATACACAGCTATAAATTTTTAAAATTACAATTTATGGCTCTTGTCAAGTTTACATGCTACATAGAAGAAAAAATCTTTATTAATATCAAAAAATTTAAACAACGTAACTAAAGTCTCACAAGAAGAATGTACAAGCCTTTTGTGCCACAAATGAACGCTAGAAACAAAAAAAAAATACCTAACATCCTTATTATTTTCATAAGACGAATTCAGATTACAAGAAGTGATACAATTATCAGAAATATTAGATTGCAATGCAGAAAGAAAACTAGAAAACCAACAAAATCAGTAGCAGCAACATGTAAATGCAAATCATCTGAAGAATCAACAGAACTAGTAGCAGCAACATGTAAAGACAAATCATCTATAGAAACAAACTTGTAGAGACCACCATTTTGCAAACCTCGTAGTATCATTTGTTGTGTCTCCAAATCTTTAACAATACAAGAATCAGAAGAAGAAAAAACTCAATAGATACATTGTTATTTTTTGTGAACTCGGAGACCGGTAAAAAAAATTTCTTAATTAAAGGCACATGTAACAAATTACATAAAATTAAAGGCCTATACTTAGATGCTATAGTCAAAAACCTTATCTTAAAAATAAAAACCTTAGACCCATTGGCAATAAATATCTTACCAGAATTAAAATAGGGAACAGAGGACACGATGTTACCTGCATTAGGAGTAAGGTGAGATGTGGCCCCAGAATTAGGGTACCACGCCGCATCTTCATAACTGAAATCATCAACCACTGAACCAACGATTGTTACCACCGCATCAAAACCGATATTTTGAGTTGTGGTATTGAAAATCTTAAAGGATTCTTGATGTTCCTCATTAAAATCTTCAGAGTAGGAGATTTGATTAACCAGAGGATGACCACCAACACCTTCAAAAGCTTGATTGAACCGAAAAAAAGAACGATTGTCTAAATGACCAAGCTTTTCGTAGATTTGACATTGCAGACGCGAACGACCCCCATAAAACCATCCACCTCGACCTCTGGATGGTGCGTCTCGTGGCGGAGATACCATTTTAAAAATATAACATTAGGTACCATTTTACCAAAAAAAAAATAATTGGGGTACTAAAATGATAACACACCAATAGTTAGGGTACTATTTAAGTAATTTTTCCTTAATTTAATTTGGCAAGCTAGTCATATTTTTTTTGTAGACTTAGACATATGTTTAAGTTTTGTAGTAGGTGAGAGTTGTTGTACTGTAAATGAAAAGTCAGTGAACTTTGTTACTGATCTCAAGTTTGTTGTGCCACAATTTTAAAAAAAAAAAACTAAAAACGGTTAACATAAAATATTATTAAAACGTATAATATTAAGTTGATTCGAGTAACAATTTAGATTATAACCTAAAATATTATTTGCATAACTTAAAATGTTATACGTATTAGATTGACCTTTTTAGTGGTTTTATAGACCGTAATTCTTTAGACTCACCTTATATGCATGTATTTATGTACATACGCATTTCTTATTTTATTGCATTATAGAAATTAACAAAACATAGGCTATTGCCCATAATTTTACAGAAAAAAAATGTTTAGAAAAATGCTTTTCCTTAACAAAAAATGTTAACAAGAGCACATGCTTTTACTTGACAGATAGGCCATATTCAATGAAATCATTGATATTTGTGTTCACAGATCTTTATTAGTAATGTCCAAGTAGCAAACAAAGTTCATTATCTCATGTCTACAAAGCTTTAGGCTCCGAGTGGGAGCATATGAACCCGAGTTTTAAGACCAACTCAACTTCCTCAGCTGCATAATCTGAACCCAAATTTGGATCCTTTGCCTCAAGAATATCACCTCTGTTCCAACAAGAATACACCCAGTCAACCAAGATGATAGCTTCTGTTTGAGACGATGCTAATATCGGCCTTCTTCCACAGGCAACTTCAAGCAGAAATGCCCCGAAAGCAAACACATCGGTGCAGGGTGTGGCTTTCCCGGTTCGAGTATGCTTCGGAGTGCCCACAACATGAGTTGTGTGTGGTTCGGTTCCATGATCATATAATCTAGCAAGCCCGAAATCTCCCAATCTTCCATTGAGTTAAGCATCTAGCAAAACATTGCTTGCCTTGGATCACAAGTCACAACCTAACCTGCTCCCATCCTTGATGTAATCCTGATGCTACAACTTGGATGAGTTTGAATCTTTGTCTCCAATTAAGGGTGGTTGTACAAGTACTTATCCAGACTTCCATTTGGCATGTACTCATACACCAAAAGTAGCTCACCTTTACATTTGGGTACCCAGATGCAATAGCCAAGACAAAGGTGGTAGAAAAGGAAGAAACGGAAGCGTTGGTTGAGTTCTTCAAGTTTAGAGAGGGTGAGGGTTCCATTGGAAGTGAACTCTGCGATGCCATCAAGGCTTAGATTAGCCACCGGAATCCATTGTAGACCAAACCAATATCATCGCAGCCTACTAAGCTTACCAGAAGAGTACTTAGCGGAATTGCTAATATGAAATTGGAACACAATGCCATAATCAGCTTGCTTTTTTTCCCCCTCTTTCCTTGGTTTTCTTTGCCAAAAGAGTCTATTTTATTTATATCACTGTCTTCGGTTTTCTTTGCCCTTTATTTGTGCTAGAGCCTAGAGGTCAGTATAAAACTTGATCCAATCTCTCTCATTAAATAATTTAGATTTTGATAACGGTTTAATTATCGTTTTTTATTTAATGACTGGTAACTAACCTATTGACAGATTAATTTGGATCGAGTACTGTAAAGGTTTATTATGAGACAACTCTTACAATTTAATTATTTTTTATTCACAACGTCATAACTCAAACCTTTGGCCTTTTTTAAAGAATCCAGTGCATCGTCTCACCAAATAACGTAAAATATACAATTCCTCTACTACGTTGAAAATTGAAATCAATCACTCTATTTTAACTAGGCATAATTTAATCATATTTTTATAATACTATGGAATAAGTATTTGATGCACCGATGTGTCGCAACCGTGGACATGGACATAAAAAGAATCAATTAATCTTCTTTTTCCATGTCACTAATCCATTCATAATTAACTTCTATGTAATCGCCCGCTCCCTATTTACATGACATAAAAAGATGAAAATTCATCTTTGAAATAAATGGCATGGAAAAATAATTACGTGTCTAATTTTTAGTGGACGAGACTATGAATAACGTGGTAGGCCGGGACCGTATAATAATTTTTCCTAATCTAGGGAGTCTAACCTAAGAACTAATTCATTATGCAATTGCATTAATAGTTATATTTAATAGAGATAACATTAATCCTAATTAATTAAGAAAATCCTAAACTAGGAGCTCTAATTATCCAACTAAAGAGCTAAAGGTAATGGCTTTATTCCTAAATTGATATACCAACTATGATAAAAAAAAAAGCAAAATAAAAAAAATTAAAAACATAAAATAAATATAAACAAATAAATGAAATAATGACCAAATTGAATGAAAAATAAAAATTAAAGGCAAAATTGAAAGGAAAGGGACTAAATTGTACGAATGAAAAACTGAGGGGCTGCGATGCAAGGTCTGCAGGAGAGGGGCACGGGTCAGTCTCTGGGTCGGTCCGCGGGTCAAATCTAATGGCTGAGAGCAGTGCGGCGCTAAGACAAAAGGTCTAGGGTTTCCATGCTTGGTCTGGACCATTGGATCAAAGTAGATCCAATAGTCTTCTGTTGGCTGCGCAAAGCCTAGGTTTTTTAATTACATTTGGGCCGATTGAGCCTTTATTTATGCACATGGACAATTTTTATATTAATGCATAATTTACATGGACTGAATTGTTTTATATTTTTATATTATGCTAGTAATAATAATACTATTATTAATATATACATAAAATAAATAAAAACAGGCAGATAAAATAGGTGACTACACGGTGAACACATTTCATCAAGAATAAATCGAAAAAAAATATAAAATTTTATAATATTGTGTTATCATTTGATTCATTGACGGTGCGTTCAATATTATTAATATGTTTTATTCGATCATATTTTTATAATTTAATTTATTTTTTGTTTTTCTATTTCCTAGTTTTAACTCACATGAATTGCAGGTGAAGGATTATCATAATTTAGATTAGACAAAGATAGAAAAAAAATTAAAAATATATAATTAATATTAACAATATTTAATAAAATAAATTAGTTTATTGAATTTTAAAATGCTTCATGCTAAAATAATTCAATCTTTCTCTCAAAATGTAAAAGCACCATCTGTTGTATCATTAATGTTGTCTTCAAAATAAATGCCTCTATTAATATAACGCCTGATAGACTAAATTTACTAAAATTGAAATGTAAAGATTACCTCCTCCGATAATAAAGTAAAGTACAGGGACTAATTATAAAATTTAACCTAAATTCTGAGGTGATGATTTGCTAATGAAAAAAATCATTTTTTTTTATCTTTTATGCTTCAATATTAAAAATGACTAAAAATAAAATCTAAGCTTTAACTCTAAATTTTAAATCTTAAACTCTCCACCTTAAAAATACATCATATCTCTAATTCTCAATTTCTTATAGCCTAACAATAAACCATAAACTTAATTTTTAGTATGGGGCATAAATAATTAAATAGGGGCACCAAAAGAATAGATGATTTCTATTCATTTACTAAGCAAACTTGACGTTTAGTTTATGAACAAAAATCATCTTCTTTTGCGGTACTTCTTTTTATGTCCTAATACCCTAAAATTAAATTTTAAGCCTAACCTTAAATTCTGAATCATAAACCATAAACCTTAAACTCTGAAAATACACCTACCCCTAATTCCTTAAACTTTAATCATGAATTCTAACCTTAAACTCTAACCTATTTTTTAGTTTGGAGCATACATAGAGGCACCGGAAAGGGACAGATAGTAAGGAGACAAAATTCTTTCGTCTCTTTTTATGCTTTAGGACTAAAAAAATTAAATTCTAACCTCTAATCCTAAATTTTAAATTCTAAACCCTACCCCCTAAAAATACATTTAACCTAACTTTCCTAAACTTTAATCTTATATTCTAAACTTAAATTTTAATGTAAAGTATAAATAGAAGCACGGAAAATGTTAGAGGTTTTTTATTCAAAGTAAGTTGCTTTGTGTTGCACATTAAGAAGCGGGGACATACGAGACCGTTCAACGCCGGTTTCTCCACGCAAATCACAAAGACTGAGAATTACTGACATCGACGCCATTAAAGCTTACAAGTAAAGAGCCTTTGGTCAATCCCCGTAAGAGCTAATGATCCTGACCTCTAGCCCTATACACTGGGTTACTTGGGATACAATTCAACAAGCAACAAATACAAATAAAATGACATAATGTCAAAAAAAATATCCTAACGTTTGATTGAATAATTATTTTAATTTTTATTTTTTAAGTATTTTGATCTTGGCGTTTCATTTTAAGGCAAAATGATGTCTCAGTCATAAAAATTATTACTCAATTGATGATAAACAACTTGAAATGACTTGACAGAAAGATACGTCATCAGAAAAATAGTTTTATATTTTATATAATTTTATATAATAAAAAATTGACTGATGTCTCCTTCTGTCAAGCCAACACATTTGTCTATATGACATTGCTACGTCAAAGTGCACTGTCATGTAGGTTTGCCACGACCACGTCATTTCAAACCATTAACGACATGTTTGATTGACTTGTAATTGGAGTGATGCATTATTTAACACAAATGTATTACGAAAAGTACGAATAATCATGTGTTTGGTAGAGGTGATATTTAATACGTCGTATTATTAAATAAGCAAGTTTGGAGATAATTATCACTGGCCCACATGTAGTATTTGTCTAGCACACATGTTTTATGTCAATTTTATCAATTATACTCTCATACTATTTTTCATGTATTTACATCAATGTAAATATGTTAATCCTATAGCCTAAAACATGAACATTAAATTATAAACCAAAAAACTCCAAACCCTAAAATATTAAACCTAAACCCTAGAACCATACATCATAAACCATAAACCTTAAACATCAAACCATAAACCTTAAATTATAGATCATAAACTCCAAACCCTAAATCATAACAATAAAACTTAAATCATAACCCATAAACACTATACCCTAACCCTTAAACCATAAAACTTGAAACCAAAACTCAAAACTCATACCCATATACCTTAAATCATAAACCATGAACCTCAAAACCATGATACCCTGAACAATAACCCTTAAACTCTAACCCTAAACTTTAACCATCAAACCATGAACTATAAACCTTAAATCCCAAACAATCTAAACCCTAAGCTTTGAATAGTATATAATAAACCCTAAATCATAATTCATAACTCTAAACCATATGTCATAAACTCTAAACACAAACCTTAAGCCCTAAACTTTAAATCTAAAAAATAATAAAATAATCAATGTCAAAACAATGAGAATATTAAACTAGAATTTTAATGATAAAAGTGTACATTCATACATAACACTTATCTTTTAACTTTATTTTAAATTTCATCGACCAAACATCTTGGTGTAGTAATCACAATATTTCATCTATTTTTTCAATGCACAACTGTTATTTAATACAATACACTTCTTTTACATCCGATGTACCAAAATGAGACATAAAAGTTAGTTGACTAACCGTTTTCATTCACGGGTGAATCATTTTAACTTAAAATAAAATATTAGAGCTTAAAATGCTTGAAAAAAAAAAGAGTTAAATAACTATTCAATTAAATACTTTTAACATCTTTTGTTATTATCCAATAAAAATCTAGGATAATAGTTTTGTCCAATGATTTACTCTTTTTTTCGCTCTATTTCCATCAAATTTATAACATCCAAGCTATTCGTACATACTATCAAGAGTGATAATATTGGGCCAAAGTATCAGCCCATTATTAGTTATATCTGATGTTAGTTAATAATCATATTTGGAAAATTTTAAACTATACAATCAAAGACGATTTTTTTGGACATGCTCTTTTTTCCACCCATCCCATATTTTAAAATTATTTCTTAAAAGTATTTATTTTATCGTACTTTTCAAAACAAATGTCAAACTAATCCTTATTGTTGAAGAAAGAATTGTTAAATAGTCACACAAGGAATTTTGCTTTAATGTGTTTTTTAGTGTGCAATTTTAGGATCAAACTATCGTTGATATTAGTGTTCAACAGTAACCAACGACGGTGATGAACGGTGTCTAATGGTAAGAGACTTTGTTCAGATTTAATGATCAAATTGATATTTATTTAAATTTTAAAGGTCAAATTAATATTTAATTTAAAATTTAGAGATCAAATTAATATTTAATTTAAAATTTAGAGGTCAAATTAAAAATCAACTTATTTTACTAATATTACATGTCATCAAACTAACCATTATGACAAATCACTTCTAACGTCTCAGCAATCAAAACATTATAAATTAGTAATGTAAGTGGTCAAAATATTTTTTTTTTAATTTTTAATAAAAGTGCACTTATAAAAAATAAGTGACCAATCATGTAATTTATCAATTAGGCATTAGAATAAAATCAATTAAATATTATTTTAAAAAATCAATTAAATTAAATAGAGTGGAAAAAATATATATTGAGCGGGTCAAATTTACCCGAGGTATAAGATAGACGGATAAACCCGTGTTATACTCGGATCTTTATAAACTTCAGCTTCTGGATGCCGATGTTCGCTTTGATTTCCCAATATTAATCGAAAATCCAAAACAATGCCAGTGAGAGTCGCGGAGAGCTCTACACCTTCTCAAGTTTCAGGTTTTTCCTTTTTTATTTAAAAATTCCCTTATTAAGAATTATGAAATTGATCTGGGTTGCTAAAGTTTCTATCTTTTTGCATTTATATTCGATATATTTGTTTGCTTATGAAGGTACCAATTCCGGAGATACTGCACCCCCAGCTTGTACACTTCTGAGTGTTGGACAGGTCAATGAAATTTCCCCCCTTTAATTTTCCTTGGGGATTTGAATTTTTTCTTGTATTCCTTAAAACCCTTATGAATCCGTTGACAATTGGTTCTTATGGGAGTTTGATTTTAGTTTCTGAATAATTGTCTCTTTTTTTTTCAATGTTAGTTGGTTTGGGCTAGTTTACTGAAGAGAAGAGATTTAAATTGCAGTTGTGGTTGCGATTGTAGTGGTTGTGTTTTCGGTCGTCTTGCGTCTATGGTGATTGTGTTTTCGTGGTGTTGCTTTTATAGTGGTTGCTTGCGTTTTCGGTCGTGTTGCCTTTAAATCCCTGCAGTGCAGAGCCTCGTTGCTAATTGTTGAGTGAAACTTTTTATATAATAATCCTTCAGCTGATTGTATGACAACATTGTTTATTTGCAGACATTTTCTGGTACACAAAATGTCTCTAGTTTACAAAAAGAGGAAGCTTGGAGAGTTAATGTTCGAATACAAGGATGTGATCTCGAACATGGGTATCTCTGTGGGACAATGGAAGCCCTAAATGTTCCTATGGCTGATACACCAGTAAGTTGAATGCTTTAACCGTCTGGATAGGTTTTGAAATGTTTGCTTGCATCCTATTAAGTTTCATAGTTTAATGGTCGTTTGATTTTACAATGTATGATGAATTTCTACCACCCAAAGCTAACTGGGTTGTACTTTAACGTGGACATTGTTGTCTAGTTTGTCGGACTATATTCTTTCATACATCTTCATTTCTAATACCTCATGGATTTTAGCTGCCTAAGCTTTCCCTTTCTTAACCTTCTTGTATTAATCAGTTATCATCATGATATACACAAGAGGTGTTAACGCTTATGGTTTTACTTCTTTAATTCAAAGCGCAATGGATAAGACATGTGGTAATGAAGAGATATTATGCATTTTTCTTTTCAGATTGTAAGCGGTTGTTATCACTTCTGCAATTGTTTCCTAAATGCGTCCTTGTTGACTCCAGCCAATATGGGAAATCTAGTCCAACTGCGAAACTTTTGATCTTACCTCTTGTACCATATGTGTTTACTTTTTGATGTTTCTCAGGTGGTAACCTTTTGGGAAGGGGAGATTGTTGATACAAAGAATTATACTTTCTACACTGGCAAGTGGGAAGCATCGTATGTTTCCTTTTGTTCCTTTTTTGCATCGTAATTCTTTCAATTGAAATATGGAAAGTTGGCATGATTCATTTCACCCTTTTAACAAGTTTTATAAATCTATTAACAGGCCAGAGGATGATAAAAGGCATTGGACAAAGTTTCCATCTTTTTCGCCACTCCTGGTAAGGAGTTAGAGGCTTAGAGCTTGTAATCTATATGCAGCAGAACTGTTCTCACTTAGCTGGTTTGTTTCTTTTCAGAGTCAAGTAGAGGTTGATGGTGGGAAATCTTTGGACCTGAGTAATTATCCGTACATATTTATGGTAATGTAATCTCATTTGTCTTCGTTAATTTGAAAATTTCCTTCAAAATTGGCTGTTGATTAGTAACCTCTTTGTTTCTCTTATTTTCCTGGTTCAGAGATGGAAAGAGCAATACTTTGTAAATGTTGGAACAGACTGCGGGCTGACCATAGCCGGGTTTTACTATGTTTGCTTCTCTTGTAGCGATGGTTCTATCAGCGGCTTCTATTATGATCCTAATAGCAGGTAACTCTCGACTCTTTTCTAGTTCTGGAAATAATTTGGCAACCTATAACTGCGAGTCTATGAAAAATGCTTGATCTCGTTTTGGTGGAAGACCTAAATACTCAATAAACTAGATTATGCAGTACCTCTTTGCTTTGTAATCCTAATGTTCAACTCTCTTGACATTCCCCCTTTCTCTTGTGTATCAACTGTTTGACCAAATTGTTCACAATGAACATGCAGCCCTTTTCAGAAGCTTGAGCTGAAATCCACAAATGAAGGAAGATCAGGATTCAGTTTTTCAACATATGAATTGCAGTAAATAAGAATGCAGGATGTTGATGATTCCAATATATATAACAGGGACAACTGATTTCTCAAATAGATGTGAAACATTCATGATTTATATTTTCATATGCCAGTTTTGTGATGTCGAGGCTTTAATGTAGTAATCACCTGGAATGTAAGACATTGATCTTTCTTCAAAATCTTTTTGTCCGAACATAATTCTCAGACCATTATATTCGAAATGTTGATCAACTGGATCAAATCGAATCGCTGCTATTATGTTTGTGACCCCTTCCATGAGTTCTAAAACATTGATTAATGCTTGCAATTTGCTGGTAATAAGCAGGCAGAAGGCAAGGCATGGGGAGATATTTTTTTGGTGATTTAAGGCGAAAACAGTCAGCTGCCTGCTCTGATTAGTTGGCTGCACACTGTGCAGTTACTGCGGCCTTATGATCCATTGAGTTGAAAGTTGGAACGTGGCCCCACGAACAACTGGTGAACCAAACTCAGTGCCCTAACCTAATCTACTTCTATTATAATACTAAGGGTAAATTACATCCTAAGTCACTTAGTTATAGATTTAGGAACAAACAAGTTATTTTTCTTATAAAAGTAATAGTTTAGTCACTCAATTAAAAATTTATGACAAATATGTCACTTTTTTAAAAAATAATAATTTAGTTACTTAATTAAAATTTTGTGACAAACAAGTCACTCTATGGTTAAAATTGAAACATGATATGGTATGATAGTAGTTTTAGTCCAAAAAATTTATACAATTAATCAATGTGATTCTAATTCAATTAATTTAACCCTTCACATTCAAAAATTTCAACATTACACCCTCTAACCACTTGTCGCGCTCCACGCTACTGTCCCTATCGATAGGTGTGATAGCTCGGCAGACATAATCACTTCACTAATGGACAATCGATAAACTAATGGAACATATCCCTTATGACTTAATGTTGCCTACTCGTAGACATAGTCTATTCACTAATGAAATTTTTAAATATGAAGGGTTAAATTCATTAAAATGTTTTAAATTAGGACCAATTTAATAGAATACTTATGTTTTGATGACTAAAATTGTAGAGTTACCTGAATGTCACAAAATTTTAATTAAGTGCCTAAATAGTTACTTCTATAAGAAATGTGACGTGTATGTTACTAAAACTATAGATGAGCAACTAAATTGTTGTTTTTAGAAAGAAAAAAATGACTTATTTGTTATTAAACTTATAAATAAACGACTTGTGGTGTATTTTACCCTAACAATAAAGTAACAACAGTGTTTCTTTCCCAATGTTAAGGGGGTGAACATTAATGAAACGAGCTCAACCATCCTCGTGCGTTCACGCAATTGGTTACTGCACAGTCAAAAAAAATATATCGGCAGCAGCATTTACCCCACTTCATGAGGGACGTCTCCTCCCTTTTATGTCTGCCCCGTCTCTCCCATTTCTCCATCCCCAACTACCCCACGACCCCTTTTCCTTATAACTCCTCTAACCGCCTAAACCCACTTCGCCTCTATCTTCTCTTTTGTTTTTGCTTCTTTTCTCTTTTGTTGTGCCAAAATGGTATGTACAGTATCATGTCAGACCACCCTCCCTAAGTAGTATTATCATTGAAGAAATATAGTAAATTCTTTTACGTACATTAATGGAGAATTTGCTTTGTGATGAGGTGTGGCTTTCGAGTCCTGAAACTCCGAAACTTACCCATGAAACTGAACATTGTACGTTGAAGCCGGACCATGGCTCTGCGGATTCATTTTATACGACAAAGGAAGACTCCGAACAGGCTATTGTAATATGCCTGGAGAAAGAGCTCAGCTACATGCCTGAACCTGGTTACCTTGAGTATCTCCAGTCTAATGATTTGGTTTTTGCTAGGTTTAGAGCTGTTCAATGGCTTATCAAGGTACATTTATAGTTTCTTTCTCCTGGTTATCAGATTTCAATAGGGTTAGGGTTTTATTCTAAATCATTGTATGTTTCTTTTTCAGACATGTTCTCGGTTAAACTTCTGTATTGGAACCGTTTTCAGAGCGGTGAATTACCTAGATCGGTTCATATCAATGAGTCAGTGCCGTGTAAGGAACATATAAAATTCTGGGTTTCATTTCATTTCATTTTCCCTTCTCAACTTTGAAGCATCAAATTCAAAACCATCAACTTTCTTACAGGGATGGAAAAATTGGATGGTTGAGTTACTATCCATTGCATGTTTATCCATTGCCTCCAAGTTCAATGAGACTTACCTCGCTTCATTTGATGAACTTCAGGTGAACACAATTACCATTGTCTGATTATTACAATTTACAATACCTATTCCATTACATATTTATCAGTGTTTTTTTGTGAAAATGTTTTGACTGAAGTTGGAGGACTTGGAGCATTGTTTTCAATGGAGCACAATCCAACAAATGGAGCTGATGGTGTTGCAGGCTTTAAAATGGCGACTTTGTTCAACAACAACATACTCCTATACAGAACTGATTACATCGAATATTATCTGTGATCTCAATTATTACCTTCACAAGGAGTTAATCAACCAAGTTAATAAGACACTTGTCAAAGCCATATTAGGTATATGAATCTAAACATTCTCTCATTTTTTAAAAATTATTATCTTGTAATGTTAACTTGCGTGCAGATTTCAAGTTGCTGCCATATCCACCGAGCTTGGTTGCAGTATCTGCTCTCTGGTGTAATCTAGAGGAGTTAATTCCATCGTCGTATGATGTCCATCTCACCAAAATTATGAAGCTCATAAACCAAGATCACGAGGTAGAAAATATTAAAAATATATATGTTACACTAGTAGTTTAGTACTGTTCCATTGATTCATGACTAAATTATTCCGAGTGCGGCAGGATCAGGGGCAGTCGCGCCTCTAACAATTTTAAATTTTCTTATAGTTTAGATATTTTATTTGTATTTTTTATTGACAGTATAATTTCTTACCTCCTAAGATTTTCTAATTTGGCACCTCTACATTCTTAATATAGTTTCTTAATAGTTTACACTAAGATCATGCATCCGTTCCTGGGCAGGATGATATTATGGAGTGTAGAAGGATAATGAAAGAATGGCTGGTTCGTCCATTATGCAACTTGAAAGTTTCAGAGCAGAACTCCCATTACTGCCCTTCAAGTCCTGTGACGGTGCTGTTGGTGGAGAGGATTGACATCGATGATTGCCGGGTCGATCTTTCACTATTCGGGATGCCATTGTCGGGTTCAAATGGTAATAATGATGGTGAATCGAGTAGGAATAAAAGGAAGAGAGAATAATGGAGATCCTGAAAATAGTTTTTTACAGTCGAAGACGAAAATCCCTGGTTTGGCTTTTAAATAACGAATGATGATAGGAATGAATAATGTTGTAGACACTTGACATAGTGTTTTGGCTTGAGCTCGTGCATTTAATCTTTTGGTACAATGGTGACTGCATCTGCAAGTATATTTATGATCTACCATTTGAACTACTTCCTTAGTTAATTCACACATGAATCAATTTGGGGCTATAAATACCGTTCCGAGTTTAGTCCTTGATTAAGATATTTCCGTGAATATATTAACCCTTAATAGAGAATCTACTCATTAATTTAGTGACTAAAAATGTTTATATTATCTCATTTTGTATAAGTTCAAATGTTGATATTATTGTGAAATATCTTTTCATTTAATTAAAAATATTAACCCTTAATAAAAACCTTTTTTTAATTTTTCACATTTTATTTTTAGAATTTTAAGCAAATATATTTTTAAAGCCAAAACGTAGCCTTAAGTTTTACTTTTCTTTACTTTGTTAAGTTATTTTCTTTCATTTATGGAATGAAAAACTTAAATGTTAAAAAATTAAGTAGTGAATTATTAGTATTAAATTGTTTAAACAATAAATTTAAATTATAAAATTGTGGCATATATTAGTAAAATTCAAAATTTTAACACAATAAGAGATCCACTAATTGGCCTAATGACCAAGAATGTTCATCTTGCCTCATCTTGTATAAGTTCAAATTTCGACATGGTGCAAGGACTAAAAAATTACATAATATCTTACCTTTTTATAAAAAAAATTGATTGAAAGAGAATTCTTGAAAAAAACTCGTATTTTAAAATAAGACTTAGAGTCGCCACCGATCATTTTAAAAAGGGTAGATCAGACACCGAAAAATAAAACCAAATATTTTTAAAAAAAGTTTGAGAATCAGTTACATATGAAGAAGGATTATCACCCCACAACGCCCAAAATTAATACATAAGGGTTTGTATCGTAAATACAAAGAAAATTTAAAATTCGATTTAATTTAAAATCTAATCATTTTTTACCCATAAAAGAGGAATCAAAACTTGGTGAGTAAGTTCTCTTGAACCAATGAGAACCATATAAGGAGTTGATTTTTTCTTTTTTGTATTTTCACCATGTAAGAAGTAAGAACCATATGTAAAATTAATATATGGGCCAGTCTAATGGGTTCTTTGGGTATGAACGATTGTGATGAAACTTGAAGCATGAGGTGGCAGCGTTGGATGGAATCACGTGCCGTGTGGAAGCGGAAGAGCCTGCGCGTGAAAGGCGATGAATCCGTGCGTGCTTCTCACGTGGCAGTCAAGAGTTTTTTTTTTTTTTTGAGTTGATCGTGTTCGTTGAATTCGGTTCGATCCAAGGGTTCAGATGAGACAGCTGAAGTAAAAAAGTATTAAATTAGATTTTAGGATTTTTGAAATTGATCTGAGCGCACTTGTATTATTCACTATTAATTGGTTTTCATTGTTATGATTTTTGATCTGTTTTTTTCTGCATTTTCATTTTCAGTCCAATGATAATAAGCAACAATAGTAGTAATATTAATCCTTAATAATAATAATTAAAATTAAACTAAATTAGTATTATATATATATAAAGTCGGATAAAAATTAGTAATTACACATGAGAATGTAATATTTTCATTTAATTAAAAAAATAAGCACAATAATAGTTTGATAACTATAAATTTTAAATTCTCAATATTATTTATTTTATGATATTAATCTTATTAACATAATAGTTTGTATAATTTTAAATAAATCAAAAGTAAAAACGAACATAATTTATTTCAAATATAATTTTACACAGAACAAAATAGACTTGATATTTAGGCATTAAAAGGCTTAAAAAATAAAATTGAATTTAAATGGTAACTCTCTACTTATTTCTTTATTCAACGTTGTTGTTGAAAATTGCGTATTAAATAAAAT
Organism: Hibiscus tridactylites; assembly: GCA_958450335.1. NCBI lineage: Eukaryota > Viridiplantae > Streptophyta > Magnoliopsida > Malvales > Malvaceae > Hibiscus > Hibiscus tridactylites. Next base: position 31,408,907 of record OY288267.1, on the reverse strand, counting down.
TTAATTTAAGTTTTCAAACAAATATTGAAAAGTTTTCAAATTCGGCATATTGATAAATTCTAATGCTTTATCAAACACACTGCTGCTTATGCTACGTAGCATTCCTCGATGAATTACCAATTCGAACCGCAATGAGTTGTCTGCTCGGGAACCGTATATGTAAAACATAACCCCACAACCACAACCACAAACTTTCAGTTCTGGGTGGGGGGGGTGGACCCACCGGCCTTTAAGCTTCATGTAGATAAAAGCACAGATAAACCACACGATAGCTTTTGGTTTTGGCTGCAGACTGAAAACCATGGCTACTTCTTCACTCATCTCCTCATCGTTTCTTGTTCCCACTAAACCCTTAACAATTCAACGCCAAAACCAGCAGCATCATAGCTCCACAAGCTTCAGGAACCGAGCACCCTTCAAGCTCCTAGCTGCCAAGCTTCCTGCTGGGGTACTTTCTTGGTTTCTATTCTCTTTTTCTGGGTTCCGATTCATCTTATATTCCATATATTTCTGGGTTCTTTTTCTGATAAGAATTTTGTTTCTGTTAAAAATAATGATTCAGGTTGAAGTGCCAAAAGTGGAGCCAAAGTTCCAAGCACCATTTCTTGGGTTTACCAGGACAGCTGAAATATGGAATTCCAGGGCCTGTATGATTGGCTTAATTGGTACTTTCATTGTAGAACTGGTAAGGTTTCTACCATCTTTTTGTATCGGCCATTTGCATTATGGTGTTGAGGGTTTAATAGTGAGGACTTTTTGGTTTTGCAGATACTAAACAAGGGAATACTTCAGATGATTGGGGTAGAAGTTGGCAAAGGTCTTGATATTCCTCTGTAATGAGGAGACAAACACGCTTAATTGGTATCAAGTAAACACATTCTTGTTGTATTAAAAGTAAAAACACATTATCTACTCCAATATCTGAGCTTTGTAACACTTCTGATTATCTTGTGAAATCTTTTATTTCCGTCTTTGCTGAAGTGATTATCTTGTGAAATGTTTCATTGCTGAAGCCAGCAAGAGGATGCGAACTTATAAAATTCTTTTTGAGGCCAAAATAAATTTTCATAGAAACTTTTAAAAAAATTCTCAATCATATAAGAATATCAAACTTTTAAAGGAGGGCGACCGCCCCCTCCAGCCCCCTGAAGCTGCAAATTCACAGTTTTTCCTGTGCAATCTAATTTTGGAAATCATAACACTTTTAACATGCTTGTATAGTATATATAAGGTCATATCGCATTAAATTCAGATATACTAGTTTACAGATGCTTCTCTTCTATGGTACACCATCATCATAATCAGACTATCTGCTGAATGTAATTTATTGTTAAGGATATTCTAACAGAAACAAATTCCTAGCTCAGCATGTGAAATAATTGTTACAGAGGCTCCAAGGTTTAGAATATTTATTCGTCAATGCATAAACAAACGCATAAATGATTGCCGCATTCAAACAAATTGAAGACGATCTACAGCGCTCGGCTAATTCGAGCATCTATAACCGGCACCCTACTTGAAGGCTCTGAGATGTCTAATGCATCAGCTAGTGACATTCGACGGTTACTCCATACAGCTTCTGCCCATGTCTTCATTTTCTCACCTTCAGTCTTCCTGTTCTGTTGAACACAAAGTACTTCTGCATACCCACCTGCACAAAGCACAACCAGCCGACCAGGTTACGGCAGTGCACTATGGAATTAAATTTAAACATAAAATTCTTGTTGGCATTGAAGAATGCTCAATTTAGATGATGATATGCTGCTGCTGTTTGTGTTCAATGCCAGCTGTGTCATGCCAATTTTTAGGTATATAGTGCTCAGATTATTAATTCCTCACACGGAACACAAACAGGATATGCAGCAATAGGCCATACCTCTTGCAAGAGCTAAAATATCCCCTCTGTCCAGTTTTGTTTCTGCACCAAAGCAATGAAAAGGGGAAATAGTTACTCCGTTGCTTAAACACCTGGAAACATAAATATTCTAATATTCCAAACCTTTAGACTCCAATGGTGGAGCTTTCAGAAACTCGATTGCTCTTCTGTAAAGTCCCTGCCAGCCACAAATTATCGAATCAATACTCCACTTAAGCTCTTAGATAGATTTGAACAATAAGCTACAAGTAACTTGGGGAAAGCCGGAAAGGAGATCACTATCATAATTGTCTCAACCCAAATTTTAATCCTATGCGACATAGACCAGCCATAAGACCTTCCTCTACTACATCAGATCGACAGCCATCTAGGATCCTAAGATGCAAAACAGCATACATGCAAACTCCGATACTCAAATATAACGAGGCAGCTCATTTAGAAGAGATCAATAATTTTTCAGTAACCGGGATGGGCTGTACCGCATGTACATATATTCCTCTTTTAAATTCAAATCTCTCTAATCAGAAACTTAAAAAAACATCCCTCTCTAATCAGAAGCCATTCTAAATCTTTCTTATTTTCTCACTGGATTAAAAACAGTATCCTACAACTGACAAAACCATGCAAACTTCAAAAACATAAATAAATTTAGACTAATGAAGCAGAGCCCTTCATTAAATACAGAAGGTGGACGTTCTGACCTCTTGAATTAGAAGAGAGCTTGAACGCTCTTGTCTTGCTTTGTTCCGAAACATGAGAGCTATGCAGGTCAAGACAACACCAACCTTGGGATGATTAGAGCCTGAAAGAAAATAAATCAGAGGGCATTGATGATGCAATTAGCACGCAGAACCACTCAAAAGTCTACAACATTTTATTATGTAGATAAATATAAATCCAAATTTACACACCAAAGTATTCTTCTGTTTTAGTAAGTGCCTTTGTCAATATCTCCTCTGCAGCAGCAAAATTCCTAAATCACAGTTTGGCAGACACTGATGAGAAAGATGTGTTGGAAAAGATCAGGAAACAAAGATATAAACAAGTAACCATAAAATCACCCCATGTGTGACTCAAGTTGCCCCAAGGCAAAGGTTGCAGCAAGCAAAACTTCATCTGAAGCCATATTACAAACTGTTAAGGTATTCATGTCATTAAAATCTTCATTTTTGGGCACTCCATCAATTATGTTTTGGTATACTTCTTTGGCCTGAGAAAACTTTTGCGTAGTATGTAGAAATTCTCCATATGATAAAGCAGCGTTGCCTGAATCGTCCAACAGCAAATATTATACACAACTATCTTCTATGGTCAATTAGCAACTGGTAAACTGATAGATCCTCACCATTCCAAGCTTCATTATCTTGGACTCCATGAAAAAACGAGTCAGCTGCAGATCGGATGCAGCTCACATTCAGCACTTACACAAATCAATGAGACAACAAAACAATGAACAGACACTTGGGCAACGTCTTTACCCGACTCAAGGTTACCAGCGACAAGCTCAACTAGCCCCTTCACTGCTTTAGTACGAGCAATCAAAGATTCTTTGTTTCTGCCATTACTTTTTAAATCTTCTGTATGCAAAATCTCTAAGCATTTATCTGCGAGCACTGATGAAGTATCATCCTATATAAGGGAGAACCATCCCCAGATAAATCGGAATCATATATGCTACATGTCATAGTTTAAACTAAAAACTAGTAATTGAGGGATTCACATACCTGGCCCAACTGTAAATAGAGACCAACAAGAGCTTCCGTAGCAGCAACTACAGCAAATACCAGATTAGTGAGTAACCTTTTAAGCAGTGGAATTCCAAACAAGAAACAAACAGAAAATCTAAACTTAAACAGTAAAATTTTACCTTTAACGCCCAAGGAGGAATGCGTTAATTCGAGAATTCTATGCAGCTTTTCAATAGCTTCTTCAATACTTCCTCTAAAAGTAAAACTAATCATCATAAATTCCAAATATAAAAATGGAATACGGGTAAGAAAAGTAAAGAAATCAAGAATTACCTTTCATATAACAAATTAGACATTGCAAGTAACACCGTTCCAACAGAGTTTTGAGCAAATTGACCTTCACTTTCAGTAGACTGAGTTGAAAGACACTGCTCCAATATCAACATGCCTTGTGCATATGATTCATCTACCAAAACCATCCACTCAAAAAATCAAATTTTCACAAATAAGAATAAAAAGTAGAAACTTTAATAGTTATCAGTCCATAAATTGGAACATTAGCTAAATGGGCGATAGTATAAACCTGATTTCTGGGACCTGGCATGTGAGAGAGCATAATTGATCATCTGAACGGCGACTGGGTTGGGACTGGGACCGTTGATTCCATCGTGGAGGCGTCTCAACGGCTGCGATGGAGTTCTGCAGGGGATTGCAGCCAGTTGGGAAGTTCGAGAGAGGGGAATGACCGATTTTGATAGCTTAACTGCAGCGTGAATCATTGTTGCTAAAACCCTAATTTTATGGATCAGAAGGGTTTTAGTTTATGCTTGGGAGTTGGGAGTAGAAAGTAGAAAGTAGAAACCATACAAAATAAAGCTGGAACCTTCGTCTCCTTTACGCAAATAACCTTGCTCATGTGTTACGTGTAAGTTCAAAGTGTTCTCGTGAGAACGACGGCGTTTCTTCTTCTGATATTCTTTAAAGGTCTAATTCTAGTTTTAGACCCTCTACTAGACTTGAAATTTGACATCTAACCTCTCTATTTCAATTTGGTATAATTTCGACCCTCTACTTTATGTTACTAGTTACAAACAAATGTATTGTTTTTTTAATCGTCTTAAGGCGATTACAAGTAATATATATTTATATTTTTCTTAACTCTTTAAGTATACATAGTTACACACTTTTCATACAAAGCTTTTCAAATTTAAATATTATAGAATAGACATTAAAATGACGATATTAAAATATTTGTTAAATTATTATGTAAATGAAAATAGTTATTTTAACATTGTCGAAAGAGTATAACACTTTATGCCAACTTAATAAATGTGTTAATTTTTGGTCTGATGGTTTGATTTTAAAATCCGAGTTTTAAAGACAAAGGGAAAAAAGTGTTAAAACCATTTCTTTTCTTCTACAAGTTCTACAATAAAAAATGTCATCAGACCAATAATTTATATAGACATATTACATGAGACGTCCTATATAGGGACGAATGTTCATAAAGAGTGGGAGAGGCTTTCGTCCTCTAAAACTTTTGGTCTAATATAATTTTAGGTCTTTGCTAGTTTAAATTTAAATTAGATAAAAAATTTATCAGCTCCAAATTTTAAGATTAAATATTTAATGAGTCTTATTACTTTTAACTTATATAATTTATTCATTCAAATATTTAGTTCTAACTTCTTTTTTTTACCTATGTATCTTAAATGTAAACTCTTACCATTCTCGGCCAAGTAATTGTACAAAAAGTCCTTCCAATCAAAATAAATACCCGTGCTTACTTATAACTCCATTTTTTTTTTCAATTCAATTCCTCACAATCGAGTATTTATATTCAATATACATGTAATGAAAACAAAAAAATTTCACCAGCATTTTAGTTTTAGCCGAAGTTAAAATTAGAATTTAGGGTTTAGATGTTAAGAGATTAAGCCTAATGAGAATTTAAAGATTGTAGTTAAAATTATAGTTTAAGGTTAAAATTTAGGGTTTAGAGGTTAGGGTAGGGCACCCCAAGATTTGGTATAATTATTATTTAGCTCCTCAAATTTTTTAAATATTTTAACTTAGGCCCTTTAAAAAATTTTAAATTCTTATTAAGTACCAACTTTTTTTTGAATATTTTTAATTAAGTCCCCTTTTAGTTTTTAAAAAATTCTCATTAAATCTCATTTTTTTTAAATATTATAGTTCAATTTTCTAAAATTTTCAAAAATTTTAATTAAGCCCCCTCAAGTTGTTCTACCAAGATCCGCCCCTAGTTAAGGTTTAGACTTTAGGGTAATATGGTTAGTGATTTAGGTTTTAACCTGTAAACACTAAATTCTAACCCAAAGCTTTAAATTTTAACCACAACTCATCAATTCCAAACCCCTAACCTCTAAACCCTAACCTCTAAAACTAAGTCGCTTGTGAAAACTTTTTGTTTCCACCGCCTGTGTATGAAATAATTATCCTAATTTTTAATAATTAGAAAGAATAGATTATGGAATAAACTTTGACACACATACCGTAATTTTTAGTTTACATAAACTTGTTAAATTTAAAGTTTAGGATTTAAAATTTAAGATTTAGAGTTTATGTTTTACGGTTTAGAGTTTAGATTTTAAAGAAAAATTATATAATATTCTTTTTTTCACAAGCTTGTTTATCAAAAATTAACCCGTAAATTATATGTAGTAGTTTAATATGTCAAGGGATGTATTGTGGGTAAAAAAATTTGTTACACATGCTTAATATCTAAACCTTAAAACCTAAACTCTTAAACTTTAAACCATAAACTAAATTACTAATTCTTAAAACTAAAAGGTTTGTGAAGCTATAGTGTTACACAACTATGTATCAAAAAAATTCTGTGTTATCGGCATAATTAAAGTTTTTTAGTACAATCATTGATATTTGATTTATTGGTCAACTAATCTTGATAAAATATTATTTAGAAAATCATTATAAAAGTAATACTCTCAACTTAGTTTACTCTATTCACAACATTTTTTTTTTTTTTGAGAATTGCTTAGTGAATCTAATCGAGACCATTAACAAGCTTATTTCAGTATTTGGTTCTAACTATCCATCCAGAGAATGGCTGCTCTATGGTCTACCTGTCCTATAAAGTCGTAGAACTGATACTTTCCTGTTCATCTCAATCAAGCTTTAACCAATCACAAACACTGAAACAAGTTCATCTATTTGGGTTTGATATGCTCTCTGCGGACACAAAAGTGAAAACCAACCCTTAAACCACACGATTAACAAAAAGTAGCAAACATAATCATATCATATCTCCCGAATTCCCTTCCACTTTTCTCTTTAATTCTTGTTCTAAACTTATATACTATTTCTGGGGTTTTTTATTGCAATTTGCAACCGTTCTTTCTTAGCACTGTCTCAAGACTCAACTTTTGTTGTTTTTTAGTTTCAATTCACATGGTATGAGATTCCTAGTAGACAACTTTATGCGTGTTGAGGCTATACCACTACTAAAGCTCTGATCTTAAAGAAGTAGATTTATATATATTTTTGGAAGATGAAGAGAAAGCCCTGGTTAGAAGCAATGGATATTTGCCAATGTATCATCAAAGTGGAAAAAAAGAAAGCAAAAGCACACTTGGGGATGCACCTGCTGAGATTTCCTTTTTCCTTAGCCATTCAAGTTAAAAGCCGGATGTCGTCCGTTGCTGTCGTTGTCGAATTCGAAAACTTGACAATGGCAACTTCATCAATTCTCTTGTTTCTCTTCCTATATCTGTTTGCATTTTCCTCCACTGCAGGTACATGGTACATGGTTATTGGCTTGTTCTTGCATGATAATGTTACAATTTATGTTTTTTTTCATTGCAGATGGGGAGCAAGTCATACTAGTGAACAACTGCAGGGAAAGCATTTGGCCTGGGATACTTGGCAGTGCAGGTCAGTCCAGTCCTAAAAATGGCGGCTTCCATCTCGGTAGTGGCGAAGAAGTAGTTTTCGATGTTCCACAGAAGTGGTCAGGGAGGATATGGGGCAGGCAAGGTTGTAATTTCGACAGTGATGGCAAGGGTTCTTGTGATACTGGTGACTGCTCTGGACGGCTTCAGTGCCAAGGAACAGGCGGTACACCGCCTGCAACCGTGATAGAAATGACTCTCGGTTCATCTTCTTCACCGTTGCATTTCTATGATGTTAGTTTGGTTGACGGCTTTAATTTGCCGGTATCGATGAAACCGGTCGGGGGAGGAATCGGATGTGGAGTTGCATCGTGCGAAGTTGATCTGAACGTTTGCTGCCCATCCGCATTGGAAGTGAAGAAAGGTGACACAGTAATAGGATGCAAGAGCGCTTGCTTGGCAATGCAATCAGCTAAATATTGCTGCACTGGGGAGTATGCAAATCCGAACACCTGCAAGCCGACGCTCTTCGCACACCTCTTCAAGGCTATCTGCCCAAAGGCTTATAGCTATGCTTTTGATGACTCTAGCAGCCTAAACAAATGCAGAGCATCACGTTATGTTATCACTTTCTGTCCTCCTAAATGAGAAATGACAAAGAATTAACAAGCTCGGTGCCATTGCAGTGTTAGGAAGTTTATGATTTCTACCAGTAGATATTAGCTCAAAACCAGATGGATCAGTTAATTTCTTCCCTTCATCCTACGAGTACGAACATCTGTCGGTAATGAAATGGATGAAAATATTAATTTTTCCTATGTTTTGAAATGTATCAGGCTCCATTAATAGATTCTATAGTGATGATGTTATGTTATGTTTATGATACAAGTATCATTTTTGTTAACAATGGTTCAGTTGTTGTCACAACCTACGTTATTCGGACTCGGAATACGTGTAGGATGAATATACGTACAACATGGGTATATGTTAGATTTGATTTTTTTTCCAATTCTAAAGAGAAACTTGAAGAGAAATTGAGAGTAAAGCAAAGAGCATGGAAAGAATTGCCTGCATGTTCACATCCAACGTCATTTCCAAGTCCGGATACTTAGGTTGTGACAATATACTTTTGTTTAACCGCTAACATTTAGGTTCAGTTCGGTTTGTTTTAGTTTCAGATCTATATCGGTCCAACTAAAATTCGAGTCAATATTCGGTTTATTTCAAGTTTGGATCTCAAATGGAATAAATCAATTCAGATAATCAAATTTATCAAGTCTAAACTGTATCTTACATCGGTTAACAATAACTACGTCCAGAAATTCCAAATTGAAGTGTTTAACAACGAATAATTCTCATCTGCCGCCCCCCCAAGAAAGAATCGACAAACCCCCAATTTTTTTAGTAGGAGGAATCTTTCTTTCAAGGGAATGGTAATATCCGCTACAGCTAACAGTTAAAAAGCTAGCAAGGTATAATCACTCTATATATGAACAGCAAGTGCCATGTTTCCCACAGCAGTTTAAACACAGGGGAAAAAATGGGTTCAAATGAAACATTTACAGACAATGAAGAGGCACCCATTTATGCTCCGTGGATTCCAGTGCCTAATGTTCAAGAGCTGGTGAGGGAAGATCCTTTACAGGTTCCACAAAGATATGTTAGGGAAGCAGAAGATAGACCAAAAGATACTGATATGTCACATCTTTCTTCACTTGTTCCTATCATTGATTTCTCTTTGCTGTTAATCGGGAACAAGGAGGAGCTAAACAAACTTGATCTGGCCTGCCAAGATTGGGGTTTCTTTCAGGTAAGAAAATCCGGCTATGAAATAATATATACGCCTTTGAGAGTTACCATTTATTGATGTTTTAACAGGTGGTAAATCATGGAGTTGCAAAGGAAGTGTTGCAGAAAATGAAGGATGCTGCAGCTGAGTTTTTTGAGCTTCCACTAGAAGAGAAGAACAAATATGCGATGCCCTCGGACGACATACAAGGGTACGGACATGGATATGTCGTTTCCGAGGAGCAGATACTGGACTGGTCGGATGCACTGATGCTTTTGGTTCACCCTCCTCATTATAGGAAGCTCAAGTTTTGGCCCAAGTCACCAATAGGTCTCCAGTATGTATTCAGATGAATTGATCTTAGCCAAGTTCTGGTCATATTTCTACACTTGCTGAATTGTTCTGTATACTTTCATATAGGGAAATCATAGAAGAATACTCGAATGCAATACGGAAACTCGGAACCGAGCTCTTGGAATCGATTTCTCTGATCATGGGAATGGAAAAGGAAGCATTGCTTGGACTGCACAAACAGTTGAACCAAGCTTACCGAGTGAACTACTACCCTCCTTGCTCCAAGCCAGACCAAGTAATAGGTGTTAGTCCACATTCAGACACTAGCACTATAACCATACTCATGCAGGACGATGGTGTGTGTGGATTACAACTTAAGCATAACAACGAGTGGGTGCCGGTTAATCCGATACCAGATGCTCTAGTAGTGAACGTCGGCGATGTCATCGAGGTAAGAAATAAAACTTGTTTGTTTCCATTGGCGTGGTGGTCTTATTTTGATTCTTTTACTTTGTCTGGCAGATGTGGAGTGACGGCAAGTACAAGAGTATCGAACACAGAGCTGTTGCAAATGATGACAAGGCAAGAGTTTCTTATGCATCATTCTTATTCCCGCACGATGAGGTAGAGATTGAGCCCCTGAAACACATGATCCACCCGAAAACGAAACAGCAGGTTTATAAGAGAGTGAAATATGGGGATTATTTGAGGAACTCCATGAACAGAAAAATGGAAGGCAAAGCACATACACAGATGGCAAAGGTTGAAACTCTCGCTTAAAGCAAAAATTAATAACTCTAGTTTCTGTTAATGTCACCAATGGTTATTATTATTCTCGATACATGCTTAAAGATACTAAATTACTTACCACTTGAATTAATTTCATTGAAAACTATGTTTGTTATTTTTTTGAAAGGTGGAAACTATGTTTGTTATTAACAAAACATTAGAATCAGAGACAGTCATGCAGCGTCAACCCTGTTACGAACCTTAATGAAGGTCGAATTAAGATATAAGTGTAAACAGGAAAGGATTGAAGTTTTAGGGTTTCTAAACCAAAGAAGAAGACAAACCAGAAAACAAAGAAAAGAAAAGAAAAAATATTATCTCTGTTATTCAATATTGTGTAAAATTCAGCTTAACCAAAATTACAATGGGTTGGGCTTTTATAGACACAGCCCAAACTATAACAGACTTAACAAATTCATAACAACCCATAACAACTCTAGCAAATTTTAGCCCAACACAATATTCACCCATACTTCATGATATACTACTCTATCATTCTCCTTGCTTTCTCTTTGTCTAAAACTTCACTTCGAGACAAGACACCAAGCCTGCTCCGCATGTCAGCAAACATGGAAGGTGGAATAGCCTTGGTTAGAACATCAGCAATTTGTTCTAAAGATGGAAGATGATTAACAACCAAACTACCAGCAATAACCTTTTCTCGGACAAAATGTAAATCAATCTTAACATGCTTGATGCGAGCATGATGAGTTGGATTGGCAGACATGGAGACAGTTGAAGAATTGTCACACCAAACCACAGGTTTTGCAGAGCAGGAAATACCAATCTCACGCAGCAACTGTTCAACCCAGACGAGTTCAGAAACAGAATTAGCTACACTTCTGTACTCAGCTTCAGAAGAAGACCGAGACACAACAGGTTACTTTTTCGAGCACCAAGCAACAAGATTAGAGCCAAGAAAAATGCAGTAACCAGTGGTTGACCTCCTATCATCAAGAGAAGAGGCCTAATCTGCATCAGCATAACACACAAGCTGAAGGTCTTGAGATGGTTGAAAGAATAAACCATAATCAATTGTACCACTTAAGTATCTTAAGATACGCTTCACAGCTTTCCAGTGAACAATCGGAGGTTGAAAGAATAAACCATAATCAATTGTACCACTTAAGTATCTTGAGATGGTTGAAAGAATAAACCATAATCAATTGTTCATGTGTTGACTAACCCGATTGACAGCAAAAGCAACATCAGGCCTGGTTAAACAAATATACTGCAGGCCACCAATGATGCTGCGAAAAAACTGAGCATCAGCAAACATCTGATCATGAACCACATCCTCTTTAGTAGTTACTGTCATAGGTGTAGGAGTAGCAGTACAACCAAGTATATCAGCCTTGCTAAGCAAATCAGAAATATACTTCTTCTGATTAAGCAACATTCCCCCAGCACACTGTAAGATTTCCATTCCTAAAAAACATCGAGGCTCTCCCATATCTTTGAGAGAAAAGGTAGCATGGAGTTTGTGTACCACTTTATCAACCTCAGAAAGCCTACTGCCTGTGATGATGATATCATCCACGTACACCATCAACAATAAAGAAGAGCTGGAATCATTCTTGATGTATAAAGAAGAATCAGACTTCGAGGAGACAAACCTCAAATCAGAGACCAGAAAGTTCTTCAAAGTGTCAAACCAAGCTCTAGGGGCTTGCTTGAGACCATACAATGCCTTCTTCAGCCTACACACCAGCTTTTCTCCAGCTGGACTAGTACGAACAAACCCTGGTGGTTGTGACATATAGATTTCCTCAGTGAGATGCCCATTTAGGAAGGCATTGTTAATGTCAAGTTGACGAACTGGCCAATGATGAAGAACAGAAACTGCCAACACTATTCTTATCGTGGAGGCTTTAACAACAGGGCTGTAAGTCTCCTTAAAATCAGAGCCAACACGTTGAGAAAAGCCTTTAGCAACCATCCTTGCTTTTAGTCGATCAACGGACCCATCAGGCTTGTGTTTGACCCTAAACAACCATTTGCATCCAACTGGCTTCCGATCAGAAGGTAAGGGCTGCAAATCCCACGTACCATTTTGCAACAGTGCATTGTACTCAGCATACATTGCTTCTCTCCAGCCAGGATGAGACAAAGCCTTGAAAACATCATCAGGTTCAGTGTTTTCAATCTCGGTGTAAAACACCTTAGGCTTAAAGACACCTGCCTTGCTTCGTGTAACCATAGAATGTGTATTTTGAACAGTGGAAGTAGGTGGAATGATGGGTGTGGATGGAATAGTATATGTGGATGAAATGGTGGATGGAAATGAAGTAGTAGTGACTGATGGAACAATGGATGTAGATGGAATGGTTGAAATGGGGGGAATAGTAGATGTGGATGAAATGGTGGAAGGAAATGAAGTAGTAGTGACTGATGGAACAGTGGATGTGGATGGAATAGTAGATGTGGACGAAATGGTGGATGGAAAGGAAGTAGTGATGACTGATGGAACAGTGGATGTAGAAGAAACAATGGTTGTAGATGAAATAGTTGATGTAGGGAGAAGGATGGAAGTAGATGGAGTAGAGATTGTTGAAGAAACAGTGGAATGAGAGAAAAAAGGTGGTAAGGATGAAAAAGAAGATGAGGGTAAAACTGATGAGGTAACAGGTAAGGTGGGAACAGAAGAAGAAGGTAAGAAAGAAAACAAAGGAGATATTAAAGGAGGAGAGGAGTGAGGTGAGGATGAAACTGATAAAGGGTGAAATATAGGGGAATGAGGCAAAGACAAAGGAGATGAGGATGTAGAAAGAAGAGGAGAGGAATGTCTTGTAGGACTCAAGCAGAAATCACCATTAGGAGACTCAATAGTATCACCATTATGAACAATATTAGATGTATTATGAACAGTAGGAGGTGTAGTAGTTATAGTAGGAGGTGTATTATGAATAGTATTAGGTGTATTATGAATAGTATGAGATGAGTTATAAACAATAGTAGGTGTATTATGAATTGTAGGAGATGTATTATGAGTAGTATGTGGTGAAGTATGAATAGTATTAGGAGTATTATGAACAGCTGTAGATGTATTATTAGTAGTATTAGGGAATGAAGAAGAAACATTATTAGTAGTAGTGATAGAACAAGAGGAATTAGATGAAGGAACAAACAAATTTCTAACAGTAGGAAAATCAACATGTTTATGAACAGTAATAGTAGGAGCACTGGACACATCAGACTGACTACTGACAGACTCTGTAGGATTTATAAACAAAGGATAAGAAGCCAACATAGCATTATCTTCAGACACAGCAGTACCAACCAGAGACTTGTCCTTATAAGGAAAAACAGACTCATTAAACCTAACATGTCTAGAAATATAAACTCGACCACCTAACTCCATGCATTTGTACCCTTTGTGTGAAGGAGAATACCCTAAAAAGACACATGGAGTGGACCGAAACTGCATCTTATGCTTATTAAAAGACCTAAGACATGGGTAACACAGACAGCCAAAGACTCTAAGAAAGGAATAATCAGGAAGCTTATGAAAGACTTTGGCATAAGGAGACTGCCCAAACAGAGCACTAGAAGGTAACCTATTAATAAGAAAGACATCAGTGACAAAAGCATCAGACCACAAAGAAAGAGGGAGAGAAGCTTGGGCTAACAAGGAAAGACCTACCTCAACAATTTGCCTATGCTTACGCTCCACACGCCCATTTTGTTCTGATGTATGAGGACAAGAGACTCTATGGACTATCCCTTGACTGAGAAGGAATGGCTTAAGAGCAGAAAACTCACCACCACCATCTGATTGAAGCATTTTTAACTTGACACATAATTGTCTTTCTGCCTGAGAGAAGAATTGAACAAATGCAGTTTTAACATCAGATTTAAATCGAAGAAAGTAAAGCCAAGTAAATCGAGTGCAAGCATCCGTGAAAGCAACATAGTATCTAAAGGAATTAGAAGAGATAGGTGCAAGACCCCACACACAGCAAAAACTAATTCGAGAGGTTGAGAATAAACAATTGTAGACATAGAAAAAGGGGAGTTTATGAAACTTCCCAAGCTGACATGCATGACAAAGATGAGATTTATTAAATGAAGGAACCAACACATTACAGCTTTTAAGAACAGAAGTAAGAGCTTCTTTATTTGGATGACCAAGCCTACAATGCCAAATATCATAACCAGACATAGAAGAAACAGATGAAACATTATTCAGTTTATTAACAACAGTAGAAAAACAACACTTAGTATCTGTAGAACCAGGTAAACTATCAGAGGCAGACTGTAGTTGATAGAGACCATCTTTCTCAAAACCTTTGTGAAGAACAGATCCAGAGACCAAATCCTTAATGAAACAATGCTTGGGAAAGAACTCAACAGACACATTATTGTCCTGTGTAAACTTAGAAACAGAGAGTAAATTTTTAGTAATATAAGGAACATATAAGACATTCTTTAAAGTAAAGTTCTTAGAAGAAGACAACAAATTAGATTGACCAGCACATTTAATAGGGAGAGAATTACCATTACCCACTTGAACATTGCCAGCAGTAGGAGTCATAGAGTCAGCTTGGAGGGAATGAACATCATTGGTGATATGATGAGAGGCACCTGAGTCAGGGAACCAGGAATTATCCTCAAGCACAGTGGGAGAAGCAAGGTGAGCCTGTGCATTCACAGTGGGAAAAGCATGAGAAACAAATGATGAGGGAGCAACAGTGAAAGAAGTGTTATGAGCCTGAGGTATGCTGGCAGGATAACTCAGAGAAGAAGGGTGAGTGCCAGCAGGATAAGCCAGAGGAGAAGAATGAGGTTTATTGCCCACAAATACAGTAGGAGACTGAGGTAACATAGAAGGAAAGTTCACTGCAGGAACAACAGCAGAATGATACACCATATGAGGATATCCAGACCCCACAGACACAGAAGGACCTGAAGCAGCACCCAAATTTCTATCACCAGAGCCCTGATTCCTTCTAGAAGACTCATTCTTAAAAATTCATGTCAAATCTGAAATAGCAACATTCAACCAAATGACCAAACCTACCACAGAGTTGACATTGAGGCCTAGTATTATTATTGTATCTGCCCCTACCACGACCCCTGTCATAAGAGTCAGAGTTATACATATACCCATCATTCTGCCCAGCACCAGATGAATTATGAAAATCAGAGGTATTAGAAGTCACAACATTGGCAGTAGGAGAATCAACAACAGGAGTAGACAACTGAGGAGAAAGAGCAGGGGTAGGTTTGGGAGAAGAAGGCACAACAGGGTGACTAGAAGAAGGCACAATAGTGTGATTAACACAAGTAGAAACAGAAGACATGAGATTAGATTGCCGAGCATCAGCATCTAACAAAAGAGTACTGGTAGCTTCAACAGAGGAAGCAACACTACCAGCAGTAAGCACATTGATGACAGATTTAAACTCAGTAGGAAGCCCATTTAATATGGCTGTGACATGCTCTTGTTCAGAAATAACCTCACCACAGTTAGCTAAATTGTCACGAATTGATTTTATCTTTAACAAATAATCCTTCATACTAAGATCACCTTTCTTTTGAGTATGAAGAAGTCTCCTATAATACATCAATTTAGAAGTAGTTTTCCCACTATATATCCTATGTAAAGTGTTCCAAATAGCAGAACCAGTGTTCATCCCAATCAATTGAGGAAGAACACCCTCACTAACAGTGGATAACAACCAGGTTGCTAGAGCCCCATCTTGTTCCTCATAGGCCTCAAAATCAGGATTAATCATGACAACATTATTCCTAGTTATATACTCAGGAGGAGGGGTAACATGACTATCAACATACTTAAGTAAACGATGAGTCTTAATGGTCAAGAATACTTGTTGATGCCAAAGTAGATAATTGTTATCATCAAGGACGACATTAATTTTCTTGGTGGAAAACAAAGGACGAGGAGAATCAGAGGTAGAATTAGAGATAACATCATGACTAACAGTTGGATTACTACCAGTTGGATGACCAGATGCAATATCATCAGCAGGATTCGTCATGAAAATAACCAGAACAGAAAACAAATAACACCAAAACACAGCCGCAAACAATAAGCAATCCACAACACAACCAGGAGAAACAGAACCAGCAAACAACAAGAGACCACCAAGATCCAATCCAGATCAATCCAATCCAGCAGATAAACAACAAGAGTTAAACACAGAACCAACAGAAGCAGACATCCATCAGAAACAAACAACAGATCTGGAGCAGTATGATACAAACAACAACAAAAATAGCATAGATATGAACCAGAACCAGCAATATCCAAAGCAACAGACCAGAATCAGAAGAGAAGAGAACGACAAAGTTGAAAAGATCTCACCACACAAACCAGCACAAATCAGCACACGAACACGAGTCACAGATCTCCACACGAACATGAGCCGTTACAGATCTCCTCACAAACACAAGCCGTCACAGATCTCCTCACCAACACGAATCGTCACAGATCTCCTCACGAACACGAACCGTCACAGATCTCCTCACGAACACGAGTCGTCACAGATCTCCTCACGAACACGATCGTCACAGATTTCCACACTAACACGAGGCATCGTCACACGAACACGAACCAGCACGAACCGTCACAGATCTCCAATTTGCAGGAGGAAAGTCACACTGAAGTTTTAGTCCGTCACTTCACAGCCAGAATCAAACAAAACACATGGCCAAATCTCCAATTGACGCCATAAATGGCTCTGATACCATGTTACAAACCTTAATGAAGGTCGAATTAAGATATAAGTGTAAACAGGAAAGGATTGAAGTTTTAGGGTTTCTAAACCAAAGAAGAAGACGAACCAGAAAACAAAGAAAAGAAAAGAAAGAATATTATCTCTATTATTCAATATTGTGTAAAATTCAGCTTAACCAAAATTACAATGGGTTGGGCTTTTATAGACACAGCCCAAACTATAACAGATTTAACAAATTCATAACAACCCATAACAACTCTAACAGATTTTAGCCCAACACAATATTCACCCATACTTCATGATATACAACTCTATCAAACCCCTCCCAATTTTTTTTTGTATAATAGCATTTTTATCCTTTTTAGTTTAAATATTACTAAAATAAGGTTTTTATCCCTTCCAACTTTTAAATTTTGAGAGATTAATACTTAATGGAATCTTGTCCCTCATAACTATTAGATTTTTGTTGCTAGGGTTTCGAAGAGAAAAGAGGAATTAGGAATTTTATTAATCACGGAAAATGAAAAGTCAAGTTACATGATATTTGACTACTGTATTATTTATACATATTTAAAACTAAAGACAAGATTAAAGGAAAAGAAAATAAGATGTATATAACAGATGTATCCTAATAGCCCCCCTCAAGGTGGAGCATACACATTATGTATGCCCAGCTTGGAGATGAAAGAAGAAAAATTTGAAGGTAGCAATGCCTTAGTGAAACAAACAACTAACTGATTCTAAGAAGAAACTGAAAATAATTTGATAGTCCCATTCTGAATCTTCTCTCGTATCAAATGACAGTCGATTTCTATGTGCTTCGTGCGCTCATGATGAACTAGATTCTCAACAATCCTTATGGCAGATTGATTATCACGGTACAAATGAGCAGTGTGTAAATCGACTTGAAAATCAGAGAAAAGATAATTAAGCCATTGTAATTCGCATGTAACAGCAGCAATAGCTATATACTCAGCTTTAGTAGAAGAACGATAAACATTATTTACTTTTTTAAATTTCCAAGAGACTAAAGAGTGTCCTAAAAATGTAAAAATCAGCTGTAGATTTTCTTGATTCTGGGCAAGAAGCCCAATCAGAATCAGAAAAAAGTATGTAAAGTTAGGTCATTGTTTACAGAAAAGAAAAGACCCTGTCCTGAATTTTCTTTTAAGTATCTAAGAACGAGATGAGCAGCAGTAAGATGAACAAAAGTGGGAGCAGCAAGGTACTGAGAAAACTGTTGCACAACATAACATATATCAGGCCTAGTGTGTGTTAAATAAAGCAGTTTACCTACTAGCCTTCTATAAGATATAATATCAGTTAAAGGAGTCCCTTTAGTCACAGATAGTTTCGAAGTGTAGACAATGGGAGTAGAAACATGTTTAGAGTCTAAAAAACCTAATTCTTTTAATAAATCTAATGTATACTTCTTCTGGCAAAGATTAATTTATGTATTAAATCGAGTAACTTCTAAGTCAAGAAAGTATTTAAGGTTTCTTAAATCTTTAATTTTAAAAGTATCATTCAAAAAAACTTTTAATACTTGTTATCTCATTCGTATTAGGACCGACAACAATAATATCATCAACATAGATGGCAAAAGCAATAAAACAAGAATCAATGCCTTTAACAAACAAGGATGAATCAGAACCAGCTTGTTTAAAACCTAAAGAAACAAGAGTTTCAGTAAGTCTCTCATTCCACTTACGACTAGCTTGTTTTAAACCATACAAACTCTTTTGCAATTTACAAACCAAATCAGAACTAGGAGGATTAAACCCATGTGGTAAATCCATATATACTTCCTTTTGTAAATGACTATGTAAAAAAGCATTGTTAATATCAAGTTGATGCAAATGCCATTTTTTAGCAGCAACAACTGCTAATAGTGCTCTAATGGTATTTATTTTAGCAACATGATTAAAAGTATCAAAGAAATCTATTCCTGACTGTTGAGTGTATCCTTTTGCTACAAAACGAGCTTTGTATCTTTCCAAAGTACCATCAAATTTCAAATTTGTTCTAAAAACCCATTTACAACCTATTATCTTTTTATCGGGATAAAGAGGAACTAATGTCCAGGTTTGATTAAGTTCTAGAGCATTTATTTCTTCTTGCATAGCTTCTTTCCAATATTCATACTTAATGACTTGATTGTAAGTTTTTGGTTCACTTAAAAGCACAACATTATTAATATAAGACTGATGAGCAGAAGAAATATTATGGTAAGAAATTACCTGAGCAATTTGATGAGGGGAAGATCTTACTTTAGGCAGAGACACAACAAAATTTTTGAACTTCTTTGAAAGTTATCTTTGTCGAGATGGTCTGGATGACACAATTGGCTGCTCACTTGATGCAACAATATCAGGAGGATGATGTAAAGTAGGATCATGAACAAAATTAGGTAAAGATTGTTCAACAGGACCATGAACAGAATCAGATAAAGACTGTTCAGGGTCGTTTAAACTAAGAGATGTTTGAGTTTGAACATGAACCAAAGGATCAGAATTATCCATTAAAACAATATCTTGAACAGAAATATTGTGTTCATATACTGAAAGAATAACATCAGTTGCAATTTGTTTAGAATTTTTGAAAGCAAAGATATCTTTAGAAAATATGACATCCCTTGAAACAAAAACATTATTAGTTTTCAAATCATACCCTCTAAATCCTTTAACATTCTTAGGATATCCTAAAAAATGAACTTATTAGCACGAGGATGCATTTTAGTTTTAGGCAAAAACATATGCATAGGCCAAACATCCAAACACTTTTAAATGCTTTATGTTAGGTTTTGAATTAAAAAGCAACTCAAAAGGAGTTTTATTCTCAAGAATTGAAGTAAGAGTTAAATTTATTAAAAAAACAGAATGGAGAACACAATCAATCCATAAACACAAGGGCAGATTAGCTTGAAACCTTAAGGACCTAGCAATAGATAAAATGTGTTGATGCTTTCTTTCAACAGTATTGTTCTGTTGAGGTGTGTATGTACAATGTTTGGTGTATAATTCCTTTATTTTGAAAGAACTCAACCATTTCAAATTCTTTTGCATTATCACATTTTATACAGTTAATCTTTTTAGAAAATTGAACCTCAACAAAAGTATAAAACCTAATAATAAGGTCTCTAACCTCTCCTTTTTCTTTCATAGAAAAAATCTATAAAAATCTACTTTTATCATCAATAACTGTCAGAAAATATGAATAACCATACAGACTTTTGATTGGAAAAGGTCCCCAATCATCCATATGCACTAAATCAAAGATAGAACTGCTTACAGTATGGCTAATAGGAAAAGAAGGCATTTTCTGTTTAGCTAGGTGACAAATTTCACAATCTAAAAGAATACCTAATGGTATGTCATTATTCAATTAAGAAAAAACTTCATCTTTTTAAAAGATGGATGGCCTAATCTAGCACGCCGAGTTGATAAGGAAGAAAAATTGCAAACATAATTAAGAGTAGAAACTGAATCTGATATATCAAGATGATATAGCCCTTGAACTTACTTAGCTGTACCAATCGTCTTCCACAGAAGAATATCCTGTATGAAACAAGAATTATGTGAGAAAATTAAAGAATATGTATTTTCTTTAACTAATTGAGACACAAATATTAGATTCAAACTAAAATTAGGAATGTGAAAAACATTTTTCAAAACCAGAAAAGAATTGACCAAGACAGTACCAACATGACATACTTTAACAAGATCATTATTGGGAAGCTTCACAAATTTATTATTAACAACATAATAATACTTAAAAAACATAATGAATTAACAATATGGTCAGTTGCACCTGAATCAATGATCCAGAAATCATTTGAATTGTTAAAACAAGAAAGAGTATTACCATAAAAATTAAGAGCAATATGTTGAGTTGTGAGGAGTTCGATTTGTTCAACCGATGTTGCTCACCAAATAGTGGAGAGGTGGATTTTTGGGTGGATGTGGTGTGGAAGCTTAAAAGATAATTGACACAATGATTTATAGTGGTTCAACCTTCTAACCAAGGTCTACATCCACTACCTTAGCTTTCCACTAAGGATTTCCAATCAATCCACTATTGATTCATCCCCTTTTCTAGACGTAGGAGGAAACCCTTATACACCGATCAAGCTTTCTACCCAAAGCCTTGATCAAACCCTCTTTTGCAAAGAGATGATAAAAGCAAACACAAATCCCTCTAATAGGTGTTTGTTTGCACAATTAAAGCACTCACCCAAAACCTAAAACACTTGAGCAAATTTGACAATTTTGGCTCACTAGTGTTTGCCTATACAATAATTGACAATTTAAGTACAAAGACTATATTTGATCATTTGTTGATTGACAATTGAAGCATTAACCATATCTTGATGCTTGGAGGTCCCTTTTACACTCCTTGATGAGTTTATAGTCATTACTAGCCGTTCGTGTTGAATTGGAGCCGTTGAGGACTTTATTTCCCACCATAAATGCAGTTCTGCTGTTGCATGTATCGAAACGCTCGAACCCGTTTCTATACGCTCTTTAAGTAGAAAGAGCCGTTGCAGTCTGATGAGCACCCGTTTCGGAACACCCTTGGCCGTATCGAAATGCTAGGCACCGTATCGAAATGCTCTGCATTTAAAAGTTAGTTGGAAAATAGCCGTTGGAGTTTATGACCGTTGTGGTCGATGTCACATAGGCGTATCAAAACGGCATAGCTCGTTTCGAAACGCTGGGTAAAAATCTCATCCAGGGAAGGCCCGTTTCGATACCCGTATCGAAACATTTTTGCTACTAGAATACACCGTATCGAAACGCCCTAAGGTGTTTATAAACGCCTGGAAGGTTTTGTGAAGTTTGGTTTTGAAAAACATGTTAAACCCTTTTAAAAACATCCCTAAACATAGTTTCAAGATATTTAGACTTTAGAAATAGTATTGAATTCTTTTTAAATTAGTCCAAAAACATTTCTCAAATATTATATCAAAACATTAGTTCTACAATCTCCCCCTTTTTGATATAATAAAACTAACTTGAAAAATTGTTTGGAATTCTCCCCCTTTAACTTTTAAAATATGAATAAGAGATTAAAGATATGAAATCAAATAAAGCTCCCTCTTATTCATTTGAAAATTCAATTTTCAAACCATTTCTCCCTCTTTTTGTTATATCAAAAAGAATTTAAAACATTAAGTTCAAAATAACTATAAAGGAACAATTTGACAAAATTAGGAATTTGGTTTTAAAATGGCTCCCCCTTACTCAAAGCATCATTAAAAGTGTTAGTCCAACATATATGATCATCTAGTTGAAATAAAAAGAAATAAATCAAATAAAATAAAAAAACAACTAGATTTTTACCACGCTTGAATCCAAGGGAGGATGTGAAGCCTTCCTTCTTCAAGTGTTCTTCCTTGTGTGCATGGAGCTCCCCCTCAAAGTTTGACTTGTTGATCACTTTCCATCACACCTAGCAAAAGACAATCAAGTAATTTTTGGTATCCAAATTGCTTTTGATCCATAAACGTTAGTAGCACAAAACTTAGTCCCCTTGGAATCCATTTTTCAATGTCATCCTTTTTAGTTGAAATGGTTAATCCTTTTGGGACCCAAACACTTCTAAAACATTTATCGTTTATAAATCCAGGGGCACTAGATTGTCTTACATAAAAATTTGATTTTCCAAAATTATTTTTCTTTTCAAGCTCTTTGGAAATCAAATCCTTTTCTTCTTGAACTTTTTGAAGCAAATTTTGTAAATCAAAACATTTTTGTTCAAACTCTTCGAGTTTTGCTTCAAGTTTAAGTTTGGTTTTAGAAATCAAATTATTTTGAATTTTTAACTTTGAAATCAATTTATTGTTTTTCAAAATGTGATTTTTAAAGTCTAAAACCAAATCATCATAGGCATCTTGTAATTCATCAAAAGAGTAAGAACATAAAGTAGATGAATTAGAAGTTACCCTTGAATCTTCTTCGATGGCCATAAGGCAAAGGTTGGCTTGTTCATCGTCGGTGGAGTCCTCATCACTCCAAGTAGCCACATGTGCCTTCTTCTTATGGCTTGAAGTGCTTGCCCTTTCTTTTTTCTTGGATTCTCGTTCAAGCTCTCTCAAAGCTTTCTTCATGAACGGGGCACACTTCTTGAAAAGATGAACTATCTCTTCTTCTTCATCCTCCTATTCACTTGAATCAACGTGATGGCAAATGGAGGACTTGAGAGCCATGGCATTGGTGTTGATGCCAAGTCCCTTGAGCTTCTTCTCTCCCATAGCTCTAATTTCTTCCCTCTTCTTCTCATCTTCTTTGTTCTTCTTCATGATTTGATGAGTAAGGAGTGACCCCATGAGTTCATCAAGCTTCAAGGTTTTCAAATTCTTTACTTCGATGATGGCGGTCCTCTTTGAGTCCCAAGACTCGGGAAGTGAGTAGATGAGCTTTTGGATAAGTTTCTCCTCCGGAATGGCTTCTCCATAGCCCTTGAGACCGTTTGTGATTGTGGAGAACCTATCAAACATCTTCTCGATGTTCTCTTCCAGATCCATCTTGAAGTTCTCATACTCTAAAGTGAGGAGCCCAATCTTGGTCTCCTTGACTTCATTGGTTCCCTCGTATGTGACTTCAAGCTTGTCCCATACCTCATTGGCACTCTCACAAGAAGACATCTTCTCATAGATGGTTGGGCTAAATGAAAAAAAGAGAATGTGCAAGGCTTTGCAATTTAGCTCCATCTTCTTGCGATCGTTGACACTCCACTCCGCTTTGCTTCGTTGAGACACGAACGGACCATCTTCAACTATGTTCCATAGCTTGTAATCTCTTGACTTAATGAAGAACTTCATCTTTGTCTTCCAATGGGCATAGTGGGTTCCGTCAAAGAAAGGCGGTTTGTCAATGGATTGCGTCATTTGAGCCGGTTGGTGAAATGATGATTGAGCTTGCCAGATCTTCTCAATAGGATGTGAATCCCCTTCAATTGAGCCAAGCTCCGATACCAATTGTTGAGTTGTGAGGAACTCGATTCGTTCAACCGATGTTGCTCACCAAATGGTGGAGAGGTGGATTTTTGGGTGGATGTGGTGTGGAAGCTTAAAAGATAATTGACACAATGATTTATAGTGGTTCAACCTTCTAACCAAGGTCTACATCCACTACGTTAGCTTCCCACTAAGGATTTCCAATCAATCCACTGTTGATTCATCCCTTTTTCTAGGCTTAGGAGGATACCCTTATACATCGATCAAGCTTTCTACCCAAAGCTTTGATCAAACCCTCTTTTACAAAGAGATGATAAAAGCAAACACAAATACCTCTAATAGGTGTTTGTTTGCACAATTAAAGCACTCACCCAAAACCTAAAACACTTGAGCAAATTTGACAATTTTGGCTCACTAGTGTTTGTCTATACAAGAATTGACAATTTAAGTACAAATACTATATTTGATCATTTGTTGATTGAAAATTGAAGCATTAACCATATCTTGATGCTTGGAGGTCCCTTTTATACTCCTTGATGAGTTTATAGCCGTTACTAGCCGTTGGGGTTGAATTGGAGCCGTTGAGGACTTTATTTCCCACCATAAATGCAGTTCTGCTGCTGCCCGTATCGAAACGCTCGAACCCGTTTCGATACGCTCTTTAAGTAGAAAGAGCCGTTGCAGTTTGATGAGCACCCGTTTCGGAACACCCTTGGCTGTATCGAAACACCCATATCGAAACGCTAGGCACAGTATCGAAACGCTCTGCATTTAAAAGTTAGTTGGAAAATAGCCGTTGGGGTTTATGACCAATGTGGTAGATGCCACATAGGCATATCGAAACATCATAGCTCGTTTCGAAACCATGGGCAAAAATCTCATCCAGGGAAGGCCCGTTTCGATACCCATATCGAAACATTTTTGCTACTGGAATACACCGTATCGAAACGCCCTAAGGTGTTCAAAACGCCTGGAAGGTTTTGTCAAGTTTGGCTTTGAAAAACATGTTAAACCCTTTTAAAAACATCCATAAACATAGTTTCAAGATATTTGGACTTTGGAAATAGTTTTAAATTCTTTTTAAATTAGTCCAACAACATTTTTCAAATATTATATTAAAACATTAGTTCTACACAATACCTGACTCAAGAGCAGCAGTAGCATCAGGAACAAAGTTAGAACAAAGAGCATTGACTTGTGGTTGACTTGCAGTACTATATTGAGAGACAGAAGTAGAAGAAGCATGTTCTTGGAGCAAAGAAACAATACTATCATACTGCTCCTTAGTAAAAACAGGGGGATATCCAAGGGTTTGATTTCCACAAGAATCATTAGAAGCCCCAATTTCATAGGAACCAACTTGATTTGTCCTAGGAGCATGGTACTTACTTTTGTAACCATGAGGATATCCATGTTTACGATAGCATTTTTCAATAGAATGCCCAAATAGATCACAATAGATACAAGTAGGTTTTTTTATTTTCAGAAAAAAAAACTGAAGGTTTCTTAGCATTAGGATCTGAACTAAAACTTTGAGTCTTATACGAAACAAATCTATTAGCATTCTGAGAATTAACCCGCCAGCTAAAAAAATAGAAGAATCACAACTAGGAATAACAAATCCTAAGGTTCTTTCATGTTAAATTACTAAAGCAAAGATCTTGTTTATAGAAGGCAATAGTTTCATCATAAAGATCTGAGATTTTTGTACTGAGAAATTATCATTTAAGCCTCTTAAGAATCTAAGAACGAAATCTTGTTTACTATATTTGTTTGCATCACATTCAAAAGTAACTAAAGGGCGAAGATTAGAGATCTCATCCCACAATACTTTGAGTTGGGTATGATAAGCGGTGATAGACATCGAGCCTTGCTGGAGCGAGTAAAAATCCTGCATCAGATCAGAAATGCGCACAAGACCTCCTTGGCTAAAGCGATCAAACAGATCTGACCAAAGCTCACTAGCGTTATCGATCCAGATAACGCTCTGGGCGATTTCGAGGCTTAACACACGCTGGAGCCATGAAAGTATGAGGTTATTGCACTTTACCCAGGCATTGTACGATGAATCTTCCTTTTTGGGTTCTTTAATCGTGCCGTCGACGAACTGAAACTTGTTCCTCGAAATAAGGGACATCTTCATCAATCTGACCCAGCTGTGATAGTTGTTTTCGGTGAGAAGAGACGAAGTCAGTATAAGAGTCGGATTCTCATTTGGATGCACATAATACTCGTTGTTGGGATCATCAACACGAACGAAACGACCGTCCATTGTCTCAGAGGAGCGTAGATGCAATGAATCTACTGATATCATATTAGATTTTGGTTGTTAGGGTTTCGAAGAGAAAAGAGGAATTGAGAATTTTATTAATCACGGAAAATGAAAAGTCAAGTTACAGGATATTTGACTATTGTATTATTTATACATATTTAAAAATAAAGAAAATATTAAAGAAAAAGAAAATAAGCTGTATATAACAGTTGTATCCTAATAGTAATGTTTAATCTTAACTCCGTGATTAGAATATTAAAAAACAATTTCCAAGTTCTCCCATACTTGATTGAACAACCAAATCCACCGTATCAATGAGTACCAAAATGTGTTTATTATGGCACACAGTAGAAAATCCATGTATTTAACCAGTGGTAATCGTATATTAAATTCAAAATATGTAAGAGTGATCAATAGGAGAAACAACTCAGAAAAACATGCCAAAATAAACAAATCTTGTGCTAATTTTATCAGGATATGCCTAGGAATTTATGTGAAGATTTTACTGACTTGTTCTACTGGTACCTTCACTACTGACACCGTGTCCCGGTCCCAAAATATCATTGCTTAGCATTTGATTTCGTGTAAGCCACGCGCCCCCAAAATTTCCTCTTGACCAACCCTTGAGCCTCGGATGCACTGCTTTGCTTCATCGTCCTAGCAAGGCTTGCGTGGTTCTATGATCGTGGCGTCGTCCCAAGTAGTAGGTCACCGGTGTGCCGGAAGTTAATAGTGAACGACTGCATTTGGTGGTTTGCTCAACGGAGTTTGCGGTGGCAGCGAAATTCTGGGTGAGGATCGTGGCTCTCACCGTCGCCGGCCTTCATCGATATCTGGTGCTTCATATTGCTCTCTGGAACCTGCAGCTCGAAGCCTCACAGGCGTTTCTACCGTTCGGTCTTGTTTCTGGTTCATATTGCTCCACCATCGGTAACATTTATTTTTCCGTTTCCTCCCTCTCTGGCGGGTCCCTATTTTCTAGTGTACTTTCCCACCCCTCCGCCGCATCCCGGTTCCTTGTGATCTCCTTCCTATTCTTATCTATGTTGTGTTGGTTGTGCTTGATTATCCCTGGATTGCCGGAGGTTTTCACATTACTATCTGCACCTTCTTGTCTCACACATGTTTTTGAGGTTTCCCTGTCGGAATGGTGTACTCTATTATTAATGCTGGGTGCTGATTTATCCTTCTGGAATCTAAGCCACACTACCTAATTTTTTTGTGAATGCTTCTGATAGTCCTTGTAGTTGGGTTTTCGATTTCTCTGTTGCCTCTTTCTCCTTTACAGGAATTTCTCTGCACCAATTCTGGCAATTCCTGGGATCTGGTTTTCTTTGGTCGTGCAGTTAAGAGTTGAGCGTTATTCAGGACCAGCTTGTTTGCTCTTTGTTTGAAGGTTTTAACTGCTTGAGCTGGGGGTGTTCGTTTGGGCTGCTTCCATTATCTTCCCGCCTATCTGCTTCCTCGACTACACTCGATGGTCGAATCAAATCAATCTTGGTGGTTCTGACCTTAGTCTGAATCATGACTACTCTTGCTTGGAACGTCCGAGGTCTGGGGAAACAAGAGACAGTTAGGGCTCTTCGATATTCTATAAGTAAGCACAGTCCGAACATTGTTTTTCTAAGTGAGACGAAGCAGAAGAAGCGATACCTAGAGAAAATCAGGATGAAGATGAAACTGAATTCATCCTTCTATGTGGAGCCAAATGGTACAGCAGGAGGACTCGCCCTTTGGTGGAATAACGAAGTGACCATCAATGTTCTAAGTCATTCCAAAAACCTCATCGATACAAAGGTGGAGTTCCATAATGGTGATAGTTGATTTGGAACTTTTATATATGGTCCCCCTTACAGAGACAAAAGGAAAACTTTTTGGGAGAGTCTGTTAAGCCTTAGAAATTCATCGAGCAACAAATGGCTCATCATTGGGGAATCCAATATGGTTATTAGATAAGAGGAGAATGAAGGAGGTAAACCAGTTAATCTAGAGGAGGCGAGAATCTTAAATGATTTTGTGAATTCGGCGGGTCTTATTGAATTTCCTATTAAGGGTGGCCACTTCACCTGGTTCAATCAGAGAAGCGAAGAGAATTCCATTCTCGAAAAATTTGATCGCTTTTTGTGCTCTGTTGATTGGAGCTTTAGTTTTCCTAAAGCTGTGGGGATTATGGAAGTTGTCGTCGCCTCGGATCATGCCCCTATTGTTCTGTTCACTAAGGGCTTTAAAAGAAAATACAAGAAAGATTTCAAGTTCGAATCGAAATAGCTCCTGGACGAAGAATGTTCCCACACAGTCTCTAAGGGGTGGAACATCTCACCTGGTGAAAGGGTGGCATCGAGGTTTGGAAGAAAGATTCGCAACACTAGATCCGTCCTTACAAAATAGAGTAAGGATAAAGCAAAGCAGAAAAATGAGAAAAAACAAAAACTTATGACCATGATCAAGCAGCTCCAAGGAAGGAAACTCACGGAGCTAGAGTTAAAAAAGTACAAGAAGCTGAAGAAGGAATTAGACTCTGAATGGGAAGGTGAGGAAAGATATTGGCATCAGCGGTCCATGTTTAATTGGTTTAAATGGGGTGATAGGAATACAAAGTTTTCATGCCACAACCATCCAACATCGCAAATCTAATGCCATCGTCAAACTAAAGGGAACAAGTGGCGTCTGGCTTGAGGAACCAGATCAAATAGCACAGTATCTTCAATACCATTTCCAGAAGGTGTTCACCAAGGATCAATCGGTTGATTTTCAAAAACTCGGGGACTATATTCCGAGGCTTGTTACCGCATCAATGAACCATGAGCTCAAAAAGGAAGTGACGGAAGCTGAGATAAAAGATGCAGTTTTCAGTGTGGGCGCTACAAAAGCCCCCGGTCCCTATGGATTCCCAGGTTGTTTCTACTAAACATATTGGGAAACGGTGAAGGATGACCTTATTGGGATGCAATTTTTCCCTTAAAGTCATAACAAAGATTCTTTCTTCGAGACTAAAGGTTTTCCTCCCTGACATCATCCCTCCCTCTCAGTCAGCTTTTGTGCATGGCCGATCCATCCATGACAACATTATCCTTGCTAATGAGGCATTTCATGCTATCAAACAGGCTAGAAAGGGTAGGAAAGGTCTCATGGCATTGAAGATTGATCTTAAAAAGGCTTACGAAAAGGCTGATTGGGGCTTACTCCATTTTGTTATGAACCTGATGGGCTTTGATGAGTGGTAGATTTCTCGGGTCATGAAATGTGTTACGTCGATCTCATTCTCCCTAGTTGCTAATGGGGAGCGTGTCGGGGAAGTCCAAGCTGGCAGGGGACTGCGATAGGGAGATCCATTATCACCTTTTCTTTTCACCTTCATTTCAAGCATACTGACCTGGATCATCGCAAAGGAAACTGAGTCGAGTCAGTTCACGGGCTTGAGAATTAAAAGACGGTGCCCAGTTCTGAATCATCTGTTCTTCGCTGACGATTGCCTTTCTGTTCTCGGAAGCGAATGAAGGAAATTGTGTGGCGGTTTTCGTATTCTCTAGCTGTTCCAATCTGCTACAGGACAATCTATCAACTTCAAGAAATCATCTGTCTTCTTCTCCCCAAATGTTAGCTGTAATCTCAAAGACCATCTATCCAATGTGTTGGGATTCAAACCTATAAATGATGATGCTAAATATCTGGGACTCCCGTCCTTTTGGGGGAGAAGTAAGAGAGAAGCTTTATTTTTCATCAAAGAACGAGTTCAAAACAGACTGAAAGGATGTAGAGCCAAGTTTTTGAACCTTGCAGGTAAAGAAGTTCTCATAAAAGCTGTGGCACAAGCCATTCCAACATATGTTATGCAATGCTTCCTTCTCCCAGTCACCTTTTGTGAAGAACTTAGCTCGATGGTTGCAAAATTCTGGTGGAATAATTGCTCTGACAAGGATAGAAATATTCATTGGATGAATTGGAAGGATCTCTGCCGACCAAAAGATCAAGGAGGAATTGGTTTCAAGAATCTGAGAATCTTCAATAAAGCTCTCATTACGAAGATTGTGTGGAGAGTGATTAAGAGCCCGGAGTCACTTCTTGCTCAGACTCTCAGGGGTATTTATTTCCCAAATGGCAACATCTTCGATGCACCTAAGTGCACCAATCCTTCCTGGGCTTGGACGGGGGGAATTAGGGAAGGAGCGAAGACCCTGAAAGAGTGAGCTCTCTGGAGAGTTGGGAATGGCAGATTTATCTCGACATGAAAGGAAAATTGGGTCCCTAATTTACCCAAATTTCGAATCTCTACTCCAATCCCCCAGGACTCCCCTTCCCCATCTGTTAGTAGTCTTATAAACCCTGATGGCCGCTCATGAAACAGATCAAAGATACAAGATCTTTTTGACCCGGTTGAAGCCAAGGCAATTCTCACCATTCCGATCGAAGGGCCCCAGATTAAGGACACTCCCATTTGGACTGGTACAAAGAATGGGGAGTACTCAGCCCGATCAGGTTATAGGTTTATTGAAGACTATTCCAAGGATCTTTTCAGACCCTCTCCTAGCGAGGATCCGACTGCAAGAAAGGATTTCTGGAATTCTATCTGGAGTCTTAAAGTCCCCACCAAGATCCGATCTTTCCTTTGGAAGATCTGCCATAATATTGTCCCCACAGAAGGCACTATGGCATCACGTTTTCATGGTAATTTTAATGATTCTGATTGTTGTCCTCGATGTGGGGGAAAAGGAGAATCAATCGAACACCTTCTATTCTTTTGTCCGTTTGCTCAGGGTGCTTGGAAGGCATCAGGGTTCAGTTACTCTCCGTCTTTTGCAGGTTTTCCCGGGTTCCCGAAATGGTGGTGCAAACTAAATGACTTCTGTCAGCTTGGTGGATTTGATAATGGTTGCGCTCTGGTCGCATTCCTCCTTTGGTCCCTATGGAAGTCAAGGAATGCTTGGGTGCATGAAAGCAAGAAGGATAGTCCCTAGGATGTTTGGTTACGAGCGAAACAAGATTTCTTTGAATACACCCACACTAATACTTCTAGTAGTCCAGGGGAGCCTCACCCTCGCCTGGAACTGAAGTTTTGGACACCACCACCACCGGGGTCAATCAAGATTAACTGCGACGTTGCTTTCGACTCACATTCAGGGTCAGTGTCAACTGCGGCTATTGCCTGGGATAGCTCTAGATCATTTATTCAAGGAATTTCTGATTCCTTTGTTGCTCCCTCTACGGCAGCGGCGGAAGCCTTAGCCATTAGACTGGGTATATCGATGGCTGGCAGGAATGGCTACGATTGCATCATCATTGAAACTGATTGTAAAGCTATTATTTGCAGGCTAAATGAAGGATCTTTGTCCGACTGGGCCACAACGGCTGTGGAAGAGGATATCAGATTGTCCTCTAGATCCTTTAAGTCTTGCATTTTTTCCTTTGTTCCTCGGTCTTGTAATCATGCAGCCAACCGACTAGCCAAATTTGCTAAAAGATGTCCGGGCCAAACTATGTGGGACCCTGACTCCTACCCGTCTTTTCTGACGTCTGTGTATTTTATGATTTGGAAATGAAGTCACCCTTTGAACAAAAAAAAATTCACTACTGACACCGTTAGTTTGCACAATTCGAATTATCAAAAAATCAAAATTTACAGTTTTACGATTTTATCATTTTTTTTCATTTTTTTGTTATTTTAAATCTATTTTTGGTCATATTTGAACCATATGTTGCTAAACCACTGTAAAATGCTTATTTAGCTCCGGTTTATATTTTTTTAAAAAGATAAACTACATAAATAGTCCCTCGACTATAAGGTATTTTTTATTGAGTCCTCTAACTATGAAAAGTTACGAAATGATCCTATGACTTAAAAAAACTAACAAGATAGTCCGCAATCGTTAAAATTTAACGGTTGATGACGTGACAGTTAACAAAAAATGGTATAATAACACATGTAGTCTTTCATATTTATAATCAATTTAGTCATAATTCGAATAATTCACTAAATGTAGCAGTCTTTTTTACACATTCTATTAGTTTGGTCTTATTTTTTACACACTCTATCAATTTAGTCATAATTAACAAAAAAACTCAATAAATTTATCACTCTTTTTTTACACATTCAATCAATTTAGTCATAATTCGAAAAAATTAATATATATGTGTCACCATCTGATTAGAGGAATAAATATTAAATAATATATAAATAAAATAGGACCAAATTGATAGAATGTGTTAAAAAGATGCCTAAATTTATTGATTTTTTTAATTGGGACAAAATTGATTG
The DNA here is from genome assembly GCA_958450335.1 of Hibiscus tridactylites. NCBI lineage: Eukaryota > Viridiplantae > Streptophyta > Magnoliopsida > Malvales > Malvaceae > Hibiscus > Hibiscus tridactylites. Next base: position 31,376,415 of record OY288267.1, on the reverse strand, counting down.
AATGTGTAAATATGGAGGACTAAATATGTTATTATTCCAAATTTTGTTAACTAACATGTCATCAGTCGTTAAGTTTTTTAACAGCCGCATACCAATTTGTTACCCTTTTGAAGTCAGAGGATCATTTTGTAACTTTTTATAGTCGGAGGACTTAATAAAAAAGTTCCATATAGTCGAGGGACTATTTATGTAGTTTATCTTTTTTTTTAAAATATGACCAATTTGTTACCTTTTAAAAATAAGTTTTCCCTTTCGCAATTTAGCTCTTCAACTTTTTATGGTTTCCTCATTTCTTTAATTTCTCTTTCGTTTTAAGTCTTTATTTGACCAAGTTTGAACCAAATGTTCCTAAACTACTATAAAATACTTATTTAGGTTCAATTCATATTTTTGAAAATAAATTTTATTTTATGAATTTTGCCCCTCAATATTGTATGATTTCCTTTTTTTCAATTCCTCATTCGTTTTAAGTTTCTTTAAATCAATTTTAGATAATATGTTCCACTAGTACTATATAATATCTATGCAACTTCAATTCATATTTTTTAAAAATAAATATTCTTTTTACAATTTAGTCTCTTAACTTTTCATTTTATTCAATCTGGTCAACTATAATTTTTTATAAATTCTTTCTTCCCATCAATTCCTTGACACCTTTGTACTTCTATCAATACCTTATTCTCAAAAGTCCCTTCCTTAAAAACAACATTATAAATATATGTTAGAATTTTAGATGATATTTTTTTATTAAATAAACATCACAAATCTTACTCACTCATGTTAAAAAGAATATGATATATATACACACCTTATATGATTAGAGAAATCATTTAAAATTGAAATCAATTTGTACTACAACATTATAAATAATTACAATTAAATTTGTAAAGAAACTCGACAACTCGAATTTCATAAACTCGACTCTAATAAAAAATTTAAATAAAATTTGAGTCATAAAATTAGGATCGTCAACTCGAATAACTCAAATTATTTTTACTCGACTCAACTCGATCGAATGTTGACCTCTAATTTCATACCCTGGCTATGTATTCAGATTGGATCCACCAATCGACCCGATTTGACTATCAATTTGGGTTTGAAGCCCAATATGTTTAGTGTAATTCTTCTAGGTTTCTTTCTTTCTTTTACAAATAATATTTTAGCTTAAAGGTCAAATTAACCCTCAACGAAAAAAAAATAAGTCCTTATGAAATTTTTTTACTCAGTTGAGCCTTCAAAATTCAAATTACAATCAATTAGACCTTCAAAATGCGATCAATTTAGCCATTTCGTTAAGTTGACCGTTAACTAAAATATAATTATTATGATGGTGACATGTGGCACACTCGTAAATATTATTTAAAATATTAAAAAATATTTAAATTATAAATAATATATTTAAAATTCAAAAAATATTTAAAAAATCTGAAAAAAATAATATATATATATATAATTATTTAAAATTCAAGAAAAATAATAAAAATTAAAATGTGTAAAAAAATTAAAATTATGTATAAAATTATAAAAAGATAATTTTTTACATAAAATCGAAAAAATATAAAAAATAATTGTAATAATTATTAATATATATATTATAATGACATAATATTTAAAAATACTTTTAATTATAAAACCCCAAAAATGCCCAAAATTTAAAACCCTAATCATATATTTACAAATCCTCAAATCAATTTAAATTTGCCATCATACATTCCCAAACTCAAACCCTACATTCCCAAAACTCCAAAATCCTAAAAAAATTTAAGATGCCCAACTTTTGAATCGGTTATAATGCTTGATTTAGTGATTTATGGAGGTTTTTAAAGAAATGATACCGGGGGTTAGAAAAAAGTTATTATTTTATGTTTTTTTATAAAAAAACAAAGGAAAATAAGAAAAACTACATTAATTTAATATTTTTAATTTTTAAAATTATTATGAATTTTTATATTTTTTTATAATGTTATAGTTTTTTTTAGAATTTTTATATTTTTTTAAATTGATTTTATGACGTAGCACGTTCAGAGCATGTCAAGTGTCCTTATATCTTTAACCGTTTGAGGACATTAACGGTCAGCGCGATCAAACTAACGGAGGAGTTAAATTGTGTGTAATTTAAATTATGAGGGTTAAATTGGGTGAAACTTTTTTATGAGGACTTAATTTTGATTTTTTGTTGAAGGCCAATTTGACTTTTAAGTCAAATATTTTTCATATAATTATGCTTTTTATCTTTTTATTAAGTTAAAATAATAAAAAAAATCAAATTTCGGTTCTTCAACTTTTATAGTATTAGACGGTTAGTTGTTATCATTAAAGTGATTATGTGATTTTCTAGTTTTATTTTTTAAACAATGTGTTGGCTTAATTTATTAGAAAATAAAATAGAAAACATCCCAAAACAATATGAAAATGTAGTAGAAAATTAACAAACAAAGAGAAACTAAAAAACTAGGGATCAAGACATCATACCAGCAAAACACGTTTAATGAGCTGTAACGACAAGATGAGATGAAACACTTGAGAAAGGAAGCAGAAAACAAAACTTATTGTCTCTATCCACGTGCGCTTAAGGATCAAAGTACGAGTGATGAGCGAAACCAACAATCTTGCAGGCTGCTTCGCAAAATAGATCTGACTGCATCAGAAAATAAACCACAAAAAGGATCAAACTATTTAAAAACCATCGATAAATCGCAAATCAAAGCAGAGCATTGTGGAAAAACCATCCATGAATACAAATCTACTGCAAAGATAGACAAAAACGTGGTACAAAATAGAAGAAAAGAGTGTCATAAAGACTAATAAAAAATAAAGAAAAATCAAAACATAAAAAGAATATCATCATTAAAATTGTGAGATAGAATACCCTAAAAACTGATTATAAGAAATTATGAGAAAAAGAATACCGATAATCGGTGACCAACATTAAAATTAATAATGTTGTGGGCTATAAATGAAAATCTTTTAATGGTGTATGAGATAGAGGATTTTTTACTCTTATTTTTATCACAAAATTTCAGTCAACTATATTTTATTGTTACAATAGAACAATATTTAATTTTTAAAAAAATATATTATGATTCAAAACTTATACAAGGCGAAAGGACGAACATCTTTAATTATATGAATTAATAATAGAAACAAATTTAGAAAAAAATGTGTTGGAACGGAATAGACTTAAAAAACTTTAGGGGATAATTGATTATTAAATTTTATCCATTTGTAAAGGAATCACAAGGGACTAAAATTGAATTTATTACAAGTTGAGAGGGATTAAATGTGAAGTTAAACCCTTCGACCTAAGGGTAACACTTCTTTCACCTGCCTTCACCTTGACCGCTAGTGATTTGCGTCGATCGTTAAGTACGGTTGTTGGTTTCTCGGAAGTGGCATACCTTGGCCGCTATTTAAGCGTTCTCATTGTAATACCCGGGTTTGGGGGCTGGGAGAAAATAATATTTAAATAATATTTGATTCTCGATTTTTTAATTTAACAAATAAAATGATGTCTCGGTTTTGTTTAGCAAAATTTTATTGAAGAGTTAGACCAAATATTGGATGACAAAGCCCAATAGCCATTTAATGGCATTTTTGTAAATGGGTAATCTTTTCAAATAAGCCCATTCTCTTTTACTATATTTCAAACAAAAAAAAAAGATGCTATCTTCTTCCCCCTTTATACCTTTGAAACGTGAAATGCCCCCCATTTTCTCTCAATTTGCTTTCCACCAAATCTTGCCCTCATTTTTGGAGCTCTTGCAAAGGTAACAACAAATTCTTTTTGTTCTCAACTTCATCTATCTTCCCATACCTTTAGTTTTCATTGAAATTCATTATTTAAAGTTTTGTGTTTTTGGATTTTGTAAGAGAAAGATGCAAACTTTAACATCCATTGCTTGAGCTTTTGATTTATTATTGATAGATAAGTTGTTTGCAACCTTTAAGGTCTAACATATGTGAATTTTAAAGTATTTTAGCATGATTCTCGAAATTGGGTTTAAAGGGTTTTTGAAAGGGTTTTGGGTGAGTTTTGGGGGTTGTTTTAGGTTGGAATTGGCGGGCTAATGTTAGTGCTATGGTTGGGGGTTGCTTTGGGATCATTTGTGGGTGTAAAATGTGTTGGAAACTTGGGTTTTGATCAAGGTTTATGGGCTGCTCGAATTAGATAAAGTTGGGGTTTGATCATGACTTGAAATGTTGAGTTTGATGTTTGAATTGTATTTCGGGTTAGCTACTTTGATGTTTGAGTTGATTTGAGGTTGTTTTGCTTGTGTTGAGGTGATTAGAAGCGAGGTTTTGAGTTGGTGAAGCCTTGGGAACAAATCCGGAAATTGAAGACCATGATTGCTTGGTATTTGAGCTTGGAGATGGAGGTGAGTGGTTATTGTTTTTAAATGGCTTTCAAATATTGGTTCAAGCATGTGAACCTAGGATGGGCTTGGTAAACCCACCTAGAGTTGAGATTAGAGTGGTAGCCTAATCTCAAGCTTAGCTTAGGAAAACCTTTGGTTGAACTCCTAATTGCTTCTTATGCCTCATGTCTAATTGTGATTGTGTTGGCCATGTATAATGTGTTATGCATGTGTTGAGGCTTGATTTGATGCATTGCTATGCATTTGGTTTGGGTTGTGAATTGTGCGTGATGATGATCATGGTGAGTACATGCTAGGCATGGAAATGGGTGGTGAAATACATGTATGTGAGGCATGGTATTTGATGCATTGTTATATGCATGTAGCTATGAAAAATGGATCGCGTTTAATATTGGCACTAGTATGTTTGGGTACAATGATCGATCATTAGGATGAGTGAGCACACGAGAGTCAAAGTCGCGCGTGGCCTTGGTGGCGTTAAGGCGCCAAGGAGGAGTACGGGTAAGCCCGGAAATAATTATATTAGTCGATAATGAGTGGAATCCCATCGACGGAGCGTGAGGATGAGTGGAATCCCCTCCGCGAGAACCGGTGATGAGTGTAATCCCACCGTAGGTAATGGTTATGTTGGAAATGCGTTCCAACATGTTATCCGCGTATTTGAGCCATAGCTAGGTGCCAATATGAGATTGTATGTATATGCCTATATGATATGAATTGTCATCTTACCAATATATATTGATATGTGTACCAATGTGATGTAGAAATGTGATTCCTTTTTGGATGATTATATGTGTTTACATATGTTATGGAAATGAGCTTTTTGAGCATGACATATTATTGAATAATCGTTCATGCATCATTGACATTTGGCTCTTGAGAATTGAAGGTATGAACATGCATTTTACCTTAGTTGAGATCGTGCTTGGACCCTGCATTATCGAGATTTGTTTTTAAAGAGCTTACCCTCACTAAGCTTTATTGCTTACGCTCTCTCTTTGTTCGACAATGCAGATCCTTAGTTCGTGGGTTGTTAAGTGCAAGAAGGGGCCTCCAAGTGTGCTTCGTGGTGCTTGATTAGCTATCAAGTATGAACACTTTTAGTTATGGTGTAATGGTCTAGCAATGGGACATGTATTCGTGCTATAATGCTTTTGAAGTATGATGTTGATGTTTAGGAGCATGTTAGACTCCTATATGTGTTTGATGTCTATGATTTGACTTGGATTGTAAACATGATATGTCTTGCCAAATGCTTGTGTGGTGGTATGCTTTGTGGATGTTTAAGTTGCTTTGGATGACATGAATACCTATATGAGTTGAATGGTGCCTATTGGCTTTTAATGTTTTCAAGCATGCCTTATATGAAATGTTGCTAATGTGTGAATGCCATGAATAAATGTTTCAATCTATGTCTCGTATGTTTGAGCAAGTTTAACATAGGAATCATGCCTCTAGACCTTGTATGCTTGTGTTGAGTGTCTTTAGAGGTCGTTTGAGACCTTTAGACTTGTTGAAAAACGCCTAAGTCTGGTTTTTAAAGGTTGCAGACAGCCCGCGTTTCGAAACGAGCTGGGCCATTTCGGAACGGGTAAGGCTTCAGGGACCCCGTATCGGAACGTGTTTTGATACGGTTTGGCCTTTGAATCCCCTATTCCGAAACGAGTATCGGAACGTTTTGGCTACTGGAATTTTGAGAAAATGACGAGATGAAAGCGTTTCAAAACGGGTCTAAGGGTTTCGAAACGGTCAAAATCTCGTTGACCACGAGAAGTTGACCGTTGAGGGCATTTCGGAACGGTTGACCTCCGTTTCGATACGGCCCCTTCGAATGGGCTTTGGGCAGTTGACCTGGTCAAGGCGTTTCGATACACCTCAAGGGTGTTTCGAAACGGCCTGCTTAATGGATTAAAATTGGGCTGTTTAAATGCTGTTTTGGAATCAGATATTGGTCTTCCGCATTTTATTACGCTGTCATGATCACATGGGATTTAAATGAGCCTTTAAAAAAGATTAAATTAAAGAAAAAAATTAGGGTTGCTAACCGAGGGGGAACCTTAACGGGTTTCGCTTCGGTTTTCCCCGTGTAGCCTACTCGGATCGGTCATCCGCCCAGACCGGGACGAGGGGGTTACATTTGTTGGTATCAGAGCCTAAGGTTTCCGAGACCTTGGGCAGGTAAGTGAGGTAAGTTAAGTTTTATGATTGACATGCACGGTGTTTGCTTGCCTTGTAAGTATGATTGCTTGTGTATCAAGTTATGCTCGTTGTTTTATTTAAATCATGTTGTATGGAGTCCCATTGCTACTATTACATCTAAAAAGAATTTTAAGTGAGGGAACATACTTGAGCACTTGGAAGCCTTGCCTTGCTAACCCAATCTTGTGTGTTTTATCGTTGTTGTTGTTGATTTATTGCTTTTAGTAGTATGAGGCCAGGGAGTGGGTCGTGAATTGGTAAGTGGGAGTTGTGGTATCTAAAATGTGGATGATATTGAGGGAGTTCATCGCTTCAGTTAGTGAAGTATGGTTGTACCGGAGTTGAGGTACAATTTATTTGCTCGAGTCCGTATGTATGTGAGTTGATTCTTGTTGGTGAGGGACGATGAGATCGATTCTGGTATTAGTTGGTGAAAAGAAGTGAAGACCTATGAGTGGGAGTCAAAGTAGTATCGATGTTACAGTAGATAAGCCCTTGGTACGATTTTGAGTTTGCTCCCTCCGGTTGATTCTAAATCCGTACTTCTGCATATTGTTAGCAAGCATGCAAAGTTTGATTGCGTCCGGTGAAGTGTTAGAGGTAGGTATAAGTACCTTAGTTCTTTTGGCGAGATCAGGGTAAAGGCCTCGTGTGAGCAATCTGAAACTCATGGATGTTAGTTAGTGGTCGTTTGGGGTTCAATCTATGATTTTGATGCAAGACAGCCGATCAGTATCCGGGAGTGGAAATCGATCTATGCGATTGGGCCAGTGTACGTCTGAGATGTTTTCCAGCATGGTTGTTTGTGTGTGGTCAGAATTGAATTTTTAAGTTTCTAGATGCTCTAGGAACAGTTTAGAAGAGTCAGATTTTGTTGAAGAGTCAGCCTGAAAGCAAGAGGACCGAAGACTATCAGCTGTATACATGTGAAGTTGCAATTTCTGCAGATACATCCTTTTCTGGGAGTTTGCAAGGAAATTTGATATGTCTCTGTTGAGATTTTAGACGTAGGGACGCACGTGACTAGACCTTTTTATGAGATAGCGGTGGCCAGAAAAGAAAAAAATGTACAGAATATGTTTGTTGATGGTTCAGGGATACGCGATCCTAGTAGATGTGAAGTAATTGTCTTTTTACGGTCTCGATGTACCTTTTGACATAGTTTGGCTTGTAGAATACATAGCTAGGGTAAACTTTGAGATAAAGAGAGAGTTGATTTGAAGTTGCAGATTTCTGTGAGACTATAGTGTTAGGTAGAGGTGTGAACTTCTTATTGAATGTTGTTCCAGCTCTAGAGGTTAAAGATTGATTGAGTTTAATTGACAGGCTTGCCTAGCAAATGTGATTGATTTGATTTTTAAATGAAGATGAGACCGCAGAATGTTAGAATAGTTTGTGGTTTTCCTAGAAGTGTTTAGAAGAATTGCTCGGTTTGTCTCAAGTTGGGGGAGAAGAGCTTATTATTGATATCGTCTTCGAGTTTACTCCTGTTTTGATTGCTCTGTATCTTATGATTTCCGGAAAAATTGAGAATGTTGAAGAATCAACTTCGAGATTTGTTAGACCTTAGATTCATTAGGCCTAGTACATCATCTTAGAGTATGACAGTGCAATTTGTGAAGAAGAGAGATGCCAATAAGAGAATGTGTTTAGACTACGGGTAGTTGAAACAATTGACTGTAAATGAGTAGTATCCATTTTCGAACGTCAGCGATTTGTTGATCAGTTAAAGTGTGCTCCAGTCTTTTCGAAGATTAATTTGAGATCTAGTTGTTACCAGTTGAAAGTGAGAGAAGTTGATGTACCGAAGACAGCTTTCGAGGCAAGATGTGATCGCTTTGAGTTCTGAGTGATGCCGCTTTGTTTGACTAGTGTGTTAGTTACTTTTATAGAGATGTTGAGAAAAATATTTCCTGAGCTCCTTGATCAGTTTGTAGTAGTTCTCATAGATGATACATGGGTATACTCAAGTACCGAAGGAGACCATGACAAGCTTTAGGGTTAGTGTTGTAGATCCTATTAGAGAATCAGTTGTATGCCAAGTTAAGCAAGTGTGAACTCCGAGTCAAGGAAGATGTCCTCCTAAGACATGTAGATTAGCCGAGTGTATTAGAGTAAATCTCAAGTAGGCAGAAGAAAATGTGAGTTGGAAGAAACCGAAGAACTGTGACATGTATCTATAATTCCTAGGTCTAGCATTGTTACTCTCAGAGAATTGTAAATAGTCTTTTGAAGATAGTTGGTCCTTTGACAAGTTGCTACAGAAGAATGTTCAGTTTGTGTGGTTAGATGCGAGACGTTGAGCCCTTGGGAAACCGAAAGGAACTTTGATGATAGCCTCGACCTTGATCCAGCCTTTATCAGAGAAAAAATTTGCGAACCATAATGATGCGTTACATGTAGGGTTAGGTTGTGTGCTTATGCAAGACAGAAGGTTGTGGCTTATTCATTGAGATAGTTGAAAGACCGTGAGAAGAGTCATCCGATATGAGACATAGAGTTAATTACGGTTGAAATTGCTTCGAAGACTTAGAGACAAGGCTTGTATAGTAAGAAATGCACAGTGTATACACATATCATCAGAACTTGAAATATTAGACGACTTAGGAAGAGTTGAAACTTGAACAACATAGGTTGTTAGAACTGCTTGAAGACAGTGATCTCAAGATTGTGTATCGTCCAAAGAGAGTTAACATAGTAACCGATGCTTCGAGTTATATTGTTGCTAGATTAGTAGTTGGGTTGCGAGATGTATTTGCCGAATTTAGCTTACCGAATGATAGTAGTTTTGTGGCCAAGTTTCCTGTTAAACCTACATTGAGTTAGAATACCTAAAGAGAAACGGTTGCAAGACAGATTCTTGGTACCTCACGTGCAAGACATGGCAGAAAGTAGACCTTCAGAATACAGTTCAGAGATGATGGAGTTTGTATTTTCAGAGATAGAATAGTTGTGTCGATTGACATAATGTTTCGAGACGTATTGTTTTGACCGAAGCACACGACAGTTTAATTGTATTGCATCATAGTAGTATGAAGACATATCGCGGGTTGAAGATGAGTACTTCTGGATTGAGTTGATGGATGATGTGGTTCAGCATGAGAGTAAGTGTATAGTTTGCTAGTATGTCGAGACCGAATATTAGTTTTCTTCTAGTTCGTTACATCCGTAGGAGGTTCTTAATGAAAGTGGGTAATAGAGATCCGAGATTTCAACTAGATTGGTTTTGAAGACGTTTGCATAGTGTTTGGTTACCTGTTGAAGTTAGATGGTCAGTTAGAGCAAGTTATGGGTCAAGTATTCAAGCGGTGCTGTATGAGATTGTGAATCGAGCTAGTTTTGTTGTCTATTTGTTGCGGTTACCGCTAGAGTTAGAAAGAGATTTGTGATGTGTTCTGTGTATCTGTGATTCAGAAATGTGAGTCAGATCTGTCCCGTGCCATGTTTGTAGAAGAGATTGAGTTCAGTTTAAAATCGACAAGCAATGGAGAACCAGTGGAGATCTTAGCATCATATAGCTAGTGTTGGGTGGTAAGTTTACCGAGTTGGTGAGTATGTTGTGGTAAGAAGGTAAGTGTGGAGGAGTATATTTCGTAGCTTTTCCTGTTCGATGAATTTCGGGGATGAAATTCCTTAAGTGGGGGAGAGTTGTAACACCCGGGTTTGGGGGCCGGGAGAAAATAATATTTAAATAATATTTGAGTCTCGATTTTCTAATTTAACAAATAAAATGATGTCTCGGTTTTGTTTAGCAAAATTTAATTGAAGAGTTTGACCAAATATTGGATGACAAAGCCCAATAGCCATTTAATGGCATTTTTGTAAATGGGTAATCTTTTCAAATAAGCCCATTCTCTTTTATTATATTTCAAACAAAAAAAGATGTTATTTTCTTCCCCCTTTATTCCTTTGAAACGTGAAATGCCCCCCTTTTCTCTCAATTTGCTTTCCACCAAATCTTGCCCTCATTTTTGGAGCTCTTGCAAAGGTAACAACAAATTCTTTTTGTCCTCAACTTCCTCTATCTTCCCATACCAGTTTTCATTGAAATTCATTATTTAAAGTTTTGTGTTTTTGGGTTTTGTAAGAGAAAGATGCAAACTTTAACATCCATTGCTTGAGCTTTTGATTTATTATTGATAGATAATTTGTTTGCAACCCTTAAGGTCCAACATATGTGAATTTTAAAGTATTTTAGCATGATTCTCGAAATTGGGTTTAAAGGGGTTTTTGAAAGGGTTTTGGGTGAGTTTGGGGGGTTGTTTTAGGTTGGAATTGGTGGGCTAATGTTAGTGCTATGGTTGGGGGTTGCTTTGGGATCATTTTTGGGTGTAAAATGTGTTGGAAACTTGGGTTTTGATCAAGGTTTATGGGCTGCTCGAATTAGATAAAGTTGGGGTTTGATCATGACTTGAAATGTTGAGTTTGATGTTTGAATTGTATTCCGGGTTAGCTACTTTGATGTTTGAGTTGATTTGAGGTTGTTTTGCTTGTGTTGAGGTGATTAGAAGCGAGGTTTTGAGTTGGTGAAGCCTTGGGAACAAATCCGGAAATTGAAGACCATGATTGCTTGGTATTTGAGCTTGGAGATGGAGGTGAGTGGTTATTGTTTTTAAACGGCTTTCAAATATTGGTTCAAGCATGTGAACCTAGGATGGGCTTGGTAAACCCACCTAGAGTTGAGATTAGAGTGGTAGCCTAATCTCAAGCTTAGCTTAGGAAAACCTTTGGTTGAACTCCTAATTGCTTCTTATGCCACATGTCTAATTGTGATTGTGTTGGCCATGTATAATGTGTTATGCATGTGTTGAGGCTTGATTTGATGCATTGCTATGCATGTGGTTTGGGTTGTGAATTGTGCATGATGATGATCATGGTGAGTACATGCTATGCATGGAAATGGGTGGTGAAATACATGTATGTGAGGCATGGTATTTGATGCATTGTTATATGCATGTAGCTATGAAAAATGGATCGTGTTTAATATTGGCACTAGTATGCTTGGGTACAATGATCGATCATTAGGATGAGTGAGCACACGAGAGTCAAAGTCGCGCGTGGCCTTGGTGGCGTTAAGGCACCAAGGAAGAGTACGGGTACGCCCGAAAATAATTATATTAGTCGATGATGAGTGGAATCCCATCGACGGGGCGTGAGGATGAGTGGAATCCCCTCCGCGAGAACCAGTGATGAGTGTAATCCCACCGTAGGTAATGGTTATGTTGGAAATGCGTTCCAACATGTTATCCGCGTATTCGAGCCATAGCTAGGTGCCAATATGAGATTGTATGTATATGCATATATGATATGAAATGTGATCTTACCAATATATATTGATATGTGTACCAATGTGATGTAGAAATGTGATTCCTTTTTGGATGATTATATGTGTTTACATATGTTGTGGAAATGAGCTTTTTGAGCATGACATATTATTGAATAATCGTTCATGCATCATTGACATTTGGCTCTTGAGAATTGAAGGTATGAACATGCATTTTACCTTAGTTGAGATCGTGCTTGGACCCTACATTGTTGAGATTTGTTTTTAAAGAGCTTACCCTCACTAAGCTTTATTGCTTACGCTCTCTCTTTGTTCGACAATGCAGATCCTTAGTTTGTGGGTTGTTAAGTGCAAGAAGGGGCCTCCAAGTGTGCTTCGTGGTGCTTGATTAGCTATCAAGTATGAACATTTTTAGTTATGGAGTAATGGTCTAGCAATGGGACATGTATTCGTGCTATAATGCTTTTGAAGTATGATGTTGATGTTTAGGAGCATGTTAGACTCCTATATGTGTTTGATGTCTATGATTTGACTTGGATTGTAAACATGATATGTCTTGCCAAATGCTTGTGTGGTGGTATGCTTTGTGGATGTTTAAGTTGCTTTGGATGACATGAATACCTATATGAGTTGAATGGTGCCTATTGGCTTTTAATGTTTTCAAGCATGCCTTATATGAAATTTTGCTAATGTGTGAATGCCATGAATAAATGTTTCAATCTATGTCTCGTATGTTTGAGCAAGTTTAACATAGGAATCATGCCTCTAGACCTTTTATGCTTGTGTTGAGTGCCTTTAGAGGTCGTTTGGGACCTTTAGACTTGTTGAAAAACGCCTAAGTCTGGTTTTCAAAGGTTGCAGACAGCCCGCGTTTCGAAATGAGCTGGGCCGTTTCGAAACGGTTAAGGCTTCAGGGACCCCGTATCGGAACGCGTTTCGATGCGGTTTGGCCTTTGAATCCCCTGTTCCGAAACAAGTATCAGAACGTTTTGGCTACTGGAATTCTGAGAAAATGACGAGATGAAAGCGTTTCGAAATGGGTCTAAGGGTTTCGAAATGGTCAAAATCTCGTTGACCACGAGAAGTTGACTGTTGAGGGCGTTTCGGAACGGTTGACCTCCGTTTCGATACGGCCCCTTCGAATGGGCTTTGGGCAGTTGACCTGGTCAAGGCGTTTCGATACACCTCAAGGGTATTTCGAAACGGCCTGCTTAATGGATTAAAATTGGGTTGTTTAAATGCTGTTTTGGAATCAGATGTTGGTCTTCCGCATTTTATTCCGCTGTCATGATCACATGGGATTTAAATGAGCCTTTAGAAAAGATTAAATTAAAGAAGAAAAAAATTAGGGTTGCTAACCGAGGGGGAACCTTAACGGGTTTCGCTTCGGTTTTCCCCGTGTAGCCTACTCGGACCGGTCATCCGCCAGACCGGGACGAGGGGGTTACACCCATGTTGCACCAAAGGGTATCTAAATCGACCTATGCTTACTTGGTTCAGAAGGTACGTGATCGGCTTTCGAGATGGAAGGCTAAATATTTGTCCTTTGCGGGTCGTGTTACTCTTGCGAAGGCAGTGTTGTCTGCTATACCGTACTATGCAATGCAATCGACTAGATTGCTTATGGATGTTTGCGATGAGATTGAACGGTTGATACATAACTTTGTTTGGGGGCATCGTGACGGTAAAAAGGGGGTGCATTTGTTGAATTGGGAGGAATTATGCAAGCCTTTATCCTTAGGAGGCTTGGGCTTCAAATGTTTGTCAGTGCAAAATGATGCATTCTTAATGAAGATCGCCTTCAATTTAATTGATAAAAGGGGGCAGCTTTGGGTACGTTTTGTCCGCGCTAAGTATAAGTGTAATGAGCTTGTACCAGAATCTATCTTTCGACGTAATTGCTCTCACTTGTGGCGTCAGTTTGGCAAGACGTCCGTGATGGTATTATTTGGAGAATTGAAAATGGGGCGTGCATTGATTTTTGGCGCGACAATTGGGTTAGAGATGTCGGACCTCTTGCGCTGGTTGATGCTGCTCTGGATCAGCAGCCTCATCGGTTCACATCGTTAAAGGATATGCAAACGGCCGATGGACAGTGGGACTTGGGTCGGTTCAGCATGCCTTCCCCATGGATGTCATTGATCGTATTGCAGCAATTAAAGCCCCCGAATCCAGTGATGTTGTTAATTCTCCTGGTTGGCGTTGGAACGAAAACTTGACTTTCTCGGTCAAATCGGCTTATGCCATGAAACACTCGCAAGTTGGGACTACCGGGTGTGGTGTTTGGAAGACTTCACAGCGGTTTACGGGACCTCAACGCATCAAATTATTCTTGTGGTTGGTTTGCAAGGGACGGATTTTAAAGAATAGCAAGCGTGTTAGGAGGCATCTTGCGGAGTCGGTAGTGTGTTTGGTATGCGGGTCAAGTGAAGAGGATATCGATCATGTTTTTCGCCAATGTTCAACGATGAAAGCTATTTGGTTGAAGCTGGTTCCGGCTGCGAATCAGATGCAATTTTTCACTTGCCCGGCGGTTGAGTGGATTGAGTCGAATCTGAAAAATGACGCTGCTGTTTGCAATGGGGAAGAGCATTGGGATCTTTTATTTGGTTCGATACTATGGCAGCTTTGGTTAGCCAGGAATAGTTTGGTTTTCAACGATGATGCCAGGAGTGAGGACGATGTGCTGGCTCGTAGCCGTCGTCAAGTGCAGGAGGCATCCGTGCATTTGCAACTCATCGAACAATGCTGAGGCAATGTGTGGCGTTTCGGCAGCAACATCGGCGTTGGTTGCCACCAACTAGCGATACGTGGAAAATTAACGTGGATGGTGCGTGTGACAAAGTGGTGGGATTGGCGTCATGTGGAGGTGTCATCTGTGACTTTGCGGGTAGTTAGGTTGGTGGTTTTTCGAAATTTATAGGACGTTGCAATGCCCTTGAAGCTGAGTTTTGGGCGGTTCATGAGGGCTTGGTTTATGCTTTAAATCGTAATATCGAAGTGGTGATCGTAGAATCTGATTGCCTTGAGGTGGTCCGTATGTTGCAGACATGTGGTGGGAAGTTTTTTCAGTCGTCTCTGCTGGGTTCTATACGTTGCTTGTTACCGAGGTTTAGTAATTGTGAGTTTCCTCATGTGGTTAGAGATGATAACCGGATTGCCGATGTACTTTCTAAGTTGGGTCCTTGAAATGGTTACGAAGCGACATACTATTGTTATCCTCCGGATGCGGTGCTTGCCTTGTTGCATGATGAGTTACCTAGCCCTTGCTAGTTTGGTTT
Source organism: Hibiscus tridactylites (assembly GCA_958450335.1). Lineage (NCBI taxonomy): Eukaryota > Viridiplantae > Streptophyta > Magnoliopsida > Malvales > Malvaceae > Hibiscus > Hibiscus tridactylites. The sequence goes on along the minus strand of OY288267.1, from coordinate 31,361,275 downwards.
GGTTATGTTGTGTCGGGTTTTCCCGCTTTGCTGTAATACTACGGTGGGTACTCTTTTCCCCCATTTAGGTTAGGGAGGTTTTTAACAAGGCCCACTATAGTATCCCCTTATTAATAAAAAAAATAATATGTCACTTGAAGGCTTAAAATTATTTTTAAAATAAAACTAACTTCAATTTGAATATACTAATGATATTTAAAAGAAAGGTACTCAATATTAAATTTGAGCATGATAGAGGGCTAAAACCATAATTAGGCGAATGGATTTGTATAATTCTACCCTTTTTGCCGCTAACCTGGTGGCCCCACCATCCAAATTCCAACGCCTTTTGTAGTCCCTTGTCTCCGTTAATATCACTAACGGCGTTAAGTATACAACTCAAGAAGCAACCAGATTCCGTTAAAGAAGTAACTGAAGGCGGATAAACCACGCGCTTATACCGTTGAATCTTCCACGCTTCCTTTCCCCTTTTATCATTTCTCTGTCTCCCTCTCAATCAAATTCTAGGGTTCTTTTAAATTTCTCAATTTCCACGTTTCAATTTCTTGATTTTTTGGGGGTTTCTTTTCTATGGAATCGATTAGATCTCCCTATTGGTGCTACAGATGCAACCGCTTCATCCGGATCCAGGTCCGATCTCTCCAAGATTCGCTCAATTGCCCCGACTGCGGCGGAGGCTTCATCGAAGAAATCGAAACGCCCTCTCGATCCCCCATCCACCATCGTTTCCCTGCCGCCGCCATGTATTCCGACACGCCGAGCCCTGCCCTCAGCCCAAGCCCCAGCGCCACTCCTCATTTCCGCCGCACTCGTCGGAACGCTGGTGATCGCTCCCCTTTTAATCCCGTTGTTGTCCTCCGTGGACCCACCTCCGAAGCCGATGGCATGGTTACGGAGAGAGGTAATAGAAATTTCGAGCTTTACTACGATGATGGGTCCGGGTCGGGTCTTCGTCCCTTGCCTGCTAGCATGTCGGAGTTTTTAATGGGGTCGGGTTTTGATCGGCTTCTTGATCAGCTATCTCAATTAGAAGCCAATGGAGTTGGCCGACTCGATCAACCACCTGCCTCCAAAGCGGCAATTGAATCAATGCCGGTGATAAAAATCGTAGGAAGCCACGTAAGATCGGAATCACACTGTGCAGTTTGCAAAGAGCCGTTCGAGCTCCACTCCGAAGCTCGGGAAATGCCTTGTAAGCATATTTACCATTCGGATTGTATTTTACCTTGGCTTTCTATTCGGAACTCTTGTCCTGTTTGCCGCCATGAATTGCCAACAGAAAATAACGGAAATAACTTAGAGGAAAACAATGCTGTTAGAGATGAAGAAGCTGTGGGATTAACCATATGGAGGTTACCGGGAGGTGGGTTTGCTGTGGGGAGGTTTACGGGAGGGACGAGAGCAGCGGAGAGGGAGTTTCCGGTAGTGTTTACCGAGATGGATGGTGGGTTCAATAATGTGGGTGCTCCTAGAAGGATTTCATGGGCGCCTAGTGGGAGAAGGTCACAAGAGAGTAGAGGATTAGGTCGTGTTTTTCGGAGTTTTGTTTCTTTTTTTGGAAGATTTAGGAGTTCATCACGTTCTGGCCCAGATTCTGGATCTACAAGGAGAAGTAGATTGAGTTCGGTGTTTGGAAGGTCTTCGAGAAGGGATAGCGAATGGGATTTTGAGGATTGAACTTTGGTTGAATGTATCATTTGCTGATTGCTATGTTAACCTTACTTTCCCATTTAATCTGATAATATAGTATTGCAGTTTTCCTCAAGGAAGGGGATTGTTGTAGATTGTATGATTTTACTTTTATGTAAATAATCACTTTTGGTGAAGGAATGAAGCATTATTCGGGTTTGGTTCCTGTTGAAAGAGAAAGAAGCTTTGATGAGTCGTTATGTGCACGGATGAGGCAGAAGAAGTGGATGATGGAGAAAGTTTTGTGGCAAGTAGGGTCATTTAGTGGTTGCTGAGGTACTACTACTAGCCTCATATAAATTGATCTTAGGCCTTAAAAAGTTCAATTCCCAAGTTTTGTCACCATAATTTATGCTGTTCTTTCTTTCTTACATGTATTTATCATCCGAAATCTGTTGTTTATTTGCAGTTGTTAATTTAATTGAGTCATTTATGTTATACTTTTCAATTACAATTGGATGCTGGTTACGTTAGGCAAGCAGTTCAAAATTGAGTTTAGAGATATCATGTACAAGCCGATATTTTGTTGGAAATTCGTTGATTCATATGTTGAGGGGGCTTCGGAAGTATTCTATGGACTTGAGCCATCTCAGGACTTGGTGTTAATAGTTTTGCTGATTCTGCACTTGAATACTTATCTCAGATGATTAAAGAGGGGTGTTGGATCTCATTTTGTAGATCTTTCAAGTCATTCTGGCTATCTGGAAAGGGCCTATGAGTTCATTGAAAGAATGCATGTTAAACTAGATGTTGTAGCGTGGAGAATATTGCTGAGTTCATCTAAGCTTCATGGGAATGTAGTTTTAGCTGAGATTGCCACAAACAAGCTTCTCGAATTGGATTCATCTAACAGTGGAAGTTATGTTCTATTGTGGGGAAGCCCTCTGGTTGGAGTTCCATGAAAGTAAATCGGATTACTACAAGCAGTTGTGCTGCTCATCCTACTGTCACCAGAGTGAAAGCTAGATTACCTTAATGCTGGTTTACTGCAATTTTGATTCTAAAGTTAGGTGTGATGGATTAGAATCTGATCTTTTTGAGCAGGGTGATCTAGGCAAGCTTCCATATACTACAACATAATTAATGCAAAATAAGATTACATTGTTCCTTGAGAATATGTTAACAAAACCATTTTGAATAGCTACTAGACTGAACTAGAAAAACCATGGCACTTACTTAACACATGAATTGACATTTCTTACACTAGGCTAGACTGTATGCAGATAATTTCCATCTTCTTTCGACAATGTAACGATTACAGATTAAAAGTAAGAGAGGCTTTTATCTCTTGATTCTTCTCTCTCTCTCTCTTTTTAATCAGTTTCTTCTTTTCTATTTGAAATTAGGGTTCATGAATTGGGCATCTCTTTAAAAGAGAATTTTGTTTTGTTTTTTAGTTAAATGGTCGGTCAACTATGGTTCAACGTGGTCAGACGGTGTCAAATAAGCTAGTTAAACATGTCACATCAGCCTTCTGTAACTGGAATAACGGTTGTTAAGTGTTAACGACGGTTCTAAGTGACTAACTTTTTATAAAACGTTAGTGACCGTTTTGTAACGTGAAAAAAATAGGGTAAACTATATAAATGACCACCTTACTATTGTAAAAGTTGCGATCTGACCACATTACTTTTTTTTGTCACAATTAAACAACCAAACTATTTAAATGGTATCAATGTGACCACCAACCGTTAAAGGTTAACGGAAGGGTGACGTGGCAGTTAAAAAGATAAGGGTATAATTACACATTTAGTCCTCGTTACTTATAAACTCTATCAATTTAGTCCTAATTTTAATTTAATAAAATAAATTAATTATTTAATACATGTCAACAACTTATTGGAGAAATTTAATTATTTATATTTAATTAAATTATTTTATTTTTCTCCTCCAATCAGGAGGTGACACGTGTCACCACCATTTAGAGGAGAAAAACTCAATTAACATAAGCATGACAATGGTGGGAATCGAACCCACATATGGGTGATTAAGAAGCAATGGCTTAGCCATTGCACCAAGCTTGTATTTATGTTAAAAATAACCCTTTTAAATATATATTCTATTCGAGTTCTGTTGGGAATGTACGACTCTATCCTCTTTTTCTGCGTTTGATGCAGGTTCGTCAAAGCAACAAAAAAAATTTTGCTTAGTAAATGTGTTCCAGAGATTATGTTAATATTACCCAAAGACCTGCATGATATTTGATCCACATATATTTTCTTAGTAAATGTTTGCTTACAAAGAATGGTGAAATTTTTTTTCTGACAGTTCCTTAATTCTTACAGCAGATATAGCTTCTTGCAATTTGCAAGCTCTTTCAGGGTTAATAGGGAACGGTTCGAAATCATTTCATTCCACAATAATAGGGGAGGGTGACCAACGCACACCACTAGGGAAATCATCCATCATTCTTTACAATCTACCATTTTAAGACGAAAATCAATCAAGGGTGGGCAGAAAAGAATGCGAGCACACCCACGAGAGGAGCGTTGATGTACGTTGTAGGCTACGACTCTTGAAAATAAGGCCTCAAATACGGAAACGCATCCGACACATTTGGCCCTCCCACCACTGCTCCCACCAATAGATTCAGGTTCGGATTCGGGCTTAATAGGAACCTGCATCAAACGCAAAAAAAAAGAGGATAGCGTCGGTATTCAACATTCCCAACAGAATTCGAATAGAACATATATTTAAAAGGGTTGTTTTTAGTACAAATCCATGTTTGATGTAGTGGCTAAGCCATTATTTTTTAATCACCCATACGCGGGTTCGATTCCCACCATTGGCATGTTTGTGCAAATTGAATTTTTCACATCTAAATGACGGTGACACGTGTCACCTCCTGATTGGAGGAGAAAAATAAAATAATTTAATTAAATATAAATAATTAAATTCCTTCAATAATTAAATAATTAATTTATTTTATTAAATTAAAATTAGAACTAAATTGATAGAGTTTATAAGTAACGAGGACTAAATGTGTAATTATACCATTATTTTTTAAACTGCCACATCACCCTTCCGTTAACTTTTAACGGCTGGTGGTCACATTGATACCATTTAAACAGTTTGGTGGTTTAATTGTGACGAAAAAAAGTAATGTGGTCAAATCACAACTTTTGCAATAGTAAGGTGGTCATTTTATTTATATAGTTTACCCAAAAAAATGCGTTATCATTGGGGTAGTTTACCTTTTAAGGGAATCACCTTCGGCTTTTCTTCAAACACGTGTCCTTTCATCTTTCAGTTTTGTTTTGTCATTACAAAGATAGTGGCCTAATTTCAGTTTTAGCTTTATGGTTGACTTTTTTTATAAATAAAGTAAAATAAAAACATTACTTATCAAAAGTTTTAAAACAACTAAAAACAACAACAAAAATGATAGATTTAAAAAGTTGTACGGATTAGATCAATATTTTCTCTTTGTGTTAAAAAAAAACTATGCGATCCCTTGTAAGAATGGTCACTAATTATCAAAACATTAATTAGATGATTTCTAAAAATAATCAGGAACCATCTTTCATCCCTATTTTCAAAGGCTATGATTTACTATACAGTTCTAATTATATCGGCCAACAACCCAAAAGAGATAAAACTATTAAAGACCACCGATAAACACTGTTGCGTGTAAAACAATCTATCGCAATTAGGTGCAAGTATACACGTCGCAAGTAATAAAGTGATACGAAGTATCAAATATCGTCTCCACAGGGACTGAAAATACTTCTATCCTTAAATCTCTGTACAAGAAAAGAAATAATTTTAATAAAGTGATTTTGGAAAACTTGAAGATAAACTAAAGTAAACGAGGAAATCAGATTGGGAGAATAGACTGATATTGATTTTCTCGGTAGTGCAGGTATTGTACTGATCAAAGGAACTTCTGTTGCTTCTGTCGTTGCGCCTGTCGCGGTAGCGCCTGTCGCGGTAGCACTTGTCGCGGCAGCTGCCAACAACTCTGTACTTCAAGTTTGGCAAGAATTCCTGTTGTGACTTGTCCTATCCCTAGGCCCAAGTTCTGTCGATGAACATGTCTTGGATGATACCTCCCAGCGTGAATCAAAGGGTGAACACCGATGTTTGTGAATTCTTCTTTAGCCACTTAACCTTGTACCTATTCCTAGCCCAAGATGGTTTAACCAAAAACTAGAAAACTCGTATTTGCTCCATTCGTATACTTAACTCTCCCGATATTAAGTAAATGAATAACCTCACAATGCTCTCCTGAAACTCTTATGAGATGTTGAAACCAGAGTAAATAAACTTGAAGCTTTTATTAATTGAACAGAAAAAATCCTAAGAAACAGTACAATCCTTACAACTACCTTACAAGATCAACCCTTTGCCCTAGGGGAAGTTTAGAACATGATGGATAGAGAGAAACGACTAGGGTTTTGGGGGAAGACGGCTAGGAACTCGATATCCTTTGCCTTGTCGAATTACATTAATATATATAGGCCTTGAACTTGAGTTTTCTTAATAGCCAAGAATACTAGTTTGAATTAAAGTACAACTCTATTAAAGACTAAATCTCTGAGTAGATGTCTTTTAATTCGCCCTATCTTCTTACTTTGACTTTTTCCTCAAACTTTGGGCAAGGCCTTCCTTGTGCTTCTGGGCTCCGACAGTTATGCAAGTGGTCCACAAAAATCAGGCTTTAAATGTTCTATCGATCGAACTCCACTTCACATTTTCCGTCACCATAGTCTTCACTGTCGCCTCTTCTGCCACGACATTGTTGAAGTAGGCTGTCTCCTGCAATCCTTCACTCCAGCTCTGCTGTTATCTTATGTTCCTCTGCTGCCCTAGATACTGCCACGACAGGTTCCTGCAATAACAGACCAAAATCAACAGTATCTGTGCAATATTTTCCATTTGTGATGTTTATGCAAAATTTATCTTAAAATGCAACTAAACATGCTTGAGTGCATCAATAATATAGGTAAATGAGGGTTAAAATATAGAACATTTATGCACTCAACACCCCCCCAAACTCAAGTTATTGCTTGTCCTCAAGCAAATGCAATCTAACTAAAAATAAATTTTTTTTGCTTTGGCTTAACTCAATGAACAATCATTACCTACATCACCTTCACCATCAAGATCAATATCCTTTTGAATGTTTATGGATTTAATTGGAGCAATACTATAGTTCTTGTGTGAGTGTGTGCATGTTTTGTGAGCAAATATGAGCTTAGACTCTTTAACAACCAGAATAGTTACTTAGCTTACTTGAATTTTATTTCAAAAATAATTCTTAACTAGAGCCAATTTCGGGCACCTCTAGTTTGATTTCTAAAGTTTTTTTTTTCTATTTTACTAAAGCTGGTTTTTGGGCACCTCTAGTTTAATTTCCTAGAACATGTGTTTAGGCACCTCTAGGAGTACTTCTAGTTTAATGTCCTAGAGCCAGTGTTAGGCACCTCTAGGAGTAAACAAATTCTAAGTTTTCTTTCTAACTCAAGTAGTTAAGCTTCCTATTCTAAGTTGCTAATAGAATCTTAACAGCATATAAGTCACAAAGGTGTTTTTAAGAGTTCAGAACTATAGTAAGGCTCTAAATACTTCCTAAAACACTCTAAAGATACTGTCACGACAGAGAATGCTGCGACAGGTAAAAGCAGTTCAAAAACTTAAGCCAAGTGATTTTTTTTGACAAAAAATGACACAAAATAAATTAAGTTCATTAATGATAATTAAGAGGAATGCCTACCCACAAACTCGAGGGTTGCATTGTCCTCAATGCATGACACAAATAGAAAAATCAAAACATCACAAAATAGAAAATAAAACACAGACGACAGAAAAATAAAAGAACTTAAGTTGAAGAGCTATTGTCACTGCTGCTGTCGATGCAGAGCTGTCGTCGGGCAGTTGCTTTTATGGCAGAGGCTGGCCTTGGAGTTGGAGAGGGTGAGGCTACCTTCTTTTTTGCCTCTCGAGGTGGCTGGACTCTAGTGGGTGAAATTTTTGGTTCCTTGTCTAGGACCTCGAGCTCACTGTCACTGCTGCTGCCGTCACCGCCTTTTCTATCGTAGCATGGTCCCTCAACATCAATGTAAAGCTTTTTCTTCTTCATCGGAGGGAAGTCCTTGGCTATCTCTTGGACGGCAGAGGGCTCGGAGTTAGAGTCATCCTGCCAGACTGAGGAGGAGGAGGAGAAACCTTCAAAATATTTTGGGTCTATTTTTGGCAGTGGTTCCTTTCGTTTGGTTCCTCGAGGAGTGGCCGACCGTCTGTCGTCGTCTTCGGCCGTGGAAGATGGTGAAGCAGAGGCAGCTGTCGGTGTGGGCGTCTTAAGGCTGGCAGCAGGTGTAGGGGCAGAAAGAAGGGTTTCTGGAAAAGAGGGATACTGCACGTTTGGATAATTAAGCTCAACTTTAATAAAGTTTACCGTGACATTGGTGAAGTCCCTCATGTACTCCATGAATCCCAGCTGTCGTGCCTCCATCTTTTTCAACAGTTGAATTATTTGGTTGGAGGAGGTGGCTTCTGGTTGTGCAGGTTCTGTCTGCTCAGGCTCTATCACGACATGTTCTATGGAATCTGGTTCTGTCATTGGTTCTATCGCGGCAGAGGGATCAACATACGCCATTGGGGTGGCTGCCTTCAGTTCCATCAAGCTGTAGATGTTCTGCTGCGTCAACCCCTTGCCCTGGATCTTCACGTCTTCATCAATTTCAGGCACATTGTTGGCTCGGCAGAGGGATGTGATTAGGTAGGGGAAGAAGAGGGGGCCCATTCCTCTTAATGCATACTCATGGATGCCATCGAAGATGTACTTACCCACGTTGATCTGCCGCTCATTAATAATGGAGTGTACGAGGGCAAGCCTCTGCCGGTCCACTGTTGTGTTATGAGACGTTGGCATGAGACGTTTTTTCACAAAGTAGTTCCACAGTTTGGCAGTAGGTGTTAGTTGGGTTCTTTGCACTGTCCATCTATGTTTTGGATCTTCGTTCCAATTGGTGCCCTCTTCAGTCAGGTCTGCCATGATGCCGTCATAGTCTGCCAGCGACAGATTGCTGATATACTTGTTGTGTGCATCCTCTTTCCTGCCCACATATATGCCATATAGAGTATTGATGTAGGCTGGCTCGAGAGAGATTTCCTTACCCCTTAATAGTGACTGTCGTGGCATCCTTGGATGTGACGGCAGCATAAAATTCGCGAACAAGTGTAACGTTCATCTCCTCGGGTTGTACCGCGAACATCTGCCACTTTAATGCAATGATCCGTTTGGCAATGAACCCTTCAAGCCCTAGGTCTCATGTCTTCTTTGTGTAGGTGAAGCCTCTTTCCTCCCACATTTCCTGTTTCTGAAAAGATTCGTAATATCTTTTCTCTGAATCTGCCAAGGCGAACCTTCTATGAATTCTGCTGTGGCTAGGAGTGGAGACTGTCGCGACAGATGTGGAGGCAACAATTCTTCTGGTCGATCTCATCGTCATTGTAAGGATACTATAGCAATGAAAGAAAAAAAACTTGAAAAGCCTAAATGCTCGAAAACAAAGTAGAGAGAAGAGAATGAGGTGAAAATGAAATGGAGGTGGTGGTTTATATAGAATGGGGTTCTGCCCGTTGAAGCCGTAACGGGTGGCGTGAAAAACGAAGCCAACTGTCACGCGGTTTCCTAACGCGTCTGTTGCGCGTCTGCTGTGCATTTCCGTGTCTGTCGCGATAGCTTGGTGACAGGCTGTATTTGTGCGTCTGCCGCGACAGCTGGTGACCGGCTGTCACGACAACCTTGTTACCATTGGGCTTCTTAGGCTATTGTGAGTGTGGTGGGCTGGTTTATTCCTTCTCTTTACTCTGCTTCTTTTATTTTCCTGAAAACTAAAATAAACAAATATTAAATTCATATTTCCTAAAGCAATGAATAAAAATAAAATAAAACTAAGTTAAATTAGGGATGCCATGAGGGGCATCTCCTAAAGTAACTACTTCCCGCTCTCTTGGGGCTTCAGTCCCCTGATAATGCTTTAGCCTTTGTCCATTGACTTTGAATTGGTGCCCGTCCTTGATTGATCTAATTGTGATGGCACTATGAGGAAAAACCTTGACTACTTGGAAGGGTCCAGACCACCTAGACTTTAGCTTTCCTAGGAAAAGCTTCAACCTAGAGTTGAACAACAACACCTTCTACCCTGAGGTGAACTATCGTGGCAGCAATTTTCTGTCGTGCCACTTCTTTGTTTTGTCTTTATAAATTTTGGCGTTGTCGTAGGCCATGGCTCAGATTTCTTCAATTTCATTTAAGTCCAGTAGCCTTTTCTGCCCTGCTTTGTCCCAGTCCATGTTAACTGCCTTGATAGCCCAATATGCTTTATGCTCTATCTCGACAGGTAGGTGGCAGGTTTTTCCGTAGATGAGGCGGTAGGGTGACATTCCCAATGGTGTTTTAAATGTAGTTCTATAGGCCCATAATGCATCATTCAGGTGAAGAGACTAGTCCGTCCTAGTTGGTTTAACCATTTTTTCTAGGATGTTCTTCACTTCTCTATTTGAGATCTCAGCCTGCCCATTGGTTTTAGGGTGATATGTTGTTGCGATCTTGTGCTTAACTCCATACTTCTTCAACGCACTAGCAATTACCCTGTTGTCAAAGTGCCTACCCTCATCACTAATGATCGCACTTGGGATGCCAAACCTTGTGAAGATATGTTTGTGGAGAAATCTTTGCACGGTCTTAGCATCATTCTTCTGTGTGGCGATAGCCTCTACCCACTTGGACACGTAGTCTACTGCCAACAACATGTACAGATTCCCACAAGAAGCTGGGAATGGTCCCATGAAGTCGATTCCCTAGACATCGAAAATTTCGACTTCGAGAATGTTCTGCAAGGGCATCTCATGCCTTCTTGAGATGTTTCAATCCTTTGACATTTGTCACAATGCTTGTAAAAGGCTTGTGCATCTTTGAAAAGTGTAGGCCAAAAGAAATCGGATTGCAGAACTTTGCCAGTAGTTTTGTTTCCTCCAAAGTGTCCTCTATAAGGAGCAGCATGACAGTGGTGAAGCACTTCTTCCTGTTCTTCCTGTGGTATGCATCTCTTGATGATCTGATATGCATAATGCTTAAATAGAAGAGGTTCGTCCCAATAATAATGTTTTGCATCATTTTAGAACCTCTTCCTTGCTTGGTAGTTAAGTTCATGAGGTAATAAACCACTAACAAGGTAATTTACTATGTCAACATACCAAGGGATCTCAGAAAGTGTACCTGTCGCCATGGCTGTCGCGGCAGTGAATAACTGCTCGCCTGGGAAAGTCTCATGTATGTTAACTTTGTTGTTGTCTTGATCATTTCCCATCTCCGGTCTTGAAGAGTGATCAGCTACTTCGTTTTCTGTCCCCTTTTTGTCCTTGATATATATATTGAATTCTTGCAACACCAGAATCCAACATATCAATCGTGGTTTTGCGTCCTTCTTGGTGAACAAATATTTTAGTGCCGAATGATCTATATGGACCACTGATAACTGCATAAATATCCTTGTTTTCATACATTTTTGCTATAGCATTTGCCTGTTCTTGAGTTCATACCATAGCATTTAGACTGCATTTAGGTTGCATTTTCTTCTTCTGGGTGCATATTTATCTTTGCTGGTTATTGGTCCATATTGAGGGGTACTGCTTGGAAGGTTGGTTTTTGGTTTTGTGGTGCGCAGGAAAGGAGTTAAGAGAAAGCCGGTGCCGGGAATTGCTATAGCATGATGGAAGCAGACATTGGCCAGCACGTGAGATACACGTGAACTGCAGAAACATGTGAACATGCAGAGAAGGACAATCTGACATGTGCAGCAGCCGGAGCCCACCTGCAGACTGTCTCCCTTGTCCCCTCGAAGCAGACCTTGTCGGTAGATATTCCTTGGGAATATCAAGGCATCTTTAGGGCACCAAACCCTAGAAGCCTCCACTATATAAAGGGGAGAGAAGCTTGGAGCAAAGTGTGGTATTTTGAGCGCTGTAGAAAGAGAGGCATAAGAGAGAGAAAAGGAGAGAAGTTTCCACCTTCATCTTCTCCAGCTTGGTGTCCTCCATCGTTGAAGCTCCAAGGAGTGGCCTCACCGACCTCGAGAGAGGTGGTGGGCCTAAGACAGTCAGGCAATCCATGGCGGAGAGGGAGTTCACCTTTCTTTCTGTCGCTATAACAATTTCTTGTTATATCTTTATATTTGGTGATGTTATCGCAATGATAAGTTGGATGATATTGCCCAGCCACGAACTGTTTTAGGTGGCTTGGGTTTGATGGATGATGTTATATTGAGTACATTTTAGTGCATGCTATAGCTTTTTCAGTGTTTATCATGATTCTATGCTTTGCTTATGCTTTATCATTTCCTTAAAGTTGTAAGAGCTGAGGGTTGTAAGTGCCTCGAAAGTTAGGCCCTACCTTAAGCGCCTCGAGAGTGGATGTTCTTTAGGTTTATGTTGGGGTTAGTAATCGAGAGAGCTAGCCCTAGAACCCTCATAAGCAATGGAGTGGTTGTTGAGAGGCAGACTCTAACCTACCTTAGAGATAAGTGATAGGTTTCAAGGGCTAAAAAGGATAGTACGTGAAGGGTAGAGGAGTGTTATGAGTTTACGCCGAGAGGTATGACTGTAGCATTTCTGACTCCTAGTTTCCTGGCTAGAGATAGTTTAGGAGCACTCTTAATAAATCCCGCCTAGCATAGAAGATAGCTGAAAAGCCTTAGCATTATTAAGAGCTTAAGTTAGATTGTCCATCATTCCCAGCCAGTCATTCTGTAGTGAGTTTCGCACACGAAAGGGGACCTGTCTATCATATTGTTATCTCATCTTTCTCTGCACTATTTTGCTTCAGCATTATTATACACCATCTCTTTTACTATAGCATTGTCACCTGCAAAAAGTTCAAGCTTTATTGTTACAGTAACCGTGAATACCTCCAATCTCTGTGGAGACGATACTCACTCATCACTTTATTACTCGTTCGACGTGTATACTTGCACCATTTGCGTACCATTTATAGTCACTGCACGAACGCAACAAGTTTTTGGCGCCGTTGCCGGGGATTGGCAATTGGTTGTTTACGGTTTTTGTTTTTATCGTTTGTCCTTTTTTGTTTTAGTATAATCTTATTTTAGGTCTTTCGTTTTTCTTTTCAGGTGTCTTACTAGTGTATGACTAGAAGGCGACCTAGAGGACCCTTGCAATCACCTATTTCTGAGATCGAGCATTTCTTAAGACTTAGGAGACGTGTTCAATGAGAAGAGACTAGAAACATTAACGAAGAAATACCACCACCACCTCAAGGTAACGGAGATGCTATGGCAAATGACCAGGGAGCAGCAGCTCGACCACGAGCTTTTAGGGATCATTTAGCTCCTATCTTGGACGATCTCTATCCCAGAATAATAGCTCCAGAAATCAAGGCAGCCCAGTTCGAGCTTAAACCTGTTATGTTCAACATGTTGAACACTATTGGTCAGTTTGGAGGTATGCCTCACGAAGATGTAAGACACCATATCTATGCTTTCTTGGAAGTTTGTGACTCGTTCAGACAGCAAGGAGTGCACGAGGATGTGTTAAAGCTTAAATTGTTTCCATATTCTTTACGTCATCGTGCTAGAGCATGGCTAAGTGGAGTGCCAGCTGGATCAATGGAAACTTGGACAGATCTATGCAAAAGTTTTCTGCTACGGTATAATCCACCAAATAGAAACACTCAGTTGAGAAATGATATTGCTTCTTTTCGTCAAGCTGATGACGAATCCATGTATGAGTGTTGGGATCGATTCAAGGGATTATTGAGGAAGTGCACAAATCATGGCTTTCATGACTGGACCCAAGTGGTTATGTTCTATAATGGGGTAAATGTGCCTACGAGGATGATGCTAGATGCTTCAGCAAATGGGACCTTGTTAGACAAATCACCGGAGGAAGCATTTGACATTCTTGATAGGGTAGCCAAAAATGATTACCAGTTTCTGACAACAAGGCTTGGAACGGGGATGAGAACCCAAGTAGCTCGAGACAGTGAAGCTGATGACTCGGTAGCCACCCAGTTAGCCGTTGTAACAAATATGCTAAGGAACCTCCAACGTCCCAACAAAGTCAAGGAAGTGAAGTCCGCAACCTTATGTCTCAGATGCGATGGCAATCACCATTTGAGTGAATGCCCTGACAATCAAGATTCAGCCAACCATGTGGGGAATTATAATCGCAACAACAATCCATACTCTAATACCTACAACCCAGGATGGAGTCAGCATCCAAATTTTAGTTGGGGTAATCAAGGGCACAATAATTCAGCTCAGTCAGCACCATAGCAAAATCTGATCGAAGCACCATCTTCTAACCAGATGATGTCATGGCAAGGTCACAAGGGAGCAGCATCTACATCGAACAGTTCACTGGAAACTACATTCAAAGAATTTATGGCTATGACAAAAGATTTCATGGGAACCACGAAAGTTTTGCTATAGGATCATGCAGAAAACATCAAAAATCAAGGAGCCTTATTGCAAAGCCATAGTTCATCTCTCCGAGCCTTAGAAACACAAGTTGGCCAGATAGCCCAGACCTTGCATGCACGTCCACAAGGAAGTCTGCCTAGTGACATTGAAGCCACTAAGCACCATAGCAAGGAGCAATGCAGCGTACTCACATTAAGGAGTGGCAAGGAAATTAGCAAAGAAGACAAGTTTGGGGGAAACGAGAAGGATGACTCTCAGCCCAGCTTGCCTCATGAAGAAGAAAACTTACAAGATCCTACAGTTGAAGAGAAGGGTGAGGATGTCATAGCAAAAGAAACACCAGAGGAGGAGCCTGCTTTTGCTACAGCAAAAGATGTAACTCCACCAGTTCAGACAGATGTAGTTAGACCCCCACCTCCTTTTCCTCAACGATTCAAGAAGCAGAAAGAAGACCTTTAGTTCTAGAAATTTGTGAATATCCTGGACAAACTACATATCAATGTCCCATTTTCTGGAGGTCATAGATCAGATGCCAACATATGCCAAGTTCCTCAAGGATATAGTCACGAAAAAGAGGAAGGTCGAGATACAAGAGATTGTCGCTATAGCAGAAGAATGTTATTCTATGTGGAGCAAGCTGCCACCTAAGAGGAAGGACCCAGGTAGCTTTGCTATCCCATGTTCTATTGGCGACAAGTTTGTTGGAAAAACACTTTGTGATTTGGGATCAAGTGTCAACTTAATGCCCAAGTCGATTTTTCTGAAACTAGGAATTCGAGAGGCACAGCCCACCAAGGTTGTGCTACAACTAGCCGATCATTCTCATGTTCGTCCAGAAGGGAGAGTTGAAGATGTTGTGGTAAAAATGGACAAATTTATCTTTCCAGTCAACTTCTTGATTCTCGACTGTGAAGCTGACAACAACACACCCATTATCTTGGGTAGGCCATTTTTAGCCACCGGGCGAGCTCTGATCGACTGTGAGAAGGGTGAATTCACAATGTGAGTGGCTGATCATACGGTCACGATTAATATAAATGACACCCTCAAGTATGCAGACAACCCAGGAGTATGCCAATATGTAGATGCTATAGCACAGAATATGATTGATGAGTTTTGTTGTGGCAATGAGATGCAAATGGAGGAGTTCGGAGCACTCTGCGAAGATGATTCTGACCAAGAAGAGCTCTCAAGGGAACTGGAGAAGTCTAGTCGAATCGAGGCTAGACCAGGTACGCACTTTGAACCTCTTGATTTTTCTAAATTTGTACCTCCTAAACCTTCCCTTGAGCATGCACCTTCTTTAGAACTGAAACCTTTGCCATCGCATCTTAAATATGTTTACTTAGGGAGTAATGAAACTTTGCATGTGATAATTTCATCTAGTCTCACACTTAAGCAGAAAACTAGTTTAGTAAATATGTTGATACATCATAAAAAAGCAATAGGGTGGACTATGGCTGATTTGAAGGGTATAAGCCTTGCTATTTGTATGCACAAAATTTTGCTTGATGATTGCCACATCAATTCAGTTGAGCCCCCAGAGGAGACTTAAACCCAATTATGAAGAAAGTAGTGATGAAAGAGATAATCAAGTGGCTGGATGCTAGAGTAATCTACCTGATATTCGATAGCTCATGGGTCAGCCTGGTGCAATGTGTACCGAAGAAGGGAGGCGTGATCGTGGTAAGCAATGAGGAGAATGAGCTATTGCCTACTAGAATCGTCATAGGGTGGAGAATTTGCATGGACTATAGACAGCTCAACAAGGCGACCAAGAAGAACCATTTTCCTCTCCCATTCATTAATCAGATGTTGGATCGACTAGCTGGCAAAGCATTCTACTTCTTCCTCGATGGGTATTCTGGGTACAATCAGATTGCTATAGCACCCGAAGACCAAGAGAAGACGACTTTCACATGCCCTTATGGAACTTATGCTTTTCGGAGAATGCCCTTTGGTCTCTGCAATGCTCTAGAAACATTTCAAAGATGCATGATGGCTATCTTTTCAGACATGGTCGAGGATTTTTTAGAAATTTTCATGGATGACTTCTCGGTCTCCGGAGATAACTTCGACACTTGCTTGGGCAATCTCGCCAAGGTCCTAAAGAGGTGTGAGGAAGCTGACTTGGTGCTCAATTGGGAAAAGTGCCATTTCATGGTAACGGAAGGAACGGTCTTAGGCCACAAGATCTCGAAGCAAGGGATAGAAGTTGACAAAGCAAAGGTCGAGGTCATTGAGAAATTACCTCCTCCCACTACTGTCAAGGGAGTAAGGAGCTTCATAGGGCATGCTGGATTCTATCGAAGATTCATCAAAGATTTCTCGAATATTTCAAAGCCACTGTGCAGTTTGCTACAGCAAAATCAACCATTTGTGTTTGACAAAGATTGCCATAGCGCGTTTCAAGAACTGAAAGAGAAGCTTATCTCAGCACCAGTTGTTATTCCACCTGATTGGAACGAGCCGTTCGAACTGATGTGTGATGCAAGTGACTACGCCGTTGGTGCAACACTTGGACAACGCCGAGGTAAACTCTTTCATGTCATTTATTATGCTAGTCGCACTTTGAATGATGCACAAATCAATTACACCACTAATGAAAAAGAATTTCTTGCTGTAGTATTTGCCTTTGATAAGTTTAGGTCATACTTGATAGGCACTAAGGTCATAGTTCATACCGATCACTCAGCTATTAAGTATTTAGTGACTAAAAAAGATGTTAAACCTAGACTTATTAGGTGGATACTCTTACTTCAGGAATTTGACTTAGAGGTTAGAGATAGGAAAGGATGTGAGAACCAGGTATCTGACCATTTGTCCAGGCTAGAAAATGTTGTCACGCAAGGTAGTGATACTGAAATTAAGGAGGAATTCCCTGATGAGAAACTGTTAGCTGCTACAACAGTTCCGTGGTATGCTGATATTGTTAATTATCTTGTTAGTGGTATTTTGCCTCCTGATTTATCTAGCCAGGGACACAAGAAATTCAGACATGATACAAGATTTTACTACTGGGATGAACCCTACTTGTTCAAGCAATGTCCTGATCAGATTATAAGGAGATGTGTTCCAGAAGAAGAATACCATAGCATTTTGTACCACTGTCATTCATCACCATGTGTAGGGCATTTTGGTGGTGCTAGAACTGCTGCAAAAGTTCTTCAAGCAAACTTCTTTTGGCCTACACTTTTTAAGGACGCATACGAGTTCTACAAGACTTGTGACAGATGCCAAAGAACGGGGAACATCTCCAGGCAGAATGAAATGCCATTGTAAAATATTCTGGAACTTGAAATATTTAACGTGTGGGGAATTGACTTCATGGGTCCGTTTCCTGCATCATATGAAGATCTATATATTTTGCTAGCAGTGGAATACGTGTCAAAATGGGTGGAAGCTGTTGCCACCCCAAGGAACGACTCCAAGACAATCACGAGGTTTCTTCACAAGAATATCTTCACTAGATTCGGAGCACCGCGAGCCATCATCAGTGATAAAGGAACTCACTTTGACAACAAGCTTATTGCTAAAGCATTACATCGCTATGGAGTCAGACACAAGATTGCTACTGCATATCACCCGTAGACAAATGAACAAGCTGAAGTTTCCAACCGAGAAATTAAGCAAATCTTGGAGAAGGTGGTGAATCCTAAGAGAAAATATTGGTCCCCCAAGTTGGATGAAGCACTTTGGGCATATAGGCCAACCTTCAAGACACCTTTAGGCATGTCACCCTTCAAGCTTGTATTTGGCAAGGAGTGCCACTTACCAGTGGAGCTTGAGCACAAGGCTTATTGGGCAATCAAGAAACTCAACGTAGATGCCCAACTTGCTGGTGAAAGGAGATTGCTAGAGCTTAACGAGCTGGAGGAATTCAGAGCCCAAGCATATGAGAATGCTCGCATTTACAAGGAAAAGACCAAGAAATGGCATGACAAACACATTTTGCCAAGGCATTTCTCAGAAGGACAACAAGTGCTTCTCTACAATTCCAGGTTAAAGCTTTTTCCTGGAAAGCTGAAATCAAGGTGGTCCGAGCCATTCATCATACACAAGGTGTACCCTCATGGCGCAGTGGATATCAAGAAGTTGGACGACGATTAAGTTTTCAAAGTCAATGGCCAGCGCTTGAAGGTGTACAGTGGAGCCCCTATCCTCAGAGACAAGTCATACCTGGATCGTAACGATCCTTGAAAGTTTGCATCTCTAAACTCTATCCTTTATGCTATAGCATGTCCATAAATAATGTTTTTCTTTTTAGTCTAGTTTTATGTTATCTTTGCTTTTAATTTTCATATCTTTTCATGTGACCCTCGTACAAAGCTTTCTCTTTCCTAGTACAATGCCAGGTACAACGGCAGGGGAGCACGCCGTCTGCAGGGTTGGTAGCAAAGGGAGAAGGACTTGGACTTTGCTTTTATCCAATTTTGGAGGGACGCAAGAAAAGGGGAAAGAGAAAGATAAAGGTGGTTTTATCTGAAAAGTGGGGAGTTGAATTAAAAGAGAGAGAAAAACACAAAAAGCATGAGAGAGAATATTCATCTACTTAATGAGGAGAAACCCTAGCCACATAAACTCATATTCTCTCTCCAGCAATCTACCAATGCATTAACTCAAATTTTCTCTCTCTCCCTTAAAGCCGACACACGTCCCCATCACCTCCCATCTCCTATGAACTATTCAGTTTCCCCCACCTTTTTCAACTCCCAACACTTTCTTCTTCTTCTTCCGTCCTCTCACCTTCTTCATCTTCTTCAAACACTCAAACACTTTCCCTCCACCTTTTCGATTCTCTCCTCAAACACAGAAAACCCTCACCATTTTCTTTCTTACACACACATTCACTCCTCCCAACTTCTCAGGAAAAAAAACACCATGGCCCATTGCAAAAATGCCACTGAAACATCTGACCGTCCCACACAACGTCCAGTTTTAGAGATTCCTAAATTTTTTGACGAAGCAACCAAGGAGAGATTGGCAAAGCTTAAAGACAGAAATGTTCTTCCAGAAATAAGGTTCAAATAACCTCAAGAAGAAGAAGAATAGTTCGACCAGTCCATAATGGACGTCATTGGCACCCATGGATGGAAACACTTTGCTGTCCATCCCGAAGAAATTTGCTCATCACTGGTGAATGAGTTTTATGCCTACTTGACAAGTCCAACTCAGTCCATAGTTCACGTGCGCGGAGAGCAAATCAAATTTACTGCTGCAGCAATCAACAAGTTCTATGGACTGAAGCATACAGTGGACCGTCACACTTCTTTTGTGATGACAATGGACGCGCTGACGCAACGAGAGGTGCTGGAGGACATTTGCTTTCAAGGAACGGTGTTGGATAATAACAAGTCGGTTAAGAGAGGACGCCTCAAACCAGAGGCTAAGGTATGGAATCACTTTCTGAGGCATAAGCTCATGCCCATACTACACACTGCTACCGTCCATATTTCTCGACTGTTTCTCATTCACTCCATTATACATGGTAGACAAATTGATATAGGAAAGATAGTAGTGGATGAGGTATATGCTTGTTTGAAACGACCCCATAGCCCCCTTGTTTTTCCTAATCTAATCACTGCCTTGTGCAAAAGGAAAGATGTCTTCATAGATGATCTTGTAGATACATCTGTTTCAGGAAAGACAAGTTTTGTAACACCCGGGTTTAGGGGTTAGGTGAAAATAATATTTTAATATTATTTGGGCTCGGGTTGGTTTATGAAATAATCCTTTTAAGATATTGGGTTACAAAATTTACCTTTTAAAATGGGACCAAAATGTTTTAGACTCAAAGTTGAAGAGCTAATTTAAAAACAAGGAAAACTATTCATTAATGGCCTTTTGGGTAATTTACCCAACTTCAAATTTAAATCCCCTTTTCCCTATCACACTTCCACTATTCACCTTCTTCATCAGATTTTTCCAACGTGAAATAGGGTTCTCTACCCAAATCCACTATTCCATCTTATTCCTCATCCATTTCAACTCCAAATCGAAAGGTAAGGATGTTTTTGACTTCTCCTCATCTTCCCCTCTTTAAAAGTACCATTTATTTTCATTTTTATCGAATATTTGAAAATGGGGTTTTCTAAGAATTTGATTAAAGATGGTGCCTTTGTGTAGCTAAACCTAATATTTTGATTTATTATGGTTAGTTATGGAATATAGGAGCCAAGGGATGCTACATATGTAAATTTTAAATGATTTTATCAATTTTCGGAATTGGGTTTTGAGAGGGTTTTTGGAGGGTTTTAAAGTGGGTTTTGGGGTTGTTTAAGGTTGGTTCTTGGGGGCTGTAGGTAGTATGACTTATGAGGATCATTTTGGGTGTAATTGAGGCTTCTTTGGGTGCTTGAAATGGAAGATTTCAGTGGGTTAAGTGGGCTACTCGAAAATTCTGTTTTTGGACTTGTTTGGGGGTGTTGAATGCTTGTTAATATTAATCCGGGTTGTTTCCGATGATGTGTTATTGATTCGGACGTTTTGTTTGTGTTTGAGATGATTAGAATCGAGTTTGGGCATCGGTGGAACATCGGAAGTGAATCCGGGAAGTTGAAGGTTGTGCTTGCTTGGTCTTTGGGCTTGGGAGCTTAGGTGAGTGGTTAATTGTTTTAAACGGTTTTAAATTGGTTGGTTCGAGTGTATGGACTAGGTTGGGCTTGGTAGACCCACCTAGAGTTAGGATTAGGGTGGTAGCCTAATCCTAAACTTGATCTAGAGCCTTTGGTTGAACTCACTATATGGTTGTGCATGTCTCGTATAAATTGTGGTATGAATGTCTATGTATATTGCTTTATACATGTGAAATGAGATTGGACTTATGATGCTTGAGACATGCATAATGATGGTTGTTGGTGAATATGTGCTAAGCACAAGGTTAATGAAATGAGTAATGTGAAGTGAGTAAATATTGGCACTAGTAAACTTGGATACAAATGATCGATCATTAGGATGTTAGTGTGTACACATGAGTCTAAAGTCGCGCGTGGCCTTGGTGGCGTTGAGTCACCAAGGAGGAGTACGGGTTCACCCGGAATTGTATTTAAATATAGTCGGTGATGAGTGGAATCCCATCGACGGGGCGTGAGGATGAGTGGAATCCCCTCCGCGAGACCGGTGATGAGTGGAATCCCACCGTGAGGTAATGTGGTTGTTGGATATGAGTTTCCAACATGTCTATCCGCGTATTCGGGTCTTAACTAGGTGCCAATGTTCTTTGATGTGTATATCATTGTGTTGAGGTTTATGGTTCTTATTGGAATACTTGGTTGTGATTACATGTATCTTGGAAATTGAGCTTATGATCATGGCATTAATATTGTCTATTTCTCATGCATTTTATCTTGTGGACCTTTGGTATGATTGTGATTTTACCTTGGCTAGATCGTGCTCGGACCCTGCAATGTTGAGGTTTGTTTTTAGAGCTTACCCTCACTAAGCATCATTGCTTACGCTCTCTTTGTTCAACATTGCAGATCCTTAGTTCGTGGGTTGCTCGGGCAAGTGGAGGGCCTCCAAGTGTGGTTTTTGGACTTGAGTTCATCAAGTCTGGATTTTAATGTTAGACTTGTAATAGTTTGAGCAATGGGACGTGTAATGTTTTGTTGGTTGTTGTTGGTTGCTAGGAGCATGTATAGACTCCTTAGTATCTTGCTTTGTATGGTTGTGTTGCCATGGTGCATGTTAACTCATGTCTAATTGCTTACTTGAATGTTAGCCTTATGCCTTAAGAGTTCATATTTGTGTTTGAGTGATCTTTGAATGAATGCATGTATGTGGGATGTTGCCTTAGTATTAGACATGTCTAAACCTGGTTAAAGCATGATAGTATTGTTGGTATACCTTGGGTTAAATTGTTTTGCTGTTGTATGGTGTTTTGGTGGTGTTTTGGGGCACCCTTGTGCCTCAAAACAGCCCAGACGAGTCTGCAGACAGGGGGTGTTTCAGAACGGTTCCCCCTGTTCCGGAACGGTCCCTGTGTAAATGGCCTGCCGTTTCGAAACGGATGAGGGTCGTTTCGGAACAATTTCGCTACTGGAATTTTGAGAAATTGGCGAGATGAAGCCGTTCCGAAACGGGCCTCTGAGGTTCCGAAACGGTCAAATCTCGTTGACCATGAGATATTGACCGTCAAGGTCGTTCCGATACGGGTCTCCCCTGTTTCGGAACGGTCACTTTATGGTTGACCCTGGCCTGTTGACTAAGTCAAGGCGTTTCGGAACACCCTATGAGCGCTCCAAAACGGCCTGCTGCAGAATATTAAAATGAGTTGTTTAGATGTTGAGTTGGTCGATGTTTGATGATATAATTGTATCCTTCGTTGCTGTGCCACACTTAGGTCTTAATTATACATGTAGACAAGATAAGATAAAAAGAAATTTTTGGGTCGTTAACCGAGGGGAAATCTTAACGGATTTCGCTTCGGTTTTCCCCGTGTGGCCCACTCGGACCGGTCATCCGACCAGACCGGGACGAGGGGGTTACACTTGTTGGTATCAGAGCCTAAGGTTACCGAGACCTTGGGCAGGTAAGTGAGGTAAGTTTAAGTTTTTAAATTGAAATGCACGGTGTTTGCTTGTTTTGCAAGAATGGCTGCTTGTGTGACTAGTATGCTGATTGTTTTATTTTAAAGCATGTGTGTGTGGGTCCCATTGCTACTATTACATTGGAAAAATGATTTTTAGGTGATGGAAACATACTTGGACACTTGGAAGCCTTGCCTTGCTAACCCAACTTGTGTGTTTTGTTGTTGTGGTTGTAGTTAATATCTGAGAGAGCAATGTCTAGACCGAGAGGTAGACCGAGGTTGGTTCGTCAGGAACCACGAGTTGCGGCTCCTGTTGAGCCGGTAGTTGGTGCGGGGGCTCACATAGAAGGACCGGTGGCCGCGGGAGCTGGCGCTCCTCCACCACCTCCTCCACCGGGAGTTGGGGGCGAGGATGGAGCCGGAGGAAATGGACCTCAAGGTGGCCAAGGTGGCCAAGGTCCAGCTGGAATTGACATGACTCCGCTAGTGCAAGCAATAGCGGGAGCGTTCCAGGCCGCAGTTGCGGGAGCTCAGGCTGCAGCTCAGCCTAGGTGTGATGATGCTAGTTTACCTTTGGAGAGGCTCTGTAGCTTAGGGGCCGAGGAGTTTAGAGGATCTACTCCGGAGAGGTCGGAGTTATGGTTGGAGAAGACAGTTCGTATCTTGGCTCAGATGGGTTGTGCGGGCGCACGTAGATTGGGTTGTGTGATCTCACTGCTTCAGGGTGATGCCTACACCTGGTGGGTCACCATCACTACCGAGGTTCCAGAGACAGAAATTAATTGGGAGTTCTTTGAGTCTGCCTTCCGGAAGAGGTACTTCGGACCGAGGTACTTGGATGAGAAGAAGCGAGAGTTTATGGCTCTTACTCAGGGGGATGCTTCTGTGACTGATTATGAGATCCGCTTTGTTCGCTTGAGTCAGTATGCCCCAGAGTTGGTTCCTACTGAAGTGGAACGCTGCAACCGATTCCGATACGGATTGAATGAAGAGGTTAAGAGGTACACGTTGGCTTCTGACTACTCAGACTTTGATGTGTTGGTCGCGAGGGCCAAGGATTTGGAGCATAGTTTGGGTTCAGCCAAACGAGCTGGTGGTTCTAGTTCTGGAAAGAGGCATAACCACTTTGATGGTAGAGATTCTAAGAGGCACAGAGGTGGCGGACATCAGTTTGATCAGAGACGTGGCGGTGGCCACCATGGTAGGGGCCATCAGGGCCATAGAGGAGGAGGGCGCTTGCCCGAGTGTGCACAGTGTGGAAGACAGCACACTGGAGAGTGCTGGGGTAACTTCCATGCTTGTTGGAACTGTGGTTCGAGGGACCACTTTAGGAGGGACTGTCCGCGTCAGGCAGCTCAGGCACCGAATATTGCTCAGGCTCCTGCGAGGGGTAATGATTTTCAGAGAGGCCGTGGGCGCGGTCGTGGCTACTTCCAGGCGAGGGCTGATGCACCTAGGGTAGATGCTCAGAGGAACCTTGCACATGTTGTGGCTGTGCAGCCAGAGGCGGGAGGACCAGCGAGGGTCTATGCTCAGAGAGAGGCCGGGAACGACACCGATGTGATAGCAGGTAATTTCGAGTTACAGTCTATGTCCTTGCTTTCTTTGGTTGATTCGGGTTCTACGCATTCCTACATTTTGAGTAAGCATGCACAGAAGTTAGATATTCCTGTTGAGATCTTAGATGTAGGTATGCATGTTACTAGTTCTTTTGGTGAGACAGTTGTGGTTAGATGTATGTATAGGAGGTGCCCACTGAAGATTCAGGGTCATGTGTTCTCAGTTGACATAATGGAACTTCCTTTCTACGGTTTTGATATTATTTTGGGTATGGATTGGTTGGTTGAGCATCGGGCTAGCGTGGATTTTGAGACAAAGAGAATCTCCTTGAAACTTTCTGA
Source organism: Hibiscus tridactylites (assembly GCA_958450335.1). Lineage (NCBI taxonomy): Eukaryota > Viridiplantae > Streptophyta > Magnoliopsida > Malvales > Malvaceae > Hibiscus > Hibiscus tridactylites. The sequence goes on along the minus strand of OY288267.1, from coordinate 31,336,709 downwards.
TGAGTACGAGGTAGTGGTAGTGGGCGAGAACATTAAGTTCTTGTCTAATGTGGTGTCAGCTTTAGAGGCTCATAGGTTGATGGACTCTGAATGTGGGGCCTATTTAGCTTATGTTATGAATCCGGACATGAGTGAAGCTAGACCGAAAGATATCAGAACAGTGTGTGACTTTCCAGATGTGTTTCCTGAAGAGTTACCGGGTTTGCCTCCTGACAGAGATGTTGAGTTTTTGATTGAGACAGTTCCGGGATCTAATCCAGTTTCGATAGCTCCGTATCGTATGGCTCCGAAAGAGTTGAAAGAATTGAAGAGTCAGTTGCAAGAATTATTAGACCGTGGTTTCATTAGGCCTAGTAGTTCTCCGTGGGGTGCTCTAGTATTGTTTGTGAAAAAGAAAGATGGTAGCGTGCGCATGTGTATTGACTATAGACAGCTGAATCAGTTGACCGTGAAGAACAAGTATCCGTTGCCTCGTATAGATGATTTGTTTGTTCAGTTGAGGGGTGCTTCAGTGTTCTCGAAGATAGATTTGAGATCCGGATACTATCAGTTGAAGGTGAAAGAGTGTGATGTTCCGAAGACAGCTTTTAGGACTAGATATGGTCACTATGAGTTTCTTGTGATGCCATTTGGGCTCACGAATGCACCAGCAGCATTCATGGACATGATGAACAGAATTTTTAGAGACTATCTAGACCGGTTTGTGGTTGTCTTCATTGATGATATACTTGTGTACTCGAAGACAGAAGAAGAGCATGATGAGCACTTGAGATTTATTTTACAGAGATTGTTGAGCAACCAGTTGTATGCGAAGCTCAGTAAGTGTGAGTTCTGGATTCGAGAGGTTGTATTTCTTAGCCATGTTGTTTCGGCCGAAGGTATCCGAGTTGATCCGTCAAAGATAGAGGCTATTGTGGGGGTGGAAACAACCTAAGTCCGTGACCGAGATTAGGAGTTTCCTAGGATTAGCTGGGTACTATAGGAGATTTGTGGATGGCTTCTCTAGAGTAGCTGCTCCCTTGACTAGGTTGTTGCAAAAGGGAGTCAAGTTTGAATGGTCAGATGCAAGACAGAAGGCCTTTGAAAAATTGAAAGAAGCTTTGACGAATGCTCCAGTGTTAGTGCAGCCTGTTTCAGGTAAGGAGTTTGTGATTTACAGTGATGCTTCCTACGTAGGCTTAGGATGTGTCTTGATGCAAGATAGGAGAGTTGTTGCTTATGCTTCTAGACAGTTGAAGATTCATGAGAAGAACTATCCTACTCATGACATAGAGCTAGCCGCAGTTGTATTTGCATTGAAAATTTGGCGTCACTATTTGTATGGTGAGAAGTGTATAGTTTACACCGATCACAAGAGCTTGAAGTACTTGATGACACAAAAAGAGTTGAACTTGAGACAGAGGAGGTGGCTAGAGTTGTTAAAAGATTATGATTTGACTATTGAGTACCATCCGGGAAAAGCAAACGTAGTAGCCGATGCTTTGAGTAGAAAAGTGGTCGTTGAGCTGAGAGCTATGTTTGCTAGATTGAGTGTGTCCGATGATGGTGGCTTGATCACCGAGTTGCAAGTGAAGCCTTCTTTGATTCAGTTGATTAGAGAGAAGCAGTTGCAAGATGCGAGCCTAGTTCCTCATGTTCAAGACATAGCCGAAGGAAGACTGACTGAGTATAGTTTCAGTGGTGAGAGCTTGTTGTGCTTTAGGGATAGAATTGTGGTACCGGAAGATGTTGAGCTGAGATGTCAGATTTTGAGCGAAGCGCATTCGAGTCCCTTTTCTATGCATCCGGGTAGTACCAAGATGTACCGAGATCTGAAGAATGATTACTACTGGGTTGGTTTGAAGAGAGATGTAGCCGAGTACGTGAGTCGTTGTATGGTTTGTCAGAGAGTGAAGGCAGAACATCAGGTTCCTTCAGGTTTGCTACAGCCTTTGAAGATTCCGGAATAGAAATGGGAGAGAATCACCATGGATTTTGTATCGGGGTTGCCTTTGTCTCCTTCGAAGAAGAATTCAGTGTGGGTGATTGTTGATAGGTTCACTATGTGTGCTCACTTCTTAGCAGTGAACACTACGGATTCCTTAGACAAGTTGGCAAGCTTGTATATTCGTGAGATTGTGAGACTTCATGGAGTTCCGAAGTCTATAGTTTCAGATAGGGATCCTAGATTTACTTCGAGGTTCTGGAGTTGTTTGCATAGTGCTTTGGGTAGTCGTCTGCATTTCAGCACATCTTACCATCCGCAGTCCGATGGGCAGTCAGAGCGAGTGATACAGATTCTAGAGGATATGCTTCGTTGTTGTGTGATTGATTTTCAGGGTTCTTGGGAGAAGCACTTACCGTTAGTTGAGTTTGCTTACAACAAATGTTATCAGTCTAGTATTCAGATGGCACCCTATGAGGCTTTGTATGGTAGACGATGTAGGACTCCGATTTGTTGGGCTGAGACAGGTCAGAGGTTGTTACCCATGCCAGACTTGCTTAAGGGAACCACAGAAAAAGTGAAGTTGATTTGTGACCGTTTGAAAGCGGCTTCGGATCGTCAGAAGTCTTATGCAGATTTGAAGAGGAAAGAGATTGAGTACTCAGTGGGTGAGAAAGTGTTTCTGAAAGTATCTCCGTGGAAGAAGGTAATGAGGTTTGGCCGGAAGGGCAAGTTGAGTCCGAGGTTCATTGGTCCGTATGAGATAGTTGAGCGGATTGGGCCCGTAGCTTATCGTTTGAGGTTACCTTCTGAGTTAGAGAAGATCCATGATGTCTTTCATGTGTCTATGCTTAGGAGGTATAGATCAGATCCTTCTCATGTTATGCCCGTTGAGGAGATAGAGTTAAATCCGGATTTGTCTTATAATGAAGAACCCGTTGAGATACTTGCTTCTGATAGCAAGGTATTGCGTGGCAAGACCATAGAGTTGGTCAAGGTGTTGTGGAGGCATAGAGGTGTGGAAGAGGCCACGTGGGAGAGGAAAGCGGATATGGTTGAGCAGTTTCCGTATCTGTTTCCACCAGGTAATTTCGGGGACGAAATTCCTTAAGTGGGGGAGAGTTGTAACACCCGGGTTTAGGGGTTAGGTGAAAATAATATTTTAATATTATTTGGGCTCGGGTTGGTTTATGAAATAATCCTTTTAAGATATTGGGTTACAAAATTTACCTTTTAAAATGGGACCAAAATGTTTTAGACTCAAAGTTGAAGAGCTAATTTAAAAACAAGGAAAACTATTCATTAATGACCTTTTGGGTAATTTACCCCACTTCAAATTTAAATCCCCTTTTCCCTATCACACTTCCACTATTCACCTTCTTCATCAGATTTTTCCAACGTGAAATAGGGTTCTCTACCCAAATCCACTATTCCATCTTATTCCTCATCCATTTCAACTCCAAATCGAAAGGTAAGGATGTTTTTGACTTCTCCTCATCTTCCCCTCTTTAAAAGTACCATTTATTTTCATTTTCATCGAATATTTGAAAATGGGGTTTTCTAAGAATTTGATTAAAGATGGTGCCTTTGTGTAGCTAAACCTAATATTTTGATTTATTATGGTTAGTTATGGAATATAGGAGCCAAGGGATGCTACATATGTAAATTTTAAATGATTTTAATCAATTTTCGGAATTGGGTTTTGAGAGGGTTTTTGGAGGGTTTTAAAGTGGGTTTTGGGGTTGTTTAAGGTTGGTTCTTGGGGGCTGTAGGTAGTATGACTTATGAGGATCATTTTGGGTGTAATTGAGGCTTCTTTGGGTGCTTGAAATGGAAGATTTCAGTGGGTTAAGTGGGCTACTCGAAAATTCTGTTTTTGGACTTGTTTGGGGGTGTTGAATGCTTGTTAATGTTAATCCGGGTTGTTTCCGATGATGTGTTATTGATTCGGACGTTTTGTTTGTGTTTGAGATGATTAGAATCGAGTTTGGGCATCGGTGGAACATCGGAAGTGAATCCGGGAAGTTGAAGGTTGTGCTTGCTTGGTCTTTGGGCTTGGGAGCTTAGGTGAGTGGTTAATTGTTTTAAACGGTTTTAAATTGGTTGGTTCGAGTGTATGAACTAGGTTGGGCTTGGTAGACCCACCTTGTAACGCCCCGGTTTTGGGCTTGGAAGTTTTGGGCGTTGACCGGTTCGGTCAAAGTGCTGATCGAATATATAAGAGTGAATTTAGGAAAGCCTAGTTCGGGTTGCATTAAAAATATGGAAAAATGTCCTAAAATCATCTTTTAATATATATAAGTGAACTGTGAAATCAATTTTACAAAATGAGGTTTGGAAGGGTGACATTTTGGCTAGTGACCAAAATGTAATTTTTGAAAGTTGCGTGACTGTTTATAAAGGATTGAAACTTTGAATCTTTAAGGAGCTATTATTCCAAAAGGAGTTTCTCCAGATTTTTCTAAGATATTTTAAGGTTTAATTCTGATTTTAAATGAATTAAAAAGTGGAGGGAAGATATTTTTGGGTTTTAACTAGCTTTTCTCTCAATTCTATTTTCTCTCATTTTCTCTCAACCCAAACACTTTCTCTCCAGAGATTTCCTTCTGATTTTGTCACTCAAATCTCTCTTTTCAATTCTCTTTGGATTCCTAATCATTTCAACAACAAAACCTCACCAATTGCTAATTGGATTTTCAAGATTTTGGTTCCAAAAAGGGAGAAACTCAAGTTTGGAGGTAAGAACGTCCTTCTCCTCTAAACTCTCAGTTCTTTACTAAAATTCCTAAGTTCTCAATCCTTGATTTGTGATCTATTAAAGGCTTTTCAATTGGAATCTTGATTTTGGCTTTAAAATGCAAGATTTGGTGATTTTTGGTGAAATTTCGTGTGATCTGTTTGGGCAGTGTTTTGAGGTGCCAAATTGATGTTAAATGAATGCTAAATTGATTAGAAGTTGAGGTTTAATTAATGCAATCCCGGATAGGTTGAATTTCCTAAGTTTTGCTTGATGTTTTTGGTGGTTTTGGAGTGTTTTTGATGATCTGTTTTAGCTGGAGGTATAAGGACGTGTTTGTGATCATTTTGGATGTTAATTGATGTTTAAAAATGGTTAGAAGTGATGGATCATGGCTGGGTTAAGTTTTGGAAGTGTTTGGAGGTGATTTCGGTTGTGTTTGGTAGCCGAATTGTTGGATTTGTGATGAGCAGCGAGTTGAGTTGTGTTGCTGGTGTTTTTAATGCATAATGATGCATTAATCCTCTGTTGTTGTGTGCTTGAAACAGGGGAGTTTGATCCGTGAGCATTAGAGGTGGTGCGGAAGGTTTCGGATGCTTGGAAGGCTTGTTGGCTAGCCTTGTTTTGTGTATCGGTGAGTGAAGTTGGGTTTTCAGCTTTTAAATCAAGGTTTGAAGGTTTTGGGAGCTTAGTTTAAGTCTAAACAACTTTGCTAAGCTCAAGAGTAAGTAAATGGATTTTCGCTCTTGGTTGTGTTGTGATTTGGCTTTAAAAGCAATTGTGATTGATGGTTGCAATGCATTTGATTTGCATGTTTTAAATTCTGTTTTGAAAGCATACTTAAGCATGGTTTAATGCTGGTTTGAAAGCCATATGTGAAGGGTGCTCAAGGTAAGGGATCCTTGGTTTTATACATTGAAATTGTGGTTTTGATGCATGGTGTTGCATGATGTTTAATGGCTTTGTGTAATGCTTTAAAATAGTGGATTGATGATAGTAAATGATGGTTTATGCATTGTGGTTATGCATGTGAATCATTGGACTAATGTGGTATGGTGGTTATATTGGCAAGTGATGTAAGTGGTTCTTGGTTTCTTTGATCGGATATAGTTAGCCGGCTATAGGATTGGGTGCACCGTGAGTAAAGTCGCCTTGGATGTGGAGTGGTTAAGAGTGAACCGGTAAACTCCATCCAAGTATCCTAACGAGATGGTTAAGGTCATAATGGAGGATGAGTGCCCATTCGAGGACCTTGGGTAAGCAAAGGTTATATGGTGGTTAAAAGCCCATATATGGGAACCTTGTGCTTGTTAAGATCACAATGGTGGTGTATAGTCCATGTGTGGATCTTATGTAGGGTGTCCCGGATCTCGTTAGTGATGTTATACAACTACCAATCGGTGATGCTAAGGTTGTATGGTGTTTGAAAGTCCATACATGGGAACCTTGTGAAAAGTTAAGGTTGTATGGTGTTTGAAAGTCCATACATGGGAACCTTGTGAATGGTAAGGTCAAATGGTGTTTAAAAGTCCATTTGGGGGACCTTGGATTGGTAGTGTGTATGAAGCATAGGGACAACGCTTGTGATCCGCGTATCCGATTGGATGTTGAGTTGAAAAGTGGATGTGGTTGATCACTTGGAAGCCAATATAGTGTTCTTGATTATAATGAAGCATGAGATGCTTGAAAAGATGCATGGTTGCATGAAAAGTGTTTAATGCTTGTGAATGCATGTTTACTTGTTAAGTTGAACAAGTGTTGAGTATCTATTGAGAATGGTGCATGTGTGCATGAAATCTCTTTAGTGCATTGAAGTCTTGCTAAGACTTGTTTTAAAGGCATGAGATGCAAGTATTGATGTTATGGTTTATATGTTGCATTTGTTTAGATGCATGTGTTGTGTTAAATGAGTAAATGGTTTAAAAGGGTTCTTGCTTAAAGTGTTAATCAAGTATGAGAAAGATATGTTGATAATTGGAAGTGATTCCCATGGTTTTGAATTCATCTTTGCATATGTTGTTTATGCATGGAATGGTTTAATCGTTGGTTTGCAAGTTCATGTTGAAAAGGGTTTACTTAGCTTGTTGAGCTAAGGATTGGTTTTCATGATTGGGTAAAGCATGATTTCAAAGTATGTTGTTGAAAAAGAGTTTTCAAACTTTGTTTGGTAAACAAATCGAGTTGCTTTTCAAAGAGGTTTTATGACTCGCTGCATTGATGGTGTTTTGGTTTTGAGCATTCCTCACTAAGCATTATGTGCTTACGCTCCTTTTGGTCCATCAATGCAGATCCTTGATGTTTGGACAGCGAGAAGCAAGGGATTCAAGGAGGACTCTACGTGAGATGTATGTCTCGGTTAATAGCTATAGTTAATAAAGGCAATGGGGGTAGAATCTCTTATGTTGATGTTTATGTGTTCGTATATGTTTGGACAAGAATGGTTTTATGTCGTTAATGATGTTGGAACATGTATTCGGCCATTATGAGATTGATTTGGAAGTTTTGTGTTTGAATGGTTGCTTGTGTAGGAAGCATGTCTTTAAAATTGGGGCTTTTCGTATATGTTGATATATTGATGATTGGTTGATGCAAGTACGTCTCTTGTATGTTGAATAGGTTGCTGGTAAAGTTTGGTAGCAATCGGAACATGTATGGTTGGTCAATTTTGTGTTTGAGCATGCTTTATGTTGCAATCTGTGCAGGCTGTTTCGGAACAGTGCTTGCCGTTTCGGAACGGGTGCCTTGTAGCAGCTCAGGCGTCCGAAACGGGAGACACCGTTCCGAAACGAAATGGTCACTGCCAGTCCCCCGTTTCGGTACGCGTTGCGGAACGGCCCCGCGTTTCGAAACAGGCCCTTCCTGTTTCGGAACACCTGACCGTTGGGGGCTGACATTGGCGGTTATATGTTTTGAAATGTTTGCATTTTGGTCCTGAAACTTGTTTGTGCAATTGTATGAGTTTGGGATGTCCGTTTGAGTTGAAATTTGGCAGAGAAGCATGAAACATGATTAATTTTAAGTTGGTAACTTGAAATCTGGTTAAGTCCTTAAAGTTTTCAGAATTTACAATTTTGTCCCTAAAGTTGTAAATTGTTCAATTGGGTCCCTGTTTGATCTCTGATGTTTATGATCTCTGAGTATGATGTTGTATGATCATATCTAAGGTTAACGTGCATCTAGACAAGATTAAAAAGAAAAAAAAGGTCGTTAATCAAGGTTGACTTTCGGGTTGACTTTGGTTTTCCCCGTGTGACTTTCTTAATTCTGGTCAACCGTCTGGGCCGGGTTAAGGGGGTTACATTTGGTGGTATCAGAGCTGAGTTGCGAATGCTTGGGGAAAACGGTAAGTTGTTGTAATGTGTGTTTGATGTTTACCTTGTTATGTGGCTGAAAGCTGGTGGAAACACGTGTTTCTGAGCAAGTTGTTGATGTTTTCAAGCATGTTGTATGGTTATGAATCTTGGTTGAGCTTATGTGGATTTGTGCTAATGTTGTGAGCTGGTGTTATGCATGATGAAAGTGTAATGAGTATGTTATGTTGATAATATGTTGTTGCAAGTGGATGCTGTTTGATGTAAGCATGATTGAAGTATGTTGTTTGATATGCTGATGTTGTGATATCCATGTTTGTGTTGACTGTTATGTCATGTAAAAGGGGAGGATTTGGGATACCCATTGCCTTATTATTATAGCTATTGTGTTATTTTGGAGTTGGAGTTTGAATCCTTGCTTAAAGCTGGTTTAACTGGTTTGTTTGTTTGTTTGTGGTTGTTTGTTGTTGTTAGTAGTATGGCGAAGTCGATGAAAGAATGGCAGTTGGGTGAGATGGTTGCTGCCTTAGGGCAGGTGGTTAGGGCATGGAATTCACCCTTTTGTAGAGGTGTTTCGTCTCAGTCTTCTGTGTCTGGAGTTGAGGTGGTAAGGCAGGAGAAAGAAGCTGGTTCGGTGATGAAGAGTTCATCATCTGATGTTCAGGAGGTGTTGGGAACATCTCAGGCTGCGGTAAAAGTAAAGTAAGTGGATGAGCTGGCTGTGGGATGTGTGGGTTTGACGAAGCAGCGTTTGTTGGATTTGGGTGCTGTAGAGTATCATGGATCGTCACCTGAGACATTTGAGGCCTGGTTGGCCAGTGTGATTCTGATTCTGGATCAGGAAAGTTGTGATTATGCTTGTAAGTTGGGAAGTGTTGTCTCTCTGATGTTGGAGGATGCATGTGCCTGGTGGACATCTGTGGCGGTGGCATCGCACATCCATGATATTGACTGGGATTTCTTTGTATCTGCCTTTTATGAGAGGTATCTTGGAGAGAAGTTTCCAAGGGTTAGGCAGTGTGAGGATAGTGCAGTTGTGGAGCAAGTGTTGCTTGAGCAAGGAGTGGAAGCTCAGCTACCTGTGTGTGATCGTTGTGGAAGGCGCCATGTTGGAGGTTGTTGGGGCGCGGGTGCTTGTTGGAATTGTGGTTCTAAAGTGCATGTGAAGCGCGATTGTCCTCTTGGGGTGAAGTCAGCTTCAGTGATAGCCAAAGGATCTCTGAAAGGTCGTGGGCACGGCCGAGGCAAGGTTCAGAGGTGGCAGAAAGAGCAGAAAGTTGTGAAGAGTTTGGGAAATGAGAATTGCTTGGAATGTGGGTCTGCTGGTCATTTGAGGCGTGATTGTTTGATGTTGGCTCGGAATAGCCAGGGTTCTTTACCGCAGAGAGATGGTGATGACCTTAGTGTGTTAGCTGGTGCTGCAGCGGTGCGGCAGGAGGATGAGGGTTCCGCGAGGAAGAGAGCTCGTCTGATGAAGCTTCAGGGTGGTGTTGTGTTTTCAGGTAACCTTGTTAAGTAATCTTTGCTCTAGTACCTTAGTTTGGTTTCTGTTGGTTTTCCTTGCGTGGTAAGTTTAGTCTTGTTGCTAGCATGTTGGGGGTAATAGTTGTAGTTTGGAAACATTTGGAGTGAAGAAGGATTTAGTGAGTATCTTGTGGTTAGTGGTTGTTGGTATGATGGAGTTAGATAAGTTAGCGTGAGGTAGGAGGTTGTTCTTAGACGGATTCTGAGGATGCTATTGGAGGGTGTGAACTGGCATTCATGCACAGTTAAAATCATTATTATATGCTATATTATATATGTGTTGGTCCATGCATACATGTGGCATAACATTAGAGGTTTGCATACATGTACATCAGGCATCGGTAGGGCATGTTGGTGAGCATGCATACGACGTTCACACTCGCTAATACCTAATCGAATCTGTTAGTGTGGTGGTTGGGTTGGATGATGAGTTTTTAGAGGTTGTTTTGGTGCTGAGAGGAAGTTAGAAGTAATGGAGTATATTAAGCTAGTTTCCAGTGATAGTGAGAGTAGTGTAGCGTGTTGGTAGAAGGATATTGTTTGATGCTTAAAGAGTTTAGTGGTTTGGTGGTAAGGAGTACCGGGTGAAGTAGAATCGGTCAAGTGGTTGAGTAGTTAGTGAAAGGGGTAGTTCCTTGGTGCTAACTGATGTTGCAGTTTAGAGGTTGTGTTTCCAGGTGCTGAGGTAGCTTAGCATTTAAGTTGTTGTGGAAGGGTTGTGTTCGTAAGTGTTGGTTCTTAGCAACCTTTGAGGAGTTGAGGAGTTGTTATGTATGCTTAGGTTGGGCGATGTCCGGTTATGGCAGGTGTTGTGGTCTTAGTTTGTGGTGGAAAGGCAATGAAAGATCGAAGGTTTTTGTTGGTTGTTTGGGTTCTTGTGAGAAGTGGTTGGCTGGTTGTGAGTATGTGAACTTCTTTTGAAGTCAGCCGATGGTGTATGGAATGGCTAGCGGAGTCAAGTTGGGGTTGTGGTGTAATTTTTGGAATCTGGGTGAGTAGTCCTAGTGAGTTGTTATGGTAATGATAGCGGCGGATGTGAAGGATTGTCAGCATTCGTTGAGAAGTTTTGGTAAGCAGTTGAGGCTTAAGAATTTTGCTTGTTGGGAAAATCTTTGGAAGAGGTTTTGGAGTTTGCAAGAGTTTTAGAAGCAGGGAAGTTTGTATAGTGGCTGAGTTGGTTGGTTGGTGTCACTGTGTAAACAAGTCTTGGGAGTTGTGTGTTACAGTGATGTGTGCTGTAAAAGCTGAGGTTCTTCAGGTTGATGTTGGGGCTGTGTACAGTCCGGAAATGTGAAAGGTTAAGTTGTGGTTGTCTTTGAGTGTTCTGGATTTCGTGAACGGTATGTGGTGGTGTTGAGTTTTGGATGGAGTATTGGGAGGAGAATGTTCAGTAGTGGTTAAGTCTCCTGTGTTGCTTTGTGTGTTGCTTTGAGAAGCTTGGTTGTGCTCTTTTCGCCGGTTGAAATTTCGAGGACGAAATTTCCTAAGGGGGGGAGAGTTGTAACGCCCCGGTTTTGGGCTTGGAAGTTTTGGGCGTTGACCGGTTCGGTCAAAGCGCTGATCGAATATATAAGAGTGAATTTAGGAAAGCCTAGTTCGGGTTGCATTAAAAATATGGAAAAATGTCCTAAAATCATCTTTTAATATATATAAGTGAACTGTGAAATCAATTTTACAAAATGAGGTTTGGAAGGATGACATTTTGGCTAGTGACCAAAATGTAATTTTTGAAAGTTGCGTGACTGTTTATAAAGGATTGAAACTTTGAATCTTTAAGGAGCTATTATTCCAAAAGGAGTTTCTCCAGATTTTTCTAAGATATTTTAAGGTTTAATTCTGATTTTAAATGAATTAAAAAGTGGAGGGAAGATATTTTTGGGTTTTAACTAACTTTTCTCTCAATTCTATTTTCTCTCATTTTCTCTCAACCCAAACACTTTCTCTCCAGAGATTTCCTTCTGATTTTGTCACTCAAATCTCTCTTTTCAATTCTCTTTGGATTCCTAATCATTTCAACAACAAAACCTCACCAATTGCTAATTGGATTTTCAAGATTTTGGTTCCAAAAAGGGAGAAACTCAAGTTTGGAGGTAAGAACGTCCTTCTCCTCTAAACTCTCAGTTCTTTACTGAAATTCCTAAGTTCTCAATCCTTGATTTGTGATCTATTAAAGGCTTTTCAATTGGAATCTTGATTTTGGCTTTAAAATGCAAGATTTGGTGATTTTTGGTGAAATTTCGTGTGATCTGTTTGGGCAGTGTTTTGAGGTGCCAAATTGATGTTAAATGAATGCTAAATTGATTAGAAGTTGAGGTTTAATTAATGCAATCCCGGATAGGTTGAATTTCCTAAGTTTTGCTTGATGTTTTTGGTGGTTTTGGAGTGTTTTTGATGATCTGTTTTAGCTGGAGGTATAAGGACGTGTTTGTGATCATTTTGGATGTTAATTGATGTTTAAAAATGGTTAGAAGTGATGGATCATGGCTGGGTTAAGTTTTGGAAGTGTTTGGAGGTGATTTCGGTTGTGTTTGGTAGCCGAATTGTTGGATTTGTGATGAGCAGCGAGTTGAGTTGTGTTGCTGGTGTTTTTAATGCATAATGATGCATTAATCCTCTGTTGTTGTGTGCTTGAAACAGGGGAGTTTGATCCGTGAGCATTAGAGGTGGTGCGGAAGGTTTCGGATGCTTGGAACGCTTGTTGGCTAGCCTTGTTTTGTGTATCGGTGAGTGAAGTTGGGTTTTCAGCTTTTAAATCAAGGTTTGAAGGTTTTGGGAGCTTAGTTTTAGTCTAAACAACTTTGCTAAGCTCAAGAGTAAGTAAATGGATTTTCGCTCTTGGTTGTGTTGTGATTTGGCTTTAAAAGCAATTGTGATTGATGGTTGCAATGCATTTGATTTGCATGTTTTAAATTCTGTTTTGAAAGCATACTTAAGCATGGTTTAATGCTGGTTTGAAAGCCATATGTGAAGGGTGCTCAAGGTAAGGGATCCTTGGTTTTATACATTGAAATTGTGGTTTTGATGCATGGTGTTGCATGATGTTTAATGGCTTTGTGTAATGCTTTAAAACAGTGGATTGATGATAGTAAATGATGGTTTATGCATTGTGGTTATGCATGTGAATCATTGGACTAATGTGGTATGGTGGTTATATTGGCAAGTGATGTAAGTGGTTCTTGGTTTCTTTGATCGGATATAGTTAGCCGGCTATAGGATTGGGTGCACCGTGAATGAAGTAGCCTTGGATGTGGAGTGGTTAAGAGTGAACCGGTAAACTCCATCCAAGTATCCTAACGAGATGGTTAAGGTCATAATGGAGGATGAGTGCCCATTCGAGGACCTTGGGTAAGCAAAGGTTATATGGTGGTTAAAAGCCCATATATGGGAACCTTGTGCTTGTTAAGATCACAATGGTGGTGTATAGTCCATGTGTGGATCTTGTGTAGGGTGTCCCGGATCTCGTTAGTGATGTTATACAACTACCAATCGGTGATGCTAAGGTTGTATGGTGTTTGAAAGTCCATACATGGGAACCTTGTGAAAAGTTAAGGTTGTATGGTGTTTGAAAGTCCATACATGGGAACCTTGTGAATGGTAAGGTCAAATGGTGTTTAAAAGTCCATTTGGGGGACCTTGGATTGGTAGTGTGTATGAAGCGTAGGGACAACGCTTGTGATCCGCGTATCCGATTGGATGTTGAGTTGAAAAGTGGATATGGTTGATCACTTGGAAGCCAATATAGTGTTCTTGATTATAATGAAGCATGAGATGCTTGAAAAGATGCATGGTTGCATGAAAAGTGTTTAATGCTTGTGAATGCATGTTTACTTGTTAAGTTGAACAAGTGTTGAGTATCTATTGAGAATGGTGCATGTGTGCATGAAATCTCTTTAGTGCATTGAAGTCTTGCTAAGACTTGTTTTAAAGGCATGAGATGCAAGTATTGATGTTATGGTTTATATGTTGCATTTGTTTAGATGCATGTGTTGTGTTAAATGAGTAAATGGTTTAAAAGGGTTCTTGCTTAAAGTGTTAATCAAGTATGAGAAAGATATGTTGATAATTGGAAGTGATTCCCATGGTTTTGAATTCATCTTTGCATATGTTGTTTATGCATGGAATGGTTTAATCGTTGGTTTGCAAGTTCATGTTGAAAAGGGTTTACTTAGCTTGTTGAGCTAAGGATTGGTTTTCATGATTGGGTAAAGCATGATTTCAAAGTATGTTGTTGAAAAAGAGTTTTCAAACTTTGTTTGGTAAACAAATCGAGTTGCTTTTCAAAGAGGTTTTATGACTCGCTGCATTGATGGTGTTTTGGTTTTGAGCATTCCTCACTAAGCATTATGTGCTTACGCTCCTTTTTGTCCACCAATGCAGATCCTTGATGTTTGGACAGCGAGAAGCAAGGGATTCAAGGAGGACTCCACGTGAGATGTATGTCTCGGTTAATAGCTATAGTTAATAAAGGCAATGGGGGTAGAATCTCTTATGTTGATGTTTATGTGTTCGTATATGTTTGGACAAGAATTGTTTTATGTCGTTAATGATGTTGGAACATGTATTCGGCCATTATGAGATTGATTTGGAAGTTTTGTGTTTGAATGGTTGCTTGTGTAGGAAGCATGTCTTTAAAATTGGGGCTTTTCGTATATGTTGATATATTGATGATTGGTTGATGCAAGTACGTCTCTTGTATGTTGAATAGGTTGCTGGTAAAGTTTGGTAGCAATCGAAACATATATGGTTGGTCAATTTTGTGTTTGAGCATGCTTTATGTTGCAATCTGTGCAGGCTGTTTCGGAACAGTGCTTGCCGTTTCGGAACGGGTGCCTTGTAGCAGCCCAGGCGTCCGAAACGGGAGACATCGTTCCGAAACGAAATGGTCACTGCCAGTCCCCCGTTTCGGTACGCGTTGCGGAACGGCCCCGCGTTTCGAAACAGGCCCTTCCTGTTTCGGAACACCTGACCGTTGGGGGCTGACATTGGCGGTTATATGTTTTGAAATGTTTGCATTTTGGTCCTGAAACTTGTTTGTGCAATTGTATGAGTTTGGGATGTCCGTTTGAGTTGAAATTTGGCAGAGAAGCATGAAACATGATTAATTTTAAGTTGGTAACTTGAAATCTGGTTAAGTACTTAAAGTTTTCAGAATTTACAATTTGGTCCCTAAAGTTGTAAATTGTTCAATTGGGTCCCTGTTTGATCTCTGATGTTTATGATCTCTGAGTATGATGTTGTATGATCATATCTAAGGTTAACGTGCATCTAGACAAGATTAAAAAGAAAAAAAAGGTCGTTAATCAAGGTTGACTTTCGGGTTGACTTTGGTTTTCCCCGTGTGACTTTCTTAATTCTGGTCAACCGTCTGGGCCGGGTTAAGGGGGTTACACACCTAGAGTTAGGATTAGGGTGGTATCCTAATCCTAAACTTGATCTAGAGCCTTTGGTTGAACTCACTATATGGTTGTGTATGTCTCGTATAAATTGTGGTATGAATGTCTATGTATATTGCTTTATACATGTGAAATGAGATTGGACTTATGATGCTTGAGACATGCATAATGATGGTTGTTGGTGAATATGTGCTAAGCACAAGGTTAATGAAATGAGTAATGTGAAGTGAGTAAATATTGGCACTAGTAAACTTGGATACAAATGATCGATCATTAGGATGTTAGTGTGTACACATGAGTCTAAAGTCGCGCGTGGCCTTGGTGGCATTGAGTCACCAAGGAGGAGTACAGGTTCGCCCGGAATTGTATTTAAATATAGTCGGTGATGAGTGGAATCCCATCGACGGGGCGTGAGGATGAGTGGAATCCCCTCCGCGAGACCGGTGATGAGTGGAATCCCACCGTGAGGTAATGTGGTTGTTGGATATGAGTTTCCAACATGTCTATCCGCGTATTCGGGTCTTAACTAGGTGCCAATGTTCTTTGATGTGTATATCATTGTGTTGAGGTTTATGGTTCTTATTGGAATACTTGGTTGTGATTACATGTATCTTGGAAATTGAGCTTATGATCATGGCATTAATATTGTCTATTGCTCATGCATTTTATCTTGTGGACCTTTGGTATGATTGTGATTTTACCTTGGCTAGATCGTGCTCGGACCCTGCAATGTTGAGGTTTGTTTTAAGAGCTTACCCTCACTAAGCATCATTGCTTACGCTCTCTTTGTTCAACATTGCAGATCCTTAGTTCGTGGGTTGCTCGGGCAAGTGGAGGGCCTCCAAGTGTGGTTTTTGGACTTGAGTTCATCAAGTATGGATTTTAATGTTAGACTTGTAATAGTTTGAGCAATGGGACGTGTAATGTTTTGTTGGTTGTTGTTGGTTGCTAGGAGCATGTATAGACTCCTTAGTATCTTGCTTTGTATGGTTGTGTTGCCATGGTGCATGTTAACTCATGTCTAATTGCTTACTTGAATGTTAGCCTTATGCCTTAAGAGTTCATATATGTGTTTGAGTGATCTTTGAATGAATGCATGTATGTGGGATGTTGCCTTAGTATTAGACATGTCTAAACCTGGTTAAAGCATGATAGTATTGTTGGTATACCTTGGGTTAAATTGTTTTGCTGCTATATGGTGTTTTGGTGGTGTTTTGGGGCACCCTTGTGCCTCAAAACAGCCCAGACGAGTCTGCAGACAGGGGGTGTTTCGGAACGGTTCCCCCTGTTCCGGAACGGTCCCTGTGTAAATGGCCTGCCGTTTCGAAACGGATGAGGGTCGTTCGGAACAATTTCGCTACTGGAATTTTGAGAAATTGGCGAGATGAAGCCGTTCCGAAACGGGCCTCTGAGGTTCCGAAACGGTCAAATCTCGTTGACCACGAGATATTGACCGTCAAGGTCGTTCCGATACGGGTCTCCCCTGTTTCGGAACGGTCACCTTATGGTTGACCCTGGCCTGTTGACTAAGTCAAGGCGTTTCGGAACACCCTATGAGCGTTCCGAAACGGCCTGCTGCAGAATATTAAAATGAGTTGTTTAGATGTTGAGTTGGTCGATGTTTGATGATATAATTGTATCCTTCGCTGCTGTGCCACACTTAGGTCTTAATTATGCATGTAGACAAGATAAGATAAAAAGAAATTTTTGGGTCGTTAACCGAGGGGAAATCTTAACGGATTTCGCTTCGGTTTTCCCCGTGTGGCCCACTCGGACCGGTCATCCGACCAGACCGGGACGAGGGGGTTACAGGTTTGACCCCAGCACTTGTGACGGAACTCCGGGGATTTAACGAAGATATGCCTCAGCAAGCATTCGAGGGTGGAGCTAGAAGTTTTGCTACGGCAAGAGTGGTAGCAGTGGTGGCAACTACAAAGGAACTGAGCTCTGAGCTCAATCTGATGAAGGCACATCAGAGGGTATACTTCAAATACGCCCAACACGGTGATAGTGCCATAGCATCGTGCTTGAGAAAACTCCTGCCGGATCAGAATGTCTCTTTTCCATTATTTCCAATGGAGTTATTGCAAGCCCCCGCCACTGCTACAGCACAAACAATGTCTCCCAGTGAACCCAGCTCCATCCCATCTGCTGCAAAGAGAAAGACTCCATGAAAGAAAGCATCAGCAACTCCAACTGCCCAGTCAGATCAAGAAACTCCATCTGTCCAGCCTACTATTGAAGAAACTGACCCAGAAACCTCTCCACCCAAGAAGAGGAAACGCACCTGAAAGACAACAAATCCTAAGCCTTCAAGACCAGAAACCCCACTCCCAGAACCAGAGCATGCACCAAATGACCCTGAGGAAACCCCTCAGAAGGAAGCTGCTACAGCACACGCGACTGAGCCGACTCCAGCACAATCAGAGGATGCTACAACATCCAGACTGAAAACTCGTATCAAGCACACAATTGGACGTGTCAGGCCCTCGTCAAGTGCTCAATCAGTCTCATCCAAGAGCGTGGATGATGTGGCAGACCCACACCACTACTCATCCGTGACGTCGATAGACCACACCAGCAGCACCACCTAGCCTCTGCACCCAGGAGGTACTAACTTTTTTCTTTTCAATTTTTCATGGTATATAGTATAGGTTAGTTTATGCATTGCGGACACTGCATTTCTCAAGTTTGGGGGTGTTAGTGTTCATAGTTAATATTTTGCTTTAGCATATGCATTATAGAATAGAACAAAATTTTTTACTATGGCATTATGTTTAGTCTAGAGTCAGCCTATGAAAATATTTATGATGTCTGACGAAGAAATTGATAAGGCCTGAATTAAAGTAAAAAAACACAACTAGTTGAGATCTGTAGAACTGACTTTAAGATCTAGTTGTTAAAAAAATTTCACAGCTGCTCTCTTTCTATAATTAAGTTTGTTAGAAAAAAATTTCAGGAAGAACCCTAGTAAAACTCTGATATGTAGACTCTAGAGATCTTAAAAGAAAAGTTAGACGACCCTGTGCTAAAACAAATAAATAAATGCTACGACATATATGTAGAATGACACTCCGCTTTGCTATAGCTTTTTTAGTGTTTATAAAAACAAACAAGGAGAAGAATAAAGCTTTGCTATAGAATATGAGTGAATGAAAGTTGTCACGGGATGACTCTGCCTACTAGCTCAGGGTGAGAGGTTTACTCCCTGCTCATCTAGAGTTAAGGACGGCAGGTGTGATAAGCTGACACCCTTCGTAGCAGAAAACTTATATCTTTGGGAATCTAAGAATTGGAAACGAGCTAGAGAACATAGTTAGGGTATAACCAGGGAGCTTCCTTGAAAATTTGTCTCACCAGCTTAAGTATAGGAGGAAGGCAGCCACGCACACACGCACACAGCTTAGTCATAAGAAATGTTCTTAAGGATCTCATACATGGTTGTATATAAATTTTTTTATCTGCCTAAGTTATTTCTGAGGACTGAAATATTGTCATAGCAATTCTCTAGGTTAAATCTTTGCCATAGTAGCTTTTTTGTTATGTTCTATTCATTGCTTGAGGACAAGCAATAGCTTAAGTTTAGGGGTGTGATAACTGCATAAATATTATGGTTTTCATACCTTTTCGCTATCGCATTTACTGTTCTTGAGTTCATACCATAGCATTTAGAATGCATTTAGGTTGCATTTTCTTCTTCTGGGTGCATATTTATCTTTTATGGTTATTGGCCCATATCGAGGGGTACTGCTTGGAAGGTTGGTTTTTGGTTTTGTGGTGCGTAGGAAAGGAGTTAAGAGAAAGCCGGTGCCAGGAATTGCTATAGCATGATGGAAGCAAACATTGGCCAGCACGTGAGATACACGTGAGCTGCAGAAACATGTGAACATGAAGAGAAGGACGATTTGACATGTGCAGCAGCCGGAGCCCGCCTGCAGACTGTCTCCCTTGTCCCCTCGAAGTAGACCTTTTCGATGGATATTCTTTGGGAATATCAAGGCATCTTTAGTGCACCAAACCCTAGAAGCCTCCACTATATAAAGGGGAGAGAAGCTTGGAGCAAAGTGTGGTATTTTGAGCACTGTAGAAAGAGAGGCAGAAGAGAGAGAAAAGAAGAGGAAGTTTCCACCTTCATCTTCTCCAACTTGGTGTCCTCCATCGCTGAAGCTCCAAGCAGTGGCCTCACCGGCCTCGAGAGAGGTGGTGGGCCTAAGACAGTCGGGCAGTCCATGGAGGGGATGGAGTTCACCTTTCTTTATGTCACTATAGCAATTTCTTGTTATATCTTTATATTTGGTGATGTTATCACAATGATACGTTGGATGATATTGCCCAGCCACGAACTGTTTTAGGTGGCTTGGGTTTGATGGATGATGTTATTTTGAGTACTTTTCAATGCATGTTATAGCTTTTTCAGTGTTTATCATGATTCTATGCTTTGCTTATGCTGTATCATTTCCTTAAAGTTGTAAAAGCTGAGGGTTGTAAGTGCCTCGAAAGTTAGGCCCTACCTTAAGCACCTCAAGTGTGGCCATTCTTTAGGTGTATGTTGGGGTTTGTAATCGAGAGAGCTAGCCCTAGAACCCTTATAAGCAATAGAGTGACTATTGAGAGGCAGACTCTAACCTACCTTAGAGATAAGTGATAGGTTTCGAGGGCTAAAAAGGATAGTACGTGAAGGGTAGGGGAGTGTTATGAGTTTACGCCGAGAGGTATGGCTATAGCATTTCTGACTCCTAGTTTCCTGGCTAGAGATAGTTTAGGAGCACTCTTAGTAAATCCCGCCTAGCATAAAAGATACCTGAAAAGCCTTAGCATTATTAAGGAGCTTAAGTTAGATTGTCCATCATTCCCAGCCAGTCATTCCGTTGTGAGTTTCGCACACGAAAGGGGACATGTCTATCATATTGTTATCTCATCTTTCTCTGCACTGTTTTGCTTCAGCATTATTATACACCATCTCTTTTACTATAGCATTGTCACCTGCAAAAGTTCAAGCTTTATTGTTACAGTAACCGTGAATACCTCCAATCCTTGTGGAGACGATACTCGCTCATCACTTTATTACTCGTTCGACGTGTATACTTGCACCATTTGCGTACCATTTATAGTCACTGCACGAACACAACAACCCCCACTTTTGTTCCAAGTATGTAGGGTCTGAACTTGTCAAAGGCGAACACCACCGCTAGCAACTCCTTCTCTGTTGTGGTGTAGTTTATCTGGGTATCATTTAAAGTTTTGCTGGCATAATATATAACGTGGAAGAGTTTCTCCTTCCGCTGCCCTAGTGCTGCCCCGACAGTATAGTCGCTGGCATCACACATTATCTCGAACGATAAACTCTAGTCTGGTGGCTGCAATATTGGGGTTGTTACCAGCTTCTCCTTCAGCGTCTTGAATGCTTCAGTACATTCAGTATTGAAGTCAAAGGCTCTATTCTGTTCCAACAAGAGACACATGGGTTTACTGATTTTAGAAAAGTTGGCAATAATTCTACGATAAAACCTTGCGTGTCCCAAGAAACTTCTAATGCCCTTGACTGTGGTGGGTGGCGGCAGTTTTTCGATAACTTCGATTTTTGCTCTGTCTACTTCTATGCCGCGGCAGGAGACCTTGTGTCCCAGCACTATGTCCTCATCCACCATAAAGTGGCATTTCTCCCAGTTCAATACAAGGTTTGCCTCCTCACATCTTTCAAGCACCTTCTTCAAATTGCCCAGGCAATCGTTGAAACTGTCTCCAAAGACGAAAAAGTCATCCATGAAGATCTCCAGGAAATCTTCCACCATATCTGAGAATATTGCCATCATACACCGCTGAAAAGTTGCTGGTGCATTGCATAATCCAAATGGCATTCTTCGAAAGGCGTATGTTTCGTATGGGCATGTGAAAGTTGTTTTCTCTTGATCCCCCGGTGCAATTGCAATTTTATTGTAACCTGAGTAACCATCAAGGAAACAATAATAATGCTTCCCCGCTAATTTATCTAACATTTGATCAATAAAGGGTAAGGGGAAGTGGTTCTTCCGGGTAGCTTTATTAAGCTTCTGGTAGTCCATATAAACCCTCCAACCGGTCACATTCCTGGTTGGGATTAGCTCGTTGTCCTTGTTGGTCACCACAGTTATGCCTCCCTTCTTGGGTACGCATTGCACTGGGCTCAACCACTTGCTATCCGAGATGGCGTAGATAATTCCAGCATCAAGCCACTTGATAATCTCTTTTCGTACTACCTCTCGCATAGCTTCGTTTAGTCTTCCCTGGGCATCAATTGACGGCTTATGGTCATCCTCCAAGAGGATCTTATGCATACAAATTGCTGAACTGATGCCTTGGATGTCGGGAATGGTCCATCCAATCGCCTTCTTATGCTGCTGTAGCATCTTGATCAGTTGTTGTTCCTATATTAGCTTAGAAGAGATGATTACGGGCAACGTATCATTAAGACCAAGAAAAATGTATTTAAGTTGCCCTGGCAGGGGTTTAAGATCTAAGGTAGGTGGTTGATCTATGGAAGGCTTTTGAATCACATGTTCGTTAGAGGTATAGTTTAATGTTTCAAAGAACTTACCTGGACGTGTGCCTATCCAATTTACCTCCTTCGGACCTTCAGTATCAGATGTTTTATTGTCTGAAGATTCGCTATCGTCAATGTTGTCGTGGCAGTCTTCTAGGTGACTGTAGTGATAGTGACCAAATTGTCTGTCGTGACAGCTTGTTCTGATGCAGGGTTGGTCTACAATTACTTCTGATATTGCCTTACATTCTTCCTCTGCATCAGCTTGTTTTATGGCTTGGAGAACATTGAGCTTTATCTGCTGGTCATTGACTCTCATAGTTAGTTCTCCTTTCTCTACATCGATCACTGTTCTACATGTGGCTAGGAAGGGTCGCCCTAGGATGATCGGTGCATTCTCATCTGCTTCACAGTCTAAAATAAGAAAGTCAGCAGGGAACATAAATTTATCCACTCTTACCAAAATATCCTCAATCTTTCCTTTCGGCTGCACGTAAGAGCGGTCTGCCAGTTGCAGCATGACTGTTGTGGGTCTTGCTTGTCCATTACCTAGCTTCTGAAAAACAGATTTGGGCATTAGATTAATACTAGCATCAAGATCACAAAGTGCCTTACCCACAAACTTATCACCAATTATGCATGATATGATGAAACTGCCAGGATCCTTCTTCTTTGGGGGTGGACGCTTATGAAGGATTGCCATGCATCCTTCCGTCATCATTACAGTTTCAAATTCCCCTAGTTTGGATTTCATGGACATTGCATCTTTCAGGAATTTTGCATAACCGGGCATCTGCTTAATGGCCTCCAACAATGGAATGTTGATGTGTACTTGCTTAAAAACATCGTAGATCTTTTTAAGTTGGTACTCTTGTTTCTATTTCTTTAACCGCTGTGGAAAAAGGGGTGGAGGACGGTAATCTTCGAGGCGTCCTTCACATGGGAATTGGATCTGAGGAGGCTCACAATCTTCATCTTCTTCCGTCGTCTCCTCTACTTCTTCTATTGTCGTGGCAACAGTGACGGCAGCAGGTTGCTTCCTTTCTGCCGTGGCAGTGTTCTCGGCAGGTGTCTGTAGGGTCGATTCCTTGCCAGATGTTTCTTTAATTATCAACCCTTGTAGTTGTTGCCCACTTCTCGTTATTATAGCCTTACACTGCTCATGTGTGGGTTTTCTAGTGATCTTAGTATCACTAGGGAATCCTCCATTCTGCCTTATGTTGATGAATTGTGAAACCTGACCCATCTGTGTCTCTAGAGATTTTAAGGTAGCTTCATGGTTTGTCATTCTCATCTCTGTCTTATCCATGAAGGTTTCAGTTTTCTTGACAAAATGATCCATGTTAGCCATATATGCTCCAGTTTGAGACATGAATGTTGCTAGGGTCTGTTCCAATATGCTTGTGCTGGGTACCGGCTGCTGTTGTGGCTGCTGTTGTGGTTGTTGTCGTGACAGAATTTTGGGACCTCCTTGGTTCTGGTTATTCTGCACTGGAGGATTCAATGCATTGTTTGGGTTACTCCAGGAGAATTTGGGGTCCTTCCTCCAATTCGGCTTGTAGTTTTTGGAATCATAGTTTTTGTTCTTGTTGTAATTTTCAACATGCATTCCCTCTTCCAGTTGTATGGGGCACTCTTCTGTACTATGGTTTCCACTACAATTTTCACACACCTCCTCGATAGAAAATACAGCCTTAGATTCTTTTCTCTGCAGGTTTTCAACCACCTTGGTGATGTATGCTAACTGAGTTTTTACCGAATTGTCAGATTCGTAGTCCTTGACAGATGCTCCTCGTCTCCCTCCTTTTCAAGCTGTGGGGAACTGTTCATCGTTCTTTGCTAACTTTTTCAACACCAGCATTGCATCTTCTGGTTCCTTGTCTAGTAACAACTCGTTCGCTGCTGAGTCTATCCTCATCCGAGTGTGTGCATTGGCAGCATTATAGAATTTGACAACCTGATTTCATACAGGGAATCCATGCATCGGGTAGTTTCGTAAGAGAGTTGTAAATCGGTCTCACGCCTCATGCATTGGTTCGTCATCTTCTTGTTGAAAAGTAGCAATCTCGTTACGCAATCTTTCAGTTAAAAGAGATGGATTAAAATGAGAGAGAAATTCACGACAGAGATCCGCCCAAGTTCTTATTGAACCCGTCGTTAACTTGTTCCACCAGGTTTTCGCTCTATCCCTCAATGAATGAGGAAATAGTCAGAGTTTCAGTACTTTCGGGCTTATTCCTGGTTGTCTGAATGATCCATAGATCTCCTGGAAGCTTTTTAGATGTTCACGCGCATCCTCTGTAGCAGATCCACCAAATTGTCCAGCTTAATTTATCATGCTGAACATCACATGTTTAAGTTCAAAGTGCTCAGCTTCTACATCTGGTAGTGTAGTTTGCAGTTCAACGTGATCGTTGTCCATGTAATCTCGGCAAGTCTGTTGAGCTGTTTGGGCAACAGGAGGTTGCCGGTCGTTTTGGGCATCAATAGGAGGATCAACATCAACCTTGTGGTTGTTGTTGTTGTTGTTGTTGTTATCTGCCCCATTGTGTTGTCTTTCGTTCACCACTGCTTCAAGTCTTTCCTCAAGATAGTTATTTCTTTCTATCAAGAGCCGGGCTTGGTTCCTGAGATGGTATGTCCGATCGATTTCTGGATCTAATTCATATTTAGGTTCCTTACCACGTCTCGATCTGCGCATAAGCAATAGGAGAACCTTGTGAAAAGCACAGGGGAAATAAAACAACTAAAAACAGAAAAGAAATAAAAACAGAAATAAAAAAGGTGCAGTAATTAAAGGTAAAGGTATGTTGCCAGTCCCTAGCAACGGCGCCAAAAACTTGTTGCGTGTAAAACAGTCTATCGCAATTAGGTGCAAGTATACATGTCACAAGTAATAAAGTGATACGAAGTATCGTATATCGTCTCCACAAGGAGTGGAAATACTTTTATCCTTAAATCTCTGCACAAGAAAAGAAATAATTTTAATAAAGTGATTTTGGAAAACTTGAAGATAAACTAAAGTAAACGAGGAAATCAAATTAAGAGAATAGGCTGATATTGATTTGCTCGGTAGTGCAGGTATTGTACTGACCAAAGGAACTTATGTTGCTTCTATCGTTGCACCTGTCGCGGCAACGATTTGTTGTTGTCGCGGCAACGGCCAACAACTCTGTACTTCAAGTTTGGCAAGAATCCCTGTTGTGACTTGTCTTATCCCTAGGCCCAAGTTCTGTCGATGAACACGTCTTGGATGATACCTCCCGGCGTGAATCGAAGGATGAAAACTGATGTTTGTGAATTCTTCTTTAGGCACTTAATCTTGTACCTATCTCTAGGCCAAGATGGTTTAGCCATAAATTGGAAAACTCGTATTTACTCCTTTCGTATACTTAACTCTCCCGATATTAAGTAAATGAATAACCTCACAATGCTCTCCCGAAACTCTTATGAGATGTTGAAACCAGAGTAAATAAACTTGAAGCTTTTATCAATTGAACAGAAAAAATCATAAGAAACAGTACAATCCTTACAACTACCTTACAAGATTAACCCTTTGCCCTATGGGAAGTTTATAACATGATGGAGAGAGAGAAACGACTAGGGTTTTGGGGGAAGACTGCTAGGAACTCGATATCCTTTGCCTTGTCGAATTACATTCATATATATAGGCCTTGGACTTGAGTTTTCTTAATGGCCAAGAATACTAGTTTGAATTAAAGTACAACTCTATTAAAGACTAAATCTCTGAGTAGATGTCTTTTAATTCGCCCTATCTTCTTGCTTTGACTTTTTCCTCAAATTTTGGGCAAGGTCTTCCTTGTGCTTCTGGGCTCTGACAATTATGCAAGTGGTCTACAAAAATCAGACTTTAAATGCTCTATTGATTGAACTCCACTTCGCATTTTCCGTCACCATAGTCTTCACTGTCGCCTCTTCTGCCACGGCAGATGTCACGACAGTGTTGAAGTAGGCAGTCTCCTGTAATCCGTCACTCCAGCTCTGTTGTTATCTTCTATTCCTCTGCTGCCCTGGATACTGCCACGACAGGTTCCTGCAATAACAGACCAAAATCAGCAGTATCTGTGCAATATTTTCCATTTGTGATGTTTATGCAAAATTTATCCTAAAATGCAACTAAACATGCTTGAGTGCATCAATAATATGGGTAAATAGGTGTTAAAATATAGAACATTTATGAACTCAACAAACACGAATTAAAAACAAAGTTGTGAGAATCACCGAACGAACACAAACGTGTTATAAGGCAAAAACGTGCCATAAAGATAAAGAAAATGTGCCACAAAGGCAGAAAAAAGTGCAACAAGATGTGCAAAGAAAAAAAAATGTGCAAATAGATTTAAATATAAAAAACAAAAAAATATGAATTATATGCGGTCGGGACCTGCATCGAGGTTGGTGTCGTCGCCGATTAAGCAAAGAAAATCAAAACATGCAAACGGTTAGAGTTACAAATAGGTCCCCAATTAATCGTGATTAACAAATCGGTGCAATTTCGTTAAAAAATAAATGGTTGATGATAGGGTAGTAAATAAAATCTGTATAATAACATATTTAACCCTCAACCTTTACATATTATTTTAATTTGATCCTAAACTTAAAATTTTAGGTCTCAACATTTAAGTATTATAACATTTTAGTCCCTTAAATCTTAAATTTCATCTACTTCCCTTGTAAACAAAATTCGCAATCGTCATGGGTATATGATGAAATCGCTATTGCAACATTTTATATTTTCCTTGAGAATAAAAATAGGCTTGGTTTTGTTTCATCCACTAATATTTTCAGTAGATGAAAGTTCTGTAAAGAAAAGACAAACTTTTGCCTTGTGGGTGAATGGAACCTTATAAACCTTGTTTGTTTCTTGACCAGTGTTAATGTTTTACTGATATGAGTGTTTATGGCTCAACCAGTGAATATTGCCACTGATTCTAGTCCTTAATGAAAGGACATTGCCCAACTTCTTACAATCGAACTTTCTACACTATGAAAATTAATTAAATAGAAATTGAAATTTTGAGTATTTTAAAAACAAACAAAATAAAAAGGAAAAGGCAACCTCGATTGATCTAGGGGTTTCTAACTTAAAAACAAATAAAATAGAGATTGTCAAGAATCAAGATAAACCTAATCTTCGGGATATCTGCTTCATTTTTCACTTGGGGATGGACCCATAATCAATAGCGGTGGAGAATAAGAGTTGCAGGAGAGAAAGGGAAAGGTAGCGGTGGAGAAGAAGAAGAGTAGCAGGTGAGAAAAAGGTAAAATTAACTTAAGCCCTTCATTTTCTTTTATTTTATCTTTTGGCATAAAAAATAAAAGGATTAATATCCTATACACTGGCGGTGGAAAGTTTTTATTTCCACAAGCGCCTCAATTATAGGGTTTAGGGTTAGTGTTTAGGGTTTAGAGTTTAGGGGTTTTAGCGTAAAGGTTTAGAATTTAGGGTTCATGTTTAGAATTTAAGATTTAGGGTTAAAATTTAGGGTTTAGGGTTAAGGTTTAGTTTTAGGGTAATATGGGTGAGGATTTAGGTTTTAACCTATAAACCCTAAATTTTAACCCTAAACCCAAAATTTTATCAACAATCCCTAAATTCAAAACTACTACACTTATACCCCTAAATTTTAAACCCTAAACGAAGTCCCTAACCCCTAAAACTAAGGCGCTTGTGTAAAAAAGTTTCCACAAGCGCTTGTGTATAGAACAATTACCCAAAATAAAAAGGTCAAATTATTTCAAAGACCTCCGGTTTTCAATTTATTTTTTCTGAAAAAAGACACGTGGTGGCATATGAGAGTGCCACGTGTCCCTACCACGTCATCACTTAACGTTTTTAGTCTCAGGGGGCATTTTAATACACGAAAGCAAAGTATAGGGGGCACATTGAACATTTACAAACTTCATGCACCACATTGACAAAAATGACAAAGTACAAGAGACATTTGTGCCATTATCCAAAAAAAAACAATTAATATTACAAAGTTGGTTAGAGTCTACTTTGACCTAATGTCTCTCGCCCATGCTCATTCTAATAATGGTCATGACAGACGGCCGTCGCCGTACGAAAGCCCCGATGATAGACTATCGGAGGGGCACCCAGTTATCCGGATGCTGACAACCCTTGAAAGACCTTGATCTTCGGTCGCCTTAAAGGATCAAAGGACCCCTAAGAAAGGATGTAACGTGGTGAATGGGGTGATGGAAGATGGTATGAGAGTTGAGGGTAACTTTAGATCATTCACATATGGATGGGGTGTCGAGGTCTGAGATGGATGCAACGCCAGTAGTGGTTGATCCTAGTATTCAGGAGAATGAAGCAGTGCCTTCGAATGGGGGCTGGGTATCGCACATGAGGAGGTTATTGTCATGGATGAGGATGTCACATTGACCGTACATGAGTTTTTCTAATGGTTCTCTTTTCGGATAAGGTGCATGATCAAATTGATCTCAACATGTGCAATGTCATCATCATTCGACTTTTGGGACGCTCGATTGGCTACAAGACTATTCTAACTCGAATTCAGGCTCTATGGACTCTAGTAGGTGATACTCAATTAGTGGATTTTGGATAATAATTATTTCATGGTTAAATTTACAGATGAACGTGACTACACAAAAGTCCTCACGGCTGGCCTTTGGACCATTTATGGGAGCTATCTGACCGTCTAACCATGAAGTTGGTCTTTTTCTACTGTTAAAAAGTATTCGTCGCAAGCTATTGTTTAGGTCATATTACCAGGGTTACCGTATATGTACCACACAAAAGCGTTTTTTCGTTATTTAGCCCCAGTTATTGAGCGTGTGATACGGATTGATTACAACACTCAAGAGGTGGTCATGGTAAGTTTGCGAGATTGACTTTATTGGTTGATCTGAATAAGTCGTTATCTTGCATCGGGATTGATAGTCGTATTAAAAAAATTGAGTATGGGAGCTTGCAGCAAATATATTTCCAATGTGGAATGTATGGGCATTCTAAGGAGGACTCTAGCAAGGACAAAACATCGTAGGTTCAAACTAGGAGTGATGGTCAGGATATCCAAAGCAAAGCGTCCGCCTCGGATGAAGGTCCTAAAGAGTCTAACCTGTACGAACCATGGATGGTCGTTGATTCTAGAAGGAGACGACTATATGTGGGTGTTAAGGTTGGTCGTGGTGAGAGCACTAATGCATCCCCTTCTTGGTCACGTTTTGCGACAATTGCAACTGATAATGATACTGGTGAAGCTGCTAAGGATGATGGTGTGGTGGATGTACCCGCTGGTGAGATGGCTGTCGAGGGTGATGTGAGACAAGTTAGACATGGGAAGGAGAAATCTCACTTGGTTAAGGGACATACGCTGCAAAAAAATTATGCGTATTTGCAATCGAATCTGAATAAAAAGAAAAAAAGTCCGATTAGTGTTGCTCAATGGGCAATTGTGATTTCTCTGTTTGATGGGCATGATTCCCTGACAGTTTCCATTTGGAAAACTACTGGCAAAGGACAGAATGCGGGGCTACATGAGGCAATTTGGATTGATGAGTATGGTGACAGGGGACATGGTAGTTCTGGAACGAAATGGATTAAAGCTCGGGGTGGCTGGTTTCAAAAGTTTCAAAAAAACACGAGAAAGTGATTGAAGGTACGTAAACCCGGTGAAGGAAAAGCACAATCTAGACATGTTCTTTCGGAGTGGATTCAAAATATACCAAGTTTGGTGGTTGATTTTGGGGCGAAGGATGGTTCTATTCTGGTTAACCCGCGGGACTTTGATACCACTTCTTAGATGAAACATTCATCGGAGGATGAGGAGCGCGAGTCTGCTCATAATGAGGACGATGTGCATGGCCATGGAACGTGGGTGGAGGACGGTTTAGAGGTTAACCAGTAAAATTTCTGATCCTGTTTTTATATTTATTTATAGTGATTAGTTTTCTATTTTGAAAATGTCAGGGTGCTGCTAGCCTGACTTTCAGATGGTTATTTAAAGAATGTGTTCGGGAGAATATTAGGCTTGTAGCACGCTCGAATCAATCACCGAAACCGTCAAGGAGGGTTGTATTTGTTTAGTGGTTGAATTGGCTAAAATCAAAATAAAAGTAGACAAGTGACACAATGATTTTAGAGTGGTTCGACTTGTAACTAAGCTTACATCCACTACCTTAGCACACCACTAAGGATTTCTCAATTCACTCAACAATGAATTCGTTCATTTTTCCCGGTTTAGGAGGAAACCGTTACAACCCTATCTTTTGGACTTGGCTAAGATAGAACCAACTCTAGTTTTTCTCTCAAGGCTAAATTAGAACCACTCCTTTTTCAAGGGATTTGTTTGGTAAACTTAATATCTCACAAGGTGGATGTTTACACAAATTTATGCTCACAAGAGTACAAGAATTTACAATAAAGCTCACTCTCTATGAAACATAGTCAAGAGATTCAATTGTAGCTTTGTTTGAACCACGAATAATGACTTTTCTGTGGGTCTTGTTATTTCTAGATTGGGTTTTTCTCAATCTTTCAAGGTTAAAGCTCATGGGTTTGGTGGCAGTTTATGGCTCTTATGGAATGATAACATTGATATTGAAATTATTAGCCTTTCTAATCAGTTTATTCATGGCAAGGCTAGGGGTGGGCCGGATAGTCTTTGGGTCTATTTTACAACTATTTATGCTAGTCTTCATGCTGCATGTCATAAGAATCTGTGGTTGTCGTTGGAATATCTATCTCCGGGGATGGTTCACCATGGGTCTT
Source organism: Hibiscus tridactylites (assembly GCA_958450335.1). Classification (NCBI taxonomy): domain Eukaryota; kingdom Viridiplantae; phylum Streptophyta; class Magnoliopsida; order Malvales; family Malvaceae; genus Hibiscus; species Hibiscus tridactylites. The sequence goes on along the minus strand of OY288267.1, from coordinate 31,306,539 downwards.
AGGTGGGGATTTTAACGTGATCTTGTCCACATATGAATGTAATGGGGGTGTGAACCAGCATTTGAGTGGTAGCTGGTTACTCACTGATTTCATGTTCAATATGGGGCTAGTTGATCTTGGTTTCAGAGGGCCTCCGTTTACTTGGACTCGTGGAAATCTTAGCCAGCGTTTAGATATATGCCTTGCTAACTCTTCCTGGACTACTTGTTTCTCATAATCGTATGTGCTTCATTTTGATAGGATCGACTCAGATCATAGATCTCTACTTCTTCGGTTACAGGATCAGGAGTGGGTTCCGGGTGCTCGCCCTTTTCGTTATATTGCAGCCTGGAAGAATCACACGGAGATTCAGGAGTTCCTTGAGTTGGTGTGGCAAGGCGATGTGAATCTCACTCAGAACATTAATGCTTTTACGGTTGCGATGTCCTTGTGAAACAAGGATGTATTTGGACATATTCGTACGAGGAATAGGCGGTTAATAGCGAGACTTTGGGGGATTGATCGAGCGTTGGTTCGGAGGCATTCTGATTCGTTGCTAAAGCTTGCAGCGAGACTGAGGACTGAGTTTGAGATGGTGCTCGAACATGAAGAGAAGTTGTGGCAACAAAAACCGCGTGCACAATGGATTGTTTATGGGACCGGAACACAGTTTTTCCATACATCAACTATTGCCCGACGACGAGCAAATGCTATAATTGTGTTGAAATTGGAGGATGGGTGATGGTTTACGGATCAAATCGATCTTAGGGTTGTGGCTCCTGATTTTTTTCGATACCTTGTTCACGTCGGGCTCGGGGAGACATGCTTGGCATATTAGGGGGTGTTTACAACAATTGTCGAGGCTGATGCTAAGGGGTTGGCAGCTTTGGTTCGAATAGGGAGATCTATGATGCTATTTATGAGATGAGACCACTCAAAGCTCCAAGAGTGGATGATTTTCATGATTTTTATTAGAACTGTAGCATTGTTAAGAACTCTGTTTGTGCATGTGTTCGACAAGTTTTTGAGACTAGAGTGATTCCGAAAGATTTCAATTGCACTCTTCTTGAGCTAATTCCTAAAGTTGCCATTCCAGAAAATATTACACAATTCAGACTTATACTCTGCACTATCATCTTCAAAGCCATAACTAAAATTATAGTCAATCGTTTAAAGCCTTTGCTGCCGGGGTGAGCTTCGTAGAATCAAAGGGCTTTGTCCCTGGTAGGTCTATTACAAATAATATTGTCATTGCCCATGAGGGGGAAAAAGTGATGGATGACAATCAAGATAGATTTGGAGAAAACATATGACAGGCTTGAGTGAGATTTCATAAATGATACGCTCTGTGACATTGGTATTCCTGAGGTGTTGCGGTCACTTATCATGCAGCGTATTTCAAATGTTTCTACGAAAATCATGTGGAATGGGGCTTTGGTTGAGGCTTTCATTCCATCTCATGGTATTCGACAGAGTGATCTATTGTCTCCGTATATCTTTGTCATGTGTATGGAACGGCTGCCGCAATCAATTTCAATTGTTAGTAATGAAACGAAACTATACCCTACATCGGTTAACAATGACTAAGTCCAAAAATTCCAAGTTCAATTGTTTAACAATGAATAATTCTCCTCCGCCGTGCCCCAACAAAACCCCAAATTTTTTAGTAGGAGGAATCTTTCTTTCAAGGGAAGGGTAATATCCGCTACAGCTAGCAAGGTATAAGCAAGCACTCTATATAGGAACAGCAAGTGCCATGGTCTCCACAACAGTTTAAACACATTCAAATGAAACATTTACAGACAATGAAGAGGCACCCACTTATGCTCCATCGATTCCGGTGCCTAATGTTCAAGAGCTGATAAAGGAGGATCCTTTGCAGGTTCCACAAAGATATGTTAGGGAACCAGAAGATAGACCAAATGATACTGATATGTCACATCTTTCTTCACTTGTTCCTATCATTGCTGTTAATCGGGAAACAAGGAGGAGCTAAACAAACTGGATCTGGCTTGCCAAGATTGGGGTTTCTTTCAGGTGCTGTTTTGCTGTTTTGTTTCTGTAACAAAATCTGGCTATGAAATAATGTATATGCCTTTGAGAGTTACGATTTATTGACCTTGTGCAGGTGGTAAATCATGGAGTTGCGAAGGAAGTGTTGCAGAAAATGAAGGATGCTGCAGCTGAGTTTTTTGAGCTTCCACTAGAAGAGAAGAACAAGATTGTGATGCCCTCGAACGACATTCAAGGGTACCGGCATGCTTATGTCGTTTCAGAAGAGCAGATACTGGACTGGTCGGATGCACTGATACTTGTGGTTCACCCTTCTCACTATAGGAAGCTCAAGTTTTGGCCAAACTCACCAAAAGGGATCCAGTATCAATGTATTCATATGATCTGACCAAATCATAGCACTTGCATTTTTCTGTCATATTTGCTCCATGTTTACTGAAATATACCTTCACATAGGGAAGTCATAGAAGAATATTCAAACGCAATCCGAAAAGCTGCAACGGAGCTCTTTCAATCACTTTCTCTGATAATGGGAATGGACAAGGAAGCTCTGCTTGGACTGCATAAACAATTGGTGCAAGGTTACCGAGTGAACTACTATCCTCCTTGCTCCAAACCAGACCAAGTACTAGGTGTTAGTCCACATTCAGACGCTACCACTATAACCATACTCATGCAGGACGATGGTGTGTGTGTGGATTACAACTCAAGCATAACAACGAGTGGGTGCCGGTTAATCCGATCCCAGATGCTCTAGTAGTGAACGTCGGCGATGTCATGGAGGTAAAAAAAATGTGTTTCCGTCAGTGTCGGTGGTCATATTTTGATATTACTCTTTATTCTTTTACTTTGTTTATCAGATGTGGAGTGACGGCAAGTACAAAAGTATCGAACACAGAGCTGTTGCAAATGATAACAAGGCAAGAGTTTCTTATGCATCATTCATATGCCCGCACGATGAGGTAGAGATTGAGCCCCTGAAACACATGATCCACCCGAAAACAAAACAGCAGATTTATAAGAAAGTGAAATATGGGGATTATTTGAGGAACTCCATGAAGAGAAAAATGGAAGGCAAAGGTTGAAAGTCTCGCTTAAGCAAAAATTAATAACTTTGTTGCTTAGTTTGTATTCATTCTCCCTGATTGTAAACTTTGTTGCTTTAGTTTCTGTCAATTTCACCAATGGTTATTATTGTTCAAGAGAACCATATTATAACAAAAGGGAAGTAGACAAACAAATCCACCGTACCAATGAGCAACAAAATGTGTTTATTGTGGCACAGTAGAAAACCCTGTGGTAATCAGATAGTATTAAATTCAAAATATGTAACAGTGAGCAATAGGTGAAACAACTCTGAAAACATGCCAAAATAAACACATATAGTGCTAATTTTATCAGGACATGCCTAGGGCTTTATGTGAAGTTTTCCCGACTTGTTCTACTGGTACCTTGACTATTGACACCATCAATTCGGAGGGCTCGGTCCTAATAATAGAGGAGCATCTTGCTTTTTCGCACTGGAGTTTGAATCGCTGGTACAAGCCCAACCTCTAAGAGGAGGCTCAAAATGTTGGCTTGCAACATCAGGCGGAGGCTCATCTTCACCAGGGAGTGCTAAAAGTCCCTTCTCTCTAAGGGAAGAAGGCTCCTTATAACACGTACTCCAAAGGGAGTCCACAAGCTGCCTCTCCTCCCTGGCAGCACTTAGGTCTTCAGTAGACATCAAGCAGATATCTTTAATTCGTTCTTCAAGAATTTGCTTCAGCTTCTCGTCATCTTCACCTAGACCACCATTGTTCCCGCCTGTCTTGTCCCGAGCAAGCTCCAGGAGACCACGAAGAGCAGCTTCTCTAACTTCTGTATCCTTGCTAGAGGCAAGATGCAACATTATGCGGGGAAACCCCAGCTCGGTCACAACATTGCAATCTGATTGATTTTCATGCAGTAGGTATTGAATCAAGTTCAAGGCTTTCCTGGAAGAAAAAGGCAATTAAATGAAAAACTAGAAGTAGGAATAACCATAAAACACGTTATCTTCAAAAGCAACCATACATGTTATCTACAGAACAATAATGCTAGCTTAGACTGCAAAGACTGATCTGAAGTTTACCTTTGAAATCTTACATTCTCAGTTCCCAAAGCATCTCTCAAGGCTGCATAACCATTTGCAAGTCGAAATGCTGCAATACCGGGTTTGTTGTGGCGAATCAAGGCTGAAATCCAATGAAACAAGATGTCATGTCAAAATACTCTCAAGATACTGTATAAGCATGTTCACTAATTAAGAAGTATACTACAGAACAATAATTGTACCCACAAGATATTGCATAAAGTGCTTTGGTTCGAACCGTTACATCAGGGTCAGAGGAAAAATTGGAAAGCAGAGGCTCTAAGCCATTTGCTTCCATAACCAACTGTTGACTCCGGGGATTATTCTGTACAATGGTGGATACAACTTCTGCAGCTTTGGCTCGAACATTAGCATGAGAATTCTTCAAATAACCAAGGAGAGGAATCAAACCACCAATTGAGTGCAGATCTGCCTCAAACGCACACAGCCCGTATAAGTAGATATATTTTTGGAACAATTGAAAAGATTAAAAGTGCAAGACTTATTTTAGCAGAAACCGCATCAGGATCAGAAACGGAAAGGTTATATGATGCAACAAGTTTACTGAAATGGAAACATCAATTCCATCATTGGTAGCATTCTCAGGAATTACTTATCCCATGAAACACAAAAAGGATTCTCCTTGCAAACAATATAACCCTAAGAAGTGAAAAACTTACCATGGCCATGTCAATAGATTCAACATGCTCTTGCAACTCATCCAACATATCTGCCACCATCAAATCAGATTGTAAACAAAACTACACTTATAACCAAACAGAAGAAAAAAAAAACCTTAGGGATTCTGCAACAGTACCTTCGATATCAGCAGCCGTAACTCCTTGAGCTTCCAAAACTTGCTCGGGAGTTTGCATAACTAAAGTTATCTCTTTCATCCGCTGAATCACATCAACGGTCTGCGATTGCATTGCTTCCATGAACCATCTTCTATCTTCCTCACTAGATTAAGAAAAACAAATGATAACCCACTAAATAATCAATTAAAGATCAGAAATAAAGTGTCATTAAGAAGAAGAAGAAGAAAAAGAGTTGGGATTACCTTAAATTACGAGCAGTAGTAGTTCCATCAGAGTTAGCAATGCTCCATTTCAGCAATCCATCCCAGTTGGGTCCGTCTTTAGCCATAGTTTCTAATGCTAAGTAGATCAGCACCTTCGTTTTTCTTGCAGATAGAGAAGAGAATCCGGGTAAGTGAGCGGGGTTTCCTTTAACAAGAGAATTTCAGCGAAAATTCCAGGCGATTCGAGACGTTTCCTTTTATATTAGAAAGTGGCGGACAGCGCTACCGCGGCGCCTACCGATGCAGACCTCGGCTATGCATTCAGATTGGATTCACCCACCGGCCCGATTTGACTATATCAATTTGGGTTTGAACTTTGAAGGGTCAATTGGGAGTGTTTGGTAAACAATTTTTTGAAGAGTTTTTTAGGCATAAATTATTTATTGGTAGTTGAGTTTTTTATTTTTAGTACTTGATAAACACATTTTTAAAGGAATTGGTTGTGTAAAATAAGGTAAAAGATAAAACGTTGAAAAATTTAACGGATTGAAAGAATTGATTTACAAAATAAGATGTTAAATGATGTGCTTAACCCTGTTATTTTCATAATCACGGCCTTACTGTAAAACTTATGTTTGATTTTGATATAATTAGATCTGTAAGGATCAATTTGAAAAACTTAAAATTGTTTTTATAAGTCCCTTAATAAGTTTTAAAACACCAACACTTTAAAACTGATTTGTAAAACTCAAACTCAAAATATTTTCTAAGTGTTCCAAGGCAAAACCATTGAAAATCGTTCAGGTGTATCGATACACTCCCAAGCGTATCGATACCTTTTTGCCAAACTTGGTTACTGTCGGAACACGTATCGATACGATAAACCCTCGTATCGATACGCCCCTGTGTTAAAATTCAAAGAGTTTGAATAGCGTACTGATACGGCAAACCCTCGTATCGATACGACCTTTATAATTTTTAAATATTAAGTCAGTTTAAAAATATGACTGTTGGTGTCAGTTGGTTGGTAACCAAACTTTAAAAGGTCGTTGACCCGTATCGATACACCTAACCCCCGTACCGATACGGATATCGACAGTGAGTTAAGTTTAGAAAAAAGTATCGATACGACCTTTACCATTTCGATACACCGTACCGATACACTTACGCGCGTATCGATACCCCTTATTTATTTCACACAACAGCTCTTTCTTTTCTGAGACAGGTATCGATACACCTTCCCGAGTACCGATACGGGTAGCTGCAGAAGTGCATTTATGATGTGGTAAGAGAGGGTTCCAACGGCTCCATTTATGTTCTCAACCACCCCAAACGTCTAGAAATCAATGAGGAGGTATAAAAGACACATCTAAAAGCATCAACAACAACTATTGATCTTCAAGAAAACATCTACTCATCAAATCCAAGCAATTGTGCAAAAATTCCTTATTGTCTAGAAACCCCAATTGTAATTTTCATTCATATCTTGTTCAATTGGGTTGAGTGCTTGTAATTGGGCTATCATTTGTATTGAGAGATACTTCATTAGCCAACAAATTTCTTTGTTCTCTTGTTGTGAGGATTGGGTTGAATTTTGGGTAGAAAATTCAACCGAAATTGTAAGGGTTGCCTCCTTAGCCTAGAAAAAGGGAAGAGCAATTAGTGGAATTGTTGCAAATCTTTAGTGAAGCTAAGGTAGTGGATGTAGAGTTCATTTGGAACTTGAACCACTCTAAAATCCTTTGTCCATTATTTTTATTTGTAATTTCCACCACAAAACCTTTAAATTTCCAATTCATCCCCCTCTTGGTTTATATCGATCTTTCGATCCACTCAACAATTGGTATCAGAGCTTACCTCTTTGAGGATTAACAACCACAAGAGGAGTTCCTTGGAAGAGTGTGATCATCATATATCAAGAGATGGCTTCAACCTCCGGTTCGGGCATGTACGAGTCACAATCCACTACAAAGCCTCCCTTCTTCAATGGTGATAACTATTCTTTTTGGAAGAATAGAATGCGTCTCTTCATCAAGTCAAATGACTATCTAGTGTGGGATGTCATTGAAGATGGCCCATATATTCCATTGAAGCAAGATGGTGAAGGCAAGATGGTTTTGAAGAAGAAAATGGAGATGAGTGAAGAGGAGAGGAAAAAGATTCAAGTCAATGATAAAGCTCTCCACATGTTATTTTGTTCTTTCGGTCCGAACATCTATTTAAAGGTCTCATCCATCGAGAGTGCCAAAGAAGTGTGGGACACTCTTGAGACTACTTATGAAGGCACCAATGATGTTAAAGAAACTAAGATTAGAATTCTCAATCTTAGTTATGAAAATTTCAAAATGGAGCCCGATGAGACGGTGTCAAAGATGTTTGATCGTTTCTCCACGATTGTCAATGGGCTAAAGGGATTTGGAGAAATCATTCTGGAAGACAAGCTTGTCCGGAAGCTACTCTATTCACTTCCCGAGTCTTGGGATGGGAAGAGAATCGCTATCATTGAAGCAAAGAATTTGAAAACTTTGAAGCTTGATGAGCTTGTGGGTTCTCTCCTTACTCATGAGATCATGAAGCAAGGAAGGGAAGATGAGAAGAAGAAAGAAGAGAAAAAGGTAGAGAAGCTTGAGGTTGAGAAGAAAAAGAAGATGAGAATAGCTCTTAAGGCTAAAGCTTCACAACATGATGAGAGCTCATCTAGTGAGGAGGATGAACTTGAAGAATTGGCTATGATAGTCAAACGATTTTCACGCTTTATGAGGTCCAACCGAGGAAGAAAAATCCAAAGAAAGATGGACTTCAAAAGCAAGAACAAAGAGGAAGGAATGGATCCTATCATTTGCTTTGAGTGCAAACAACCCGGCCACATACGTTCGAAGTGCCCTCAACTCAAGAAGAAGGGCTTTGAGAAGAAGAAGAAGCTCAAAGCCAAGCTTGCTACTTGGAGTGATGAGGAGTCATCGGAGGATGACGAACAAGAAGTGGCTAACCTTTGCCTCATGGCACTTGAGGAAGATTCCTCCATGGTAACCTCTAACTCATCTACTTTAGATTTGAAGAATTAAATGATGCATATGATGAGTTACAAGAGGTATATGATGAATTAGTTGAGAAATATAAAGAGTCGGTCATTAGGAATAAAAAGATTATTTTAGAACTAAATGAGAAAAATGACTCACTCACTCAAGCTAATTCAAAATTTGAGAAAAAGATATTATGATTAAAAGATGAACTAAAATTCTTTCAAGATGAAAATGTTGATCTTAATAATCTTTTATCTCAATGTAATAGTGAACACCAAAAGGTGTTGGATGAGCTAAATGAGCTCAAAAAGTCTTTGAAAAATGTCGGTAGTGTCAAGCATGAAATAGGTGAATCCTCTAGAACACACCAACCTAAGAAAAAGACTAACTACTACAAACAAGGTAGCTATCCTAGACATAGTAGAGCTAAAAGAATTAGAAGTGTATGGGTTCCTAAGGAACTTGTAAAATCTAATAATATTATTGCTATGTCATCTTGGATTCCTAAGGGAACCAAGGTTTTGGGAGCTAACACTCTTGGACCCAAAATGATTTGGGTACCAAAAACAAAAGCTTAATATCTTTGTTTGTAGGGGGCATTGCTACAAGGCCAAAGCACAAAGTCAAAACTCATGGTACCTTGATAGTGGATGCTCGAGGCACATGACCGAAGACAAGAGTAGATTCAAGGATCTAAAGCAAAAAAGTGGAGGAGTAGTGACATTTGGTGACAACTCTAAAGGCCACATTAAAGGTATTGGCTCCATAGGTAATCACTCTACTATTTTCATTGAAAATGTTTTATATGTCGATGGTCTTAAACACAATTTATTGAGCATAAGTCAATTGTATGATAAAGGATTTAATGTTTTATTTGATAAAAATGGATGCAAAATTGTAGACATTAAATCTAATAATATTATGCTCATAGGTCATCGCATAGGGAACATATACATGGTGCATCTAGATGACATTCATACATCTCATGCATGCTTAGTTGCACAAAATGAAAATGATGCATGGTTGTGGCATAGGAAGCTAGGACATGCTAGCATAAGTGTTTTAGAAAAGCTAGTCTTCTTAAATCTAGTTAGAGGTTTACCCAAGATAAAATTTTCAAATGATAACATTTGTGATGCATGCTCAAAGGGTAAACAACATAGATCTTCCATTAATGATGTTTCTACTAGTAGATGTTTGCAACTAATCCATATGGATTTATTTGGGCCAATTAGGACTATGAGCTTGGGTGGTAAGTCTTACGCTTTTGTGTTTGTTGATGATTTTTCTAGATTTACTTGGGTTCTATTTTTAAGTACTAAAGATGAGGCTTTGGAAAAATTCATCACATTTTCAAAATTAACCGAAAATGACCTTGAACTTAAGATTTCCCATATTAGAAGTGATTATGGAACCGAGTTTCAAAATTTGGGGTTTGAAGATTTTCTAAATGAAAATGGCATTAGCCATAATTTTTCGGCTCCTCGAACTCCTTAATAAAATGGGGTAGTTGAGAGGCAAAAAAGAACTTTGCAAGAAATGACTAGAACTATGCTTTGTGAAAACAATTTACCTAAATATTTTTGGGCGGAAGCCACAAACACCGCTTGCTATATTGTAAATCGAGTAATGATTAGGCCAATTTTAAAGAAAACAGCTTATGAGATTTTAAATAATGGAAAAGACAACTTAGGTAAATTTGATGCAAAAAGTGATGAATCTATTTTTATAGGTTACTCTTTAACCTCTAAAGCCTATCGAGTATTTAACAAAAGAACTTTAGTAGTAGAAAAATCTATTCATGTTGTATTCGATGATAACCTCCTTCCTAAGAAGGATTCTTGTGATGATGATGATGTAGGAATCATAAATGCCTTTGATAGAGGACAAACTTCAGAGGATGAGATTCCAACAAAAGAAGAGGACACACAAGATCCACCTCTTGAAGCCTTGAAGGACTTGGCTCTTGAGGAAAAGGAAGTGAGCTACCCAAGCGAGTTGAACTATGTCAAAGATGGTGAAATCTTGGGTGATCCATCCAAGGGGGTAACCACTCGATCTTCTCTTAGATTAATGAATCATGTTGCAGTTATCTCATGCATAGAGCCTAAGAATATTAAAGAAGCATTGAAAGATGACTTTTGGATTATGGCTATGCAAGAAGAGTTAAATCAATTTGAGAGAAGTTGTTGAGTTGATCGAACACTTGCAAATGCCCAAGAGGGGGTGAATTGGCAATTAAAATTTTGGTGAAGAGAAAGATTGAAAATAAAAATGACACAAGGGGTTATAATGGTTCAAGTTCTCCAAATGAACTCTACATCCATTACCTTAGCTCCCACTAAGGATTTTCAAACAATTCACTAATTGAATTCGTCCCCTTTTCTTAGATGAGGAGGAAACCTTACAATTTCGATTAAGCTTTCTACCCAAAGCTTAATCCACTCAAATACAAAGAAGAATTTGGTAAACTCAAATGTTTCCTCTCAAAGGATGATTGTCTACCCAATTACAATTTCAACAACCCCAAACTCACAATACAATTTGACAAATTGAAAGCCTAAAGAGTTGGGTACAAGAATATGATTTTGAATAGCTCAAGGGTTTAGATTTTTGCTTTGATGATGCTTGAATGTTCAATAGTTGTTGCTTGGTCAAATGAAGCTTGTTTTTATACGCTTGCATTGATTTCTAGCCGTTTGGGTAGTTGGGATCATCAATAGAGCCGTTGTGGACATTTTTCCCGCATTAAATGCAGCTTTGCAGCCTACCGTATCGGTACTCGGGAAGGGCGTATCGATACCTGCATCAAAGAGGAAAGAGCCGTTGTGCCTGTAAACAGAGCGTATCGATACGCATAGAAGGTGTACCGGTACGGTTTTAAGGGGCATATCGATACGGAGGGTAGTATCGATACGGTCCAAAGTTACTGGAATCCCAAGTTATGTTTGTATAAAAAGTGTATCGATACACATACCAAGCGTATCGGTACGGTATAACGACCTTTTGAAAATTGGGAAACCAACCAACTGACAAGTAACGGTCAAATAATTAATTAATCGGATTTTTCAAAGATATGCTTATCGTATCGATACGGTTGCTAGGCGTATCGGTACGGTTTCATGAAAAACATTTTCCCAGATGAACATCGTATCGATACGTCTGCAAGGCGTATCGGTACGGTTTCATGAAAACAATTTCCCAGATGCATATCATATCGATACGGTTTCAGGGCGTATCGGTACGGTATGTTCAATAAAATTCTAGTGACAAAATAGGGTATCGATACGCTGAGGGTATCGATACGCCTGGGCGTTTTTGCATACTTATGCTTGGAAAACATAGGAAAAGACTTAGAGAAATGTATATGATTTAAGAGCAGGTCTTTAAATATTATTTTGTTCAAAAATACTTGTCAATTGTGAGACTTTAAAGAGTACTTAGAGACTTTAAAGAGTACTTAAAAATTTATTGTTTTGCAAATTGGTCCTTAAGTTTATGTGTTATATCAAAATCAATTTCGGTTTTACAGAAGTAATGTTTGGACATTAGTTGATAGGCCTAGTAATCAATCTACAATAGGAACTAAATGGGTCTTTAGGAACAAGCTAGATGAGAGTGGTAACATTGTGAGAAATAAAGCTAGACTAATAGCACAAGGTTACACTCAAGAAGAGGGAATAGATTTTGATGAAACCTATGCACCCGTAGCTAGAATGGAAGCCATTAGGATGTTGCTTGCATATGCATGTTATCATAATTTCAAGCTTTTTCAAATGGATGTTAAAAGCGCTTTTTTAAATGGTTTTATAAATGAAGAAGTGTATGTGGAACAACCACCGGGTTTTGAAGACTCAAAGTTTCCAAATCATATTTTCAAACGTACCAAAGCCCTTTATGGTTTAAAACAAGCTCCTAGAGCTTGGTATGAAAGACTTTCAAACTTTTTAATTGAAAAAGGATTTGAAAAAGGTAAGGTGTACACTACACTTTTTATAAAAATGTATAAAAAGGACATCTTAGTAGTTCAAATTTATGTTGATGATATTATTTTTGGTTTTACTAATGAATGTCATTGTCAAGAGTTTGCTAAGTTAATGCAAGGTGAATTTAAGATGAGCATGATGTGGGAGCTCTCATTCTTTTTGGGACTCCAAATCAAGCAAAAGAAGGATGACACCTTCATCAACCAAACAAAATACATAAAAGATATGCTCAAGAAGTTTGGCTTGGAGAATGCAAAGCCTCAAGCCACTCCTATGAGCTCATCTACAAAGCTTGACAAAGATGAAGGAGGTAAGTGTGTTGACTCTAAGCTTTATCGTTCTATGATTGGATCATTGCTTTACCTTACCGCAAGTAGACCAGATATCTTGTTTAGTGTTTGCTTGTGTGCTAGGTTTCAAGCTAGTCCTAGAGAGTTTCACCTTATAGCCGTTAAGAGAATCTTTAGATACCTTAGAGATACTCCTTGTTTAGGTCTTTGGTATCCTAGAGACTCTACCTTCAACCTTCATGCTTACTCGGATGCGGATTATGGGGGTTGCAAAATCGATAGAAAAAAGTACTTCGGGAACGTGTTAATTCCTAGGTAGTATGCTCATATCTTGGTTCTCTAAGAAACAAAATAGTGTAGCCTTATCTACCACCGAAACCGAGTACATATCCTTAGGGAGTTGTTGTGCTCAAGTCCTTTGGATGAAGCAACAACTCTTAGATTATGGAATTAAAGTTGAAACCATACCCCTAAAATGTGACAACACTTAGGGGTGTTCATATCGGATATCCGATCCGATCCAATCCGAAAATTTGGATATCCAAAAAATTTGGATCACCTAAATAGCGATCCGTATCCGATCCGAAAAAACCGGATATCCGAAAATCCGGATATTCGCATTTTCGGATCGGATACACGGATATCCGAATATCCGAAATTTATGAATTTATTTTATTATTTTTTTAATTTAATGGTTCTATCCATGAAAAATTTAGGTTTTCGAATATAAAAATTAATAAATTATTGAATATAACAATATTTGTATCAAGAAATTTCAATTTTTCATATATAACAAGTAAAAATATCGAATATAATAAGATTTATACCTATAAAAATTTGAATTTTTGGATATCGGATAATCGGATATCCGATCCAAATGTAAAACCACTATCCGTAATTCCGTATCCGATCTGAAATTTTCGGGTATCCGATCCGAATTATCCGAAAAATAAAAAACGGATCTGATATCCAAAATTTCGGATCTTATCAATGAATAATCGGATCGGATCAATCGGATCAGATTTTTTTGAACACCCCTAACAACACTAGTGCAATGTGTTTAACAAAAAATCTCATCCAACACTCTAGAACCAAACACATAGAAATAAGGCATCATTTCATTAGAGATCATGTCCTTAAGGAAGATGTGGTTATAGAGTATGTAAACACCTTGAATCAATTAGCAGACATATTTACAAAGCCCTTAGACAAATAGCGTTTTTGGTCCCTTAGGAGAGAGTTAGGTCTAGCTAGCCTATCTTGACCTTTTATGACCTCTTTTGTGCTTAAATATGCTTGATCTTGTGAAATGTCATGTTTATGTGTTTAGACTCCTAATTTCATCCATGCCTATAGTTAGGGGGAGTATGCTTCTGTTAAAATATGCTTAGAACTGCTCATTCATCATTTGCATACCTTTAGGAGATGTTAAGTTCGAGCTTTTGGTTGTTCTTTGAACCAAATATGCATTTCTGGGCTTACAGTATCGGTACGGCTCTACGCGTATCGATACCTATTCTTTATTCTGTTTCCTAAAATTTTCTTCGCTTCACGGGTATCGATACGATTAATCTCGTATTGATACTGGTCGTTTCGATACGAACCCCTCCGTTTCGATACGACTTTCCAACGAGCATTTTTGCAGAAAAGACGATTCTACCCCCGTATCGATACACCCTCAGGCGTATCGATACTCGACTGCGCAGATGGCATTAAATTTGGCTTTTAATGAGTTTAACTTTTACCAAAATTCAAACTCTTCAAAACCTAATTAACCCTAGCCGTTTTTGCCTATAAAAAGGCCCTTCCTCCTTCATATTTTTCACACCTCAACTCAAATCTAAAAGAGTTTTTGAACCAAGCAAGGCTTTGTGCTCTCTCTCTCATCCATTGTGCTAGTTTTTCTTCAATCTTCCAAAGTTCTATCAAGGTAATCTTTTTCCTTCTTTTTTCTTTTTCAATTTTTTGGTTATTGTTTTGTTTTATCTTTTCTTTTAATTTTTTTTTTGTTTTTTCAAAACTTTTCTTCAAAATTTTTCTCAAAATTTTTCTTACCTTGATTTTTACTCAAAATTGAAGAAATCCTTTTTGCTTATTTCTCTTTTAGATCATGGCACCAAAAGAACCTTCGAGGAAGCGTACAAAGGTTTCTCAAGCTGGTGAATCTTCCACCCTTAGAGCCATTGCTCGTCCAAACTACTCAATCATCTATGAGCAATGCTTTGATGGAAACTCAGGTCTAACTCATTTTCGTCAATATGAGAATTATAAGATCCGTGCCGAAAGGGTAATATCCGTTCCTTTTCTCGACTCCGAGCGTTTTAAGTTTGAATATCTTCCGCTATTCCGTCGATGGAACTTCATGGATTTCATCTCTATTCCCGGTTTTTACTATCGCCTTTGGTTTTGATTTTTTACTCTAATGCCAAATGTATTTCTCGTGATGGGGAAGTTGTTGCCATTAGCTCTTACCTCATGGGGAAGAAAATTATTCTTGATGTCACATCTATTTGTGAGGTTTTCAAATTAGAGGATGAAGGCATCGATAATGAGCATGCTTTGAGGCATGTTCTTCATGGATCCGTCACCGCCCTTAATGCTCAAGACCGGATCTTACATTTGATGGTGTCTTGGTGGTTCCGTCCCTCCGGAGGCAAATATTCCACCATCCGTCAAGTGGATGATTTTTGGATCCGTTGTTTCCGTGAGAAAAAGCGACCAATTCTTGCTCGACTCATGTTCGCGGAGATCGTCTACCTCGTGCAAAATCGTCTCACAACTCTCGTCACCTCATTTACATATGGTACGGCTTTGAGTTATTTCTTTCTTAAAAAGGATATTGATTACTCTTATGACTACCCAATTCCCC
This sequence comes from Hibiscus tridactylites, assembly GCA_958450335.1. Classification (NCBI taxonomy): domain Eukaryota; kingdom Viridiplantae; phylum Streptophyta; class Magnoliopsida; order Malvales; family Malvaceae; genus Hibiscus; species Hibiscus tridactylites. The sequence goes on along the minus strand of OY288267.1, from coordinate 31,291,245 downwards.
TCACCGATCCCATTGATGAGCGATCTCTTGCTCGGCAAATGTTCATTATCTTAATGGTGAATGGGTACGTCTTGTCGTGTTACCACCGGAAGCCGCCGCCGAATTTGAAGAGGCTCAAGCTCCTCAAGCTCCTCAAGTCCCACAACCCTCTATGGATGCTCGCATGACCTATCTCAATGAGATATTTACCGGGTTGCGCACGGACATGAATACTCGTCTTACTTCCATTGAAACTACCTTTGATACAAGGATGACGGGTATGGAGAATCACCTTACATCTCTTGAAAGCGGGCACAATTCTTTAAATATTTCCATTGCCGCTTTCAATGATGAATGGCGCAATAGTATGCGAGATAATGAGCCAATAGGAGTTGATGATGAAGAGGATAAAGACGAAGAAGACGACGCCTAGACGTTTCTTCTTGCACATCATGCATATCATTTAGGATTTTCTATTTTATGCACCTTTGCTTTATGTTCTTAGGACTAAGTTTGTTTTAGGATTAAACCTATGCTTTGATTTCTTTTTTTTTTTGCTTTTGTTTGGATTTCAAGTTTGATGCTATGATGAATAAAATTTATGTTGCTTATTACACCTTTGCCTATGATTATGCACTTAATTGTCTCAAGCTTTTTTGATCTAACAAAAAGGGGAGAGAAACTAGCTCACACTTCAAATATTTTGATTTTAACTCAAAGGTTACCAAGCTTATATTAAGAGGGAGTTCACTTTGTAAAGTTTTTCAAAAATGTCAAAAATTTTAAGTTTTAGTTTTGTTATATCAAAAAGGGGGAGATTGTAAAACCTATGTTTGATTTTGATATAATTAGATCTTTAAGTATCAATTTGAAAAACTTAAAATTATTTTTATAAGTCCCTTAATAAGTTTTAAAACACCAACACTTTAAAACTGATTTGTAAAACTCAAACTCAAAATATTTTCTAAGTGTTCCAAGGCAAAACCATTGAAAATCGTTCAGGTGTATCGATACACTCCCAAGCGTATCGATACCTTTTTGCCAAACTTGGTTATTGTCGGAACACGTATCGATACGTCCCTGTGTTAAAATTCAAAGAGTTTGAATAGCGCACCGATACGGCAAACCCTCGTATCGATACGACCTTTATAATTTTTAAATATTAAGTCGATTTAAAAATATGACCGTTGGTGTCAGTTGGCTGGTAACCAAACTTTAAAAGGTCGTTGACCCGTATCGATACGCCTAACCCCGTACCTATACGGATATCGACAGTGAGTTAAGTTCAGAAAAAGGTGTCGATACGACCTTTACCGTTTTGCTACCCCGTACCGATACGCTTACGTGCGTATCGATGCCCCTTATTTATTGCACACAACGGCTCTTTCTTTTCTGAGACGGGTATCGATACACCTTCCCGAGTACCGATACGGGTAGCTGCATAAGTGCATTTATGGTGGTAAGAGAGGGTTCCAACGACTCCATTTATGTTCCCAAACAGCTAGAAATCAATGAGGAGGTATAAAAGACACATCTAAAAGCATCATCAACAACTATTGATCTTCAAGAAAACATCTACTCATCAAATCCAAGCAATTGTTCAAAAATTCCTTATTGTCTAGAAACCCCAATTGTAATTTTCATTCATATCTTGTTCAATTGGATTGAGTGCTTGTAATTGGGCTATCATTTGTATTGAGAGATACTTCATTAGCCAACAAATTTCTTTGTTCTCTTGTTGTGAGGATTTGGTTGAATTTTGGGTAGAAAATTCAACCGAAATTGTAAGGGTTGCCTCCTTAGCCTAGAAAAGGGGAAGAGCAATTAATGGAATTATTGCAAATTCTTAGTGAAGCTAAGGTAGTGGATGTAGAGTTCATTTAGAACTTGAACCACTCTAAAATTCCTTGTCCATTATTTTTAATTTGCAATTTCCACCACAAAACCTTTAAATTTCCAATTCACCCCCTCTTGGTTTATATCGATCTTTCGATCCACTCAACACTTACCATAAAGCTTAATTTAATGAAATATCCTTCATTCTAATTCACTTGAATCTCTTATTATGAATTAGTGAAATTTTATTTTATTATTCTATTTTTAGTTGTAAATTCTCGAGTATATTTTAGTTAAGAAAATATAACAAAACATGAAAGTGAATAAAAAATTATGGTGTTGATATTTTATATAGTGTTAATAGTATGTTTCAATCTCCACAAGATCAATATTTACAAATATTAAATTTAAAAAATATTCAAAAATGTCACTATTTTTCTTAATAATTTTTTTAATTCCTTGTTAAAAAGTACTTTATTCGAATAATTTCACCCTAATAAAGACTAAAGTATTACAAAAGCATATATATACTTAACAACTAAATATATCATACCTTTTTTGTCATTTTACTCATATCTGCTATTAGCTAACTTTTACCGAACACTTTCATATAAAACAGTTAATCGGATCAATTTCTCAAATAACTAATAAAGTCAGTTAGTCAAATTAGCCACTACAATCAGCTACCAACTATCAGTCGTTTGCCAAATACCTCAAATATGTTAGTATAATTCTTATAGGGTTTCTAATCTTCTTTCTTTTACAAATAAATTTTGGCTTAAGGTATATAAATTTCTGGATTTTTTAAGATAAAGATAATTAAATTTTATTTTTTTGCATCTAATTAAATCTCTGGACTAATAAATTGAATCAAATAAATTTTTTGATCAATTTGACAGTTTTTTCGTTGAGATATTACTGTCACGTAACATATTACAGTTCTATCATGTGACGTCTGCATATTTTTTAAAAATATTTTTTTATAAGTTTTTTTTTTAATTTTAAACATTCAAATATTTTTTTAAATAAAATAAAAATCTGAAAATAATAAGTGACAACACCGCATATGACATGTTGCACAAATAGAACAAAAAAATATTGTTAGATTTAACGGTCAACGTTGGTCAAATGGATAAATTGATAAAATTTTGGAGTATAAAGACTTAATTAGGTGCAAAAAGAGTTCATAGGCTTAATTGATTCTTTTCAAAAGTTCAAGGGCTTCAAGAACCCTTAAAGCCATAATTTTTTTGTTAAAATGTTTTTAGTACAGTTAAACCATTGAATGATTTTATTGGTAAAGGATGATATGTTTCTTCTAGGTAATTTAAATTCGAACAATATAATATGTAAGTGTACGAAAGTTTATTTAAATTTCAATCGAAATAGACTTAATTTTTTTTAGAATAATTAATTATTAAATTTTAGAAGGGACTAAAATTGAATCATTAAAACAATTTTAAAATGAAACTTTTCAACTAATCTATGACATCAACTTGGATATTAATATTGTAAAAAGAAAGGTTCTCAATAATAAATTTGAGCATGATAAAGGGCCAAAACAATAATTAGGCGAATGGATTTTGTATAAGGGAAAATATATGATGCACCGACGGTGAAAATATTTTTGTTTTTACAAGTGTCTTAATTTTAGATGTTAACGATTTAATTTAGAGTTTTATAGTTTAGCGATTTATATTTAGAGTATATGGTTAGAATTTAGAGTTTAGGGTTAGGGTTTAAAGTTTAGAGGTTAGAGTTTAGGTTTTAAGGTAATGTGTTAGGGATTTATGCTTTTTACCTATAACCCCTAAATTTTAAACTTAAACTCTAAATTCATTCCACATTCTCTAAATTCTAAGTACATAAACATAAACCCTTAAACTATGAACCCTAAATTGAATATCTAACCCCTAAAATTAGGGAGCTTGTGGATATAAAATATTTCCACCGCCAGTACATGATATAATTACCCTTTGTATAATGGATTTGATACACTAACGGTAGAATTTTTTAGTTTCTACAAACGCTTTGGTTTTAAAGTTTAGGGACTTAGTTTAAGGTGTAGGGTTTAGTAGTTTAGAATTTAGTATTAGAATTTAAGGTTTATACGTTAAAATTTAAATCTTCATTGTATTACCCTACAACCTAAACTCTAACCTCTAAATCCTAAATTATAACTCTAAACCCTAAATTCTAAACACTTACACTAAAACTCTAAACTCTACACCTAAACGAGGTCCCTAAATTCTAAAACTAAGGAGAGTTTCCACTATTGGATATAAATCCTTGTATAATTCCACTCTTTGCCGCCATCCAAAATCCAACGCCTTTGCACCCTTATCTCCTTTAATATCACTAACGTCGTTAACTATACAACTCAAGAAGCAACCAAATTCCGTTAAAGTAGTAATTGAAAGCGTATAAACCACGCGCTTATGCCGTTGAGTCTTCCACGCTTCTTTTCCCCTTTTATCATTTCTCTGTCTCCCTCTCAATCAAATTCTAGGGTTCTTTTAAATTTCTCAGTTTCCACGTTTCAATTTCTTGATATTTTTTTTGGGTTTCTTTTCTATGGAATCGATTAGATCTCCCTATTGGTGCTACAGATGCAACCGCTTCATCCGGATCCGGGTCCGATCTCTCCAAGATTCGCTCAATTGCCCCGACTGCGGTGGAGGCTTCATCGAAGAAATTGAAACGCCCTCTCGATCCCCCATCCACCACCGTTTCCCTGCCGCCGCCATGTATTCCGACACGCCGAGCCCTGCCCTCAGCCCAAGCCCCAGCGCCACTCCTCATTTCCGCCGCACTCGTCGGAACGCTGGCGATCGTTCCCCTTTCAATCCCGTTGTTGTCCTCCGTGGACCCACCTCCGAAGCCGATGGCATTGTTACCGATAGAGGTAATAGAAATTTCGAGCTTTATTACGATGATGGGTCCGGGTCGGGTCTTCGTCCCTTGCCTGCTAGCATGTCGGAGTTTTTAATGGGGTCGGGTTTTGATCGGCTTCTTGATCAGCTATCTCAATTAGAAGCCAACGGAGTTGGCCGACTCGATCAACCACCTGCCTCCAAAGCGGCAATTGAATCAATGCCGGTGATAAAAATCTTAGGAAGCCACGTAAGATCGGAATCTCACTGTGCAGTTTGCAAAGAGCCATTCGAGCTCCACTCCGAAGCTCGGGAAATGCCTTGTAAGCATATTTACCATTCGGATTGTATTTTACCGTGGCTTTCTATTCGGAACTCTTGTCCTGTATGCCGCCATGAATTGCCAACAGAAAATAACGGAAATAACTTAGAGGAAAACAATGCTGTTAGAGATGAAGAAGCTGTGGGATTAACCATATGGAGGTTACCGGGAGGTGGGTTTGCTGTGGGGAGGTTTACGGGAGGAACGAGAGCAGCGGAGAGGGAGTTTCCGGTAGTGTTTACCGAGATGGATGGTGGGTTCAATAATGTGGGTGCTCCTAGAAGGATTTCATGGGCGCCTAGTGGGAGAAGGTCACAAGAGAGTAGAGGATTAGGCCGTGTTTTTCGGAGTTTTGTTTCTTTTTTTGGAAGATTTAGGAGTTCTTCACGTTCCGGCCCAGATTCTGGATCTACAAGGAGAAGTAGATCGATCTCGGTGTTTGGAAGGTCTTCGAGAAGGGATAGCGAATGGGATTTTGAGGATTGAACGTTGGTTGAATGTATCATTTGCTCATTCTTATGTTAACCGTTCTTTCCCATTTAATATGATACTATAGTATTGCAGTTTTCCTGAAGGAAGGTGATTGTTGTAGATTGTATGATTTTACTTTTATGTAAATAACCACTTTTGGTGAAGGAATGAAGCATTATTCGGGTTTAGTTCCTGTTGAAAAAGAAAGAAGCTTTGATGAGTAGATATGTGCGCCGATGAGGCAGAAGAAGTGGATGAAGGAGAAAGTTTTGCGGCAAGTAGGGTCATTTAGTGGTTGCTGAGGTACTAGCCTCATATAAATTGATCTTAGGCCTTAAAAAGTTCAATTCACAAGTTTTGTCACCATAATTTATGCTGTTCTTTCTTTCTTACATGTATTTATTATCAGAAATGTGTTGTTTATTTGCAGTTCTTAGTTCAATTGAGTCGTTTATGTTATTTTTTTGGGTTTACTTGACTGGAAGCCAATGTACCTGCAGCCACTGGTCTGCTTGTTTTATATTTTGATTGAATTACTTAACCATGTGATGGATTCTGCAAATTTAAATTGTGCATTCAAATTTTCATTATTGCGCGTAAATGGGGCATGATCATTAATGTAGATGTGGATTGAGACATGTAGAAGTCCAGTGTGTATTTGCTGGTTGGACAGCTTGGATACTGTCTTGACCTTGTTAAACAGCACTGATATAATGGGAAGGGGTCCTACTGGCCTTTGCTTCTGTTTACTCCCATGAAGGCTTTAATTTGTGAAATTAGTTGTTATTGAAGAACTACCAGCCTTAGAAATCTGTTTCTTAGACAATGCTACTTATGAATATGATAATATGCATTTCTGTTTCCGTATTTACTTGTTTGTTTGGGAGAAAAATCCCTTCTCTTCATCTTCACTTGGATGGCTGGTGAATTGGATATACTAATTTAGAAATAGATGGTATTGAGGAGCATAATAGATAGTGTACCATGTTGCATTCCTACTACTTTTCAATTACAGTTGTTCTTTGATTTTCATGGTATTATCAAAGTAGAGGACATGCTAATGTGTTTGGAAATTTGATTGATGATTTATCCATTTGAATTCTGATGAATAGTTCTTCACCATAGCTTGTGGTTTGCATGTCATTTTGGGTTAATTTTTTTCAATACTTTCTTGAACACCATGCTTATTGTGAAGCGATGTTGTCGTGTCGAATACTTGTTCATGTTAGGATGAAACATTTGACAGCATAGTATCTATTCCATTTCAAACCTGTTTGTGATTTTGTGTTAGATTGATAAATTACAGAATCTGGAGTTCCAACTACTGATGGACTGTAGGCACAGAACCTGCTGTGTCATTCACAATCTGAAACCTTGTTCTTATGCTCCTGCTGTGTATGCTGCGCATTTATCTGCAACATTGTCTGAAACAGTCGCTCAATATCTAATTGAGCACCCTTTTTTTTTTTACTTTGTAAAGGATTTCTATCATGTTAATGTTGTGCGTTTTACCTCATTTGTACTCAATATCTACTCGGAAAATAATAATAATAAAATTTAAAGGTTGAGATTTTGATCAAATTTTGAGTTTGAGTTTTAATATGCGAAGAAATTCATTCCTTTTACTTATCTGTAAAGACGGATTGATAGATGGGTTAATCTTTTACTTTAAAAAAAATTAAAATCTAAATATCTAAATCCTAAACTTAAAAATATAATTTTTAACTTCAAATCATAATCCCCTAAACTCTAATCTAAATCTTAAATTAAACTTGCTTGTTTAGTGTATGTATTATCTCCTCTTAATATAATTAGGAGTGAATTATATAATTTGGAGAATGAATTTCGAAAAGTCGGATTTTTTCCAGGTTATGAACTGCAATATATTATCAAAATAAATATTAAAGGTTTAGATCAGTGTTGGGGCATTTTTATGAATCGGGTTTGGAGATGGATTTGGTGCAGAATGAAGGTAAGTTAAGAGGCATCAGAACTTGTATTTCAATATGTTGTTCGATACTTAAATCAATGGAGGAACTTGAAAAAAAGATGAAGATGATAATGGGATGGAGATAATCGGGAATTCAAATAGCTATCTTCTAATGCAATAGCAGTAGCGATACCGCCTGAAACCATTATTACAAAAAATAACGGTCCGTCAATGACCACAATATATCTGTTATTGTCGGCAAGCGCTATCCGAAATTAGGTTGTATGAAGTGGAGTTGATAGTGCTTGAAAAGTAATACTCCATATTTGTCCATGATCATGTTATAATGTAACAAATGTCAAATAGTATACCCAAGATTAAGTAGCATAATATAAAAACGAGGAATATGAAATGCAGCCTACAAGTTCGGATCTCCTCAAACGGTTGCTATTAATAGGGAAAGCAGCATACAAGTGCCAAGTGTTCACTTGGACATTCATATGACACATTCAACACAACCTGCATTGCATTTGCATTTGCATGCATGCTGTAATCATCTTTCATCATTGCAAGAAACGAAAACAACCAATCCTTTCTTCTCTTTCTCTTGTTGGACTCCATTTTTGTATTCTTTTGTGGTTTACAGACATTTAATTCCCCAGGAAGTGGGAATATGTGTTGATTTTGTATCCAGGAAACAAGAGGGGAAGATATGAAGATAGATGAGGAGGATATCGGTGTCGGTTTAGATCGAGAAGATGCCTTCCAAACGGACGATGAAGAAAACCGAGCCGAAAGGGTATGTGGTCACGCTGAGGATGACACAGAATCTGATTTCACCTTCCCATCCCGAAATTCCTCCAGCAACTTCATTGGAGCTAACTATTCAAATTGGCCTCAAAGTTACAGGTACTTTTCTTATTCTTTTTCAATGTTATCTAAGATGAACAATCATGTGTTTTCTGGGGGATATTGAGGCTATTAGGAAACATCAGATTGTTAGGAATCTGCATCACAATATCGAAACAGAATCATGCCTCGTTGAATGCATGCAGGGAATCAATGGATATGCTCAAAGGCGCTACGCCTCCATCCCTTAGTTTCCTAAAGAGAAGTGGTGTAACAGGATCAGTGGGCAGCAATAGCTCAATTTGCAAATATCCAAGTGTCAATGACGAGTCTTCTTCCCTCGGTAATCCACTCATTTTCGAGGCGGTTTTAGATGAAGAAGTGCATACCCCTAATCTCATAGCCTCGCAGCAAAGTATATCTATCAACGGATCAATACCGCCGTTAGAGAATCAGTGTTCATTCATCCAAGCACTTATTAATGGTAATGGAACATGTCATCTTTTCACTTTTTAAGCTTATCACCATGAGGGGAAAACAGAACCATATTGTTAATTTTCAGCTTCATAGGCTGCTGTGTGGCTAAAAGCTCCATTAATTTTAGATCTTTGTTTCATTTTATGTAGGAGTCAATGTTCTGTCCGGCATAGGACTCCTTACAACTCCGTATGCAGTCAAAGAAGGAGGGTGGTTTAGCCTCACATTACTCGTAATATTTGGTATCGTTGCCTGCTATACCGGGGTTCTATTAAAGAGATGTTTAGAAAGCGCTCCTGGTCTACAAACTTATCCTGATATCGGCCAGGCTGCTTTCGGGGTAGCCGGTCGCTTAATGATATCCGTAAGTTGATCATTACAACAACATATTTGTTCAGTGTTATTGTGATTTGCGTACACCTTTGTACTTAGAGATGTGATACCAACACTTGGGTCTTAATTTCTGAAATGCAGGTGATTTTGTATGCAGAATTATATGTAAGTGCAATGATTTCTTTGTCATTTGTCTATTAAGTTCTATGTTTAATCTGGTTTACACTCCATGTTCTGCACTAAAATTTGAGCAGCACCCTCTGATCTGTAGGCGGCATGTGTGGAGTATATAATAATGATGAGTGATAACCTGTCAACGATTTTCCCAAACACCGGCATGCAGTTTGCAGGAATATATCTCGATGCTCCTCAAGTATTTGCTATCATAGGAACTCTTTTTATTCTCCCAACTGTTTGGCTTCGAGACCTTAGCTTGCTCTCATACCTTTCAGGTTTAGCTCCTTGTCTCATTTCCCCTAACACATGTTTCATAATCCCATGTTTTAACCTATGAGTGCTGATCTTAACCTTTTAAATGTTCAGTTGGTGGAGTTGGAGCATCAATTTTAATGGTTCTTTGCTTGTTATGGGTCGGATTCGATCATGTCGGGTTTCATCAAGGCGGAACCTCTCTTAACCTCGCAAATCTTCCCATCTCAGTTGGTATATATAGCTTTTGCTATGCTGGCCATTCAGTTTTTCCAAATATATATTCTTCCATGAGAGAGCCCTCACTTTTTCCTTTTGTTCTTATAGGCAGGTAACATAAAATTTCACCTTCTTCTTATAGCTATAAGTATTCGTTTATGTTCTTTTATAACTTCTTTTTTCCTCTTTTCCAGCTTTACATTTTGTTGGTTCATTAGCACAGGGATAGCTATCTCTGGCTTTCTGATATTTGGTGATTCAGTTGAATCTCAGTTTACTTTAAACATGCCCACGAATTTTTTGGCTACGAAAATCGCAATCTTCACTGTGGTATGTTCACGAGACCGATGCTGCCCTTCTGTTTCTGTTTCCTCCTTTTGCACAGTCCTGGATCACTGCTATTACTTCTTGTTTAAGCAATTAATGGTACTGCTGAACATGATCTATACATTCGTTTCAGGTTATCATAACGATATCGAAGTATGCCTTGACGCTCACTCCGGTTGCATTGAGTCTCGAAGAACTCGTATCTTCTTCAACGTGGTTTAGATCTTTTGGTGTGTCAATACTCATCAGAACAGCTTTAGTGATTTCAACTTTAGTCGTCGCAATGAAAGTTCCCTTTTTCGGTACGACATACGGTTCTGATTATTTATTTGTTTGGTTACTTTAGAACATGGTATACAAGGCCTAAAGTTTAACTGTTTTTCTTTTCTGTCTCCCCAAGCAAACTAGATTACTAACATATTAACTTGGTCCTCATTTGTTTACTCTTGTGAAGCTTTTGTGATGGCATTGGCTGGATCTTTGCTCGCAATGTTGATCGTAAGTTCCCTCTATGGATATGTGATTTAGACACAAGAATGCCCGAATATGTATCGGACATGAGTATTTTGAACCAAATTCTCTGTTTATTGTTCCGTCGCAGACGATTGTTTTCCCATGTGCCTGTTATCTGAGCATACATGGCGATAGGTTAACCAAGTTACAAGTAAGAATCCCGAGCTTATCTGAGAGTAGTACAGATCTCTGCAGTTTCAATTGCAATGAAAAACCTGACAACTTTGTTCTTTTGTGTTGTGTATTCAGATAACAGTGTGCATCGGCATCGGTGTTCTCGGGTTGATAATCGCGGGTCTCGGCACATATGCTTCGGTCATAAGAATATCAGGCCAACTTGACTGATTATTGGCTTGTTCCATTGTTTAGATGAGTAAATCTCCCATCAAATGTAACTGACTTACCAATTACAGTTCCATCAGCTTGTAGGCAGGTTCCTGGGTCTTTTATATACAATTTCTTATGTAATTTTGAGGAGTTTTTAGTTCAGCACAAATGCTTCAAAAACATCCCATCAATTGTGCTACAGCAGCATATCACTGTATTTTGTTAAAACATACTGAAAATCTTATATCTAATGCATTATCTGAGCACTGCTATTCAGATAAGGTTTATTTATATCTAAACTTACTTGTTATTTCACTACTGAATTTTAATTTGAAGAGTTAGAGATAATCTCAACATTGGTTCAAAAAATTCTTCAGTCCCGAATTGGGTTTTAATGAGTTCTAATATGCAACGGCCAATCAGTTCGACTTTTTCGTTCCGAGAAGTGCATTGGTAGAACTTGGTTGGAAAGCCAAGTGGCTCTAGATTCGAGAGTTTTTGCTATACGTTACAGCCGATCGCGAGGAAAAAAATTATTTTTATCAATACTACCTAGAATACTTACCTAGAGTAAAGGAGAAAGAAGAAAGAAAAAAAAAGGATGCTCTTAGTTGGTTTAGAACCCACGACCTAAAAAAAATAAAAGAACAAAGATAAACAACTTAATCAACCAACTACATATGCTTACTCATACCATTCATTAATTATGTATCAAACACTCCAACAAAAATATTTGTATGTGTCAAATTATAATTCGAATTTAAAATTTTAAATTATATGTCAAATACTAACATAATTATTCCTAATTAGATTATTATCCTATACACTAGCGGTAGAAACTTTTTGTTTCCACAAACGCCTCAATTATAGAGTTTAGGATTTTAGTTTAGGGACTTTAGTGTAGAAGTTTAGAATTTAAAGTTCTTGATTAGATTTTAGGATTTAGGATTAAGGTAATATGAGTAGGGATTTAAGTTTTAACCTACAAAACTTAAATTTAATAATTAACTCAAACTGATGTAAGTTTACCAATATCTAATTTTTAAAAATTCTAATGAAAAATCGGCTTTTATTTAATAAATTTATACGGTTTTTTTATTAAATTTGTAAACATAAACAATTAAACATATTTTTAATATTTATATGAAAAAATATTTAATACAAAGGTTGTATAAGTTTTGTTTACTTTAGGGTTTAATTATTTAGTTTATTGCTTAGGGGCGTAGATTTTAGAATTTAAGGCTTATATTTTAGCAGGGGTGGTTCAAAGATTTTGGGGGCCCTGTGCAATATATTAAAACGGGGCCCTTAATATACAATCAATAAGAGATATAAGTTGTTTTTTTTTTAAAAAACCTTAATACAAAAAATTAACTTATATACACACATAAATATATATACACATAATTATATATATATAAATCTATAATTTTTGTACAAATATTTAATTTAATTTAGGTTCTCTCTTTTGGGGCCCCTCCCTATTGGGGGCCCTGTGCGGTCGCTCCTATCGCACCTGTCCAGAACCCCTACTGTATTTTAGAGCATGTATTTAGATTTTATATTTTTAATAGGAGTTGTATATTTTTTTTTTACATAATTTGTGTATAAAAAATAGGAAAAAACTTTGATACACACTACATAGGTTGTGTAATAAACAACCTTTGTATTAAATAATTTAGTTATAGGGGTTAGAGGTTCAATTTAGAGTTTAAATTTTAAGGGTTTAGATTTTATGGTTTATAATTTAATGTTAGATTTAGGGTATTAGATTTAGAGTGTAAAGTTTAATTTTTTAGGGTTTAAGGTTAAAAATTTAGGGTTTGCGTTTATACTAAAAACATGTAGGCTTGTGTAAAAAAATAAATTTTACACTTGTGTATCAAAATTTTACCCTAAAAATAACTTTTTATATTTTGATACACAAACTTCTTTTAAAAAATTACACACATGTTAATATTTAAACCAAAAAATCTAAAATCTAAATATAACCCTAAATCATAAACCACAATCCTTAGTTTATAAACAGTAAAAATTGAATTCTAAACATAAACCCTAAAACCTAAAATCTTAACTCCTAAATCATTAATTAAACATTAAGCTCTAAAATTGACAGACTTATGTTTACACAACCTTGTCTATTTGACTCTAAAATTTAAATTTCTAACCTCAAATTCTAAACATCGAAATTTAAATCCTAAATTCTAAACTTAAGTCCTAAAATCCATCAAAACTCTAAACTAATTAAAATCTCAAACAATAGAATATATAAACTTATATAAACTAAAGTTTACGAAACCCGTACATCAAATAGTTTTCTTTATATTATGATATTATATATTCAATTTCCATATATAAAAAATGGGTAAACTACACTGCTCACCATTAATGGGAATAGTTATTTTGACCATTGAACTAGACAACTCGTCAATCAGACCATCAAACCTCTAAATTGGCCCTATTTTGACCACCGCCATTAAAAAACTAACGGGAGGTGACGTGGCAGTTAACGAAAATTTATAAAAGTACACGTTTGGTTCATATTATTTACCTATTATATCAATTTAGTCATAATTTTAATTTAATTAAATAAAATTAACCAACCAACCAGATGATGACATGTGTTCTATCCTTTTTTTAATTTATTTAATTTAATAGATTTAATCAACCAACTAGATGGTGATACGTGTCACCCTTAATAATCATGAAAAATCTCCAAATAACCTAAATTTAATCTTTTTTATTTTAATTCTTCACCATCATGTATTTATATTGTGACATTTGTAAATTAATATTTTTTTTCTTTTTATTCTCGCATATTTATATTTGTATTTAAATTTAATAATTAACTAAATTATATTAAAAATAATTCTATAAATAATAAATTAATATATAGATCCTTCAAATATGCTTAATAATGTTACATTAAAAAATATTTTTCATAATCTAATTAATATTTTTAGATACAAAATATTGATAACTAATAAACTATTCAAACAAGTATGGAATATAATCATGTCCTTATACATCATTTGTCTTGTTTAAATAATCAAACGCCTATCAACTATCAGTTAATTTTACCAAACACTTTTATACAATTAACTAATACAACCTACTAGCCAAATCAACTATCAGCTAATGTAATACAATAATTGCCAAACATGACCAAAATAAAGTTACTCTATTTCGCGCCAACTACCCCCACACACCTTTCAATATATATATATATACTATATATATATATTTAATGAGTCACGAGTCAATGGATAACTTTCATGAAATAAAATCACACCTTTCAATATATATTTTCACGCGAATATATCAATAATTCGAAACATTGAATGATGAAGAATTGAAATTGAGCCTAAATGATAAGATTGACAAAAATATATATTTTCACGCGAATATATCAATAATTCTTTATATACTCAATTGAATATATGCCCAACTCAACTCAAACTGACCTAAAGATCCGAAGGTTGACTAAAATCGAAAACTGACCTATCTGGTATTGACCCGAACCAAAAACTAACACGATCCGATATTGATCTGACCTAAAAAATCAACTAAAACGATAGTGACCCGAACTGAAAACCAAACGACCAGATATTGACCCGACCCGGCCTGAAATTACATAGACCCGATCTAAATTCGAATCAAACTCGATCCGACTAGAATCGAACTTAAACCGAATTCGACCCGAATTGACCCAAACTGAACCAGAATCGAACTACCTGATTGCCACCTCTAATCTAACTTTGGAACGAATCTACTAGACTTGACAAACTTTACTCGAGATCCGTACCGATTTATTCAACCTGAGACTCGACATCGACTTGAATATGATGATCCGAAAGCCAAAATAAATCGAATGAAATCAATCAGAATTTTAGTTGAACTGAAACTTGAACCAAAAAAGCAACCCAAACAGAAGTCGACTCGAAATAAAGAAAATTTATTAAAAGAAATAAAGAAAGATGAGATGTGAATTTCCGTACAACTCACCGAAAAGTCAAATATACTAGATTTATAAAGCCATATATAGGGGTGTAAAAAATTGACCCGACCTGAAATCACGACTGAATCACCATAGACCCAACCGATATTACCCCGAAACTGATATGACCCAAACCGCACAACCGAACCGATATTAACCAACCCGATATGACCCAAACCGACCCGATATTTGACTTGAATCACCATAGACTCAAACTAAAATCAAACAAGTTTCAAACTGATCGAACTGAAATAAATTGAAACGAAACTGATCCGAATGACACGTTTACCGCTTTAAAATCTACACATTATTTTTAATAGATTTAACCGCCAAATTTCATTGGGTTCAGTTAAGCCAAGCTTTGACAAAGGGAGCTGAAAGATTAATCAGACATCAAAAGCTGTTAGATCAAAGATTTGAACGGTAAGGAACAACCCACCCACTAACCAGATTGTCTTAATTACCAAGTATGAGAATATTAGGAAGTTGAAGCAAAGAAATCCCAACCCCCACACACACATCAACAACATTATTAAAATCACATTTCATTATTTATTTTCCTTCCGTTTTCTACTCAAATTCCTCCGAATTAATAATTTACACTTTCATTTATCTGTTAAATTACACAGTTAATGTATCAAAAACGAACAATTTTTCTGATTAATGAAATCAATTTGTTTTTTAAGATGAATTAGTATGGTATCAGTATCACACATCACCACCAAATTGAATAACTTGACCAGCAGGCGTCTAGTTAGATTAATGCAACTTGTTGCTGAAATGACACCTAATTAACAAACCATACCATTTGTCCCTCACTATAAAACCAAACATCTCTAGCTCTCTTTTCACCATTGTCGTTTTCCAAATCTCAGACAGTTTCAAAGACAAAGTTCAATGATGTCTTCCCAAATCAGAGTTGTTCTGGTTCTTTTATCTGCTCTTTGGTTATTGTCAGAGGTTGCATTTGCCAAGCATGCAGCCATTACCAGACACTACAAGTTCGATGTACGTATGATTATTTGATCAGCTCGTTGCACAAGTTTGTTTTCTTGTTTCCATTCATTCATCTGTTTTTTTTTTTTTTTTTGTTGGTTTCGTATGATTCTCGAATAGATCAAGATGAAAAATGTGACAAGATTGTGCCAATCGAAGAGCATCGTGACGGTCAATGGCCAGTTTCCAGGACCACGGATCGTAGCAAGGGAAGGGGATCGTCTGGTTATCAAGGTGGTTAACCATGTTCAATACAATGTCACTCTTCACTGGTACGAAACAAATTGCTTCTTTCGACATTACTCCATGTTGTTTGTTACTCTTCGTCTCAAAGCTTTGGTTAATGCTGAAACAGGCATGGGATACGACAACTGAGGAGCGGTTGGGCGGACGGACCGGCCTATATCGCACAGTGCCCCATTCAAACGGGACAGTCTTATGTATACAATTTTACGGTCACCGGCCAAAGAGGAACCTTGTTTTGGCATGCTCACATTTCTTGGCTCAGAGCAACTCTTTATGGTCCTATTGTCATCCTCCCCAAGCGACATGTTTCGTACCCATTTCCCCAGCCCTTCAAAGAAGTTCCCATCATTTTCGGTAAAAATTAACTTCCGATTCTCGAATTCGGAAAGTAAGTACTCAACAACACGAGTTAACATCGCGATTTACATTTAATTACAGGAGAGTGGTGGAAATCAGACACAGAGACAATTATCAGCCAGGCCCTGCAGACTGGAGCTGCACCAAATATCTCTGATGCCTACACCATTAATGGCTTACCAGGTCCCTCTTACAACTGCTCGGCAAAAGGTAAATATATAGTATTGATTGTTCCGTTGCAAATATTCGAACCCGACGGCGACATACATATAGAACTCTGAACTGAATTGAACAATATTGTTGATGCAGATACATTTAAGCTCAATGTGAAGCCTGGCAAAACTTATCTTCTTCGGCTGATCAATGCCGCACTGAACGACGAGCTCTTTTTCAGCGTTGCAAATCATACCCTGACCGTGGTGGAAGCCGATGCGGTCTATGTCAAACCCTTCAAGACACAAATTGTACTCATCAGTCCAGGACAAACCACTAATGTTCTTCTCAGGGCCAAGTCCAAGGCTCCCGGTACCACCTTCGCAATGTCAGCCAGGCCTTATTCCAGTGGCCCTGCCGCTTTCGACAACACGACAACAACCGGAATTCTAGAGTACGAGAAATCCTCATCCTCGGCCTCAAACTCCAACAACAAAAACAAGAAACTCCCTCTTGTAAAAGCAGTACTTCCGAAATTTAACGACTCGAGTTTCGCCATGAAATTCCACAAGAAAATCCGTAGCCTGGCCAATGCCAAATTCCCAGCAAACGTGCCTAAAAAGGTTGATCGACGGTTCTTTTTCACAGTCGGCCTCGGGACACTTCCGTGCCCAAAAAACCAAACATGCCAAGGTCCCAACAATATGAAACTAGCGGCCTCGGTTAACAATGTGTCGTTTGTTCAACCGAACGTGGCAATCCTTGAAGCTCACTTCTTTAACAAAGCAAAGGGAGTGTTCACCACTGATTTCCCAGCAAACCCTTTAATAAAGTTCAACTACAGTGGCACACCACCGAGCAACATTATGGCGAACAGCGGCACCAAAGTCGTGGCTCTTCCGTTTAACACCAGAGTAGAGTTGGTGATGCAGGACACCAGCATTATAGGAGCAGAAAGCCACCCTTTGCATCTCCATGGATTTAATTTCTTTGTGGTCGGTCGAGGCATCGGAAACTTCGACCCCAAGAAAGACCCTGCCAAGTTCAACCTTGTTGACCCTGCTGAGAGGAACACCGTGGGGGTGCCATCTGGTGGATGGGTCGCCATTCGATTCCTGGCCGATAACCCAGGTATTTTACTTGTGCAACAAGTCATATATCTATAAATAAATAGGCTTCTGATTTTTGTATGAAAAATGCAGGGGTTTGGTTTATGCATTGCCATTTAGAAGTGCATACCAGCTGGGGCTTGAAGATGGCTTGGGTTGTCAACGACGGTAAAGGGCGGAAACAGAAGCTCCCGCCGCCACCTTCCGATCTTCCTAAATGCTGAAATTTTCGCTAGCCGGTGGCCCTGTAGCTACCCACATTTTTTTTCCAGTGCTTTATTTTGTATGTTGTTTCATTCTCTCGTCACTTACAAATCAATGGGAGTTTTTGGACTTTGTAACAATGACATTTCATCATTAATTCAATTCAAAAGAATACTTTGGACCGTCAAACTTTTACAAGAGTGTCAACAAAAAAAAAAAACTTTTACAAGACTCAAGCCATTTTTATGGATATATTAATTAGAAAATCAAACTTCATATTAATTTTTTGAATTTATATTTTGCTTTTTTAAATATTTTATAAAATTTAAATTATTTGTTGGTATAACATATATGATCATAGTACTATGACAGTACAAAGAATACATGGACTGTTGCATCAACATTAACAAATATTTTGTTTTTAACAAACAAGTTATTTTTACAAGTTACAAACAATCGACTTAATTAACATTGTTACAAATTGGTCATTCCGCTTACAAATATGTCTCTTTTTTTGGCGTAATAATATTTTTAGTCTTAAAACTTATACATTCTATTGATTTTGTCTTAATTTGAAACAATTTAATAAACTTAATTCTTCATATTTAAAATTTTATCAATTTAGTCCCATTTTTACGATATTGTCAAAGCAAACAAGCTCATCAGATCAAATCAATAGTTCTATAATTACATTCTATCAAAAGCCAAATAAGTTACAATTAAACTGTTTAATAAAAAAAAACAAGTTACAATTAAACTGTTATACAATTAAAGTGCTATTATACCAAGAAAAAAGAAAATAAGTTACAATTAAACTGTTATACAATTAATATAATATTTGTCACACCTTGAGTTTAAAAAAAAAAGAAAAAAAAAGAAGAAAGATACTTTAACGGGGTTTGAACCCTTGGCTTAGGGACAATAAGGGCAAGCCTTTACAATTGGGCTAAGGTAATATCCGATTATGATCTACCTCAATTCCTTTTTAAGTTATTCAATTTTGTTGTAAAAAAATACATAATAAAAGTCCGAAAAAAAGACTCACATGTGTTAATTATAATTGAAAGAAAAAAAATGCCCAGATCCCATTTTTCCTCTCTCGACCCCTCACCTTCTCCCCCACCGTCCGGCCCCGATCTGCTGCACTGCCCGTTCGTGGTTGCCACCGCCCTAGCCATCAGATGCGCCGCTTCAACCCGACCAAACTCATGGCCGCCACGCGTATAACGGAGTCGTGTTTCACCGGCGGAACTCGCTTGAAGTTTCGGTCGAAAACCCCAAATTGTGCGCCATTGTTTCCTTTGCTTTCCGGCCCCGTCCATCGTCCGTTCGCGACGCAGCCGCCGGATCTGAGCTCCGAACGAACTGGCGAGCAAAACCCAGTCGTCCGACCACTCATCCGACGCTGGTAAGGGCTTTATCGGCGTTACGCGACAGTCCGACCCTTATTGAACTTTTGGGGTAATTTTCGGCCAAATTCCGACATGTATGAGTGGGTTTAAGGGTAAATATGATTTTGGGTTTGATAATCTCTTTTTTGGCAGAATCGGCACTGAAGGGCGTCTCCGGCGATGATTTTCGACGATCGTCGGTGACCGTCCGGCGGATCGGTATCTAGGTAAGAATTTCGGTCCAACCCGGTCCAATCTGGTCAACCGAATCGGCCCAGATCCAAGTTCGACCCGGTCCGACGCCTTTAACCGAATTAGGTTTAAGCCCATTATAGCCTAGCCCAATAGTTGTTGAGCCCAGTCCGTTGAGCCTGTTTAATAGCCCATACCCGTCTCGAGTCTGATCTGAACCGAACCCGACCCGTTTCTGTTTGACCCAACCCGACCCATATCTGAGCCCAACCCGTCTACCGAGTCAACTCAGCCCGAGTCAGCTCAGTGAGTCAGCCCGAGTCAGCTTAGTGAGTCAGCCCAAGTCAGCCTGAGTCAGCTCAATGAGTCAGCCGAGTCAACTCAGTTGACCTGCTGACGTCAACGTTGACCTACTGACGTTAGTGTTGACTTTGACTCGTTGATTGTTGACATGTTGACGTCAGCGTTGACTTTGACTGTTGACCAAAAAAATCAACTTTTTGCGAAAACTCATATTTTATGTTTTTCGACATCCTGAGTCCGTTTTTGAAGCCCGTTTCGCAAAATTCTGACCCAAAATCCTCCAAATTTGACCTTGAACCCAAACTTGTTTATGTAGTTAATTTTTTAGTTAAGAGCTCTATGAATAAGGACTAAAATGGAATATTGTGTGATTGAAGGTACTTTTAGCTCCTTGAATACGAATTGTTGATAGACATCGAATTCGAATTCAATTGCAATTGAATGGGGTTTCATGAATCGACAGATATAGCTCGGAGTTAAGGTAATACAATACTACCCCTTGTATGCTTTAAGTACATGTTGATATCTGGTTAACGCATGCATGCTTATGATGAAGTGTTTTGTAAACTCTGCTTAAGCCGAATCAGATACGAGAAATAAGTATGGAAATTATTATTAAAACCAAAATATTCGAATAAGAATGCTAATAGACCAGAAGTATCGAAAGTTAATGGTAATAAATAATATAGTTAAATCTGCAACTCGATCAATGGTGTCTAAGATTCAATGCCCTTAATATGGAGTAAAGGATATTGGATATGAGATTTCAGAAATGCCCTTGAGGTATAAGAATGACTAAATTGCCCCTAATAAAGGAAGTGACCCGAAATCTACATTCGAATTGATTTAAAAATCACCCCACCTAAGATGTATGTTCTGTTGGAAAAGACTTCGGCATCATTATTCAAATGCCTGTGATACTAAAAGAAACTTGGATTTTCCCCCCGAGCTCTGTATAACACATGAAGGTGAATTTACTGGAATTGTTGTTGTATTCTTGAGCTGATCTTTACGACAGTAATGGAAGAATTAATTGGAATGATCGTAATGACCAAAAAGACTGTAGTGCCTTCGAGCACTGAAATTCTTAATTAATCAGAATGACAATTTTACCCTTAAGTTCTAAAATGAGTAAACCGTCTATAAGGGCCGAAGAGATCAAAACGACTAAATCTCTACCGAGTACATAAACGATAGAGGTGCTAAATAGTAAAATTTGACAAAAGAGGTGGATTTATCCCAATTTCCAAAATGACCGAAAATCCTTTCTGAGTTAAATAGGCAGTTATGCATTTGATGAAATTTTGGGATTTCTAATAAGATTTTAAGGGCTAAAGTGCCCCTAAGTTTTAGGAAGCACACTCATGTATGTTAATCACTCCTGATATTAATATAAGGTTGGAAGTTTTCCGCACAAAATATAAGTTCGGCTACTCTGTGACAAGTCTTGTGGTGAATTATGAAAGCAACCGTTCAAATATATGTTAAATATTGTAAATCATCATTTTATATTACTGGGCTAAATTACAAAAATCACCCCTGATAATTAAAAGACTAAAATGCCCTCGTTGGCCAAAGTAATTAAGATAACCCTGAATGTATCTGATATCGTGAAAGATTTTGACATAGAAATCTCCGAATGCATGATTGGAAGCCTGATGAGCAAATAGAGTTTCCTGAGCGACTGTTTATGCTTTGTTGGTATAAATTACCAAAATGTTCATATGTGATAAAATGACCATAACGCCCTTGTAGGCTTAAATGACTAAATAAATCATTATGCGACTAAACTCTCAAAGATCTTGATGTATCACCTCCTGAATATCTGGGTTAAATTGTTAGTATGAACCCCTTTTAATAGGGGCCACGTTTTAGAAATCTGTTCGAATTGTCAAAAGTTTAATGTGTCCCATTCCGTAAATGTCAAGTATCTCCAAGAAATGATATGCCCCACCTAGTGTGTTCCATGTGTGATATATTCTGTTGAATGGATTGTATAATGATTTAATCATGAATAATATTATGTTTGATGATCATTTCAATTGTTATTGAGATTGCATCACTATGTTGGAAAATGAGATGAAATGATTAACTGGATATATGATGACATTCTCTGCCTACTTGATATATGTCTGCTCAATCTGTATACTTGTTATGTGATTGCTTGATCTGTGATGGTATTGCCTGACTGTCTGATGAACTTGATAGTATGATATGTAAGCTTGACCTATAATGGTACAATATGTTTGCATGATGAATGATGAAAATGTCTGCTCTACTCAATGGTATGCCTATTTATCTGTCAAAAGCATGAATCTTCCGTTTCTGATACTATAAATAGAATGTTTGTCACATGTATTCTATTACTCATGTTTAGAATCTGAACACCGATTACTATATGCGATATATTGTTGGGTTATATTATGAAGTCTCTGTCGGTACAGCCCTAATCCAGCTGGTAAATCCTTATGGACTCAAGGTCTCCCCTTGAGTAGGTATCGATGCTTTAGCACGGGTAAATCCTTATGGACCTAAGGCAGCCCCTTAGGTGGCACCTATGTCCATCGGGCCTAGGGTAAGTCCTTATGGATGCAGTTCTAGGGGATTGCACATTGGTGTAAGGTTGGAGGGTAGTTACTAGTAAACTCTTGTATGTACTTGAACATTTGCATTGAATTGTTATGTGTTCTCATGATATGATTGGTATGCATTTATGCCTATTTGATATGCACCATTTGGGACACACTAGACTTTAAACTCGTTTTCATCTTCGTAAACTATCAACTTGTATAATTCCCGTTTGTTACTCGATGATTGAATAAAGAACAAGTACCGTTAATCTCAAGTATAACGTTACCCTGAAATAACATAAAGGAAAAGAGGACTGCCACTGCTTGGAACTTCATGAAAATGTTATGCCTACCATATATCTGCATGAGCTTATAGCATCTTTTGGTAGTTCTGTATTACTGAGCTTTTCTAAGCTTGCATTATTTTTACTATCACAAGTTAAAAGAATATAGCATGACATAATGTTTGACATCAGTGTTCGGAGTTTCCTCGGTGTTGCCTCTGGAGTACGGTACTGTATAGTTAGTGGGCATGTATGTCATGTATTGTTTTATGGCAGTGTCTGTAAAATACTTTCTGAAATTTTTGTTATGTGTTTAAATGATTTCTTGAAATTGTATTTCAAACAGAAGTTAATTTTACAGTTTAATAAGTGTTTTGAGAAAGAAAATATTTTTATGTGTATTTTTACTGTGGGTCGCTCTTGTGACCCTAATGTGACTTCCTAAGATCTGTTGTAACGTATAGGCGGGTCTAGGGGTTACAATATTTCTGAGATAAGAACAAGCAATTTAGGTGAAGAATAAAATTAAAATGATAAAATTTTAAAATATTACGAGTTAAATTTATTAAATTATTTTGAATTAAGATCAAATTGATAGACTGTATAAATTTTGGGACTAAAAATATTATTATACCATGAAATATTAGAAGACAAATGGCTTATTTTTAACACGTTAATTGAATGATGTGTTTGTAACAATTTTTAATTAAGTGACCTACTTGTAAGTTGTAAGCAGAGTGATTTGTTTGTAGCATTTTTTTAATTTAGTGAGATCTTTACAACTTTTAGTAGAAAAATAATTTTCCTTTATACTAAATTGATAATTAAGCGATATTGAAAACAGTTTACCCTAAAAATTAATATTTTAATTTGTTGAGTATTAAGGTGCTCGATTCCTTCAACCGATCTTGCTCACCAAGTGGTGGAGAAGTGGAATTTTGGGTCGATGTGGTGTGGAAGTTAAAAGATAGATGACACAATGATTTTAGAGTGGTTCAACCTTCTAACCAAGGTCTACATCCACTGCCTTAGCTTCCCATTAAGGATTTCCAATCAATCCACTATTGATTCGTCCCTTTTTCTAGGCTTAGAAGGAAACCCTTATACACCGATCAAGCTTTCTACCCAAAGCCTTGATCAAACCCTCTTTACAAAGAGAAAAAAATAAGCAAACTTAAATCTCTCGAATAGGTATTCGTTTGCACAATTTTGCTCTCACCCAAAACTTAAAACACTTGAGCAAATTTGACAATTTTGGCTCACTAGTGTTTGTCTATACAAAGAAATGACAATTTAAGTACAAAGACAATTCTTGATCATTTATTGATTGACAATTGAAGCATTAACCATATCTTGATGCTTAGAGGTCTTTTTTATACTCTTTAATGAGTTTGTAGCCGTTACTAGCCGTTGGGGTTGAATTGGAGCCGTTGGAGACATAATTTTCCACTATAAATGATGTTCTGCTGCTAACCGTATCGAAACGCTCTTGGCCATTTTGAAACACCCATATCGAAACGTCTTTCACTGTATCGAAACGATCTGCATTTAAATGTTAGTTGGAAAATAGCCGTTGGGGTTTATGACCGTTGTGGTCGATGTCACGTAGGCGTATCGAAACGGCATAGGACGTATCGAAACACTTGGCAAAATCCTCTTCCAGAAAGGACTCGTTTCGAAACCCGTATCGAAACGGTTTGACACTGGAAGAACCCGTATCGAAACACCTAGGGGTGTTTCGAAACGCCTGGAAGGTTTTGTTTAGTTTGGCTTTGAAAACATGTAAAAACCTTTGAAAATATCTCCTAAACATAGTTTCAAGTTATTTGGACTTTAGAAATAGTTTTGAATTCTTTTTAACTTAGTGCAAACTATTTTTCAATTATTATATCAAAACATTAGTTCTACATTATTAATATTAGAAACTAAGGGACAAATTGAGAATAAAATATAGGAAAAATTATATATTTAGTACCCTAACTATGCTAATATTATTATTTTGGTACCTAACTATTATTTTTGACAAAATGGTACTTAACATTATGTTTTTTCTATTTTGGTACCCCGACCGTTAAAAACTAACGGAAATAGTGATGTGGCTTGGGTTAATAACATTTAGTCCAAAAACTTATACAACCTATCAATTTAGTTTAAGATTATATCAATTTAGACATTATTTTAATTTTTGGATTAAAATTGTAACTTCTTCATTTTTCTTCTTCTAGTCGAATCTAATTTGCAATTTTACCCTTAAAATTAAGATGTTGTTTTAAATTGATGGATTTTGGACTAAAACTATTATTATACCCAGCCACGTCATTATTTACGTTAACGACTGAGTACCAAAATAGAACAAAACCGTAACGTTAAATACTATTTTATCAAAATAATAGTTGAGGTACAAAAACAGTAATACAAGCATAGCTGGATACTAAATATGTAGTTTTCAAAAAAAAATATATGTACTGCGGAGGCTAGTAAACAAAACATAACTAAACTGGTATCGTATCACTTAAAACACCATTTTAGTAAGGCTTAAACATATATTTAATACCTAAATTAAGTATTTTCTCTCACGTTGGTATGTAAAGGATTTTTCTCCCAAATTGATACTTTTATTAGACACTTTTTTTTAAGTCGTTACTTAAAGATTTTTTTTCTAAGTTGATACTTGAACTATACACTTTCTCCCAAATTAGTACCAAAACTTATACATTTTATCAATTTGGTCTTAATATGAAACAAATTAATAAATTTAACATTCTATATTTAAAATTTCTATCAATTTACATTTTGTTATTCTCATAAATTACTTGTTCTTTTCCCAAGAATGGTATATTACTTTCCCAATATAATAAAAGTATAACAATATATTGTCATTTTTATCGCAGAATATAGTTATTTAACTGCTGCTTTGATCCAATAGACTCGCTTGATTTAACAATATGATAAAAAAGACTAAATTGATGTAATTTTTAAATATGAAAAGTTAAATTTATTAAATAGTTTTTAATTAGGATCAAATTCATAAAATGTATAAGTTTTGGGACTAAAATTGTTAATAAAGTATCAAAACGAATGAAATTAAAGTTCAAATACCAACTTGAGAGCAAAAAAAAAATTAGGTACCAATTTAGAAGAAGATACCTAATTTATGTACCAACTTGAAAATAAAAATTCTATAAATATCAATTTAGGAGAAGATGCATAGTTCAAATACCAAATATATATTTAAGCCTCTTAGTAATAATTAGGAGGGTGGGCCTCCTTCATGTAATGGACATGGTGCCAACTCGGGAAAATTCACGTGGTCTCAACATGATGCCATGTTCCCTTATCTGCGTTATCATCTCACGCGCTCTCCTAAACTGCAAAAACAAACCCTATAAAAACCTCGACGAGATTCAACAAAACCAAAAACAAAGTTTCATATCATTGGTTCGTTCATTCCACGCTCACCGACCGAAACATAATAACTTTTTCCAACTGTATTGAGAAGTGAAAAAATGTCGGATTTATTCTCGTATATCCACGAAGAAGAGTTGTTAGTTTCCTCCACCACATCTGAGACTTCGCCGTCGATATTTGTCCGGGATGGAAGTAGATAACGAAACCGACCCTTCTCAGATCAAGAGGTTCGGATTCTGGCTCTTCAATTTTCATCATTTTCTTCGAGTATTGGAATCTTTGATTTGATGTCAGCATGCTTTGAGTTTGTGAATCAGCTAAGACTGTTACTAAATTAAGAATTTTGGAGGGATTTTGTTTGTTGAAGTTAATGCTTATGGGTGTTGTCTCAAATCTTAATACTCCTAATTATTTAACTGTCATTACCGGTTATTAGGTTGTGTTTGATCATGAACTAGATGTTTTGCTCTGTTGTTAATCAACTTCTTGCCTTGTGTACCAAAATGTTTTGAGTTTGGTAATAAATTACTCTGTTTTGCCTGTTATCTTCAGATGTTAAGCTAAAAGAAATATATTAACCTTTGTTTGAACATCATCATCGGTCGTGTTACTCGATATCGACGATCTATACCTTAATTCCGTCTCTAATTCCCAATGTTTGAGCTTGAAGCCTCCATGAAAGGCTCATGATCTAACCATTTGATTGTCTCCTTGGGACAAAGTTTAGTAGGCCGGATCTTCGGTACCTTGTATTTTTCGAACCATTATGGGGCCGAAGAGAATCAATGGCCAAGACATTATTATTTTCTATGTTGGTCGGCTACAGAGATTGCCATCCCTTTCTTTTTCGATATTTTATTGCAGCATCTGGCCT
This sequence comes from Hibiscus tridactylites, assembly GCA_958450335.1. NCBI lineage: Eukaryota > Viridiplantae > Streptophyta > Magnoliopsida > Malvales > Malvaceae > Hibiscus > Hibiscus tridactylites. The sequence goes on along the minus strand of OY288267.1, from coordinate 31,264,276 downwards.
TTCTTATTCCCATTTATGTTTGCCATTTTCAGCTTGCTCAATGGTTCGCTCGAAGTTGTTGATTTAAACAAGAAGAGGAAATTAGAGGCTGAGCAGTTGGGCTTGCCTGTATCAAAGCATCAATGTTGGAAGCAAATCATCCCATCAAAGCCTCCCACATTTGTCCGTATCGTGGAAGTAGATCGACCGCTTAGTCCATGCACTTCCAAAGGAAAGGGAGCCGATGTTTATGATGCATCTGAAGCTGGATCCGGTAAAAATAGCAATAGCTTTCCCGGAAATTCTGACTCTACTATGTCTTTCCATGCTGAAGCCAAATTTGGGACAGTGGATGCAAATTATTTACTGCACGACAAGGCTTCGTCCCCGTCTTCTTATTCGGGATCCAGTTCTCAAGGTTCCCGTTGTTCTTCAGATGCTACAACAATGGAATCAAGGGATGTTGAAAAAGAAGTATTATCTGCTCTTGGCGGGGAGACTGAACCAGCTGATGCTGAAATAGCCGAGAATGCTGAAGTGTCCCTTGTTGAGTATGGAAGTTATATAGATTGCATCTACTCAGGATACGGAAACTACTCCTTGGAGCAGTACCAAGATAAGGAAATTGAAGAAATCCTCAACCCCGATGAAGCAAATCCAAATGTCTATGTTCTTTCATCCGGACGATGGAGTGTCAACCAAGGTAATCCCACCATGAATCTGAAAACATACATAGGCTTAACCATTGCTTTTTGAAATATGCTCCATTTATACAAATGTCTCAATGTGAAAACACTATTACATTTACTTTTTCTTCATATACTAAATGGAGAAGTGTACCTCTTTTTTGCCTTAATGCAGAGTCTCCACAAACCACAAGGAAACCGACAATTGATCAAGAATTTGAGCAGTATTTTTCCATGCTTATGCTGTAGTGGAAGTACTTCTATCTGAATGTCTAAGCTGTGTATGTATTGTTGTATATGGATTGGCATTAAGTCAAAATGTAAAAAATGACTTTTTGTGGTTGGTTAAGTAATGGTTTGCAAGAGATTTGAGGTAACTTTAGTGTTGGTTTATTTTATGCAGTTATTATGATTACTCTTTTCCTTTTCATAATATCTTGAATCTGGTAGGAACCATTACAGATAAAAAGATTCAATTTGCTGAAATCTAAATGAACCAAGAGGTACGAACCATGTTGCCGAAATCTAAACTCCATTAGATTGCCTTAGTTAAGCTCTTCAGAATAGCCACAGATTGGAATGCAAATGAGACTTCTGTTAGCTGAAGCTGCAAATTTGGTTGCACATGAAGTCCTTGGGAAGCTGCCGTGTTTTCCAGAATCCAGACAGTGGATCGAAAGTCCTACGCCTTTGATCACCTTGATGGTATTGTTGGCAATGCTGAAGAAAAAGCTCATCGTCAAGTGCAGCGGTGATTAATCAGAGGAAATATGTCTTTCTTGGCTTCAACTTCAGCCCCAGCACATACGTGTCTGCAACATTTAAACAGAAACAAACAAGTTAAAGCTCGAACTTATATGGATGACTTAACATCCACTTAGGCTTAGCAAAAGTATTCACAAGCTGTTAGTATATGTCTTTTGGTACAACCATCGGTATCTAACCCATTAACCGACTAATCCGGATCAGTTATTGTAAGTATACATTAACAAAATCTTCCTGTTTTTGGACTGGAAAAGTTTTTTATGCTTTAACAGTAACTGATAGTACACCTTTAGAAGAGCAGTTGTAGAATAGTCATGGAAGCCCATTGATAGTAATAGTATATGCATCAACAGTGGGTCCAGCTCCTGTTTCAAGTGCTTTGCTGATTTTGGCTTCAGAGTTCAGGGTCTATGTTGGACCACTTTCCTGAAACCCCAAATCCATGGACCATGCAGACATTAGTTCTACAAAACCTGAAGACATGAAGTTAAGGCTACATAATGCCAATTTTCTTACCAAACCTGTTGGCGGCTTCCTTGTTGGGCTTCTCAAGTAGGTCATACTACCGGTGCCAGAGGATTTCTCAAGTAAATAACCAAATTACTCCATGTATTTCATTATGCATTCAACACTGGAACTAAAGATTCGTACCTGCAAATGCTATCATTATTTGCAATACGGACATGGTTAATCAAACTAAACCTTGACTCTGTACTGTCCTGGAGCTGGAAGCTGTCGGTGGAAAGCTGCTAATTTTACTCAAAAAAAAACTTCAAATCACAGCTTTGCCAGCTATTTTCACAAGCGGGAAAAATCATTGCATGACAAAATGACAATACCCCAGAGAATAGATTCCCACAATCCACAAACAATTCGAAATACTACTATTACTAATATCCCCAAATATTCAAGAATTTTTCCATGAACATTTCCAAATACTTTTAAAGCTTGACATCTGCTTACAAATTATCAGCAAGAAGAACAGCATCAAAATGTATTTAGATATCTGGCATTCATGAAACATATACACAATCAATAACCAAAACAAATTTTTACTCCATTTCTTTCATAACAGTTTTAGGTGGAAAAAAAAAAAGCAAATGGGTAAAGAGAACTGAATATGGATCGATGACATAATAAAAAACAGAAACAAGCATAATACAATTAACCAAATTTCTTCTACATTACAAATCGTGGAATTTGAAAAACGTTGGAAACTAATACTAGTACTAGTCTACTCCTTAATCATATATTTACGATTTAAATTCGTGTCTTGAAAAATAAATGTACTGCGAAATCAAGTGTTTGAACCACTAAGCACAAGCTTCAGGCCTAGGCTGCATGGTGAAAAACGCATCGAGATCAGGCGGATGAAAATAACCGTTCTTCGGTGGCTGCCTCTTCGCTTCGCCTCGTGATTTCTTCCTCGGCGGCGGCGGACATTGAAACGCCTCCGGAATCCGATGCTTCGGCGTCGTACAGCCTTCTTCTACGAAGCCGTAACTCTCCATTTCTCACAAAAACCTTTGGAAAGCTAAAATCCGAGGACTTGAAACGGTTTAAATAAAAAGAAAAAAAATGGATTTCGTTTAAATTTATGAAAAATTTGAAAATTTAGTGGGAGAGCAAATAAACGTGGAATGTTCGCGGGATCGTGAAATATAAAAGAAAATGGGTGAACTTTGATCGTGTGGTGGGGATGATGACAGCTGAGAATGAATCGATTCCGTCCACATGGCGGATGATGAGTGGGTTAGTTAATCTACGTGTCTGTACACGTGGCTCACATTGATTCGCGTTGTATCAGTTATGAAATGGAAGGTGGGGATTTGGGCGGGAAAATTGGGTTGGTTTGAATCTTGACCGTCAATTATTGGGTTTATAATTTGGATATAGATTTGACGGTCAGGAGTTGAGTCGGTGGAGTGTCAATGGGCCCAGCCCTGGGTATTTTAAAATAGAAGAGGTTGAAATGTCCATTAGCCTAATAAAATAAAATGAAAATGGGCTTAAATCAGGATGTTCCGTTTGTTTAGATTTAATTCTCAGACCTTTCTAGTTAATTGGTCCACAACAATTGGGCTACTAGCAGGACTTTATATTTTCGATTATTAGTTGATATATTGACACTGAAGTTTTTTTTATAAAAAAAATTATACTTAAAAAACGTTTTTAAATTTTATTAGTGATTTTAATTCATATTATACATCTTATTTTTTAGATAAATATTAATTAAAAAATACGACAAGATATTGGACCCACTTGCAAGGTTTAAAAAAAGTTTTATAGTATCATAAGCCCTTGATTCCTTGAGCTTTTGGGATGGGGGGAATTAACAAGCTCTTGAATTTTTTTTCACCCAATTAATTTATTATACTCTAAAATTTCATCAATTCATCCCTTTGATTAATGTTGACTGTTAAATTTAACAGTTTTTTATCAGTTAGTGCAATGTATCATGTTACAGTATTGGCACTTGGCATTTTTAGAATTTTTTATTTTAATTAATTTTTTTAAGTTCTAAAAAAACTTATAAAAATTAAAAAAAAATTTATAAAATTTGTAAATGTAATATGACAAAACTGTAGTACGTCACGTGGCGGTAATATCTCAAAATATGTCAAAAATTAATGGTCAAAGGACTTAATTGATTTGTTTTTTTGCTCAATGGCTTAATTGCATGCAAAAAAAATTCAGGAGCTTAATTGATTTTTTATAAAAGTTTAAGTGTTTCAAGCACCCTTAAGCCTAAAAAATATTCCACTCGTGCATCAAATAACTATCCAATTAAAGATAAATTAATTATTCAGTCAAAAAACAAAAGATACATTAATTGGCCAAGTGGTAATAGATGCTCATCCGTTGCTTATTTTGTGTAAGTTTGAACCTTAATATTTATCTTGTAAATATTATTAAAATATAATTGAGTAAAAAATAACTATCCAATTAATTAATCATTAAGATCTAAAATTTTTTCATTCTTTCCACACAAAAAATCATAAAACGGACAAACTTTTTTCGTAAATATTAGGCTTAATAGATAAATTGGCCCATACAATATGGTTATATTTCCATTTTGACCCTTATTTTGATTAGTCATACGTGAAATTAATTTTTTATTAAAAGAAAAAATAAAATAACTTTTCTGGGTGAAAGTTATCATTGTTTGAATATTGTTCAGTTTTGATTGCCAAATTTCGAAGGCTACGTTTTGATTATCTATGCTATCGATTTGTTAAATTTTAATAATTAAATATTTTTTATTTAAATTAATATTTAAAAGTATTAAAACTTTAGTCGCTCGCTATTTTTTTTAATTATAGAGCCGCTCATTCTTGTTCCTCTTTTCTTTTAAACACGATGACGACGCTAATTTTAATATTGGTCACCGACCGTCGGGATATATTATTCGTTTGTTTTGTTTTTCAGTTTTAATAAATTATTTTGCTCTTGTGGCACGATTTTACTCAACCTTTTGGTACGTTTTTTTATCTTTTGGCGCGCTTTTTCTTTTTTATTTTCTATTAGGGTTGAATCTGACGACGTCACGACTGATCATGATGGTCTTTCATTATGTTGCTGATCTTTCTGTTTTGGACTCTCAAATTGGATTTGGATACGCAATTACATCTACCATTCCTTATTCGAGTGTTTGTATCCTTATTGTCAATGTACCTTCATTGTAATATGCATTTTTATATTGTTTGTTGATTGTTTTACCTATCATCGTCGATTTTGGTGATATTTGTATCCTTCCTTTATTTCGAGTCTTTGGGTTAAGTTCTTACATTTTCCTTGTATGGTCCTCTTTTGATCTCGAGATGCTAGTTTTGCTTACTAGGATTATGTCTGAATTTAAGTGTTTTGTTTACTACGTTGTGAACTTTCATTATAATTTCGGATATTTCATCGTTTAATAAAATTAGTGGATTCAATTTTCCAAAAAAAAAATTGAATCATAATTGTCGTTACAATAATGATGTGATTCGTTAAAAAATTAATTTATAATTTAACCATAAATTTGTTTCAATTGCATTTTTATCCCTATTTTCCTAAAAAAAATAGAATATTTAGAACTCTTCGTTTTCCCTTCATTGTTGTCACTCATTAACCGTCTTCCGTCGACGTCCGGTGACTCCTATAGTCAATTTAGACACCAAACAAAAGCTTTTCTATCCCTTTCCTTTGTCTCTGTTATTTTTCACCCATTGTCTATGTTATTTCACTCTTTTTCTCTTTAAAACATGTATTATATCCTATGTTCTAAAATCGGTCTTGAGTTTGGTTGAAGTGAAAATTGAATATATAATCCTTATGTCTATTGTCTCTTGAAATACATGTTTAAAAAAAGTCTCTTAAGATAATATATGTGTGTCCATGCTAAAAAAAATTAAAGGATAAAATTTTGTTTATGAATTCTGTTTTATACATTATATTTGTTTCAACTTGGGGGTTCCATTGGATTCTTACTTTCATTTCAATATTTTATCTATCTACCTTAAACATTTAGAAATTTGGAACTTGAGTTGTCTAAAATGGGTTTTGAATTTGGTAAATTATATCATATACAACTAAACTATAGTCGTTGTCTCGTTTTTGTCACTAAACTTTAAAAATATTCAAATATAGTTCTAAACTTTACTTTTAGGCTTGTTTATGTCACTCCGTTGTTAACTCTTAACGGGGCAGTGACGTGGCTAACGACGACTCACGTGGAGGAAGAATAAACTACACTAAATATCACTAAATTATAGACGTTGACTCGTTTTTGTTACTGAACTTCAAAAATGTACAAAACTAACACTAACCATTACTTTCCGACTCATTTATGTCACTCCGCCGTTAGCTCTTAATAGAACAGTGATGTAGCTAACAACGACCCACATGGAGGATGTACCAAAAATAGCGTCATTTTGACGGAGGAAAAATAATAAAAACATGCATTTAAAGGGGTTTGAACCTAACATCTTCAAATGTAAAGCCTAAACCTTAACCACTAAACCAATGTGAGATTATTTAATTTTTTACCAAAAACATTATATATGTCAAACTAAACTTGAGATTAATTTAAATTATTTTATGAAATAAATAATACTATAAATAATATTAATATATAAATTGTAGAACTAGTATTTTGATATAATAATTGAAAAATGTTTTGGACTAATTTGAAAAGAATTTAAAATATGTTTTTAAGTCCAAACAACTTGAAAATAAGTTTGAGGTATTTAAAAAGGTTTTTGGCAAAGTTTGGAACGTTTTAAAATACTAAAAATTGACTTTTCAGCTCTACCGTACCGATATGGTATACCCCGTATCGATATCTTTTACTCAAGTTTTGATTCTGCCAAAACTCGTACCGATATGGCTTGCCCGTATCGATACGGATAGGGGTCGTACCGATACGCCTTTAAAGTGTCTCGATCTCTGTTTTAACAACCCCCAACGGCTATTTTCCAACGGTCTTTCAAAATGCAGACCGTACCAATACGCTTCCTAGCGTATCGATACGCTTAGACTAGGCTAGTTCTGAAGAAGGGCGTATCGATACGGGTCCTTGTGTACTGATACGGTAGGTAGCATAACTACATTTATGGTGGGAAATAAAGTCTCTAACGGCTCTGAAACATCCCCAACGGTCCTCAACGGCTACAAACTCAATTAGGAGTATAAAAGGGACCTCCAAGCATTAAGAGAAGGATAATGCTTCAATTGTCAAACATCATATGATCAAAAATATGTCTTAGTGCCTAATTGTCAATTTCTTGTATAGACAAACACTAGTGAGCCAAAATTGTCATATTTGCTCAAGTGTTCTAGGTTTTGGGTGAGTGCTTAGATTTGCAAACACATACATATTAGAGGGATTCCTTGTTTGCATTGAATTTCTCTTGTAAAGAGTGTTTACTCAAGCTTGAGTAGAAAGCTTTGAGGGTTGTAAATTTGCCTTCTTAGCCTAGAAAAGATGACGAAATTCATAGTGAAATTGTTTGAAATCCTTGGTAGGAAGCTAAGGTAGTGGATATAGGCTGTGGTTAGAAAGCCAAACCACTCTAAATCATTGTGCAAAACTTCTATCTTTTTGCTTCCACCACCATCACCCAATATTTTACTTCTCCACCACTTGGCGAGCAATTCAGTTGAAGAAAATCGAGCACCTTAAAACTCAACAATTGGTATCAGAGTGAGGCTCAATCGAAGAGGATTAACATCCTATTGTGGTGATATGGGAAGCTCGATACAACATATCAGCCAATCAATCAAATGGCACAATCCATCGATAAGCCACCATTTTTCGATGGAACACACTATGCCCATTGGAAGACAAGAATGATGTTTTTCATAAAGTCCAAAGACTACAAGCTTTGGGACATAGTAGAAGATGGTTTATTCGTGTCACAACGAAGGAAGGCAGATTGGAGCGCGGATAATCGCAAGAAGATGGAGCTCAATTCCAAAGCCTTGCACATCATCTTTTGTGCATTGAGCCCCAACATCTACGAGAAGATGTTTTCTTGTGAAGATGCCAATGAGGTATATAACAAGCTTGAAGTCACATACGAAGGAACCAACGATGTAAAGGAGACCGAAATCGGACTCATCAACCATGAGTATGAAAACTTCAAGATGGATCCGGAAGAAGACATTGAGAAGATGTTCGATAGGTTCTCCATCATCACCAATGGACTAAAAGGTTATGGAGAAGCCATCCTGGAAGAGAAGCTTTTCCGAAATCTCATATACTCCCTTCCCAAGTCATGAGACTAAAAAAGAACCGCCATTATCGAAGCCAAAAATCTCAAGACTTTGAAGCTTGATGAGCTCATGGGGTCACTTCTTACTCACCAAATAATAAAGAAAAACAAAGAAGAGGAGAAGAAGAAAGAAGGAAGAGATTAGAGCTATGGGGGAGAAGAAGCTCAAAGGGCTTGACATCAACACAAATGTCATGGCTCTCAAGTCCTCTAAGTGCAACCATGTTGATACAAGTGAGGAGGAGGATGAAGAAGAAGATATAGTTCATCTCTTCAAGAAGTGTGCCCCTTTCATGAAGAAAGCCATGAAAGAACTCGAACGATAATCCTTGAAGAAGAAGAAGAGGGCAAGCATTTCAAGACATAAGAAGAAGGCATATGTAGCTACTTAGAGTGATGAAGACTCCACCGACGATGAACAAGCCCACCTTTGCCTTATGGCCATCGAAGAAGATTCAAGGGTAACTTCTAATTCATCTACTTCATGTTCATATTCATTTAATGAATTACAAGATGCATATGATGAGTTAGTTTCAGAATTTAAAAATCACATTTTGAAAAACAAGAAAGTGATTTCAAATTATAAAATTCAAAATGACTTGACTTCTAAAACCAAAATTGAACTTGAAGCAAAACTCAATGAGTTTGAACAAAAATATTTTGATTTACTAAATTTGCTTCCTAAAGTTCAAGAAGAAAAAGATTTAATTTCCAAAGAGCTTGAAAAGAAAAATAATTTTGGAAAATCAAATTTTTATGTTAGACAATCTAGTGCCCCTAGATTTTTTAATGGTAAATATTTTAGAAGTATTTGGGTCCCAAAAGGATTAAGTACTTCAACTAAAAAAAGATGAAATTGAAAAATGGATTCCTAAAGGGACTAAACTTTGTGCTACTAATGCCTATGGATCCAAAGCAATTTGGATACCAAAAATTACTTGGTTGTCTTTTGCAAGGTGTGATGGAGATTGATCAACAAGTCTAATTTTGAGGGGGAGCTCCATACACACAAGGAAGAACACTTGAAGAAGGGAGACTTCAAACCCTCCCTTGGATTCAAGTGTGGTAAAATTTCTAGTTGTTTTTTTAGATTATTTTTATTTACAACTAGATAATCATATATGTTTGTTGAACTAACATTGCTTGATGCTATGAGTAAGGGGGAGCCATTTTAAAATCAAAATTCTTATTTGTGTCAATTTTTAGTAACCTTCTAAGTTATTTTGAACTTAAAGTCATTTAAATTCTTTTTGATATAATAAAAAGGGGAGAATTAATTTTGAAAAAAAATTGCATTTTCAAATGAATAAGGGAAGCTTTACTTACTTTTAAAATTTTCATCTCTTATTCAAACTTTTAAACTTGAAGGGAGAGAAATCCCAAACAATTTTCAAGTTGGTTTTATTATATCAAAAAGGGGGAGATTGTAGAACTAATGGTTTGATATAATAATTGAAAAATGTTTTAGACTAATTTGAAAAGAATTTAAAACATGTTTTTAAGTCCAAACAACTTGAAAATAAGTTTGAGATATTTAAAAAGGTTTTCGGCAAAGTTTGGAACGTTTTAAAATACTCAAAATTGAATTTTCAACTCTACCGTACCGATACGGTATACCTCGTATCGATACCTTTTACTCCAGTTTTGATTCTGCCAAAACCCATACCGATACAGGCTTGCCCGTATCGATACGGATAGGGGTCGTATCGATACGCCTTTAAAGCATACCGATCCATATTTTAACAACCCCCAACGACTATTTCCCAACGGTCTTTCAAAATGCAGACCATACTGATACGCTTTGTAACACCCGTGTTTTGGGGCTAGGAGTTAGTCGGGTTAGTGGTCCGAGTCGGCGAAAATTAAATTAAATCAATTTGGCCTAAGCTTGACCTAATTGGGTTTTAAAATAAAGAGGAGGGACCACTTTGGTGATTTAACCCAAATATTTTGAAAAAGGGAGACAACTTTTAAAAAGTAAAAAGAACAAAAATAAATGTTATCATCTTTCCCCATTTCTTCTTCTCCAACATGAAGAGCACCAAACTCACCCCCAAACCCTAGTTACTATCCTCTTTGATTCCTTCCTCATTTTAAGGGCATTTTTGAAGGTAATCACATATTTAAACTATCCTCTTCATCCTCTACATTTACATAGTTTTATATTTCGAAACTACCCACTTTTGAGATTTTCAAGTTTAAAGAAAAAATGGATTTTTATTGAGTTTTTCAATTGATTTCGAATTATTATGTTGGGTTTTGGTTTAATCACATGAAAATACACTTAATATGTTGAAATGGGGGATTTTGGGTGAAAACCCGAAATGGGTTTTTGAGACAATTTTTAAGGTGTCAAAAACTTGATTTTTGGTGGGTTTTAGGTTGTAATTAGAGGGCTGATGGTTTATGTATGCTAGGAGGATGTTTTGGAACCATTTAGATGTCATTTGGGTGTTTAAAAACATGATTTTCTGCTAGGTAAAATAGGAGTACGAAAATGGGGTTTTTGGAGGGTTTTGGGTGAGTTTTGGGGGTTGTTTTAGGTGGAATTTGATAGGCTATTGATAGTACTATGGTTAGGGATTGATCTGGGATCATTTGTGGGTACAATGGGTGTTGGAAACATGGATTTTGGAAGAGGTATTGGGGCTGTCCGAGATTGCAAAATATGGGGTTTGTTCATGGCTTGCAACATGGTAAATTGTAATTGAATTATATTCCGAGTTGGTATTTTGATGTTGGGCTGATTTAAGGATTATTTGAATTGTATTGAGGTTGTTTAGAAGCGTGAACTTGCGTTGGAGAAGCTTCGGCAAGAAATCCGGAAACTTGAAGGTGATGCTTGCTTGGTAGTTGAGCTTGGAGGTAGAGGTGAGTGGTTAATGTTTTGAAAATGGTTTTAAGTGGTTGGTTCAAGCATGTGGACTAGGTTGGGCTTGGTAGACCCACCTAGAGTTAGGATTAGGGTGATAGCCTAATCCTAAACTTTAGTTAGAGACCTTGGATGCACTCTTTAATTAATGTATATGCCTCGTGATGCTTATGATATGATGATTTGTGTATAGTATGATATACATGTATGTTGAAGTATGACTTAATGCATTGATCACATGCATGTTGATGACAAATATAATGTGGATATATGATGTGATAATTGTTTGGGTGAAATACATGTAGTGTTGGTTTGCGAAATGAGATTATGAGGTGGTTGCATGATTTTGAGAATCATGGTGAGTACGTGCTAGGCACGGAAATTATATTGAATTTGATGTGGTGAGATGTTGTGGATTTTAATTAATATTGGCACCAGTATGCTTGGGTACAATGATCGATCATTAGGATGAGTGTGCACACGAGAGTCAAAACGCGCGTGGCCTTGGTGGCGTTAAGGCACCAAGGAGGAGTATGGGTACGCCCGGAAATATTTATATTAGTCGATGATGAGTGGAATCCCATCGACGGGACGTGAGGATATGAGTGGAATCCCCTCCGCGAGAGCCGGTGATGAGTGTAATCCCACCGCAGGTAATGGTTATGTTGGAAATGCATTCCAACATGTTATCCGCGTATTCGAGTCATAGCTAGGTGCCAATATGGGATTATGCATATATGCTTATATGATACGAATGTGACGCCCTTTATGAATTGACATATGATGTGGTGAATGCTTTGAATTATGTATCGTGGTAAGTTGAGCTTATGAGATGTTGAGCATGACATAATGTTGATTATATGTTCATGCATCATATTCATTTTGGCTTTTGCGGATCGGAGGTAAGATCATACATTTCATTTTGGAAATAGCTCGTGCTTGGACCCTGCATTGTCGAAGGTTTGTTTTATGAGCTTACCCTCACTAAGCTTTTATGCTTACGCTTCTTTTTGTTCTACAATGCAGATCAGTAGCTTGTGGGTGGCAAAGGCAAGGAAAGGTCTCCAAGGGTTGCTCTTGGTCAGCTCAAGTATGAACTTTAAATTGTAGATTGTAATGGTTAAGCAATGGGATAGGTGTTGTTTATTTGTGCTATTGTTGGTTGCTTGGGAGCATGTTTAGACTCCTTAATTATGTTGTTTTTGATTGGCTTGTTGATGTCATGCTTGGATTGTAAATCATGTCTGAATTGCTTACCATGCTTGTTGGCTATGTGCCCTTTGAGGATGTTTATGTGTTTGGTTGTTGAAGCATGAAACCTTGAATGCCTAAGTGCCATCTTTTGCTAAAATGTATGATTTCCTTGTTGAGTGATGTATGTCCAATTTGGGTGTCTTGTATGATTAGACTTTGATTGTTAGATGTTGTATGAATGCTTGGATGTGTCTTAGGAGGTCTTAAATCGTATCTAGGTTCGAGTCTTGTATTGTTTAGCTGAGTTTGGGAGACTTGCAGTGCAGGGCGTATCGGTACGCCTGAGGGCCGTATCGATACGGTTTTTGCTCACTGGAATTCTGAGATTTTGGTGAGTTATTACCGTATCGGTACGGTGTGTTAGCGTATCGGTACGTGTTTATCTCGTTGACCATGAGATGTTGACTGGGAAAGGCGTATCGATACGCTGAAGGGCTGTATCGATACGATCTTCCTGTGTTGACCCTTGGGTGTTGACTTTGGTCAAGGCGTATCGATACCCTTGACAGGTGTATCGATACGGCCTGCTTAATTACAGAAAATGGGTTGTTCTACCAGTGATGTTTGGATGGTCGTTTTTGTTTTGCTCTTGTTTCCGCTGACGTGTTTCACATAGGATATGGTAATGCATTTAGACAAGATAAAAAAAAGAAATTTTCTAGGGTTGCTAATCGAGGTGAGACCTTAACGGGTTTCGCTTCGGTTTTCCCCATGTGGCCCACTCGGACCAATCATCCGGCCAGACCGGGATGGGGGAGTTACATTTGTTGGTATCAGAGCCTAAGGTTTCTGAGACCTTGGGCAAGTAAGTGAGGTAAGTTGTGTTTTATGATTGGTATGCACGGCGATTGCTTGCCATGTAAACATGTTGCTTGTTATACGTGTATGCGATGATGTATGATTGTTTGGTTGAGAATGTATGTTGTTTGATCGTACGCATATGTTTGCTTGTTTAGCAAGTAAGCCTTGTTATATACGTGGTTGAGCGTGTATGTGTGTTGATTTGTTTGAAACATGTTTAGTAGAGTCGTATTTCTACTATTACGTCGAAAAAGAGATTTTTAAGTGAGGGAATCATACTTGAACCACTTGGACCCTTTCCTTTGCTGACCTAGTTTGTATGTTAATTTACTGTTGTTGTTGTTGTTGTTGTTGTTGATTTATTGCTTTTCGGTAAGTAGAAGTTGTACCGGAATTGAGGTACAATTTGTCCGTCACCTTAGTTAGGGAGGCATGGTTGTACCGGAATTGAGGTACAATTTGTCCGTTTGAGACGGTGTGTATGTGGGTTGATTCTTGTGGATGAGGGACGATGTGATCAACTCTGGCATTAGTCGGTAAGAAGAAGTGAAGGCCTATGAGTGGGAGCCAGAGTGGTGTCGATGTTTTAACAGATAAACCCCTGGTACAGTATTAAGTTGTTTCCTCCAGTTGATTCCAAACCCGTGCTTTTGTATATCGTTAGCAAGTATGCCAGTTTGAATATGCCTGGTGAAGTGTTAGAGCTAAGTGCGAGTACCTTGGTTCTTCTAGCAAGATCAAGGTAAGGGTTTTGTGTGAGTAATCTGAGATTCGGAAATGCCAGTTAGTGATCGTTGGGGTTCGGCCTACGGTTTTAGTACAGGACAGCCGGTCAGTATCCGTGAGTGAGAATCGATTTGTGTGATTGGGCCAGTGTGCGTCTGAGTTGTTTTCCAGCATGGTTGTCTGTGTGTACTCAGAACTGCGTTTTTGAAGTTTCGAAATGCTCTAAGAACAGTCTAGAAGAGTCAGATTTTGTTGAAGAACCAGTATGAGAACAAGAGGACCGAAGACTAACAGCTGTGTACTTGCGAAGTTGCAATTTCTGCGGATTCGTCTGGTTGTGTGAGCATGCAAAGAATTTAGACGTACTTGTTGAGATCTAGACGTAAGGACACACGTGACTAGACCTTTTAGTGAGATAGTGGTGGTCAGATAATTGTACAGAAGATATCTGTTGGTGGTTCAGAGTTACGTGTTTTTAGTAAATGTAAAGTGCTTGTCTGTTATTACGGTGTCGAGGTACCTTTGGAGATGGTTTGGCTTGTAGAACATCGAGTTAGGGTGTACATTGAGACAAAGAGAGAGTTGCCTTGAAGTTGCAGATTTCAGTGGGATTGTAGTAGTAGGTGAGGATGTGAACTTCTTATTGAATGTTGATCCAGCTTCAGAGGTCAAGGATTGATTGAGTTAGTTGACAGGCTTGCTTAGCCATTGTGATGGATTTGATTTTGAATGAGGATTAAACCACTGAATGTTAGAATAGTTTGTGTTTTCTTTTCCTAGAAGTGTTTGGAAGAATTGTTGGTTTGTATCTTGACAGAGAAGAAGAGTTTATTATTGATACCGTCACTGAATTGTTCCCGTTTTAGTTTACTCGGTACCTTATGGTTTCCGACAGAATTGAGAATGTTGAAGAATCAACTTCGAGACTTGTTGGACCTTAGATTCTTTAGGCCTAGTACATCATCTTAGAGTATGACAATGCACTTTGTGAAGAAGAGAGAAGATAATACGAGAATGTGTTTAGATTTCCGACAGTCGAAACAAGTGACAATGAATAATTAGCATCCGTTTCCGAGTGTCAGTGATTTGTTGATCAGTTAGTGTGTGCTTCAGTCTATTTGAAGATTAAATTGGGATCCGACTATTACCAGTTGAAAGTGAGAGAAGTTGATGTACCGAAGACGGCTTTAGGGGCAAGATATGATCGCTTTGAGTTCCGAGTTATGCCGCTTTGTTTGACTAGTGAGTTAGTCACTTTTATAGAGATGCTGAGCAGAATATTTTCCTAAGTTCTTGATCAGTTGTAGTAGTTCTCATAGATGATACACAGATATATCCAAGTCCCGAAGAAGACCATGACAAGCTCCGAAGTTAGTATTGTAGATTCTATTAGAAAATCAGTTGTATGCCAAGTTGAGCCAACGCGAACCCCGAGTCAAGGAAAATGTTCTCTTAGGACATGTAGATTAGCCGAGTGTATTAGAACCAAATCTTAAGCAGACAGAGGAAGATGTGAGTTGGAAGAAATTGAAGACTGTGACAGGAACCTATAGTTTCTAGGTCTAGCAGTGTACTATCGGAAGTTTGTAAATAGCCTTTCGAAGATAGCTGTTCTTTTGACAGATTGCTACAGAAGAATGTTCAGTTTGTGAGGTTAGATGCGAGACATTGAACCCTTGAGAAACCGAAAGAAACTCTGAAGAGAACTTCGACCTTGATCCAGCCTTTGTCAGAGAAAGAATTTGTGAACTATTGTGATGTGTTACATGTAGGGTTAGGTTGCGTGCTTATGCAAGACAGAAGATTGTGACTTGTTCATCGAGATAGTTGAGAGACCAAGAGAGGAGCTATTCGACACTAGACTTAGAGTTAATTACAGTTGTATTTGCTTCGAAGACTTAGAGACAAAGCCGCATAGTAAGAAATGCACAGTGTATATGTACGTATCATCAGAACTTGGAATATTTGAAGACTTAGGAAGGGTTGAAACTTGAACAACATAAAGTGTTAGAACTGCTTGAAGACTGTAATATCAAGATTGAGTACCATCCGAAGATAGTCAACGTAGTAACCGATGCTCCGAGCTATGTTGTTGATAGATTAGTAGTAGAGTTGTGATATGTAATTGCCGAATTCAGTTTACCGAATGATAGTAGTTTTGTGGCCGAGTTTCATGTTAAACCTACTTTGAGTCAGAATGTTTGAAGAGAAACAGTTGCAAGACAGATTCTTGACACCTCACATGCAAGACATAGCGGAAGGAAGACCTTTAGAATACAGTTTCAGAGATGATAGAGTTTCGCATTTCAGAGACAGAATAGTTGTACCGATTGACCTAGTGTTTTGAGACATATTGCTTTGGCCGAAGCACACGACAGTCTTTTTGTATTGCATCTGAGTAGTATGAAGACGTATTGTGGGTTGAAGAGGAGCACTTCTGGATTGAGTTGATGAATAATGTGGTTCAGTATGAGAGTAAGTGTGTAAATTGCCAGCGAGTCAAGACCGAGTTTCAGTTTTCTTATAGTTTGTTACATCCGTGGAAGGTTCTTAATGGAAGTGGGTAATAAAGATCCGAAATTTCTGCTAGATTTTTTTTGAAGACGTATGCATAGTGTTTGGTTGTATGTTAAGGTCTGAGGATCAGTCAGAGAAAGTTATCGGTCAAGTTTTTAAACAGTGCTGTATAAGTTGGTGAATCGGGTTAATTTTGTTATTTATTTGTTGCGGTTACCACCAGAGTTAGAAGGAGATTTGTGATGTGTCTGTGTATCTATAATTCGGGAGTGTGAGTCAGATCTGTTATGCGCTATGTTTGTAGAAGAGATCGAGTTGAGTTTAAAGTCGACATGCCCTGAAGAATCGGTTGAGATCTTAGTGTCAGATAGCAAATGTTGTGTGGTAAGTCATTCGAGTTGGTTAAGATGTTGTAGTGAGAAGGAAATGAAAGTGCGGAGGAGCATGTTTCAGTGACTCTTCCTGTCCGATAAATTTCGGGGACGAAATTTCCTTAAGTGGGGGAGAGTTGTAACACCCGTGTTTTGGGGCTAGGAGTTAGTCGGGTTAGTGGTTCGAGTCGGCGAAAATTAAATTAAATCAATTTGGCCTAAGCTTGACCTAATTGGGTTTTAAAATAAAGAGAAGGGACCACTTTGGTGATTTAACCCAAATATTTTGAAAAAGGGAGACAACTTTTAAAAAGTAAAAAGAACAAAAATAAATGTTATCATCTTTCCCCATTTCTTCTTCTCCAACATGAAGAGCGCCAAACTCACCCCCCAAACCCTAGTTACTATCCTCTTTGATTCCTTCCTCATTTTAAGGGCATTTTTGAAGGTAATCACATATTTAAACTCTCCTCTTCATCCTCTACATTTACATAGTTTTATATTTCGAAACTACCCACTTTTGTGATTTTCAAGTTTAAAGAAAGAATGGATTTTTATTGGGTTTTTCAATTGATTTCGAATTATTATGTTGGGTTTTGGTTTAATCTCATGAAAATACACTTAATATGTTGAAATGGGGGATTTTGGGTGAAAACCCGAAATGGGTTTTTGAGACAATTTTTAAAGTGTCAAAAACTTGATTTTTGGTGGGTTTTAGGTTGTAATTAGAGGGCTGATGGTTTATGTATGCTAGGAGGATGTTTTGGAACCATTTAGATGTCATTTGGGTGTTTAAAAACATGATTTTCTGCTAGGTAAAATAGGAGTACGAAAATGGGGTTTTTGGAGGGTTTTGGGTGAGTTTTGGGGGTTGTTTTAGGTGGAATTTGATAGGCTATTGATAGTACTATGGTTAGGGATTGATTTGGGATCATTTGTGGGTACAATGGGTGTTGGAAACATGGATTTTGGAAGAGGTATTGGGGCTGTCCGAGATTGCAAAATATGGGGTTTGTTCATGGCTTGCAACATGGTAAATTGTAATTGAATTGTATTCCGGGTTGGTATTTTGATGTTGGGCTGATTTGAGGATTATTTGAATTGTATTGAGGTTGTTTAGAAGCGAGAACTTGCGTTGGAGAAGCTTCGGGAAGAAATCCGAAAACTTGAAGGTGATGCTTGCTTGGTAGTTGAGCTTGGAGGTAGAGGTGAGTGGTTAATGTTTTTAAAATGGTTTTAAGTGGTTGGTTCAAGCATGTGGACTAGGTTGGGCTTGGTAGACCCACCTAGAGTTAGGATTAGGGTGGTAGCCTAATCCTAAACTCTAGTTAGAGACCTTGGATGCACTCTTTAATTAATGTATATGCCTCGTGATGCTTATGATATGATGATTTGTGTATAGTGTGATATACATGTATGTTGAAGTATGACTTAATGCATTGATCACATGCATGTTGATGACAAATATAATGTGGATATATGATGTGATAATTGTTTAGGTGAAATACATGTAGTGTTGGTTTGCGAAATGAGATTATGAGGTGGTTGCATGATTTTGAGAATCATGGTGAGTACGTGCTAGGCACGGAAATTATATTGAATTTGATGTGGTGAGATGTTGTGGATTTTAATTAATATTGGCACCAGTATGCTTGGGTACAATGATCGATCATTAGGATGAGTGTGCACACGAGAGTCAAAACGCGCGTAGCCTTGGTGGCGTTAAGGCACCAAGGAGGAGTACGGGTACGCCCGGAAATATTTATATTAGTCGATGATGAGTGGAATCCTATCGATAGGGCATGAGGATGAGTGGAATCCCCTCTGCGAGAGCCGGTGATGAGTGTAATCCCACCGCAGGTAATGGTTATGTTGGAAATGTGTTCCAACATGTTATTCGCGTATTCGAGTCATAGCTAGGTGCCAATATGGGATTATGCATATATGCTTATATGATACGAATGTGACACCCTTTATGAATTGACATATGATGTGGTGAATGCTTTGAATTATGTATCGTGGCAAGTTGAGCTTATGAGATGTTGAGCATGACATAATGTTGATTATATGTTTATGCATCATATTCATTTTGGCTTTTGCGGATCGGAGGTAAGATCATGCATTTCATTTTGGAAATAGCTCGTGCTTGGACCCTGCATTGTCGAAGGTTTGTTTTATGAGCTTACCCTTACTAAGCTTTTATGCTTACGCTCCTTTTTGTTCGACAATGCAGATCAGTAGCTTGTGGGTAGCAAAGGCAAGGAAAGGTCTCCAAGGGTTGCTCTTGGTCAGCTCAAGTATGAACTTTAAATTGTAGATTGTAATGGTTAAGCAATGGGATAGGTGTTGTTTATTTGTGTTATTGTTGGTTGCTTGGGAGCATGTTTAGACTCCTTAATTATGTTGCTTTTGATTGGCTTGTTGATGCCATGCTTGGATTGTAAATCATGTCTGAATTGCTTACCATGCTTGTTGGCCATGTGCCCTTTGAGGATGTTTATGTGTTTGGTTGTTGAAGCATGAAACCTTGAATGCTTAAGTGCCATCTTTTGCTAAAATGTATGATTTCCTTGTTGAGTGATGTATGTCCAATTTGGGTGTCTTGTATGATTAGACTTTGATTGTTAGATGTTGTATGAATGCTTGGATGTGTCTTAGGAGGTCTTAAATCGTATCTAGGTTCGAGTCTTGTATTGTTTAGCTGAGTTTGGGAGACTTGCAGTGCAGGGCGTATCGGTACGCCTGAGGGCCGTATCGATACGGTTTTGCCTGTAGGACTCAGTTTTAGCTGGGCGTATCGATACGTTAGGGTGTATCGATACGGTTTTTGCTCACTGGAATTCTGAGATTTTGGTGAGTTATTACCTTATCGGTACGGTGTGTTAGCGTATCGGTACGGGTTTATCTCGTTGACCACGAGATGTTGACTGGGAAGGGCGTATCGATACGCTGAAGGGCTGTATCGATACGATCTTCCTGTGTTGACCCTTGGGTGTTTACTTTGGTCAAGGCGTATCGATACCCTTGACAGGTGTATCGATACGACCTGCTTAATTACAGAAAATGGGTTGTTCTACCAGTGATGTTTGGATGATCGTTTTTGTTTTGCTCTTGTTTCCGCTGACGTGTTTCACATAGGATATGGTAATGCATTTAGACAAGATAAATAAAAGAAATTTTCTAGGGTTGCTAACCGAGGTGAGACCTTAACGGGTTTCACTTCGGTTTTCCCCGTGTGGCCCACTCGGAGCGGTCATCCGGGCAGACCGGGACGAGGGGGTTACACGCTTCCTAGCGTATCGATACGCTTTAGGCTGGCAAAAGCCCAACGACTAGTTCTGAAGAAGGGCATACCAATGCGGGTTCCGTGTGCCGATACGGTAGGCAGTAGAACTGCATTTATGGTGGAAAATAAAGTCTCTAACGGCTCCAAAACATTCCCAACGGTTCTCAACGGCCACAAACTCAATTATGAGTATAAAAGGGACCTCCAAGCATCAAGAGAAGACTAATGCTTCAATTGTCAAACATCATATGATAAAAAATATGTCTTAGTGTCTAATTGTCAATTTCTTGTATAAACAAACACTAGTGAGCCAAAATTGTCATATTTGCTCAAGTGTTCGAGGTTTTGGGTGAGTGCTTAGATTTGCAAACACATACCTATTAGAGAGATTTCTTGTTTGCTTTGAATTTCTCTTATAAAGAGTGTTTACTCAAGCTTGGGTAGAAAGCTTTGAGGGTTGTAAAGGTTGCATCCTTAGCCTAGAAAAGGGGACGAAATTCATAGTGAATTTGTTTGAAATCCTTGGTAGGAAGCTAAGGTAGTGGATGTAGGCTTTGGTTAGAAAGCCGAACCACTCTAAATCATTGTGCAAAACTTCTATCTTTTTGCTTCCACCACCATCACCCAATTATATTTCTCCACCACTTGACGAGCAATTCGGTTGAAGAAAATCGAGCACCATAAAACCCAACATAAATAATATAAAATATTTAAAATATATTATTTACATATATATCGATATATATAAATAAAAATATATTATTATTATATTTTTATATATCATTTAAAAAAAAGCTAAACCCCAAACCATAGAATTTAAAGTTTATTGTTTAGGAATTTTTTTAAATAATATATTTATATTATAAATGATCTATAAAAATATAAAAACAATATATTTTATTTTTATTTTTATATACCGATATATATAAGTAAATGATATATTTTATATTATTTATATATTAATATTATTTGTAGTATTATTTATTTCATAAAATAATTTGAATTAATCTCAAGTGTAGTTTGACATATATAATATTTTTTGTAAAGTATTGCATAATCTTATTGTAGTTTAGTGGTTAAGGTTTAGGCTTTACATTTCAAGGTCTTGAGGTTAAACCTTTTAAAGTGCATGTTTTTATTATTTTTTTCTCTAGCAAATTGACACCGCTTTGGGCCATATTAGGCTTCAAAACAACCATCGTTTTGGTGCATCCTCCATATGGGACGTCATTAGTCACATCACTATTCCATTAAAAATTAACGGCGGAGTGACATAATCGAGTTAAAAAATAAAGTTTACTGTTAGGTTTAAATATTTTTAATATTCGATGGCAAAAACGAGTCAATGTCATAGTTTAGTGGTATCTGGTTAGTTTACCCTTTTTGTAGCGCAATGCGGATAATTTCACTCTCCATTGCTTGTTTCATCGTTAACTTCCTCGTTTTTTACACTACATCCATTTTGACTTGATTGGAGGAAAGTATTTGATTGACAACTTGAGGTCTAACAAACTGGTAGCAAGTTAAGAAAGAAAGCTCTGGTGTTTTTTTACTTCAGGTGATAGATGTAAAATACATTGTGAATGGACGTAAGCGTGAGTTTTAATCATAAAATTCGGGTGAGTGAAATTTTATTATATATTATATCTGATTTAGGTATAACCTTTATATTTACCTTTTAAGTTCGGGTTTGCCAAAAATTCGACCCGTGTCCAAACCGGTGGCTGTGATTATTGATGAAACATAAAGGTCATCAGAATGAGATATTTAGCAGGACTCAGAAATGTTTCACCAGACTCGGCATTGCCTTGGCCCTTGGGACTAAACTCAGCAGCATTTCTCAAGTCTTCAGCTGGCACTAACTCCTACTGTGTAATTAAGCTGATTTAAAGTTAATTGGTATTGTCGTACTATCTTAATGTAGCAGTTAAACTACTTTCCTGGAAAATTAGAATTAATTACTCTTAATAAAAGAAACCCTCCGTCTCTGTCACCAACTCGCCATTATTTCTTCAACACCAAGACCAAAAGTTCAGCCCCAGCCCTCAAACGAGGACTAAAAGCACAGGCTAAATTGCTGTTTTATTTTTACCAATTTCACGTTTAGTATTTCAACAATCTTATGTTGTTTGTTGCAGCGTCAAACTGGGATTAAATCAAATTCAACACGGGTTGGGTTGGAGACGACGGGGACAGGTCAAACTGCTCCATTTTCCTCCACATGTGAATTATATTATCATTATTTTTTTGAGCTTTTGACCACAAGCAAGGATATAGGTATTAACTCTTATTACAGGTGTCGCTAATTTACAGGCAACAATAAAGCGTTGACTTTGGAGAAAACGTCCACAGAGATTTGGTTTCATTATATCATACAAGACAACCTGCGCTGCGCCCACCTTTGGCTAGCTGCTAAACCACGAACGCCAGTACCGCCCTCCTTTGTTGCAGTTAGCAGCCAAACCTAAGCCCACTCTGACAGTCAAATACAAGTTTGTCTTCACCTTCCCAAGGGTGAGACACCTCTCCTTTTCTAGGATTCACAAAAGTCAATGCCCAATCCCTACAAAATTTTCCCTCACTCTCAAGTTAACTGCTACTAAATCGTCTCGTGTTCGTGAATAGAAATTTTTGTTCTTTTATGGTGTTTTTTTATATGTCTTAATATTAAAAATATTTAATTTTAGAGTTTAAAGTTTAGTTTTTAGGGTGTTTAATTTTTAGGATATAGTGTTTAGATTTTAGAATTTATGTGTAGAGTGTAGAGTTTAATTTTTAATGTTGAGGCATATATAGAGACACCAAAAATGATAGAAGTTTTTTTTCGTAGGTGGTAGTGTTTGTAATATTATATTTACCCTTCATTTGGCACTACTCAGCAACTAGTAAGTATGGATAAAACTTGACTCGACTCGACTCGAAAATTTAAATTTTTTGACTCGACGCGAAAAACTCGACTCGACTTGTATAGCTCTTCCTAATATATGTGTATCGCGTATGATTATGAAGAAATATGTATGTATATTATATAGTATAATTATAGAAAGTTTTTTTAAATTGGAATCAATTAGAACTATAATATTATAAATGCTTAAATTGGATTTGAAAAGAAAAAACTCAAACAACCCGACTTGACTTGACTTAACTCAAGTTTCATAAACCCGACTCGAAAAAATTTCAAATAAAATTTGAGTTGTAAAATAAAATTCATCAACTCGACTAACTCAATTTTTTATACCTAATTCGATCGAATACCCATCCCTAATTAGTACTTTTACCTTATTAAGTCATGTTGATGTCCAAGACTCTCTGATATTTGTCGATAGAAGTTGTGCCTCTTTGAGATGCAACCACTAGATCAAATGGTGTTAATTATCACCGTGGAGCTGATTTTGGTAATAATTAAGCAAAGAATATATGGTCAACTGCCTAAAAGGCTTATTAGTTAATAATTATGCAAAAAGATTATCCTCAACTGCCTAAAAGGCTTATTATTTAATAATTATGCAAAAAGGTTATCCTCAACTGCCCAAAGGCTTCAATTATTTGTGTAAAGGATATAAAGTCATGGCTAAAGTAATTGTGGGGTATATTATTTTTTCATTCTTTAGGGTTGACCCTTGCTTTGGTTGTAACTAGGGTCCACATTAGATGCATCGATTCCATGAAAACAACGTAAGAAGACAAAATCCACTCTTGAACAAAAAACAACAGAGAATCCGACATGTTTTTTTAATCAATTTAAATTATTGGTTGGACCACTCCATCTATGGCAGCTACAAGCATGAAATAACGTAGTTACTTCCCATTTACTTCTTTCATTTTTACATACTAATGATTGATTATGCAGTCCAAGAGACTTACCCTACCAAAGCAAACAGGTCAAACCCCATTAAGGAAATAAAAAAAAAACTTACCATTAAATTTTTTAAACAATATCAAAGATTTGAATTCTGGCATTGTGATGTATCGTTATGTCCGAGTTGAAAAGATCGTTCTCATAATAAATATTTGCAATAGTAAAATTGAATTAATCGATTCATGGGTCGAATAGCAGTGATTATAAGAAAAATACATAAATATACGACTAGAGAAAGGGCAATATATTGTTACCAAAGTCAACAGCCCATCAACTTATCTTCATAAACAAAACACTAAGCCTATCAACTTTCTTTGTTCATCTGCTCTACTACTCTCCCCTTTTGACCATAAATTTTGTACTTGCTGGTTTTCTTTTCTTGCAACAGCCGAGTATTTATTTTAGTTCAACTTAGTTTAACACAAGGCTTGATTTAGTCATATCTTGGAGAGTACTCTAATGGAGAAAGATCAGAACGACGACGGCTCCGAAGATGAACTCGTGCGAGAGCTTCTCGACGACGAGTCTCCTTTCTTTGTTCTATCTCAAGCTACAATGCTGCCCGAATCGAAATCTTCAGGAGAAGAGGTCAATAAACAACTTGTGTCCAATGTGTACTCAGGGCCAAGGATTCAAGATATCGAGAATGCTTTATCGATGTCGAATTGGAAGGATCTATCCCAAGCACAAGAGCAAACCAGGTTAATTTGGTTTCCCTCTGGTTCTGTTCTTGAGCAAATGATGAATATTTTCATTTGATATTGAATTACTAATATATTTTCTTCATTTTTGCAGGATTGATTCAATGCTGGAAAGAAATTTGAGTAAGATAGAGAATAAGTATACTCTAAAGATCAAAAGCTGCGGCAATGGCATGGCTGATGATGGCTATAAATGGAGGAAATATGGGCAGAAATCCATCAAAAACAGCCCATATCCTAGGTCACTATCTGTTTCTTCTCTCTCAATCGTCACCCTCTTTAAATTTTCTTTTAAATTAATTGCACCAAACATTTTAAATTGCTCCTCAAGTTTAAAACATTTTAATTGAGTCCAGAGGCGAAACTCTTTTTGGAGGGACCGAACATGAATTATAAAGTTTTTCCAAGAGTTAAAATGCAATTTTGCCACTATATTGACTTCTAACTTTACCAATTTTTAAATCACAATAGTACCATTTCAGGGGACACAATATAATTTGCTTAGTTAATATAGGAATTTGCATTGCTTTTCTTACCTTTATCTTCAAACTTATTCCGAATGTATCAGCTTCCTCAAATAGTCATAATACTTAAAAAAAAAATTCCTAATGTTTAATTGAATAGTCATTTTGGTTCATATTTTTTTTGAAGCATTTTAATCTTCAACGTTTTATTTTGGGTCAAAATATCTACTCCGTGAATAAAAACGGATAGTCAACTAACATTAAATAGCTTGAAATGACATGACAAACCAACATAACAGTGCACGTTAACATAGCAATGTCATATAGACAAGTTGGCTTTGCAGAATAACACATCAATAAAAAATAATTTTATAAAATTATATAAAATATAAAATTATTTTTCTGGTGACGCATCATTCTGTCAAGTCATTTCAAGCTGTTTATCGTCAGTTGACTAACAATTTTCATCCACGTAAGGCTCATTTTGACCTAAAATGAAACATTGAGGATTAAAATACTTAAAAAAAGAGTAGGGGCCGAAATGACTATTCAATCAAACATTAGAGGTCAATTTTGATATTATGCCCCTCAAATAACATAAAGTAATAGAAAAAGTTTCCATGCATGTATTTAAGTATGTACTTTTTCCTATCAATTGGCATGAAACAGGAGTTATTACAAGTGCACCAACCCAAGATGCAGTGCCAAAAAACAGGTGGAGAAGTCCAGAGATGACCCAGACACACTCATCATCACCTACGAAGGTCTTCACCTACACTTCGTCCACCCATATTTTCCTTTCCAAGACGACAATGCACCGGCCAAGAAACCGAAGAAGGCGGTTTCGGAATCCGAGTCACGGGCTCATGGAGCTGCACAAACAATGGAAACCCAAGAAACTGCAACAGATAATGTCAACAACGGTGAGCCTCAACTGCCAAGCCCTTGCCGTCAAGAAATGACATTGGAAGCAGGGTTTGGGCAGCAAGGGTTGCTTGAAGATGTGGTGCCTTGGATGATAAGGAACCCGTCGCGCAACAATGTCGATTCCTCGAATTCGTCTTCTTGTTCATCTTCTTCACAGTCACGTTCTGCTCCTGCTTCACCATCTTCTCTGTCTTGGTCTCCTAGTTATAATCCCTGGCCTGTTTTTATATAAGCATCAACTCTAAATTAATTAGGTGGATATTTTGCTCAGTGGGTTGAAACTTGAAAATTGAAATCCCATTATATTATAGTAAGTCTTCACTAAAGTTAATAATTACTTTGCTTTTATTAATATCAAATTAGTTTTTTAGTTGATTGTGTCTTATGTCGGTTGATACGGTTGATATTGCAATATCGATAAGAATGTGACTTCAAGTGCACATATAACATTTTCTTATTTATGAATGTGTTTCTGAATAGTTTAGGAGAAATAGAAATCCTATTACTCTATTTATATTCACTCACTAAAAAATATATTTAGGGCTTATGGTTAATGTTTAGAGTATGAGTTTAATTTTTTTTTTGAATGAAAGCTAAAGTGATTACAAGTAGTATCTGTTCTAAATATACTCTAAACCATTTGACAATGAACGCTCAATCACCTTGCTGCAGCTGTTGGTGCTCGAACCCGTGACCTCTAGGAACAATAACCGTTCCCTTAACCACTGAGGCTTATAATTTAAGGTTAAAGTTTAAAATTTAATTTTTAATAATGAGGCTACACCGTAAAAAGGCGAACGATTTTTGTTCACTTAGGAGTTCTATATAAAAAATTCTTATTTTAATCAAAGATGAGTTTACAATGCAAAGAAAAGCCCAAATTTTTATTAAAGAAACCAAATTTGATTAAATGAAACATGTGACCCATTTGGTTTGTAATAAAATTTTTGTGGATTAAATGAAACACATGTTTCATTTAATCCACAAAAATTTTATTACAAACCAAATAGGTCACATGTTTCATTTAATTAAATTGGACTTTTCTTTAATAAAAAAATTGAGTTTCTAAACGTTAATTATAAACTATAAGCATAATTTTTTAGTGAGGGAGCATAAATAGGGGTAGACAATTTCTATTCGACCTAAACTCATTAAAAAATTATGTTTAGAGTTTATAGTTAATGTTTAGATTTAGGATTTAGAGAATTGAGTAAGATTTATTTTTTAGGGTTTATGATTTAAGGTTTAGAATTTAGAATTTAAGATTAATGTTTAGAATTCAATTTTTAATGATGGGGCTTAGAGACGCACACCAAAAGGGGCAAACGATTTTTGTTCGTTTAGGAGTTATAGTTAAAAGAACTCAACAAGTGTCCTAATGGAAAAGTGGATGATATTCATCCTAGGAGACACGAGTTCAATTCGTTTTGTCTACAAGCTGTATGCGTATTATCAAAGTATTAAAAATACTGTAAATGTTTATTATGGAATGACTTTTCCAACTTAATTTATTTTATTCACAACAAATTTAAATCATAGGTGTTATTTAATTGATCTAAAATCTTATCTAACTAAACTAACCGATAATTAGTACCGATTTTGATTTACTATTAAATATACATTTAAACCCAAATTCAATAATATTAGCCAACCAAGCCCAAACCAAAAGCATACATTATTCAAACCTAAACAAGATAAAAACAACCCAAGCCAAAATCATTAATACAAAATATTATTTAATTAAAATAATATGACGATGATGACAATTACAATAAACAAAAATAGAATTGTAGAAAATAAAAATTAAGCCTAATCCTTCTAACCGATTTTTCCACGTATTTAATTTTTTCTGGTAACTTTATATATATTTTTATTATTAATTTAGGAATAAAAATATATACATACTGATAAATGTACTTACAAACCAACTATTATATACTCCATTCGTCCCACTAAACTGTCACATCTTGGTCAAAATTGTTCAACTTTGACTATAATTTATTTAAAAAATTTAATTAATTAAAATTTATAAAAATTTATATTAAAAAACTACTTGATTCAAGGTTTTTAAAATGTATTTTTTATATTTTTATCAATAATAAATTTTAAATTATAAGAAGTCAAACTTAAAAAAATTTGACTCAAATGTAACAGTTTAGTGAGACAAAGAGAGTAATATTTTTCACTTTCTATTGATTTTCTTACCCATGAAAACAAATAGAATATAAAATAAAATATAAAAACAAATCTACGATTCTAGAAGAGATGTAATATATATATCAAGAAGAAATTTGAGAAAAAAATTAAGAAAAAAATTAAGAAAAAAATGAAATGAAGAAATTTGAGAGAGAAAATTAAAAAAATGAAATGAGAAGGGAAAGCGACGGAAGGAAAGGGAAGGGAAAGAGATGAGAGAAAATAAAGTGAGAAAACATAAATGATATATAGTGACATTTTTGTAAATATGTTAAATAATTTTTTTAATATTTTAAGTCTGGTTAAATTAGATATTTTCTATCTAAACTTGAATTCTCCCCGACCTCAACACTCTCCGAAACAAAACTCACCCCAAACTCAACTTTCTTTTTAAAAAGAATTATAGAATTGGATTGGAATTTGTCAGGTTCGAATATTTTATCCATCTCTATGTATAACAAATTCATATATAGGTGCCAAAGTGAACCAAAAAGAAAGTTTAAGTACTAATGTTGACCTAGTTACCAATTCCATGGCTAAAAATTACATTAATTCACTTAAAAAATATTTTTGAATGGTCTTAAGGTGAGTACAATGTAGTATTTGTTCATACATATTTTTAAGCCTTTGTGTAAAACTAATATTTGATTTTGATATAACAAATAATTTAAGGACTAAATTGCAAAGTAAATAAATTTTTAAGTAATCAAAATACTTACATTTGACAAGTAAAATTTATACTTAAAATGTTTGGAAGTCAAAACTTAAACCCCATAAATTTTTAGAAGTGTTTCAAAGCCAAAATACATAAAATTGCCCAGTCGTTTCAAAACACCCCAAAGTGTTTCGATACGTTTCGCGACTGGAAGGATCCGTTTCGATACGGACTGTTCCCATTTCGATACAACCTTCATCTAAGCTTTTGATTTTTAAGTGTTGTTTCGAAACGGCTCATACCCGTTACGATACAGGGGTTAAGTATTTTCAAAATCGAGCATTAAATGAACTAGCCGTTACTTTTCAGAAACGAACTTTTGAAAATTTGGTTAAGTGTTTCGATACACTCCTATGCTATTTCGAAACAGAGGTTTACAGTTTCAAAACGTTTCGATACAGCCTATTCCCGTTTCGATACGACCCTCTTTTTGCATTTTACTGTTTCAATACGACCTATAGTTGTGTCGAAACAGAGGTTTACAGTTTCAAAACGTTTCGATACAGCCTATTCCCGTTTCGATACGACCCTCTTTTTGCATTTTACTGTTTCAATACGACCTATAGTTGTTTCGACACAGACCCTTTTTACACACAACAACTCTTTCTTTTTTTGGTGTCTGTTTCGATACAGGGTCTCGTGTTCCGATACGGGTAATTGCATAACAACATTTATGTAGGTAAGAGAGAGCCCCAACGGCTCTATTGATGATCTCAACCACCTAAACAACTAGAAATCAATGAGAAGGTATAAAAGCAAGCCTAAAAAGCACCAAAAACAACTATTGAACCTTCAAGCAACATCAAAGCATTTATTTCAAACCCTTGTGCCTATTAGAGTCAAATTTTGTACCCAGCTTGTAAAATTCTCAATTGTTCACCTTTCTTTCAAGTTTGAGGAGTGTTGGTTTGTAATTGGGCAATATATTAGTCTTGTGAGAGATACATTTCAAATTGTCTTTTGTTCTTTGTAATTGAGAGTTTTGTCATTTAATCTTTGGGTAGAAAGATTAAATTTGTAATGGTTGTCTCCTTAGCCTAGAAAAAGGGAATAACAAATTTGTGAAGAGTTTTTTTAAAATCCTTAGTGGGAGCTAAGGTAGTGGATGTAGAGCTTGTTTAGAAGCTTGAACCACTATAAGTGCCTTGTTCTTCATTTTTAATTGTTCCTTTTGTTCTTTCAATTTTTAAAGTGCCAATTCACCCTCCTATTGGCTATATCAGTTAAATCGATCCACTCAACAATTGGTATAAGAGCCTACCTCTTTGAAGGCTTCACAACCACAAGAAGAGATCCTAAAAGAGTGTTGATCAACCTCCAAGTCAAGCCATGACATGTATCTCCGAGCCAAGCATGTACGAGTCTCAATCTACCACCAAAACACAATTTTTCAATAGGGATAACTATCCCTATTGGAAGAACCGAATGCGTCTCTTCATCAAATCAAGTGATTACCTAGTATAGAATGTAGTAGAAGATGGACCAACCATTCCCATGAAGAGAGATGAAGAAGGAAGGCTTGTTCCAAAGAAGAAGGTGGAAATGAATGAAGATGATAGGAAGAAATTGCAAGTGAATGATAAAGCCTTGCACATGCTATTTTGTGCTCTCGGACCGGACATCTACTCCAAAGTATCCTCGATCACAAGTGCCAAAGAAGTGTGGGACACTCTTGAAACCACATATGAAAGAACAAACGATGTGAAGGAGACGAAGATTGGGATCCTCGATCTTAGATATGAGAACTTTAAGATGGAGGCCGATGAGACCGTAACAAAGATGTTTGATCGCTTATCTGTCATCTTCAATGGTTTGAAGGGTTTTAGAGAGATCATCCATGAAGATAAGTTAGTCCGGAAGCTACTCTATTTTCTTCCCAAATCATGGGATGGGAAGAGAACCGCCATCATCGAAGCAAAGAATTTGAAGACACTATAACTTGATGAACTAGTTGGTTCTCTCCTCACACATGAGATCATGAAGCAAGGGAGAGAAGAGGAAAAGAGAAAAGAAGAAAGAATAGTAGTCAAGCAAGAGGTAGAGAAGAAAAAACAAGTAGTTTCTCTCAAAGCCTCTCTACCACAAGTGAGAGCACTTCTAGTGAGAAAGATGAATTTGAAGAATTGGCTATGATAGTCAAAAGATTCTCAAGGTTCATGAAGTCTAACCATGGTAGAAAGTTTTCAAGAAGAAGAGACTTCAAGAACAAGAACAAAGAAGAAGAAGAAAAACACCAGCTCATTTGCTATGAGTGCAAGAAGTCGGGTCACATTTGCATCGATTGCCCTCAACTAAAGAAGAAGAGCTTTGAGAAGAAGAAAAAGCTCAAGGCTCAAGTAGCAAATTGGAGTGATAAGGAGTCATCATCCGAGGATGAGGAGCATGAAGTGGCCAACCTTTGTCTCATGGCCCTTGAGAAGGAATCTATGGTGAACTCTAACTTATCATCTCTTACTTATGATGAACTATATGATGCATATGATGAGTTGCAAGAAGTTTACGATGAATTGGTTGAAAAATATAAAGAGTCTATTTTTAAAAACAAGAAAATTATTTTCGATTTGAAATCTCAAAATGAGTCTCTTTAAAAAAAATTTCGAATTGAAAAAGAAGGTTTTGTACTTGATAAATATTTAAAATAAGCTTAAAAAGAAAAATCTTGATGTTGGAAAACTTCTTTCCGATTTCCAAGATTATCACACTAAGGAAATGGATAATCTTAAAACTTCTCTTACTATTGGGAAACATGCTCTTGAAAAGGAAAATTCTTCAAAAACTCAATATGTTAAGAGAAAATAATTTTACCCCCAAAAAAAGAGATTTTCAAAAGCAATATAAAGTCAACAGAATTAGGAGTGTATGAGTTACTAAGGAAATCATTGTTTCTAATAATGTAAATACAATTGCTTCTTGGATTCACAAGGGGACCAAGTTTTCTCAGCTAACTCTCATGGATCCAAATCATTTTGGGTACCAAAAATCAAAGCTTAACCTTTTTGTTTGTAGGAGGAGCAATGCTTCAAGGTGAAAGCTTCAAGTAAGAACACGCAGTACCTTGATAGTGGTTGCTCGAGACACATGACCGGAGACAATAGTAGAATCTTGGAGCTTAAACCAAAAAGTGGAGGATGTGCGACATTTGGTGACAACTCCAAATGGCACATTGAAGGCATAGGCTTCATTGGTAATCTCTCATCTACATTCATTGAAAATGTTTTATATGTCAATGATCTAAAACATAATCTTTTGAGCATTAGTCAACTTTGTGATAAAGACTTTAATGTTCATTTTGATAAAAATGGGTGTAAAATTGTGAACATTAAAACAAATAAAATAATGCTCACTGGTCATCGCATAGGAAATATTTATATGATGCATTTAGATGACATACATTCATCCCATGCATGTTTAGTTACACATGATGAGAATGATGCATGGCTGTGGCATAGGAAACTAGGGCATGCTAGCATAAATGTTTTAGAATTTTTTTTCTCAAAATTTAGTTAGAGGTTTACCTAAACTAAAATTTTCATTAGATAAAATATATGATGCTTGTGCTAAGGGTAAACAAAAGAGAACCTCATTTAAACCCATTAATGATG
The DNA here is from genome assembly GCA_958450335.1 of Hibiscus tridactylites. NCBI lineage: Eukaryota > Viridiplantae > Streptophyta > Magnoliopsida > Malvales > Malvaceae > Hibiscus > Hibiscus tridactylites. Next base: position 31,231,800 of record OY288267.1, on the reverse strand, counting down.
TTTCGACTAGTAGGGTGTTACAATTAATCCACATGGATTTATTTGGGCCTATTAGAACTATGAGCTTGGGTGGTAAGTCATATGCATTTGTATTGGTAGATGACTTTTTCTAGATACACTTGGGTTCAATTCTTAAGTACTAAGGATGAGGCTTTAGAAAATTTTATCACGTTTATAAAAATTACCCAAAATGATCTTGATCTTAAAATCTCACATATTAGAAGTGATCATGGAACCGGATTTCAAAATATGGGTTTTGAAGATTTTTGTAATGAAAATGGTATTAGCCATAATTTTTTGGCTCTTCGCACTCCTAAAAAAATGGGTTAGTTGAGAGGAAAAATAGAACTTTAGAAGAGATGGCTAGTACAATGCTTTGTGAAAATATTTTACCTAAGTATTTTTGGGCGGAAGCCACTAATACTGCTTGTTATATTATTGACAGAGTAATGATTAGACATATTTTAAAGAAAAACATTTTATGAGATTTTAAAATCCAAAATGCCTAACATTAGCTATTTTCACCCTTTTGGTTGTAAATGTTTTGTTTTAAACAATGGAAAAGACAACTTAGGTAAATTTGATGCTAAAAGTGATGAAGCAATATTTTTAGGTTATTCCCTAAACTCTAAAGCCTACCGAGTATTTAATAAAAGAACTTTGGTTGTTGAAGAGTCTATATATGTTGTTTTCGATGATAACCTCATTCCGAGAAAGGAATCTTGTGATGATGACGATGTAGGGATTATTGAAGCCATTGATGGAGGACAAACATCAAAGGTGGATGAGATTCCAACTAAAAAAGAGGAATCACAAGATCCACCTCTTGAAGCCTTGAAAGACTTGTCTCTTGAGGAAAAGGAGGTGACATACCCAAGGGAGTTCAACTATGTCAAAGGTGGTGAAATCTTGGGTGATCCATCCAAGGGGGTAACCATTAGGTTCTCTCTCAAACTTATAAATTATGTTGCATTTATCTCATGCATAGAGCCTAAAAATATTAAAGAAGCATTAAAAGATGATTTTTGGATATTGGATATACAAGAGGAACTTAATCAATTTGAGAGAAGTAAAGTATGAACATCAGTTGATAAGCCTAGTAATCAATATGCTATAGGAACTAAGTGGGTATTTAAAAACAAACTAGATGAGAGTGGTAACATAGTGAGGAACAAAGCTAGGCTTGTTGCTCAAGGTTACACTCAAGAAGAGGGTATTGATTTTGATGAAACATATGCACCCGTAGCTAGAATAGAAGCTATTAGGATGCTTCTTGCATTTGCATGCTATCATGATTTCAAGCTCTTTCAAATGGATGCGAAAAGTACTTTTCTAAATGGTTTTATAAATGAAGAAGTGTATGTAGAACAACCACCTGGTTTTGAAGATCCAAACTTTCCAAACCATGTTTTTAAACTAAAAAAAGCTTTACATAGTTTGGAACAAGCTCCTAGAGCTTGGTATGAAAGACTTTCAAACTTTTTAATTGAAAAAGGTAAGGTGGATACTACACTTTTCATTAAAAGATATGACAATGACATCTTAGTAGTTCAAATATATGTTAATGATATTATTTTTTGTTCTACTAATGAATTTTATTGCTGAGAATTTTCTAAGCTAATGCAAGGTGAATTTGAGATGAGCATGATGGGAGAGCTCTCATTTTTCTTGGGGCTCCAAATCAAGCAAAGGAAAGATGAAACCTTCATTAATCAAGCTAAATACATCAAGGATATGCTCAAGAAGTTTGGCTTGGAGAATGTGAAGCCTCAAGCCACAGCTATGAGCTCATCAATTAAGCTTGACAAGGATGAAGGAGGTAAGTGTGTTGATTCTAAGCTTTATCGTTCCATGATTGGATCTTTGCTTTACCATACCGCAAATAGACCCAATATCATGTTTAGTGTTTGCTTGTGTGCTAGGTTTCAAGCTAGTCCTAGAGAATCACACCTAGTTGCCATTAAGAGAATCTTTAGATACCTTAGAGATACACTTTGTTTAGGTCTTTGGTATCTTATAGAATCTTCCTTTGATCTTCATGCCTTCTCCGATGCAAATTATGGTGGATGTAAGAGAGATAGGAAAAGTACCTCTGGAACATGTCAATTCTTAGGTAGTATGCTCATATCTTGGTTCTCTAAGAAACAAAATAGCGTAACCTTATCTACCACTGAAGCGGAGTACATATCCTTAGGGAGTTGTTGTGCTCAAGTTCTTTGGATGAAGCAACAACGCTTAGATTATGGTGTTCAAGTAGATATCATACCCCTTAAGTGTAACAACACTAGTTTCATTTTTCTCACTAAGAATCCCATCCAACACTCTAGAACCAAACATATAGAAATTAGACATCATTTCATTAGAGATCATGTCTTGAAAAATGATGTAGTTTTAGAATATGTTGATACCTTGAACCAATTAGCGGATATATTTACCAAACCTTTAGATAAAGAGCATTTTTGGACCCTTAGGAGAGAGTTAGGTTTAACCAGCATTCCTTGATCCTTTTAGGTTCCAAATGGTCAAAAATGTACTTGAAATTATTTGATGTTTATGCATATGTTGATTGCCTCCTTTTGCATCTATGCTTGTTGCTAGGGGGAATATGCATCAGTTTTAGTTCATATAACATGCTCATATATCATTTACATGTATTTAGGATCGATCTAAGTTGGCTCTTTGAACATGAAACTTCCCAAAATGCATTTTCTGGCAAGGGTGTATCGAAACAAGTACATCTGTTTCGATACAGGTTTGATCTAAGTTGATTCTAGTACTGAATCATATCGAAACGGGTTGTAACGCCCGGGGTTTGGGGCCCGAGAGATAACCGGGTTTGGTTAAACCGGTTTGGGTTAGTTTAATTGAAAGAAAACATTTTTAATAGACAAAAATGGGTTTTTTATTTAAAGGGGGAAAATGGGAATTTTGAGTAAATGAAATAAAGAAAAGAGAAGTTTGAAAAGTCATCATCTTCTCCAAAAATCCCCCTTTTCACATAAAACCTCTCCTAAACCCTATTTCACTATTCCATAGCTCCTAACTCTTCATCCAAGCAAGATTTTCAAGGTAATTTCTTCATTGCTTAGATTCTTACATATTTGACTTGTACTCATTGAAAACTTTCTTTTAAACCCATTAAAAATGCATTTTTAGTTTTGGTTTGGAGAAATGTAACCCCTTGTCCCGGTCTAGCCGACAGGCCGGTCCGAACTGATTACACAGGGAAAACCGAAGCGAAACCCGTTAAGGTTCCACTCCGATTAGCGACCCTGGAAAATTTTCATTTAATTATCTTGTCTAAATTTTATATTTAGTCCTATGTGTGAAAACGTTAGCGGAAAACGATATAGAAAACATCCAAGTAGACATAAGGTAACTTAAATTTACCAAGTGACATGTTAGACCAATTGCATGCTTACGAAACAAAAACCATACATAAAAGATACACACAAATCTAACAAGGAAGCTTACAAACAATCGTGACTAAAACACCACATCCGAGAACCATTGAAGAAGCCAAAAAGCCAATTTACAAGCATGCGTTCCGTTCCAAAACGCGGGCTCCAGTTTAAAAGCCAGACCATGTCGTACCGATACGATCCACTTTGTTCCGGTACGGGGGTCTACAGTGTCGAAATGTTTTGGAACTGGTTCCGAAACATGTACACACAGAGGCAAACCGTATCGAAACGCGTACCGAAACGGGAGCTCACAGTGTCAAATCGTATCAAAATGGCACCACCCCCTTTCCGATACGAGTATCCCTGGAGCTACTATCGTTCCGAAACAACCACGAGCGTTTCGAAACGCCTGCACACAGAGTGACCCTGAAAACAGTTTTCTGCATCTTCAAACATCCCCAAACTTACCCAATCACCAAAGATTACAAACAACCATCATGCATACAATCTAGAGGCATCATAACCTACCATGAGCGTGATCAAACACATAAGCATGCATAAGAGACGTTTAACTATTAAGGAACATACATTCACAAAAACATTTCATAAACAAGGATTACATGCCTTCCACACAAAAACATAAGCATCCATAAAACATGAGTTACAAATCTTCAACACAAAAGCATAGGCATTTAACAACATTAAAGCCAACATAGGAGTCTAACAACGCTCCTACAACACTTAGCATCCTCATTTCTATCTATTACATTATTTAAGAAAAACTATACTTGAGCAGCAACACACGCTCTTGGGTGCCCCTTCCTTGCTCCTTGCTAACTTCCACACTAATGATCTGCATTGTCAGAAATGAGAGCGTAAGCTTGAAAGCTTAGTGAGGGAGCTCAAAAACAAAACATCGACAATGCAGGGTCCAAAGCATGGTATCCATGGAACATCATCAAGGCATACCCTAACACCAACATATCAACCTAGCCAAACGCTACGACAATGCATGAACATGGCATCTTACCTCATGTTATGCTAAACAAGGATGTAACGATCATCTTACACATCAACCACACATGAACAAGTATATTTGCAACTATATAGCTTACTCGGATATGCAGATAACTTTCGTTGGGGTTTTCACCCCAACGTACTCAAACAACAATATTACCTTTCGGTGGGATTTCACACATCACCGTTTCATTAACGGATGGGATTCCACTCATCATAACACATATGTTTTCCAATGGAATGTTACTTCATCGTACTCCTCCTTGGTGACTCCACATCACCAAGGCCACGCGCGAATTAGACTATTACCGTGTGTACACTCATCCTAATGATTGATCATTTATATCCGGTAATCAAGACTAGTGCCAACATGCTAAACGAGTCTCACCATTATTTCACAATCATGCAACACAACACATCAATCACTATTATGCAACAACAATATATCACAACATGCATAAATGAACATGTATCACACAAAACCACATTTGCACATTTAACAAGAAACTCATAAAGTCAAATAAGAGATTAAGCTACCAACTTAATCCCACATTAGATTGGCCTATCAAGCACAATCTGATACCTCAACAACACACTTTGAACCAATTTAAAACCATTTAGAATAGTCCACTCATCAAGCACCCTCAAAACAAGCCAAGAATGCCGATCAAGCCTCCAAATTTCCTGGAATCGAGCTCGAAGCTTCTCCAACGATTTCCCTTCCTTCTAACCAACCAAAAACAACGTATTACTCAACAAATCATCCACAAAACCACTGCCACAACTCAAATTACAATCTCAAGACCATTTCACTACATTCCCAAACCAAGAACTAACCAAAAATCTTCATTTTCGAACTTACACACAACCCAGCAAAAACTCATCGATTCCAACACCCAAAACATCATTAGACATGCTCAAAGCAACCACCAAGCATTACCATATCAACAGCCCAACATTCCCTCACAAAACTACCCCAAAAACTCAAGTTTTCTACCCTTTATCACACCCACAAATACCCATTTCGGGATTTCAACAAAACACCACCATTTTAATATATGTTACACTTAAGAGCATGATTACAACATATTTTAACTTTACAAATAAAAAACCCATTAAAGTTTCCTCCTTTTACCTAAAATTTGAATACTTGAATAATTTCAAAAATGGAGTTTATGAAAATCTAAAGCTATAGAAACGTTAAGGATTATGAGGAGAAGTCAAAAACATATTTACCTTGATGGAAACACTTGAAATCGATGAGGAAATGGATGGAACAGTAACTTGGGGTTTGGGGAGGTTTTGTGTCGTGAATTTTGGTTTGAAGGGGAGGAAGAAGATGACTTTCAAAAAGGCACTTTTACATAGCTTATTTCATATATTTATAAAATTACCATTTTGCCCTTAATGAAATCTCATGGCCCTTTTAATTTAAAACTAGGCCCAATTTATTTAGAACAAGCCCAACGACCCGAACCCGATTTACACACTTAACTCCCGACCCCTAAACCCGAGTGTTACAAGAAATGGGTATTTTCATGGGATTTTCGTTTGGGTCTTTTGTTGCCATATTTAAGGGTGTTTTTAATTATGATTTAGTGTCTTAAAAATGCTAAAATGTTGACTAATAGTAGGAAACCCGAAATGGGTCTAAAAATGGAATTTTTGGGTTGAAAAGGTAGGGTTTTTGGCTTGGTTTTGGGTTGAAATCGTGGCTGATGGTTCCCTTGATGTTGGGGGATGTTTCTAGATGATATTGGATGTGTTTTGATGGTTGAAATTGATGGATTCAGTTTGGGGTTTGTCTAGAACGAAATTTGTGAAGTTTTGGGTGAAATTTGGGTTTGAATCAATGTGTTTGGTTGCAAGGAGTGGATTTCCAGGTTGTTGCTGGGTTACAAGTATATTAACATCCTAATATTCTGTTTTGGGTTGTCTTGAAGCATAGGAGATTGATTCGGTCCTTCGGACGTCACACCGGGAGTTGCGGAAGCTTGAAGGAGAACTATTAGCTTGTTTCAGGTTTTGAGCTGGTGAGTGGTAATGTTTTGAAGCTTTAAATGATTCAAGAGGTTTTCTTGGGGGTTTGGGTGGAGCCTTAAGGGCTAACCTAATCCCAAGTGTAAGTTCGTCTAATTTTCCTTGTTTCATTAAGTGTTGGTGTGTACGGATATTTGTGTTATTGTGTGAAATGTAGATTGCTTTTACTCTCCATTCAAATCTTGTTGTGTAGTCGTAGTTGATGTCCAGCCTCACGTGATGGTTAGTCATTGTATACGGTGATGTGTAGTCTCACCGGTAGTGACTAGTAGATGAGTACGGTGATGTGTAGTCTCATCGGAAAAATGCTAGTTGTTGTGTACGGTGATGTGTAGTTCCACCGGGGATGGTTGTAATTGTGAAAACCATGTTTCGTCTATGTTTCAATTTCATTGTATCTCTTCTTAAGTGGTTTCGTTTTTAAAACTAAGATATATGTTTTAAACTGCATTGTTGTTGCGTTTTAGAGCTCTGCTCACTAAGCTTTCAAGCTTACGCTCTCTTTTTCCAACAATGCAGATCGTTAGAGGCTCTAGGAGGCATGTGGGCAAGAGAGGAGTTCTTTGAGTTCTTGCTAGCTCAAAGTATGATTTTACTAATTGTAATAATGCCTAGACGATGAGAATACTAGACTTCTATGTTAGGGAGTTGGTGTTCAAACTCCTATGTTTGGCTTTGTTTAAGTTGCTAGCATGTTTTAAATGTTGATACCATGTATTGTTGAGGTTTGTTATGGCCTTGGATAAATTGCTATGCGTTTTGACTTGTTAGTGTTTTTGAAACTAAGTGTTCTTGTGAGCTTTGGGTTTGAGATCAATTTTGTTACGTGTATGCATGTTTGAATATGTGTTTAGGATGTTTTTCCTCTAGATTGTAGGTATAATAAGTTTCCAAGTGGTTTGTGATGTTTCGAGGTAATTTTGGGAACGTTTGGAGATGCCAAAATGCATTTTCGGGCCAAATTGTGTCCAAACGTTTCAGAATGCATGATATGGTTTCGGAACGGTCAAGCTCCAGGGGCACTCGTATCGGAATGGGGGTGGTGCCGTTTCGGTACGATTTGCCACTGGAGGCTCATGTTTCGGAACCATGTAGGGTCGTTCCGGTACGTTTGGCCATTAAAGGCTCCTGTTCCGGAACCAGGTGGGACCGTTTCAGAACGACTTGGTGTTACTTTTTGAATGAAGATCGCGTTTCGGAACGGACATGCCTGTTTCGAAACACGTGTAGTTAAAATGGTTAAAAGACATCTTCGAGGGTTTCCAAATGTTGTGTTTTAGTCCCTAATGCTCGTATGCTTCCTAAATGAGTTATGTGTGCCCCTTTGTGATAGTTTTGCCTCATGAGCATGAAATTTGACAAATAAGCTACTTGGTAAGTTTAATTATCGTATGCCTTTTGATTGGTTCGTATTCCGCTTTCGCTTTTCCACTGTTACCTCCACGCATAGGATTAAAAATGATATTTAGACAAGATAAATAAAAAAATAGGGTTGCTAATCTGAGTGAGACCTTAACGGGTTTTGCTTTGGTTTTCCCCGTGTAACCCATTTGGTTCGGTCTGTTGGCTAGGCCGGGACGAGTGGGTTACATTTGGTGGTATCAGAGCCTCGTTTACGAGGTCTCTCGGGAAGGTAAGTCAAGTAAGTTGGTTTGTTTGGTTTGGTTGCTATTGCACGGTGTATGAAAGCATGTTTTATTGTTCTTGTTGTTGGTTGAAAATTAGTCGAGTGTTCTCATTGCTAGGTGTTTTTATTGGAAAATGGTTTTGGTTTAAAGAGCTCGAGCACTTGAATCCTTGCCCTTGCTAACCCAGTTTTTTCTTGTGTGTGATGTGTTTGTTGTTTTAGATTTTATCTTCGTTATGGTAAGACCGAGAGGAAGACCTAGAGCGGGTGACCAGGCACCCAGGGATGTGCCTCCTGTTCCTCCTGCTCCCGATGGTAATGGGGTGGATGTTGGAGGTAATGTGCCTCAGGCCAGTACGAATGTTGGAGGTGATGGTAATGGACCTCAGGCCGGTGCAAATGTTGAGGGTAATAGAGCTCAGGCGGGTCAGGGTCAGGCAGGTGCGGACATAAATCATTTGATTCAGACTATAGCCGGGGATTTTCAAACAGCTTTAGCCGGTATACATGTTGTAGCACCACCTCAGGGTGCGGGGAATGGTTTACCCCTTGAGAGACTTCATAGTTTGGGTGGAGTTGAGTTCCGTGGTTTGACTCACTAGGGTTCAGAGGCTTGGCTCGAGAGTACTACACGAATCTTAGGCCAGATGGAGTGCTCAGACACTCGTAAGTTGGGTTGTGTGGTCTCCTTGCTTTAGGGAGATGCGTATGCTTGGTGGACTACCGTTACTTCGGGTATGACAGAAGCGAATGTCACTTGGGAATACTTCAGAACAACCTTTAAGAAGAAGTATCTTGGAGTCCGCTATCAGGATGAAAAGAAGAGATAATTTATGGCCTTGGTTTAGGGTAGTAAGACGGTGTTAGAGTATGAGGTTCAGTTTTTGAGGTTGAGCCAGTATGCACCCGAGTTGGTTCCAGTGAGAGGGAACGGTGTGAGCATTTCCGTTATGGTTTGACTAGGGATGTGAAGACTTATACGCTCGCTTCTGACTACACCGAGTTTGATGTTTTGGTCTCTAGGGCCAAAGATATTGAGCAGAACTTAAGCTTGAGTACTCGTGCTAGTGGGTCTAATTCTGGGAAAAAGACATGCAGATTGGGACATAGATCATGCCAAGAGGCACAGAGATAGGAGGTATCAGCCTGATTCGAGACATAGGGGCGGTAATCATGGATGGGGCCATCAGGGCCAATGAGCTATTGTTCACACTTCTGAGTGCACTAGATGCGGGAGACGCCATCCGAGAGAGTGTATGGGTACCTTTGGGGTATGTTGGACCTGTGGTTCCCAAGATCATTTGAGGCATAACTGTCCACATCTGGCTAGGGGCGGACCGACTCCAGCTAGGGGGTTTGAGCATCAAAGAGGCCGTGGGCGCGGTCGAGGTAATTTTTAGCCGAGGAACGATGGTCAGAGAAACTTAGCTCATGTGGTGGCAGTTCAGCCCGAGGGTGGAGGACCGACTAGGGTGTATGCACCACGAGAGGCTGGGAATGACACGAATGTCATTGCAGGTAATTTCCCGTTACAGTCTTTGACTTTGCTTTCTTTGATAGACTTAGGTTCGACACATTCGTTCATTTTGGGTGAACATGCAAGGTCTCTAGGTTTACTGTATGAGTGGTTAGAAGTAGGTGTGAATGTTACTAGATCTTTTGGTGAGACCGTGGTAGTTAGGAAAATGTATAGGAGGTGTCCTTTGATGATTCAGGGTCATGTGTTTCCGGTTGACATGATAGAACTACCGTTCTATGGTTTTGATGTGATTTTGGGCATGGATTGGCTCGTAGAGCATAGAGCTAGGGTAGACTTTGAGACCAAGAGAGTCTCCTTAAGGCTTACGGATGATTTTGAAGTTGTAGTGGTGGGCAAGAACATTAAGTTATTGTCCAATGTTGTTTCTGCCTTAGAAGCTTAGAGATTGATGTATTTGAGTTGTTAGGCGTATTTGGCTTATGTGATGAATACAAATATGAGTGAGGTTAGACCGCAAGACATTAGAACAATTTGTTATTTTCTGAGTGTTTTTCTGGAAGAGTTGTCAGGTTTGCCTCCAAATAGGGAAGTTGAGTTTACTATTGAGACGTATTCAAATTCTGCACTTGTGTCTATTGCTCCATATAGAATGGCACCGAAAGAGTTGAAAGATTTGACGACACAACTTTAAGAACTGTCAGATGGAGGTTTCATTAGGCCTAGTATTTCTCTGTGGGGTGCTCCGGTCTTGTTTGTGAAGAAAAAGGACGACAATATGAGGATGTGTATAGACTATAGACAGTTGAACAAGGTAACAGTGAAGAACAAGTATCCCTTGCCACAAATAGATGACTTGCTTGATTAGTTGAGAGGTGATTTAGTGTTTTTGAAGATTGATTTTAGATCGGGTTACTATCAGTTGAAGGTGAAAGATGTGGACATATCGAAGACTGCTTTCCGTACACGTTATGGGCACTATTAGTTCTTGGTAATGCCTTTCGGTTTGACTAATGCTCTAGCTGCATTTATGGATATGATGAACCGAGTGTTCCACGAGTTTTTGGATATGTTTGTGGTAGTGTTCATAGATGATATCTTAGTGTACTCTAGGACCGAGGAAGAGCGTGATGAGCATTTGCGGCTAGTGCTCCTGACTTTGCATGAAAATCAGTTGTATGCCAAGTTGAGTAAGTGCGGGTTTTGGATTAAGGAGGTAGTCTTCCTAGGTCATGTGATCTTAGCCAATTGAATTAGTGTGGACCCCAAGAAAATAGAGGCTATAGTGAATTGGAAGCAACCGAAGTCAGTGACTGAAATTCGTAGTTTCTTAGGCTTGGCGGGGTATTATCAAAGATTTGTCGAGGGATTTTCGAAGATTGAGGTACCCCTGACTAAATTGCTCCAGAAGAATGTTTCGTATGAGTGGTCAGATGCAAGACATCAAGCGTTTGAGAAGTTGAAGAAAGCTTTGATCGAAGCTCCTATTTTGATTCAACCTGAACCGGGGAAAGAGTTTGTGGTTTTCAGTGATGCATCGTATGTAGGTTTAGATTGTGTGCTTATACAAGAGGGTAAGGTTGTAGCTTATGCTTCGAGACAATTGAAGTTTCACGAGAAGAACTACTCCACTCATGATATAGAGTTAGCCGCAGTAGTGTTTGCTTTGAAGATTTAGAGACACCATCTTCATGGTGAGAAATGCACAGCTTATATCGACCACAAGAGTTTGAAGTACTTGATGACTCAGGGAGAGCTGAACCTTAGACAACATAGGTGGATAGAGCTTCTTAAGGACTATGACCTTACGATAGAGTACCATCTGGGCAAGGCAAACGTAGTGGCCGATGCTTTTAGTAGAAAAGTGGCAGTTGAATTGCGAGCCATGTTTGCGAGATTGAGTGTGTCAAATGATGGCGGTTTGATAGCCGAGCTACAAGTTAAACCTTCGTTGGTTTAGTTGATTCGAGAGAAACAGTTGCAAGATGAGTCTTTGGTACCTCACGTGCAAGATATAGCCGAGGGTAGGCCTACAGATTTATGCTTTGGTGAGAACGAGATCATATGTTTCAAGGATAGGATAGTAGTCCTAGAAGACGCTGAGTTAAGGCATACTATCTTGAATGAAGCACATAACAGTCCTTTCACTATGCATCCGGGTAGTACGAAGATGTATCGTGGATTAAAAGAAGAGTACTATGGGATTGGGTTGAAGAAAGATGTGGCCGAGTTTGTGAGTAAGTGTATGGTATGTCAGCGAGTTAAAGCCAAGCATCAGTTCCCTTCAGGTTTGTTACAGCCGTTGAAGATTCCAGAATGGAAGTGGGAACGTATTACCATGGACTTTGTGTCAGGTTTACCATTGACTCCTTCGAAAAAGAATTCAGTGCGGGAGATAGTCGACAGATTCACTAAGTGCGCCCATTTCATACTTGTTCATACTACTTACACCTTAGATAAGTTGGCTAATTTGTACATCAGTGAGATAGTGAGGTTGCATGGGGTACCGAAGTCGATCCTATCAGACCGAGATCCGAGGTTTACAGCTAGATTTTGGGAGTGTTTGCATCGTGCTTTGGGTACTTGGTTGAACTTCAGCACTTCGTATCACCCGCAGTCAGATGGCCAGTCAGAGAGAGTTATTCAGGTGTTGGAGGACTTGTTGAGATGTTGTATCATCGACTTTCAAGGTTCTTGGGAGAAGCACCCACCGTTAGTAGAGTTTGCATACAGCAACATTTATCAGGCTAGTATTCAGATGCCACCGTATGAAGCTCTGTATGGTAGGAAGTGTAGAACACCTATTTGTTGGGCCAAGGCTGAACAGAAGCTTGTACCGATGCCAGACTTGCTTAAGGGAACTACCGAGAAGGTAAAACTGATCTGTGGTCGCTTGAAGGCAGCTTCAGACCGACAGAAATCGTATGTCGATTTGAAGAGAAATGAGGTAGAGTATGTCGTAGGCGACAAAGTGTTCTTGAAAGTCTCACCTTGGAAGAAGGTGATGAGGTTTGGTAGGAAAGGTAAGTTGAGTACGAGATTCATTGGTTCTTACGAGGTAGTTGAGAGGATTGGTCCCTTTGCTTATAGATTGAGACTGCCGACGGAGTTAGAGAAGATTCACGATATGTTCCACTTTTCGATGCTTCGGAAGTATAGCCCGGATCCGTCTCATGTAATGCCAGTAGAAGACATTGAGTTGAACCCCAATCTGTCGTATGATGAAGAGCCGGTTGAAATTCTTACTATAGATAGGAAAGTGTTGCATGGGAGATCTATCGAGTTAGTCAAAGTTTTGTGGAGACACCGAGGTGTAGAAGAGGCTACTTGGGAGAGGAAGGAAGACATGGAAAGACAGTTTTCGTATCTTTTTTCGTCAGGTAATTTCGGGGACAAAATTTCTTAAGTGGAGGAGAGTTGTAATGCCCGGGGTTTGGGGCCCGAGAGATAACCGGGTTTGGTTAAACCGGTTCGGGTTAGTTTAATTGAAAGAAAACATTTTTAATAGACAAAAAGGGGTCTTTTATTTAAAGGGGCAAAATGGGAATTTTGAGTAAATGAAGTAAAGAAAAGAAAAGTTTTAAAAGTCATCATCTTCTCCAAAAATCCCCTTTTTCACATAAAACCTCTCATGAACCGTATTTCACTATTCCATGGCTCATAACTCTTCATCCAAGCAAGATTTTCAAGGCAATTTCTTCCTTGCTTAGATTCTTACATATTTGACTTGTACTCATTGAAAACTTTCTTTTAAACCTATTAAACTGCATTTTTGGTTTTGGGTTGGAGAAATGGGTATTTTCATGGGAATTTCGTTTGGGACTTTTGATGCCATGTTTAAGGGTGTTTTTAATCATGTTTTGGTGTCTGAAAAAGCTAAAATGGTGGCTAATAGTAGGAAACCCGAAAGGGGTCTAAAAATGGGATTTTTGGGTTGAAATGTAGGGTTTTTGGCTTGGTTTTGGGTTGAAATCGTGGCTGATGGTTCCCTTGATGTTGGGGGATGTTTCTAGATGATATTGGATGTGTTTTGATGGTTGAAATTGATGGATTCAGTTTGGGGTTTGTCTAGAACGAAATTGGTGATGTTTTGGGTGAAATTTGGGTTTGAATCAATGTGTATTGTTGCAAGGAGTGGATTTCCAGGTTGTTGCTGGGTTACAAGTATATTAGCATCCTAATATTCTATTTTGGATTGTCTTGAAGAAGAGGAGATTGATTCGGGTGCTTCAGACGTCACACCGAGAGTTGCAAAAGCTTGAAGGAGAACCGTTAGCTTGTTTCAGGTTTTGAGCTGGTGAGTGGTAATCTTTTGAAGCTTTAAATGATTCAAGAGGTTTTCTTGGGGGTTTGGGTGAAGCCTTAAGGGCTAACCTAAACCCAAGTGTAAGTTAGTCTAATTTGCCTTGTTTCGTTAAGTGTTGGTGTGTGTGGATATTCGTGTTATTGTGTGAAATGTGGATTGCTTTTACTCTCCGTTCTAATGTTATTGTATAGTCGTAGTTGATGTCCAGCCTCACATAATGGTTAGTCGTTGTATACGGTGATGTGTAGTCCCACCGGTAATGACTAGTAGATGAGTAAGGTGATGTGTAGTCCCATCAGAAAAATGCTAGTTGTTGTGTACGGTGATGTGTAGTCCCACCGAGGATGGTTGTGCTTGTGCAAACCATGTTTCATCTATGTTTCCATTCCATTGTATCTCTTCTTAAGTGGTTTCGTTTTTAAAACTAAGATATATGTTTTAAACTTCATTGTTGTTGTGTTTTAGAGCTCCGCTCACTAAGCTTTCAAGCTTACGCTGATGAATATTTATTTTTGTTGTGTTTTTGGTACTTATTTTGATTAAATATAAGTTTGAGGGACTTAACTGGGAAGTTTTATGTTGTTTTCATGCAGGGGACGTGATGTTGGAAATAAGCTGGAATGCTGCAGAAAATGTTGGAGTCATGGGCAGATTCATGGGCATGAATGCTTATTGGGCGCCACATCAGCATCTTCTAGAAGCTGACGTCAGCAGCACTGATAGCTTATCAAGCCGCTTATCAGATAGCCTATCATCCGGATTTTAACTTTTAAATTTCAAACTTGGGATAATTATCTTATGTAATTTAAATTATTTTTAGGATTTATTATTTTAGTTTTTTAGGGTTTTTAGATACTATAAATACCCCACTTTGGGGGTGAGTTAGATATCACTTGCTCATTGTTTTCTTCTACCTTTGTGTTTAATATAATTCTCTATTTTTCTCCATTTCCATTTTCTCCATTTCCTTCATTATTTAATTAAGTATGGTTTCTTCTCCAACCACGCTTAACTAAATCCTTTTTATCCAAGAGCAACGCCTAACCCGACTAAACTCGTGAGATTAGAAGAAGTTATTTCTTTCCTTCAACATTTCTTTTTTCGATTCTCTGCAAAATTAGTTAGGCAATCGACCTAACCTTTAGGAATCTCAATTGTTTCTATAACCCCCCGTTTCGGTCTGGCCGGATGACCGGTTCGAGTGAGCCACACGGGGAAAACCGAAGCGAAACCCGTTAAGGTTTCCCCTCGGTTAGCAACCCTATATATTTTTTTCTTTAACTTATTCTTTTCTAATTGCTCATTCGAATCCTATGTGATCAAACAGCAGAGATAACACACAAGAGATAAACATTCGAACCCAAAGCTGCATTTAAATAGCCCAATTTTAATCTTTTAGACAGGCCGTTTCGAAACACCCTTGAGGCGTATCGAAACGCCTTGACCAGGTCAACTGCCACAGAGCCTATATAAGGGGCCGTATCGAAACGGTGTTCAACCGTTTCGAAACGCCCACGACGGTCAACTTCTCGTGGTCAACGAGATTTTGACCGTTTCGAAACCTTCAGACCCGTTTCGAAACGCCTTCATCTCGTCAATTTCTCAGAATTCCAGTAGCCAAAACGTTCCGAAACCCGTATCGGAACAGGGGCTCTCAGAGGCCAAACCGTATCGGAACGCGTTCCGATACGGGGTCCCTGAAGCCTGCCCGTTCCGAAACGGCCCAGCTCGTTTCGAAACGCGGGCTGTCTGCAACCTTTGAAAATCAGACTTAGGCATTTTTCCACAAGTCTAAAGGTCCTAAACGACCCACAAAGGCACACAACTCAAACAAGCAAAGTCTAGGGGCATACTTCCTATGTTTAACATGCTCAAACACATACAAGGCATGGATTTATACAATCACTCATACATGGCAAATACACATTAACCAACATTTCACAAGGCATGCTTAAAGACATTGATAAACAAAGCACCGTTCATCTCATGTAGGTATTCATGTCATACAAGCAATCTTAAGCATCTATAAGGCATACATCACTCAAGCATATGGCAAAACATCATGATTACAAACCAAATCAACCATAGACATACATCAAAACTCAATCAACAATATCTATCCCATTTCTCAACTACTACATTCTATCATTTAAAATTCATACATTGAGCTAACCAATAGCAACACTTGGAGACCCTTCCTTGCCCTTGCCACCCTCAGGCTATTGATATGCATTGTCGAACAAAGAGAGAGCGTAAGCAATAAAGCTTAGTGAGGGTAAGCTCTTTAAAAACAAACCTCGACAATGCAGGGTCCAAGCACGAGCTATTTCCAAAATGAAATGCATGAGCTTACCTCCGATCCGCAAAAGCCAAAAATGAACATGATGCATGAACATATAATCAACATTACGTCATGCTCAACATTTCATAAGCTCAACTTACCACGATACATAATTCAAAGCATTAACCACATCATATGTCAATTCATAGCGGGCATCACTTTTCGCATCATAAAAGCATATATGCATAATCTCATATTGGTATACACATACAACCTCATATTGGCACCTATCTATGACTCGAATACGCGGATAACCTGTTGGAACGCATTTCCAACAACAACATTACCTCGGTGGGATTCCACTCATCACCGGTCCTTGCATGGGCGGGATTCCACCCATCACCACATGCCCTACGGATGTGATTCCACTCATCATCACGTAGAAAAATATAAAAGCTTCCGGTGGAATATTACATCATCGTACTCCTCCTTGGTGCCTTAACGCCACCAAGGCCACGTACGTTTTTGACTCAATTTGTGTGCACACTCATCCTAATGATCGATCATTGTACCCAAGCATACTAGTGCCAATATAAATCAAACTACACAACTTTTTACAATATCAATTTCAATATAAATTCCGTGCCTAGCACGTACTCACCATGATTCTCCAAAATCATGCAATCCACAACATAACCTCATTTCACAAACCAACACCACATGTATGTCAACCGAACAATTATCTCATCATATATCCACATTTTATTTGTCATCAACATGCATATAAAATCAATACATTAAGCCATACTTTCACATACATGTGGATCACATTATACATACTCATCATGAGGCATAACAATGATTAAAGAGTACATCCAAGGTCTCTAACTAAAGCTTAGGATTAGGCTACCACCCTAATCCTAACTCTAGGTGGGTCTACCAAGCCCAACCTAGTCCACATGCTTGAACCAACCACTTAAAAGTCAATTTAAAAAACATTAACCACTCACCTCTACCTCCAAGCCCAACTACCAAGCAAGCATCACCTTCAAGTTTCCGGATTTCTTCCCGAAGCTTCTCCAACGCAAGCTCTCGCTTCTAAACAACCTCAATACCATTCAAATAATCCTCAAATCAGCCCAACATCAAATATCAACCCGGAATACAAATTCAAATATCAAACCCAACATTTCAAGTCGTGACCAAACCCCATACTTAGCAATTTCGGACAGCCCCAATACATCTTCCAAAACCATGTTTCCAACATCCATTGCACCCACAAAAGATCCCAAATCAATCCCTAACCATAGTACTACCATTGGGCTATCAATTCCCACCTAAAACAACCTCCAAAACTCACCCAAAACCCTCCAAAACTCCATTTTCGTACTCATATTTTACCCAGCAGAAATCATGTTTTTAAACACCCAAATGACATCTAAATGGTCCCAAATCATCCCCTTAGCATACATATACCATCAGCCCTCTAATTACACCCTAAAACCCACCAAAAACAAGTTTTTGACACCTTAAAAATGGGTCTAAGAACCCACTTCGGATTTTTTAACAAAACTCAACCAAATTAACATATAAGGTGCATTTTAACATGATTAAACAAAGCCCTAACTCAATTTATCAAAACAAAATGAAAAACCCCTTAAAAAATCCAAACTTTGATATAAACCCTAATTTTCAAAACTTCATAACATTGAAATCTAAGACCATGTATGGATAGGTAATAGAGAGGAGAGTTCAAATATGTGATTACCTTTAAAAACGCCCTTGAATTGATGAAGAAATCAAAGGGGATAGTAACTAGGGTTTGGGGAATGGGTTTGGTGTTCTTCATGGTGGAGAAGAAGAAATGGAAAAGATGATAACATTTCTTTTTATTCTTTTTACCTTTTTAAAAGTGGTCTCCCTTTTTCAAAACATTTGGGTTAAATCACAAAGGTGGTCCCTCCTCTTTATTTTAAAACCCAATTAGGTCACACTTTAGGTTGAATTTATTTTTATTTAATTTTATTGACTCGGACTATAAACCCGGCTAACTCCTAGGCCAAAACACGGGTGTTACAGTTTCATTCCGAAGACGTCGTCGGATTAGAGGTAGTTTAGATCCATTGTTGGGGACGAGGAAAAGCTTGTAGCCAATTCAACTCTCTAAGAACAAACTTAGTAGCGGTCCACTAAGGGGAATCAAAATCAGAAACAATTCTTATCGAGACGATTATTCGAGCACGAGCTTCTCCAGCATTAATTTAGGCTTGAGTTAGCATCGATTGCCGTAGCTAACCAACTAAAGCTTGATTTCAAGGATTTCCCTGGGAGTCGAATTTACCAAAGAGAAGTAAGTTGCAAGGGTTGGGCCTTGTAGACTGTAACCGGCAAGAAGGTTGAAGAAAAATCCATTTCGATGATCGAGGATGTCGTAGCAAAGCATAGCTTGAGGCTAATTCATTTCATAATTCATTTCAATACTTTCTTTTCGTTCTTATTATTTTTCCATTACTCAATTTACTTCTCTAAACCCCACTTTTATTTTTACAGGTTTCTTGGTCTAAGTCAGAACGAAAGGGTGTTAGAACTCCTATTCCCTGTGGATCGACCCTTACTCTCGCTATATTATTTTATTCTTATTTATTTGAGTTTAAGGATTTATTTTGACACTATACGACACATGTCAAAATTGGCATCGTTGCCGGGGAATACGACAAAATACTAATATTGTTTCATTTGGTTTATGACCAGGAGCAATCCAGGAGAACAATTTGAACTCATCCCATAAATCGAAGCACTAGCCCGAAAGTTGCACGCACAAACACTTCGGGAAAAGAAAAACAAACGACGCTAGCAAAGATTTGAACGCGATCTAGAGATCACATCCGAAGTAGAGTCGAACTTCGAACCAGATCCAATGGGAGACGAAAATCAAACTATTCGCCAGCTAAATGCGGCGCCCGATTGCCAACAACTAATGTGTATAACCTTCCCAAATGGCGAAATGCCATTGTGCTAAAAAAGAGTTTGATCCACCTTTTACCTACTTTTCACGGCTTGCCAATGGAAAATCCTCACAAACATTTGAAGGAATTTCACATGGTTTGTCTAAGAACAAAGCCTCAGGGAGTATCCGATGACCAAATTAAACTTAGAGCTTTTCCATTTTCTTTAGCAGATATCGCAAAAGATTGGTTATTTGATTTACCCTCAAACTCTGTTACAACCTGGACTGACATGGCTAAACTCTTTCTTGACAGGTTCTTACCTTCGGCAAAAGCGAGGGAAATAAGGCGTAGCATCCTGAGCATTCAACAAAGGGAATCCGAATCTTTATATGCATACTGGGAGAGGTTTAAAAAGTTGTGTGCAAATTGTCCACAACATGGATTGTCGAAACAAACGCTCCTTCAGTATTTCTGTGAAGGATTGACGCCCATGGATATGAAAGTAGTGGATGCGACAAGTGGCGGAGCTCTAGTCAATATGACCTCAACAACGGCTAAAACAATGATATCAACCATGGCCGCCAACTCGCAAAGGTTTAATCAATCTAGCGAACCATCTCGAAGGGTTCGCGAGGTAAGTACAGTTTCTTTGGAAAATAAGATTGGTAACTTAGCTGAAATAGTGTAAACTCTTGTTGCAAATAAAAGGAAAACAACTAGACTTTGTGGAATCTGTACTAGTCCAGAACATCCGACATACTGTTGTCCGATTATTCAGGAAGATGATATCGCTCAAGCCAATGCCATAGGAAATGCATATAACCAGGGATGGAGAAACCAGTCAAACTTCGGTTACGCGCAAAACCAGAGGCCAAATCAAGCTTATCAACCAATTGCACCACAAAAATATCAACAACAGAAGCCATCGTTGGAGTCAATTGTTGAAAAGTTAGCACTAGCCCAAGAAAAATTTCAACTAAAGACCGAAGCTCACTTTGAAGCAATTGACAAACAAATAAGTCAACTGACGTTAGCGGTAAGTCGCTTAGAATCCAAAGGGAAATTACCTTCTCAAACGGAGCCTAATCCAAGAGAGAATGTGAACGCCATCACTCTACGAAGCGGTACATTCATCGAACCTAAAGCTAAAGAAGATGGCGTGCAAAAAGAAGAAAAAAAGCAATCACCCCCTACTAGAAAAGGTATGCCTGATCCAACCCCTGTACCTTCTCCCTACGCTACACCACCTCATTTCCCCTCGAGGTTGGTGAAGCATGACAAACAAGCCGAAGAGAAGGAAATTTTGGACGTTTTTTCAGAAAGTGGAAATTAACATCCCACTTCTGGAAGTAATCAAGAAAGTGCCTCGATACGCAAAATTCTTGAAGGATATTTGCACAAATAAAAGGCGACTTATCGGCATTGAAAAGGTAAACCTGGGAGAAAATATATCTACAGTTTTTCAGCAACGGCTACCACCAAAATTAAAAGACCAAGGTATGTTCGCAATTCCTTGTAAAATCGGCAAGGTTGGTATTAAACGAGCCATGTGTGATTTAGGTGCTTCAATTAATGTTATGCCTTTATCTTTATATAAATCACTTTCTGTTGAACCTCTAAAAGATATAAAAGTGACTGTGCAGTTGGCCGATAGATCCGTAATATACCCTGAAGGAGTGCTCGAGAATGTTTTGGTGCAGGTAAATGAGCTTATTTTTCCAGCGGATTTTTACGTAATCGATATGGAAAACGACCGATCAAACTCGTCTTCAGAAATTCTTCTTGGTCGTCCATTCCTTAGTACGAAAAATACAAAAATAGATGTAAGAAGCGAAATTCTTACAATGGAGTTTGATGGTGAGATCATAAAATTTGATGTTTACAAAGCGATGCGACATCCTGATAATGTTGCTAGTATAAATTTTATAGATGTTATTGAGCCCGCCGTTGAAGAATTTATAGAATCTAAATCTGTTGATGATTCGTGTGGGGATTTGAAGGATCACGACAAAGGAATTAAGGAGTTGAAAAATGTTTCTTCTGTTCATTCTAATTTACGCATAACTCCATCAAAATCTAAAATGTTTTCTTTCATTTTGCAGGAATTGAATTTGGAGTTAAAATTACCTCTAGATAAATTGAAGAGTGAAAGAGAAATTTTTCCAGTAAAAAAAACTCCATAATCGCAAAATTTCTCGTAAGGAAATACTCAATTGGATAAAGCGCAAGAACTGGAAGAAGTATTTGTCGCAATGCCTGTAGTATGAACCAGGTGCATCATACACATCAATCGAATATGGAACCCACATCTCCTTCTCTCTTTTTTAACTCCCTCTAATAATATATTTATTATAATCTATCTTAATAATTTATTTATTATATATTATCTTCCTATTTAAATTCACGTAAGTTATAGTTTGTTTTAAATTTAAATCATAAACTATATATATATATATATATATATATATCTTTATTTATCGATCTATTATCTTATTTATTTTTAAATTTAACCCTTATCTTTATTATCCTAAATTATTATCCCTCTATTATCTTAATAATTCCGTGGACCACACCAATTTTTAAAACACCCCTTATAAACGTAAATACCACTTCACCCGTCCATTTCCAATACACACTTCTTCTTTTATTTTATTCTTTTTATTAAACTACATCAGCCGCCATTATCACTTCATCTTCAACCTTCATCACCCGGTCGTCCACCATTACCACCACCATGGTCCGAACTCGAGAGCATGCTCGCCTCCGCCCCTACACCAGACTCGGAGCTCACTACCGAAACATGCTCTTCTGCAATCGGGGAGTATTTTCACCCTCTCTCTTTTGTATTTTATTTTATATTCATTTTGAGGCAAAATGATTTAAGTGAGGGGAGGGAGATATGCTTGTCAAATTTTCATATTGCTTATTTGTTTGGTTGTTCTCTTGTTTTCCTGATTTTATTTAATTTAAGTTTCTTGTTTAATCCTTAGTTTGGCCTTGTCTCATTGTTTCCGTGTGATTTTTTATCTATCTTGTTAGAAAATTTTAGGTTGCATGGTAGATTTTTGCATGATTAATTTTTTTTTCATAAAATCATTTTTATGACATTTCTTTCCATGTTTAATTGACATGATTCTTACCTAGGTACACAAGACAAATTTTTTTGAGTTTTGAACCTAATGAACATGCATTATTTTTGCTCTTTGTTTCTTTGAGTGTGCTTAGCTAAATTAGTTGCATTCTAGAACTTGTGTTTAAATTCTTTTTGAGATTACGTTATTTAAATATGATGCTTAAATATGATTGAGGCACTAGGTTTTAACTATTTCTCTTCCCAAACAAATTGCCTACCCTTTGATTAATTTCCCTTAGTGAAACAATTTTGAGCCTTGGCCTTTTTCTTGAGATTCACCATATTTTAGCCTAATCCATTTTTATTATTATTTCCATTATTTTTGTCCCTTTTTCAAGACAAAATTGTCTTCAAAAAAATGAAGAAAAAAACAGATTCGAATCATGCAGTCCAGCAGAGCAGAAAACATCGTGCAGAAAAAACTGCAAAAACTGTTTCGAATATGCAGTGCAAAAAAACTGTAGAAAATTATTTGAATATGCAGTAAAAAAAGAGCAGAAAAATAGCAGTGCAGTTCAAAAAATATATATTGCAGAACAGTTTTGATTCGAATGAAAAAAAGGAAGGAAAAAAACAGTTTCGAATAAATTTTTAGGATGATTTTTGTCTTGAATTTTAAACCCTTTTCTCAGCCTTTATCCTACCCGAACCTTAGCCCCGTTACAACCTTTTTTAAGACCTCTTGATTTTTGCATCACATTCATACTTAGTAGTGGAAATTAGATTTAACCACAAGCCTATGGTAATGCTCTAATTAGTTTTGGCTCGAGTGATTTTCTTTACCCTTAAACACTTTGAGTAACATGAGTGATTCCTTGTGAGGGTACTTGGTTTGCATCGTTGATGTTAGTAGGGTATTGGAATGTCATTTTACTTAAATTTCTAAATCTTGTCGTTTATCTATTTGCTTCTTATTTTTCTTTCATGTTTAGATGCTTAATCATATCAGAAACTTTAGGACTTCGTGAAATTAAGGATGACAACTTGAGCTTAGATTTGTTAATTTTGAGATACTTGAGGACAAACATCGAATAAGTGAGGGGGAATTCGATGAATATTTATTTTTGTTGTGTTTTTGGTCCTTATTTCGATTAAATATAAGTTTGAGGGACTTAACTGGGCTGATTTATGTTGTTTTCATGCAGGGGGCGTGATGCTGGAAATAAGCTGGAATGCTGCAGAAAATGTTGGAGTCATGGGCATGAATGCTGACTGGGCGCCACGTCAGCATCTTCTAGAAGCTGACGTCAACAGCAGTGATAGCTTATCAAGTCGCTTATCAGATAGCCTATCATCCAGATTTTAACTTTTAAATTTCAAACTTGGGATAATTATCTTATGTAATTTAAATTATTTTTGGGATTTATCATTTTAGTTTTTTAGGGTTTTTAGATACTATAAATACCCCACTTTGGGGGTGAGTTAGATATCACTTGCTCATTGTTCTCTTCTACCTTTGAGTTTAATATAATTCTCTATTTTTCTCCATTTCCATTTTCTCCATTTCCTTCATTATTTAATTAAGTGTGGTTTCTTCTCCAACCATGCTTAACTAAATCCTCTTTAGCCAAGAGCAACGCCTAACCCGACTAAACTCGTGAGATTAGAAGAAGTTCTTTCTTTCCTTCAACATTTCTTTTTTCGATTCTCTGCAAAATTAGTTAGGCAATCGGCCTAACCTTTAGGAATCTCAATTGTTTCATTTCGAAGACGTCGTCGGATTAGAAGTAGTTTAGATCCATTGTTGGGGACGAGGAAAAGCTTGTAGCCAATTCAACTCCTTAAAAACAAACTTAGTGGCGGCCCACTAAGGGGAATCAAAATCGGAAACAATTCTCATCGAGACGATTATCCGAGCACGGGCTTCTCCAGCATTAATTTAGGCTTGAGTTAGCATCGATTGTCGTAGCTAACCAACTAAAGCTTGATTTCAAGGATTGCCCTGGGAGTTGAGTTTACCAAAGAGAAGTAAGTTGCAAAGGTTGGGCCTTGTAGACTGTAACCGGCAAGAAGGTTGAAGGAAAATCCATTTCGGTGATCAAGGATGTCGTGGCAAAGCGTAGCTTGAGGCTAATTCATTTCATAATTCATTTCAATACTTTCTTTTCGTTCTTATTATTTTTCCATTACTCAAATTACTTCTCTAAACCCCCACTTTTGTTTTTACAGGTTTCTTGGTCTAAGTTAGAACGAAAGGGTGTTAGAACTCCTATCCCCTGTGGATCGACCCTTACTCTCGCTATATTATTTTATTTTTATTTATTTAAGTTTAAGGATTTATTTTGACACTATACGACATGTGTCATACGCTCTCTTTTTCCAACAATGTAGATCGTTAGAGGCTTTGGGAGGCAAGTGGGCAAGGTAGGAATTCTTGGAGTTCTTGCTAGCTCAAAGTATGATTTTACTAATTGTAATAATGCTTAGACGATGGGAACACTAGACTTTTATGTTAGGGAGTTGGTGTTCAAACTCATATGTTTGGCTTTGTTTAAGTTGCTAGCATGTTTTAAATGTTGATACCATGTATTGTTGAGGTTTGTTATGGCCTTGGATAAATTGCTATGCGTTTTGACATGTTAGTGTTTTTAAAACTAAGTGTTCTTGTGAGCTTTGGGTTTGAAATCCATTTTGTTGCGTGTATGCATGTTTGAAGATGTGTTTAGGATGTTTTGTCTCTAGATTGTTTGTATAACAAGTTGTCAAGTGGTTTGTGATGTTTCGAGGTAAGTTTGGAAACGTTTGGAGATGCCGAAATGCATTTTCGGGCCAAACTGTGTCCAGGCGTTTCAGAATTCCTGATATGGTTTCAAAATGGTCGAGCTCCAGAGGCACCCGTATCGGAACGAGGGTGGTGCCGTTTCGGTACGATTTTCCACTGGAGGCTTCTATTTCGGAACCATGTAGGGCCGTTCCGGTACGTTTGGCCACTGGAGGCTCCTGTTCCGGAACCAGGTGAGACCGTTCCGGAATGACTTGGTGTTACTTTTTGAATGATGCTCTCGTTTCGGACCGGATAGGCCTGTTTCGAAACGCATGTAGTTAAAACAGTTAAAAGGCATCTTCGAGGATTTCCAAATGTTGTGTTTTAGTCCCTAATGCTCGTATGTTTCCTAAATGAGTTATGTGTGCCCCTTTGTGATAGTTTTGCCTCGTGAGCATGAAATTTGACAAATAAGCTACTTGGTAAGTTTAAATTATCATATGCCTTCTGATTGATTCGTATTTTGCTTTCGCTTTTTCTGTTGTTGCCTCCACGCATAGGATTAAAAATGATATTTAGACAAGATAAATAAAAAATAGGGTTGCTAATCGGAGTGAGACCTTAACGGGTTTCACTTCGGTTTTCCCCGTGTAACATGTTCGATTCAGTCTGTTGGCTAGGCCGGGACGAGGGAGTTACACGGGCTCTTCGCGTTTCGATACGGGATCGCAATGTTGTTCCAAAATAGGGTCAATCTGTATCGAAACGTGTCTCGTACCGAAACGGCTCGAAAGTGTTTCGATACGACCGTTCCGATGCGCCAAGTGGCGTATCGAAACACGTTCGCGCAGATTTCTTTAACTAGCATTAAAATAGTATCAAACTTTAATTAAAACACCAACTCTCTTTTTCTCTCAAACCCTAACCGAAAACCCTTATATAAACTCCTCAAATCCCTTGATTTTTCACATCAAAACCTAAATTTTTTGAGGGTTTTCAATCTACACATCAAGGCTAGAGCTTTGCAAGCAATTTAGTGCATTAATCATCCTTCATTCATCCATTATCTTATATCAAGGTATAAACCTTTTTTCTTTTATTTTGAATTTTTTTTTTAATTTTATTGGTTGTTTTTAATTACTTTTTGTATAAAACATATTCATATAGTATGGGTTTTCAAGTTTTTGCAAAAAATCTTCAAAACATGAAATTTTTTATTCTAATATAAAATTATACCGTATATTTTTTAAATCTATTTTTTGAAATTCTTTTTACCTTAAATTTATTTTATATTTATATATGGTTTCAAATTATATTGTATATTTTTTAACACCTTGATTATCAGATTGCATATTGGATTGAATTTGGTTGATTTACGCATACATATGTTTTTGGGTCTTGATTTCCTTCCAGATTTCGACTATGGGTTCTAGGAAGAGAGTAAAAACCAATGAGGCTGGTGGAAGCTCTAACATCGATGACGATTCTACTCATCCCATCTCACTCCACTCTACCAAAAGAGTCTTCGAAACAAAGACACCCATACCAACTTCAAGCTCTTTCAAAATCACACTATGTCGTGAGCGTATTGTCTCTATACCCTTTTTGGATTCTAAACGTTTTCAATTTCGATATCTCACTTTATTGAGGCGTTGGAACTTCATGCCCTTTTTTAGCTTACCCGTAACTTTGTACCGTAACATGGTTCTTCTCTTCTATGTCAATGCTCGAAACCTTGGTCCTAGTTGCCATTGAGTCCTATCTAACGGGGAAGAAGTTTAGAGTTGATCTAGAAACCTTGGTCAATATTTTCGGGTTTGAAGATGAGGGAATCTCGGATGAGAACTCGTTTGGACATACTCTTGGTGGCTTCGTCACGGTCCTAGATGCTCATGATTGCATCCTTCATCTCATGGTCTCGTGGTGGTTTCGCCCTTCTGGAGGAAAATTCTCCCATATTCGGCAAGTCGACGAATTTTTGATTCGTTGCTTTCGTAAGGAACGTCGACCAAATCTTTGTCAAATCACGTTTGCCGAGATGGTGCATCTTGTTCAAAACCGCAACTTCGATCTTGTCACTTCCTTCACTTATGGCACCACATTGAGTTACTTGTTCTCAAAGTTGGGGATCGATTGCTCTCTTGACTTTTTGAAACCTCTTAAGGATCCCATTGATGAGCGCACACTTCTCCGTTGCAAATTTCATTTTATTGATAGAGAGTGAATTCGTGTCGAGCATCCTCCTCAAGTTGCGGCCCTCGAACCTCAACCTCAAGTTGCTCCACCAAACAAAGAAGCCTTTATGACTTTCCTTACCGAGCAATTCAATGGCTTGTGAACCCACATGGACTCCAGTTTGCCACTCTTGACACTCGCCTCACTTCCGTAGAGGGACGTATCCAAAGTGTTGAGAATCGCCTCACTTCGGTTGAAACTCAACAAACCTCTATGGACATGTCCTTTACCGGCTTCTATGGCGAGTGGAGACAATTTCGAAGGAGCTCCGCCAATGATGAAGATGAAGATGGCGATGAGCCTTAGATCCTTGCATTCTATTGCATATCATCTAGTTTAGGATTTCCCTATTTTTGCACCTATCTATGTTTTTGCTTTAAGACCTATGCTTTGATTTATTATTTTTTGGTTTTAAGTTTGGCTCTTATGTTTGGATATTATGGAATTATTTTGCTTTGGTTTTTTTTTGCTTAATGAAATTATGTTACTTTAATTATGCTTTGTTTGGATCTTGTGCTATATTGCTTTATCTCGTGATTATATTCCTTCATTGATTTTGATCTAACAAAAATGGGATAAGGTTAAGGGTTAAACTAAATTTTTTTAAAATATTTTTCAAAACCTAGCTTCAATTTAGGGGGAGTTTACTTAAAAATTTGCTTTGGTTTTGTTATATCAAAAATGAGGAGATTGTAAAACCAATATTTGATTTTGATATAACAAATAATCCAATGACTAAATTGCAAAGTAAATAAATTTTAAGTAATAAAAATACTTACATTTGACAAGTAAAATTTATACTTAAAATGTTTTGAAGTCAAAACTTAAACCCCATAAAATTTTTTAAGTTTTTCAAAGCCAAAATACATAAAATTGCCCAGGCGTTTCGAAACACCCCCAAAGTGTTTTGATACATTTTGCCACTGGAAGGATCTGTTTCGATACGGGCTATTCCCATTTCGATACAACCTTCATCTGAGCTTTTGATTTTTAAATGTTGTTCCGAAACGGCTCATACCCGTTTCGATACAAGGGTTAAATATTTTCAAAATCGAGCATTAAATGAACTAGCCGTTACTTGTCAGAAACGAACTTTTGAAAATTTGGTCAAGTGTTTTGATACACCTCTATGTTGTTTCGAAACATAGGTTTACAGTTTCGATACAACCTATTCTCGTTTCGATACGACCCTCTTTTTGCATTTTATTGTTTCGATACGACCTATAATTGTTTCGATACAAGCCTTTTTTACACACAACGACTCTTTTTTTGTGTCTGTTTCGATACAGGATCTCGTGTTTCGATACGAGTAGTTGCAGAACAACATTAATGAGGGAAGAGAGAGCCCCAACGGCTCTATTGATTATCTCAACCACCCAAACAACTATAAATCAATGAGACGGTATAAAAACAAGCCTAAAAAAGCACCAGCAACAACTATTGAACCTTCAAACAACATCAAAGCATTTATTCCAAACCATTGAGCCTATTAGAGTCAAATTGTGTACCCAACTTGTAAAATTCTCAATTATTCATCTTTCTTTCAAGTTTGAGGAGTGTTGGTTTGTAATTGGGCAATATATTAGTCTTGTGAGAGATACATTTCAAATTGCCTTTTGTTCTTTGTAATTGAAAGTCTTGTCATTCAATCTTTGGGTAGAAAGATTGAATTTGTAAAGGTTGCCTCCTTAGCCTAGAAAAGGGGAAGAACAAATTAGTGAAGAGTTTTTTGAAAATCCTTAATGGGAGCTAAGGTAGTGGATGTAGAGCTTGTTTAGAAGCTTGAACCACTATAAGTGCCTTGTTCTTCATTTTTAATTGTTCCTTTTGCTCCTTTCAATTTTTAAAGTGCCAATTCACCCTCTCTTGGCTATATCGGTTAAATCGATCCACTCAGCACTTTGACAATGCACACACACCTAGCAGACAAAGCGATTTAAACTTAGATCTCCTAGGATGAACATAATCTTATTTTCTATTGAGATCACTTTGTTGGGTTTTAATTTACATCAAATTAACTTTCTTATTTTTAAGGCTTAATGATAAATTTAGCCTTAAACATCTACAATTTTTTGTTAATTTGCCCCTTATTCTTTTTAGTTAAATTTGTCTTTTTAGCATTTCAAAGTAAAACTCAAATCATTTTTTATATTTATGGTTGACTAAAATATTAAAATTTTAATGATATCAATGTGACAATTTGTGTTGTTGTCCACGTGTAATTCATGTAAACATGATATTATTTTTCTTACATGTCACATTAATAAATAATTGAAGTTTATACAAATATTAAAAAGAATTAAATGGTTTGAAAATTTTAAAAAAATTATTAGATAAATCCAAATATGTAAATAAAATGAAGTACACGTGTACTGCCATACAAGTTGATTTGTCGATGTTATTAAAAATTTAAGAGTAAAGTTTAATTATTTCTAAAAAGTACAAAGTCAAATTTAACTAGAAAGAACCCAACAAGTGTCTCGGTAGAAAAGCGGACGATATTCATTCTAAGAGATACGGGTTTAAGTCGCTTTGTCTACGAGGTGTATGTGCATTGTCAAAGGGTTAAGAATATTTATGAACATGTACTACCTTGTAATCACCTTTAGACTATTTAAAAATTAACTAAAAATAAAGATTAAATTGATAAAAGGACAAACATTAAATGTTACTAATACCTATTTTTAATCAATTAAAGGTGGGTTTACAATGGGAAGACAATAAAAGGGTTTGAGAAGCCTAAATTGATTAAATGTACGTGGCTTGATTATGATTGAGCATGTCAAATTGAAAAATGGAAATTGATTCGAATCGAAATATATAGATGGTTTATTATTTACAAGTTTAAAAATCGTGATTAATTGAATCAAATTGAATTTTGACTTTTATTTAAATTATAATTAATTATAAATATTTTATAATTTAAAAATAAATATTTTATACTTAAATATAGTGAAATAACTTTCGGTATACTATATATGAATTATTAATATTTTTTACCAACCGAAGTTAATTAAACCGAAGATCGGCGTGTTATAAAAAAATTTACTAAACCGAATTGTATACACCTTTAATTTTGACCCATTGTTTTAGGTTTATTATTATTATGTTAAACTACACTAGTGACTACCGAACTAATTGAGGATACCTATTTTGACCACTGAACTATCAAACTCGTCAATCAAACCCCCAAACTTATTAAATTGACATATTTTGACCACCGCCGTTAAAAACTAAAGGTTGGGTGACGTGACAATTAATAGAATTTGTAAAATTACATATTTAGTCCATGTTATTTACCTATAATATCAATTTAGTCTTAATTTTAATTTAATTCGTTAAATTTAATCCTCCAACCAGATGGTGACACCTGTCACCTCCTAGTTAAAGAAAAATCAAAAAAATAAGGAATGTGCTTGGTATGGTTTGAACCAGGGACCTCCAAGGTAAAAACACATACTATTACCACTACACCAAACTACTTTTACTGATACAAAGTAAACCTTTTGTATATATCTTATAATACAGTAATTGTTAGGGAAAAACAAGATTTAAAATGAAAACAAATTTATGGTTTTTATATTTTAGATTAAAATGAAAACCATAAATGTGAGAAAGAAAAAATATTCATTTTAAATCGTTTTAATATTATACATATGAAATTATTAAACTAAATATGAGAAAGAAAAAATATTCAATTTAATCAAAAAATATAAAACTATAAATTTGTTTTCATTTTAAATCTTGCTTTAACTATACTTTAAATATATTTAAAATATTTTAATTTTATTCTAAAAGAATTAACTTAATTTAGTGGTTTGTATATTTTTATACATCCCAAATGACCTAAGTTCGAATCTCCTCTCAATCATTTTTACTTTTTTTCCTAACAATTACTGTATTATAAGATATATACAAAAAGGTGCAATTTATATCAATAGAAGTGGTTTGGCGCAATAGTAATAACATGGATTTTTACCTTGGAGGTCCCTGTTCCACACCACACTAAGCACATTCCTTATTTCTTTGATTTTCCTTTAATTATGAGGTTACACGTGTCACCACCTGGTCGGAGGAAAATAAATATTAAATAAAATAATTAAAAATTAAAATAAATTGTCCAATCAGATGATGACATGTGTCGTCATCCAATTTGATGATTAAATTTAATTAATTAAATTAAAATTAGGACCAAATTGATATTATAGGTAAATAACATGGACTAATTGTATAATTTTACAAATTTTTGTTAACTGCCACGTCACTCATCCGTTAGTATTTAACGGTGGTGGTCAAAATAAGTCAATTTAATAAGTTTAATGGTTTGATTGACGAGTTCGATAGTTTGGTGGTCAAAATAGGTATCTCCAATTAGTTCGATGGTTACTGGTGTAGTTTATCCTTATTATTATTATTATTATTATTATTATTATTATTATTATTATTATTATTATTATTATTATTATTATGTTGAAGATTGGTAATATTGATAGTTTGTTAGAGGAAATGTGGGGAGTTCGAGAAGGCTTAATGGCTAGTTAAAGAATTAGAAATCACTCGGGTTTTTTTTTTATCATAGGAATCACTCATTTAATAGTCAAGTTAGGTGCGATGCCTTACATGGTACAATTGAAGATGATCATCCAACAAGTGTTTTGGTCGACGATTGTTATTTGTTAGGAGTTTATAAAGAAGGCTGGATTGTGGAGGTTTCAAATATATTCCGAGAAGATAACAAATGTGTCGATTATTTAACGAAATTTACACAAGACTAAATTGATAATTTTTTATTTTTATTTTTGAAGAGTCGTCTTCGAGTGTGAGTCCTCTCTTATAGGCTGATATTAGTGAAAAAGAGATATTTAATAATGTAATTTAACTTTATCAATTGGTTTTTGAGCTATATTTTAATGCACATGCTGCGTAAAAAATTATTATAAATCTTTTTTTTAAATCTAAACATAACCTTTGACCCTAAATTATAAATTATAAACTTTATAACTTAAACCCTTAAACTTTTAACTATAAACCCTAAATCTAACAAACATATGTAAACTAAAGCTTACACAACTTGTGTATCAATATTTATTCCTTATTTTTTTACTAAAAATATTATATATATTATGAAATAGAAATATACCTCAATTACACACGTATGTAAATATATCTATATGATAATATAAATGCTAAAATTATAAATTATGTTCAATAATCAGTGGCAGATCTATAATTTGATTGTGCCCATCTTGAAATTTAAACTTTACATGTTAAATGTTTGTTTTATATGTTTGTGCTCACCCTAAATATAATTTGTGCCCACCCTGAATTAATTTGTGACTATTATTTTTATTCAGCCCAAAAATCCAATCATCTAGACTAAAATTAAAGCCTAAAATCTATTTAAGTGTGGCCGAAATTAACTCTACGCCTAAACCCAATAACTATTATCATTTCCCAACATAGACAACAAAGTTAACCCAATAATACTATGTTATTCAAACCCAATACTTGTTTCCAACTGGGTAAACCCAAGCCCCTCCAACCCCAAAAGTTCTCGAAGTCAAAATTCTGAAAAAAAAAATAGAGAAATTAGCGGTAAAAACTAAAAAAATAGACAATCTAAAGGAAATAACAAAATCATATTTTTGAAATTTTCAACGAACAATAACTCCGACCGTGAATATGTACGGCGAGCAACTCGTGACGGCGAGTGGACGAGAATATTCGAGGCCACCTCGATCAGACAGTGAAATTATAACTCCCGCTGTTTTTAAATTTAGATCTATGCAATTTTAATTGAATTTTTTTTGAAAAATTGACATCGAATTTGATTGAAACATACAAAAAATGTAAAAAAAGAAACATTTCTTTTGAGTTTTCCGACGTCGCCACAACGAGCGGTGCCGAGTGCCGACGAATAGTGGTCGTCATGACTAATCTCATTTAACCATGAGCCATGGTCTAAATTTCAAAGGGTCTAGAGAGTAAAGAAGGCGGCTAAAAAAATAAAATGGTCTAAAATGAAATTTAGGTCAGAATTTTAGTTAAATACTTACTCGAATAATCATCCGATCCACCCTGTAGCATCTATAGATTCACGCTTTTTCCTTATTTTAGGGTAAATTATACGCGTGGCCATGTCATTTTTTGAAGCTTTTCAATTAGGTCCTCATTTGAAGAATTTTTTTTAGCAGTAGAGCCCTGTAAATTCTTAATTCTCCCGACTTAGTCTAAATTACTATATAATATAGTAAAATAAGACAGCAAACAGACAAGTCAAAAATGGTTCCAATTAGGCAATTAGCACTTCATATCTGTTATGGTTAGTTTCCAGAGTCGGAATGCTCCAATTAAATTCTAATTGATTACAAATTTGGATTTTAATTATTAATTAAATTTAATATAGTAATTGTAATTATTAATTAAATTCAACATGATAATTATAATTATCAATTAAATTCAACATGGTAGTTATCAAATTCAATATGATTTATCAAATTCAACATGTTGTAATTATCAATTAAATTTAATATGGTAATTATATTTATCAATTAAATTCAACATGATAATTGTAATTTCAATTGAATTCAACACGGTAATTATAATTATCAATTATATTGACATAGTAATTATTAAATGCAACAAGATAATTGTAATTATCAATTAAATTCAACATGATAATTGTAATTATCAATTAAATTCAACAATGAAAAGATCATACAAAGATATTAAAAAATGGAGAAATTATATCATGGGTCATTCTTGCCACGTCATTTATGGGACGAACCAATAAAAATCATCAATCTCATTGTTTTTTCATGTCAACTTTTTACCAAGTGAATCTTTATTAGTAAAAATTGTTTTTAAATTTGATTTACACTAAATATGAGTGAACATTCACTTGGTAAAAAGATAATACGAAAAAAATGAGATAAATGATTTTTATTATTGGTCACATGGATGACGTGGCGGGAATAACCCATAATATAATTTTTCCAAAAAAAATGATGCCTAGACGGGAAGAATCGTAAAAATTATTTTTAGTTATGTTTTTTTATAAGACATCTTATTATAATTAAAATATTATTAATATTTTTATTTCAAAAATTCTATAATAGTAATATATATGTGCTCACCTTGAAAATTTTTTAAATCCGCTAATGTCAATAATGATTATATTTTATTTTATAATTAAACATAAAAATTAAAATATTTAATTTTTATACCAACTAATATAAAAAAAATACCTATCAGTACATGTTAGTATTGGCCAAAATAAATAGTAACACACCTAAATTGTGACTAAAACAAGACTTTAAACTATTTTCCAAATGATACTGACTACCATGTTGTGGATCCCAAGAAACAGCTGTGGAGGCTTAGCCTCTTGTCACAAGCAAAAACAAAAACATAGACCCATAAATGACAAAAACAACTAATCTATTCTAAGTCCATTCATGTTTTACTTGTGAATATTATCATGCTTTCTAGATTCCTCTGATATTTTAATTTCACTAAACATTCCCCAACTATCATTTTGATTTTAAATTGGTCCATAAAACTTCAATTAAGTTTTTGAAATACGATATTGTGTCAATCAAGTTATGCCAATTTAGATCTGACATGGGCGTGTAGTTAGATTCACATGTTTTAAATATGTTACACGCCAAATTCAAGTCGACATTCAATTATATAGCGTTTTAAAATTTAAAAACAATTTAAAATTTAGGTCATAATTCGAGATAATATAATTTGTTGTAACCATAACACATTGACTTGTTTAGATAGAAACAAACAAGGCATTAATTGCTGTCATTTCAGAAACAGGTCCAAACCTCGAATACTCACTTTCATGGTATCATAATTTGTGAGTTCCAGACAGATGGTTGGAGTTTGGTTATGTAATAATGCTAAAAGCAAAAGGGACCCAAACTTTTGGGTTGAAAGCTGTGGTGATTGAGGTGAATCAGTTTATAAGCAAGGCAATGGAAAAGTGTGTGTCCTGAATGTCTGTTTTGGAATAATGGCCTCCTTGCTGGAAAGCAGATAACTCAGATAAGCATGGCTTCCAGCAGGACTAATAATAATTCATCGCCAATCATTTGTGGGGGTAACTGTACACCCGAGAAACTTCACACTGATTTACCTAACTTGAGACATGATACCGATCTGAATATGATGATCCGGATTTAATTTGAAATCTGAATTAAATCGAACCGAAACCACCACAAATTTTAGCTGAACCGAAATTGACCCAAATCGAAAACAACCTGAACTGAAGACAGCCGAAAATAAAAAAAAAATTATTAAAAAAAATAAAGAGAAAAGAGATGTGAACTACCGCACAACTCACCAAAAAGTCAAATATATTTGCTTTATAAAGCCATATATAGCGTGTAAAAAACTGACTCGACCTAAGAACCCGATTAAAACCGATCGATCTCCCATCAACCCGAAATTGACATCAATCGTAATTAATCAAACGAAAATAATCGACCGGTATTAACCTGTAACACCCGGGTTTAGGGGCCGGGTGAAAATAATAATATTTTAATATTATTTGGGCTCGGGTTTATAATTAAAATAATCCCTTAAGTTTCTGGTTTCAAAAATAAATATTTAAGATGAGACCAAATTGATTTAATTGCAAATTGAAGAGTTTTAAAAGAATAAAGGGGATAGCCATTCATCAATGGCCTTTTGGTAATTTGCCCATCTTTTGAATTAAAACCCACTTTCCTATCTTCTATTTACTATTCATTCTCTTCTTCAAAACCAAAACTAACGTGAAATGCCTCTTTTCTCTCCAAATTTCTATTTCATCATTTCCTTTGATTTTGTTGGTGATTTTTGCAAGGTAATGATATTTTTGATTTGGCCTTGTCTTCCTCTTCATGTTGGTACCAATATTTCTCATTATTGTTCATGATTTTGAAATTGAAAGTTTTAGGGTTTTGTTTAAAAATGAGAACTTTATGGGTTTTAACCTAAGCTATTGATTTATTATTGTTAGATAAGTTGTTTGCAACCCTTAAGGTCCAACATATGTGAATTCTAAAGTATTTTAACATGATTCTCGAATTTGGGTATAAATGGGGGTTTTGGAGGATTTTGGGTGAGTTTTGGGGGTTGATTTAGGTGGGAATTGATAGCCCAATGGTAGTGCTATGGTTAGGGGTTGAATTGGGGTCAATTGTGGGTGCAACGGGTGTTGGAAACGTGGATTTTGGAAGAGGTATGTGGGCTGTCCGAAATTGCAAAGTATGGGGTTTGGTCATGGCTTGCAACGTTGTAAATTGTGATTGAATTGTGTTCCGGGTTGGTCTTTTGATGTTGGGCTGATTTGGAATTGTTTGAATTGTGTTTGAGGTTGTTTGGAAGCGGGAATTTGTGTTGGAGAAGCCTCGGGAAGAAATCCGGAAATTTGAGAGAGGTTGCTTGCTTGACTTGAGCTTGGAAGCTTAGGTGAGTGGTTAAATATTTTTAAATGGTTTTCAAGTGTTGGTTCAAGCATGTGAACTAGGTTGGGATTGGTAGACCCACCTAGAGTTAGGATTAGGGTGGTAGCCTAATCCCAAACTTTAGTTAGAGACATTGGTTGATCTTTAAAGTGTTGAATTATGCCTCATGTTTAATCATGCTTATGGTGGTTATGTTTATGTTGTTATACATGTATGTGGAGGCATAGCTTAATGCATTGTTGCATGCATGTTGATGATAAATGTGATAGAGATATACATATGTATGAAATATGATGTGATAATTGTGTTGTCGAGATGCATGTAGTGTTGACATGTGTAATGATGTCATGAGGTGATTGTATGATCCGAGGATCATGGTGAGTACATGCTAGGCATTGAAATGTGGCTTGTGTATGACGGTGAGTCATGGTGAGTACGTGCTAAGCACGGAAGTTATTATGAAATGGTATTGTGAAAGAGTAATGAAATGTGTAGTATTGGCACTAGTATGCTTGGGTACAAATGATCGATCATTAGGATGTCTAGTGTGCACACGTGAGTCGAAATGCGCGCGTGGTCTTGATGATGGTAGTCATCAAGATGGAGTACGGGTTCGCCCGGAAATCTTCATATATATATTAGTCGGTGATGAGTGGAATCCCATCGACGGGCGCGAGGATGAGTGGAATCCCCTCCGCGTGAGATGGGGCGTGAGGATGAGTGGAATCCCCTCCGCGTGAACGGTGATGAGTGTAATCCCACCGTCAGGTAATGGTTGAGTCGTTGGATGTGAGTTCCAACGGTTATCCGCGTATTCGAGTCATAGCTAGGTGCCAATACGGATTGTAGTTATGTTGCCAATATGTGATTAATTGTGAGCCATTGTGATTTGGGATGCGTTGCTAACATGGTTTAATATATGTGATTTCATATGTTGTGGATTTAAACATGTTGAGCATGACATGATGTTGAATATATGTTCATGCATCATTTATAATTATGGCTCGTGTGGATCAAAGGTATGGTCATGCATTTTATCTTGGTTGTAGCTCGTGCTTGGACCCTGCATTGTCGAAGGTTTGTTTTATGAGCTTACCCTCACTAAGCTTTTATGCTTACGCTATCTTTTGTTCGACAATGCAGATAAATAGCTTGTGGGTGGCAAGGGCAAGGAAAGGTCTTCAAGTGTTGCTTACGGTTAGCTCAAGTATGATAGTTAAATTTAAAGATTGTAACAGTAAAGCAATGGGATAGGTGTTGTTGTTTTGTGCTATCGTTGGTTGGTTAGGAGCATGTTTAGACTCCTTAATTATGTTGTTTTTGATTGGCTTAATGATGCTATGTTTGGATTGTAACCATGTCTAAATTGTTTACCTTGTGTGTTGGTCATGTGCCATTGAGGTTGCCTTCATGTTAGAATAGTGGAGTATGAGCTTTGAATGCTTGAATGCCATCTTGGGTCTATTGCATGATTTTCCTTGATGTTTATACATGTTGGGTGATTGTATGGCTGTATAGTGGTATGTAAATGTTGTGTGAATGTTTGGTTGGGGCTAGGGAAGTCTTAAATTGCATTTAGATTCGAGTCTTGATCGTTTTTGCTGAGTTTGGGAGGTTTTGCAGTGCAGGGGTATCGATACGGTTGGTACGGTATCGATACCACCTTCTTGTTTCAGGCTTAGTGTATCGATACACTTGAGAGGTGTATCGATACCATTTTGGTCACTGGAGCTACTGTCCAGTTCGGTATCGATACCAGCCTCAGGCGTATCGATACCGTCATCTTAGCGTTGACCGTGGGAAGTCAACCGTTAGGGAGGGTATCGATACACTCCGTGGGTGTATCGATACGGTCTCTATGAGTTGACTTTGACCAGTTGACCTAGTCAAGGGGGTATCGATACACCCCTTAAGTGTATCGATACCGCCTGCAGTTAAAGCCTAAATCTAGTGAAGGGGTATCGATACACCCCTTAAGTGTATCGATACCGCCTGTAGTTTAAGCTTAAAAATTGGACTGTAAGATGTTGGGTTGAGTTCGTTTGTTTGCCTCGCGAACGTTGTTCCGCTGTATGACCACATAGGATTAAATACTCATCTAGACAAGATTTAAAATGAAAGAAAAAAATATAGGGTTGCTAACCGAGGGGGTTTTCACTCGGTTTTCCCCATGTGGCCCACTCGGACCGGTCGTCCGGCCAGACCGGGACGAGGGGGTTACATTTGTTGGTATCAGAGCCTAAGGTTTTCGAGACCTTGGGCAGGTAAGTGATGTAAGTTTAAGTTTTGAATTGATTTGCACGGTGTTTGCTTGCTTTGTAAGTATGACTGCTTGTATGACGAGTATGTTGATTGTTTGTTTAAAAGCATGTTACTTGTTATCCGTGTATGCTGTGAATAATGATTGTTTGATTGAGAATATATGTTGTTTGATAGTATGCGTATGTTTGCCTGTTTAGCAAGTATGCCTCGTTATATGCTTGGTTGAGCATGTATGTGTGTTGATTTGTTTGAAACATGTTTAGTAGAGTCTCATTGCTACTATTACATCGAAAAGAGATTTTAAGTGAGGGAAACATACTTGAGCCACTTGGAAGCCTTGCCTTGCTAACCCAATCTTGTATGTTTTACTGTTGATGTTGTTGTTTATTTAATTGCTTTTCGGTAAGTAGAAGTCGTAGTTTCTTAAAAGGTGGGCGATGTTGAGGGAGTTCATCATCTTGTTAGTGAGGTATGGTTGTACCGGAATTGAGGTACAATTTGTTTGTTCAAGACGGTGTGTATGTGGGCGGATTCCTGTGGATGAGGGACGATGTGATCAACTCTGGCATTAGTTGGTGAAAAGAAGCGAAGACCTATGAGTGGGAGTCAGAGTGGTATCTATGTTATAGTAGATAAGCCCTTGGTACAGTTTTGGGTTTGCCTCTTCCGATTGGTTCTGAGTCCGTACTTCCGTATGTTGTTAACAAGCATGCAAGTTTGAATATACCTGGCGAAGTGTTAGAGGTAGGCGTGAGTACCTTGGTTCTTTTAGCAAGATCAAGGTAGGGGTCTCGTTTGAGTAATCTGAAATTCAGAAGTGTCAGTTGGTGACTGTTGGGGTTCATCCTATGATTTCGATGCAAGACAGCCGATCAGTATCCGTGAATGGGAATCAATTTGTGTGTTTGGGGCCAGTGTGCGTCTGGGTGGTTTTCCAGCATGGTTGTCTGTGTGTGCTCAGAACTGCGTTTTTGAAGTTTTGAAATACTCTAAGAACAGTCTAGAAGAGTCGGATTTTGTTGAAGAGCCAGTCTGAAGACAAGAGGACCGAAGACTATCAGTCGTGTACATGTGAAGTTGCAATTTCCGCGAATACCTCCTTTTGTGTGAGCATGTAAGAAATTAGATATCTTTGTTGAAACCTTAGATGTAGGAACACTTGTGACTAGCCTCTTGGGAGATAGTAGTGATCAGAAGGATGTACAGAAGATGTTTGTTGGTGGTTCAGAGTTACTAGTTTCTAGTAGATGTGAAGCGATTGTCTTCCTACGGTTTCGATGTACCTTTTTGACATGGTTTGGCTTATAGAGCACAAAGCTAGGATATATATTAAGACAGAGAGAGAATTGCCTTGGAGTCGCGGATTTTTGCGAGACTGTAGTAGTAAGTAAGGATGTGAACTCCTTATTGAATGTTGATCCAGTTTTAGAGGTCGAAGATTGGTTGAGTTTAGTCAACAGGCTTGCTTAACAATTGCGATGAATTTGATTTTGAATGAAGATTAAACCACAGAATGTTAGAATAGTTGTGTTTCCTTTTCCTAGAAGTGTTTGGAAGAATTGCCGGTTTACCTCTTGTTAGAGGAGAAGAGTTTGTTAGTGAGACCGTTTTCGAGGTTGCTTCTGCTTTGTTTGTTCTGTAGCTTATGAATTCCGGAAGAATTGAGAATATTGAAGAATTAACTTCGAAACTTGTTAGACCTTAGATTCATTAGGCCTAGTGCATCATCTCAGAGTTCTACAGTGAAATTTATGAAGAAGAAAGAGTGACTGTACGAGAATGTGTTCAGATTACATACAGTTGAAACAAGTGACAGTGAATAATTAACATCCATTTCTGAGTGTCAGTGATTAGTTGGTCAGTAGTGTATGCCTCAACCTTTCGAAGATTAATTTGAGATCTGTTTACTACCAGTTGAAAGTGAGAAAATTTGAAGTACCGAAGACAGCTTTAAGGGCAAGATGTGATCACCTTGAGCTCTGAGTTATGTTGTTTTGTTGGACTAGTGTATTAGTTACCTTCATAGAGATGTTGAACAGAATAATTCCCGAGTTCCTTGATCAGTTGTAATAGTTCTTATAGATGACACATGAATATATTCACGTATCGAAGAAGGCCATGACAAGCTTTAGAGTTAGTATTGTAGATTCTATTAGAGAATCAGTCGTATGCTAAGTTGAGCCAACGTGAACTTCGAGTTAATGAAGATGTTCTCTTAGGACATGTAGATTAGCCGAGTGTATTAGAATAAATCTTGAACAGACAAAAGAAGATGTGAGTTTGAAGAAATTGAAGACTGTGACAGAAACCTATAGTACTAAGTCTAGCAGTGTTACTACTGGAAGTTTGTAAATAGCCGTCCGAAGATAACTGCTCTTTTGTCAGATTGATACCGAAGAATGTTCAGTTGTGTGGTTAAATGCGAGATAATGAGCCCTAGAGAAACTGAAAGAAACTTTGATGAAAACTTCGACCTTGATCCAGCCTATACTAGAGAAAGAGCTTGTGTACTGTAGTGATGTGTTACATGTAGGGTTAGGTTGTGTGCTTATGCAAGACAGAAGATTGTGACTCGTTCATCGAGTTAGTTGAAAGACCGTGAGAAGAGTTATCCGATATGAGGCATAGAGTTAATTACAGTTGTCTTTGCTTCGAAGACTTAGAGACAAAGCTTGTATAGTAAGAAATGCACAGTGTATATGCACGTATCATCAGAACTTGAAATATTTGAAGACTTGGTAATGGTTGGAACTTGAACACCATGAGTAGTTAGAATTGCTTGAAGACTGTGATCTCAAGATTGAGTACTATCTGAAGAGAGTCTACGTAGCAACCGATGTTCCGAGTTGTATTTGCTGCTAGATTAGTAGTTGAGTTGCGAGTTGTATTTGTCGAATTCAGTTACCGAATGCCAGTATTCTTGTGGCCGCGTTTCATGTTGAACCTACATTGAGTCAGAATGTTTGAAGAGAAACAGTTGCAAGACAGATTCTTGGCACCTCACGTGCGAGGCATAGTAGAAGGAAGACCTTCAGAATACAGTTTCAGAGATGATAGAGTTTTGCATTTCAGAGACAGAATAGTTGTACAGATTGACATAGTGTTTTGAGACGTATTGTTTTGGCCGAAGCACACAGTAGTTCATTCGTATTGCATCTGAGTAGTATGAAGACGTATTGTGGGTTGAAGACGAGTATTTCTAGATTGAGTGGATGAATAATGTGGTCCAGTATGAGAGTAAGTGTGTAAATTGTCAGCGTGTCAAGACCGAGCGTTAGTTTTCTTCTAGTTTGTTACATCCGTGGAAGGTTCTTAATGGAAGTGGGTAGTAGAGATTCGAGAATTCGACTAGATTGGTTTTGAAGACGTCTACATAGTGTTTGGTTACCTGTTGAAGTCAGATGATCAGTCAGAGAAAGTTGTGGGTCAAGTATTCAAACAGTGTTGTATGAGATTGTGAATCGGGCTAGTTCAGTTGTTTATTTGTTGCGGTTACCACCAGAGTTAGAAAGAGGGTTGTAAAAGGTTCTGTGTATCTATGATTCGGAAGTGTGAGTCAGATTTGTTCGGTGCTATGTTGTTGAAAAGATTGAGTTGAGTTTTAAATTGACATGCCTTGAAAGAACCAGTTGGGATCTTAGCATTGGATATCTGTTGTTGTGTGCTGAGCCTAACGAGGTTGGTTAGTATGTTGTGGTGAGAGAGAAATGTGTGGAGGAGCATGTTTCAGTGGCTCTTCCTGTCCGATAAATTTCGGGGACGAAATTTCCTTAAGTGGGGGAGAGTTGTAACACCCGGGTTTAGGGGCCGGGTGAAAATAATAATATTTTAATATTATTTGGGCTCAGGTTTATAATTAAAATAATCTCTTAAGTTTCGGGTTTCAAAAATAAATATTTGAGATGGGACCAAATTGATTTAATTGCAAATTAAAGAGTTTTAAAAGAATAAAGGGGATAGCCATTCATAATGGCCTTTTGGTAATTTGCCCATCTTTTGAATTAAAACCCACTTTCCTATCTTCTATTTACTATTCATTCTCTTCTTCAAAACCAAAACTAACGTGAAATGCCTCTTTTCTCTCCAAATTTCTATTTCATCATTTCCTTTGATTTTGTTGGTGATTTTTGCAAGGTAATGATATTTTTGACTTGGCCTTGTCTTCCTCTTCATGTTGGTACCAATATTTCTCATTATTGTTCATGATTTTGAAATTGAAAGTTTTAGGGTTTTGTTTAAAAATGAGAACTTTATGGGTTTTAACCTAAGCTATTGATTTATTATTGTTAGATAAGTTGTTTGCAACCCTTAAGGTCCAACATATGTGAATTCTAAAGTATTTTAACATGATTCCCGAATTTGGGTATAAATGGGGTTTTTGGAGGGTTTTGGGTGAGTTTTGGGGGTTGATTTAGGTGGGAATTGATAGCCCAATGGTAGTGCTATGGTTAGGGGTTGAATTGGGGTCAATTGTGGGTGCAACGGGTGTTGGAAACGTGGATTTTGGAAGGGGTATGTGGGCTGTCCGAAATTGCAAAGTATGGGGTTTGGTCATGGCTTGCAACGTTGTAAATTGTGATTGAATTGTGTTCCGGGTTGGTCTTTTGATGTTGGGCTGATTTGGAATTGTTTGAATTGTGTTTGAGGTTGTTTGGAAGAGGGAATTTGTGTTGGAGAAGCCTTGGGAAGAAATCCGGAAATTTGAGAGAGGTTGCTTGCTTGACTTGGAGCTTGGAAGCTTAGGTGAGTGGTTAAATATTTTTAAATGGTTTTCAAGTGTTGGTTCAAACATGTGAACTAGGTTGGGATTGGTAGACCCACCTAGAGTTGGGATTAGGGTGGTAGCCTAATCCCAAACTTTAGTTAGAGACCTTGGTTGATCTTTAAAGTGTTGAATTATGCCTCATGTTTAATCATGCTTATGGTGGTTATGTTTATGTTGTTATACATGTATGTGGAGGCATGGCTTAATGCATTGTTGCATGCATGTTGATGATAAATGTGATAGAGATATACATATGTATGAAATATGATGTGATAATTGTGTTGTCGAGATGCATGTAGTGTTGACATGTGTAATGATGTCATGAGGTGATTGTATGATCCGAGGATCATGGTGAGTACATGCTAGGCATGGAAATGTGGCTTGTGCATGACGGTGAGTCATGGTGAGTACGTGCTAAGCACGGAAGTTATTATGAAATGGTATTGTGAAAGAGTAATGAAATGTGTAGTATTGGCACTAGTATGCTTGGGTACAAATGATCGATCATTAGGATGTCTAGTGTGTACACGTGAGTCGAAATGCGCGCGTGGTCTTGATGATGGTAGTCATCAAGATGGAGTACGGGTTCGCCCGGAAATCTTCATATATATATTAGTCGGTGATGAGTGGAATCCCATCGACGGGCGCGAGGATGAGTGGAATCCCCTCCGCGTGAGATGGGGCGTGAGGATGAGTGGAATCCCCTCCGCGTGAACGGTGATGAGTGTAATCCCACCGTCAGGTAATGGTTGAGTCGTTGGATGTGAGTTCCAACGGTTATCCGCGTATTCGAGTCATAGCTAGGTGCCAATACGGATTGTAGTTATGTTGCCAATATGTGATTAATTGTGAGCCATTGTGATTTGGGATGCGTTGCTAACATGGTTTAATATATGTGATTTCATATGTTGTGGATTTAAACATGTTGAGCATGACATGATGTTGAATATATGTTCATGCATCATTTATAATTATGGCTCGTGTGGATCAAAGGTATGGTCATGCATTTTATCTTGGTTGTAGCTCGTGCTTGGACCCTGCATTGTCGAAGGTTTGTTTTATGAGCTTACCCTCACTAAGCTTTTATGCTTACGCTCTCTTTTGTTCGACAATGCAGATAAATAGCTTGTGGGTGGCAAGGGCAAGGAAAGGTCTTCAAGTTTTGCTTACGGTTAGCTCAAGTATGATAGTTAAATTTAAAGATTGTAATAG
This sequence comes from Hibiscus tridactylites, assembly GCA_958450335.1. Lineage (NCBI taxonomy): Eukaryota > Viridiplantae > Streptophyta > Magnoliopsida > Malvales > Malvaceae > Hibiscus > Hibiscus tridactylites. Next base: position 31,186,928 of record OY288267.1, on the reverse strand, counting down.
TAAAGCAATGGGATAGGTGTTGTTGTTTTGTGCTATCGTTGGTTGGTTAGGAGCATGTTTAGACTCCTTAATTATGTTGTTTTTTATTGGCTTAATGATGCTATGTTTGGATTGTAACCATGTCTAAATTGTTTACCTTGTGTGTTGGTCATGTGCCATTGAGGTTGCCTTCATGTTAGAATAGTGGAGTATGAGCTTTGAATGCTTGAATGCCATCTTGGGTCTACTGCATGATTTTCCTTGATGTTTATACATGTTGGGTGATTGTATGGCTGTATAGTGGTATGTAAATGTTGTGTGAATGTTTGGTTGGGGCTAGGGAAGTCTTAAATTGCATTTAGATTCGAGTCTTGATCGTTTTTGCTGAGTTTGGGAGGTTTTGCAGTGCAAGGGTATCGATACGGTTGGTACGGTATCGATACCACCTTCTTGTTTCAGGCTTAGTGTATCGATACACTTGAGAGGTGTATCGATACCATTTTGGTCACTGGAGCTACTGTCCAGTTCGGTATCGATACCAGCCTCAGGCGTATCGATACCGTCATCTTAGCGTTGACCGTGGGAAGTCAACCGTTGGGGAGGGTATCGATACACTCCGTAGGTGTATCGATACGGTCTCTATGGGTTGACTTTGACCAGTTGACCTAGTCAAGGGGGTATCGATACACCCCTTAAGTGTATCGATACCGCCTGCAGTTAAAGCCTAAATCTAGTGAAGGGGTATCGATACACCCCTTAAGTGTATCGATACCGCCTGTAGTTTAAGCTTAAAAATTGGACTGTAAGATGTTGGGTTGAGTTCGTTTGTTTGCCTCGTGAACGTTGTTCCGCTGTATGACCACATAGGATTAAATACTCATCTAGACAAGATTTAAAATGAAAGAAAAAAATATAGGGTTGCTAACCGAGGGGGTTTTCACTCGGTTTTCCCCGTGTGGCCCACTCGGACCGGTCGTCCGGCCAGACCGGGACGAGGGGGTTACATAACCGACCTGATATGACACAAATCACCATAAACCTAAACTAAAACCGAATTTGAACCGAATGATATCAAATCCGAAATAACTCGAACCGAAAGACCCATTTGCTTACAAAAGTTTCTCAGAAATTGGTGCTTGTGAGCATGATTTTCACCTTCAAGAATCAAAATGAACCCTTACGCATAGAATGGTAAACAAATTCTTATCCTATAAAGAAATTCATGATTAGTTCTCTATGGATTAGAGTTGTGACCCGTATTCGTTTAAAGCGAGAATTTTACTTTTTAGGAAACCTATGTTGAATAAAATTACTTTTTATTTAAATTTTTTTGTGTAAACAAGTAATCTGAACAAAAAATATCAGCACTCTTTTGGTACTTCTACTTATGCTTCAACACTAAAAAAAATTAAATCATAGGCCCTGAACTTAAATCATAAACCCTAAAAAATAAACCATATACTCTAATTCTAATTCCTAAAACTAAACTATAATCCTAATTCCTAACACTAAACTATAATCCTAATATTTAGTTTGAGACATAAATAAGAACACCAAAAAGTGGCAGACTATTTTTGTTTCAAGTAATATATCTCTTTAAATAAATATTAAAGATGAAGGTTTTTGACACAACAAATAGATCAAAATTCTACATAGCATTAAGACGCAAACTACTTGTAATCTTTTATTCTTCATCATACTGAAAATTTTTACCTTTTACCAACATATTTTTTCATTTGAGTTTTCCATGTAAACTTTAGTGTTTTTTTTTCATGCTTTATTTGCGATCACAATCTTTATTGTTTAGTGATTATCGTTCGACTTCGGTGTATTTTCGGTATAACAAAAACAATAAAAAAAACAGTAGGAATGGAAGCATTATTGCTATGATTAGTAGAATCATAATTCTGAAAAGATATTTTTAGGTCAATGAGAATTATTGCAATGTGTAGTACAATCATAGATATTAAATAGTAAATGGATTAATCAAGATGTGCTAACTTGTTGAATGAAGACAAATACTGTTGTGACCTGAAGATCTAAAATCATCCAGTTAGCACAAGTTATAGTATCTGATGACAATCTATAAACTTCATCACTTATTCAAGCCTAGGTTTGAACACAAAATATTATGCCAAATAGCTTCAACTCACACTAATAACCAGTTAGTTTAGTAGGATGAGATATTAGGTCCCTTAAATAAGGTTAAATATTCGAATTTTGATGTTGTGATTAGAGAATACATGGTTGGGAGGGTCGCCTTTATAATGGGCATATGCAAAATCCAATCTAAGTCAGTCGGCCAATAAATCGAAAATCGGTGATTAAACTAAGAATAGCAAAACTCACTCCCTCATCTTTAGGATTAATTAAATGATTATTCAGAATTTTTTATGAGCAACTACCCAACCTCACCTACCGGAAGAGTCAGTGATAGGCATCGTTCATAATTTGTTTAATACTAAGTCTAAATATATTCATAAAGTCACAGTCATTGCCACCCCCCTTAAGTTGGTTGAAATAATTGAGAGGAAAGTGTTGGAAATGATAAATATTATATTCAGACACGCAGCCATCTTCCTTATGATCTGGGGTTTTTTGAAAGTGAAAGAAGGATTAAACTAGATACAATCATTGCAATATTTATATGAAGTCATGTTTTTTTCTTGTATTTTAATTGTTTTTAGGGTTCTTTTTTTCATCTACTTCTGTTGTACTTTTCCAGTATTCCTTGAGAATCTTAGGTCTCCGGTTCACCTTATGTCATTGGCGGCATTAACTCCAATTACATACACATATACATGAAAAAAAATTAGGTTTTTTTTTTTTTTTTGCAACAAACACAACTAGGAAACATTTTAAGTGTTGTCATGAATCATTTATATTGGGGAATGATGGAAGCTTTTCCTAAAACCAGAATATAAAAGAGTTGTGATTTTTGGTAGCTCACTGGAGGTTTGCCAAACTATACAAACTGATCCCACAATTATAATTAGAGTCCAAGAAATGCAAAATGATTGGGCGTATTGGTGTCATGTTAAAATTCACCTACATCAACCAACAAGTATTAAATGCATTGGTAGGACACATTACACTCTTAAGGAGTAGATGCAAGTTCGAACCTTAAAGACGGCATTATAGGGAGGGGTAGCCTCGCAACCAAAACATAGACCGTAAAACGGACATGCATATAGCCAAAAAAAAGTTGTACGAGGAAAACAAAATGATATTGTAGTTCATAGATTTTTTAGTTATATTATATTATTTTTTATTCAAAATTCGGTATACCACACACATAACGAGTCAAACTAGTAAAAAAATGTAATTAAAATTTAGACAAAAAGGCATTCCCCACTTTGACAAGAAAAGATGATGAGAAAAGGATATAATGGCAAAGATGTCTTCAATGTTTCTAACTGTTTTTAATTGAGCCTTTAACTTTTTTTTTTCAATTTGAACCTCAAAGTTTTAATTTTTTAAATAAACTACTTTCTGGATGGTCAACTAACACTCAACAGTTTTGCTGCTGTGACAGGACAACGTCAAGGCCACAATTGAAAAAAAAGGCAACATTGAGGGTATTTTTTTGCTATTATGTATTTTTTTAACTTCGATTTATAATTTAATTCCGGATGTATGAGCTCCTTTTATATTATTATTTGTTTATATAAAAGTGTGCTATTTATGAAAATGTAATTAAAATAAGAAATAAGAAAATTACGAATCATATTCCAATATTATTTCAATTTTTCACCTGTATAAAAAATATTTTTGTTTTTAGATATCACTATACTATTAAATTCATAATTGATTAGCATGTAACGTGTTATACACGGATTTAAAAATAATTAATACTAAATTATGTTGCACTAATGACGTGGATTTCATACAAAAAATTTATTTACTGAATGATCATAAGTGAAGTGATACAACTCATCCCCTTGTGTCCTGGTGGCAAAGGTAGATGTTTATCATCCCTTGGGACCCAGGTTCGAGCACCAGTTATGCCATGCTGTGTGTGCCGTCTTTGAAAAGACTAAGAAAGTTGAACAGATGCTACCCTTGCATCGCACCAGCATATTCAAAAAAAAAAATAAGTGAAGTGATACAAAATTTGTATTCTTATGCTCAATAATAAAGTAGTCACTTTTAGTTCTTTTATTTGAGGACGAAATAAAAATTTACCATACATATCTTTGTCCATAATACAAGAAAAGACGTTCCTTTTTAGCTATTGGAAACCCTAATAATAAACCACTTCAAAGGGAAACAAAAAAAAGTCCCCACTCTTTAGAATTATCTTCTAGCCAATAAACGAAATAAGTTTTTACCATTAATAAAATGCATTTGATCCGAATTCTCTGACATTTTCATTTTACATCTGAAATTAGTAAAATGACCTCCTCCTCTCTTTGGCACATCATCTATTTTGAATGCAAACTCATTATAAAAATCCAAGGAATTCTTTTGTTTTTTTAGCAGGGAAATCGCTTGGAATTTGAATTATTGAAAGGCTGCACTGCAGAACTTCCAACTCAGCAAAGGAACTAAACTATCAAAAGTAAAAAATATTGTTCCTACTGGAAAAAAAAATTACCCCATTACACTAAAATTTTGCTACAAAATTCTGGGAATATTTTCTGGATTTTGCTGTAATAATAACAAAGACAGTTGCTTAATTGTGTTTTTACTTTTGGTTGCTTCCTGTTAATATAACATAAAAAATACTGTTGTTTTCAGCATAGGTTTGATTTAACTTCAATAATTTATTTTAAAAAATAAGAAGCCAATGATTTTTTCCTATAAAAACCCAACTCTGCCTCTGTTCTTCTTCCCCCATATCTCATTGTCATTCTCCTTCAGTTTCCTCTGTTTCTTGGCCTTAGCTTACCTGGTTTTTGAAACTGGTATGGCATTATTAATTCATTTTCATGTTCAACCATTCATTTTTTTATGATTTTAAAAACTTTTTATTTTCTGGGTTTTTTTTTTCATGAATAATAATGGCACAATGATACAACAATACATGTCTGTTTACCCTAAAATATTGCTGATTTCCTTTGATGGGGAAGTTGGGTCTATGTTTAAGTATCACCATTCACCACCTTTTAGCTCCCATACATCAAGACAGTGTTTTCTTTTTGGTTAAATAATCATGACTTTTCAATCCCAAACCCTTTATACTGTACCATTTTAGTTTTTTATTAAACACACTACCTTCCTTTAAAATCACTTTTAGTCCTTAATCATAAAGTTTAGTACTTTAAAGCTCTGAAAATAACACTTTGCATATCTGTTGTTGATTTGGATTTGTAGTTGTGGTTTATCCACTCATTGATTTAAGTCTTATCCAACTGCTTAGGAAATTTGGTTAAATCTCATCCACTTATTAGGATTTTCTTCAAGTTCCATGGTGGTTAGCTGAGTCAATTGTGTGTCCTTTGTTTCATACAAGCCATGGAATTATATTAAAATCAGTTATTTATATGCTAAGCTTACTTGGACCTCAATGTTAACTTCTTTCCATTGCTTATTTAAGGTGTTCTTGCTGGTTATTCCTTCCATCAACAGAGAAAATGGAATTCGAAGACCGATACCGACAGGCTCAGAGGCTTAAATTCGATTGCCTTCTCTTCGGTAAGCTATTTTGGTTCGAAAACAAGAGGTTTAACATATGAAGTAATGGCTGAAAAGGGTGTTTTGTTGAATTTGCAGATCTTGATGATACCCTTTATCCCCTTAGTTCTGGTCTTTCAAGAGAATGTGGCAAGAACATTAAAGGTAAGGATGTTACTATTTTTACTTTCAAAGTTTTGAGTTTTTTTAATGAAATGTGCAACTCTTGTTTTTTTTTTCCTCTCCAGATTACATGGTTGAAAAGCTGGGGATAGAAAAGGACAAAATTGTTGAACTGTCCAATTTGTTGTATAAGAATTATGGGACAACAATGGCTGGCCTCAGGGTACATTTTTGTTCTTTTGCCTACATTTTTTCTCATCAGACAAAGATGGAAACAGTAATTGAAGATTTTAATGTTGTCTTTGTTTTTGCAGGCAATTGGTTATGACTTTGACTATGATGAATACCACAGTTATGTTCATGGAAGACTCCCTTATGATAACTTGAAACCAGATCCTCAATTGAGGAACCTATTGCTGACTTTGCCTCTCAGAAAAATTGTAAGCATTCGAATCGAAACACTCAAAATTACTGTCAACTGTCTCGGGACAGTACTCTAACGAGTCTTGTTGGATTATTAGATATTCACAAATGCAGACAAGGTGCATGCAGTTAAAGCTCTGATTAAACTAGGATTAGAAGACTGTTTCGAAGGGATTATCTGCTTCGAAACACTCAATCCTACACATAAAACCACGGTTTCTGATGATGACGACATTGAGTTTCTAGGATCAGATGTTGCCAAACCAGATGTCCTTAGCAGCCCTGAAATTTTCGACATAATTGGTCATTTTGCTGAGCCAAACCCAAGTGGAAGTCCAACATTATTACCAAAGACGCCCATTGTTTGCAAGCCACAAGAATCTGCCATAGAGCTTGCCCTCAAGATTGCCAAAATCAACCCTCAAAGAACAGTAAGATCATCTCTCCATGTTCTTTAAAATCATCAATATATTGTCATGTCCTAAAGAGGCAAGAGACATTAGTCTTACATCGATGTAAAAGAAAAGGGAGATCTTAGAATATAAAGGCGGTGACATTACACATCCTATTAGACATATTTTTTGAGAAGAGGATATATAATGACCCTTAAGTTTTAACAGTCGAACGATGTTTTCTGATCATTGGGTTTTGTTGGTTCAGTTGTTCTTTGAAGACAGTGTCCGGAACATCCAAGCAGGGAAACGTGTTGGTCTCCACACTGTGTTGGTGTCCAATGAAAGAATTTAAGACCATGCTAATCAGGATATCAATATAATATATGACACTGGATTTAATTTAAGGGTTAACTACTGGAATAGCCACTTATGTTTTTCACATTACAGAGTTGGTCATCGATTTTAAAAAACAACCAGTAAGGTCAGTTACGTTAAAAAAATAAGGGTAAACTTCTGCAATGGCCACTAAAGTTTATCCCATGTACATTTCTGCTCTCCGATTTTAAAAAATAAACATTATGGTCATCACTACTGAAAATGTTTCTTCATAGTTTCACCCTTAAATTTTTAAAAATTCATTTTTCAACCCTAAAACTTTACAATCAATTAGTACAATAATATTTTAAAGGCTTAAATGAAAAATAGGTGCCTAAATTACACCATTTTTGAATTTTAAGTGCCAAAATTGCTCCTATTTAATAACTAAACTTTCAAATTGCTCATATTTTTTCACTCTGAATTATTTTATTATTATAATAATATGACATGTCATTTATTATTATTATTATTATTATTATTATTAAATTAAAAATGATTTAAAGATAAATTAAAACTATTTTTATTATTTTCTAAAACTTAAATTACAACTCTACCCTCTTCACCCTCACCTTCATTGTTCATCTCTGTTACCCAACAATTCTGCAACTTTTCAAATACTTAATGTTTCTCGACAGCTTTAACAAGTAATCTCTAGCAATAAAATCATTACATCTACTTAAAATCTTGAACAAGTCTTCGTTGTTATTTTCTAAAACTTTCTTGACAAATTGGATTGAAGAATTCAACATTTTTTCTAAACTACAAGTAAACTATGTAGTATTACAGGAAAATAACTTATCTGTATATGGTTTCATAAATCTGAAATTTTGAAGAAACTTTGTTTTTTACATAAATTGTTTTTCTACATCATCAACAAGAATTTGGGTGACATTGAAAAGAAGGCAATTTGAAAATTAAAAAGCCAAAGCTTTAGATAAATTGACAATTATTTTTTTTTCTAAAAATTTTAAGTGACAGAAATGGTTAGAGATTGAAAAGGTTTAGGTTACAATTAAAATTCAAGTTTTTACAAGTTAATTGAAAATGAGACTGTTTAAAATTGAGGTGTACGAAATAGCAGCGAAAAATATTGAAGAATAATAGACGACTTGTCTTTAACGAAGAATTAAACAAACGAAGAGTTGAGAAAATAGAAGGAGAAGGTCCGGCGGTAATAACATTTCTATTTCTGATGGGGAGAGAGATGAACATGTAAAATAGGGTAGGGGTAAAGGAGGGCAGAGTTGTAATTTAAAGTTTGGGTATAAAAATTAATATATATTTTTAAGTATTTTAAATTTAATAATAATAATAATGGTTTTGTTTTATTTTAATTTTTTTTAATTTAATAATAATAA